>OZ030011.1:99564747-100164747 GCA_964023405.1 Apodemus agrarius | reverse complement strand
AGTGCCCATGTTAGCTGCTCACACTCCCACTCCTCCCCTAATTACCTTCACAGCTCTTCTGAACTTTGGTCTCATCTACAAGACAGTTACTGGCAATTTACCTCACAAACGTTGTTGTAAAGATTAAACTATTCTCCTTCAATGTATAAACAGTATTTATCAAACAAACTGACTGCCTCCTAATTATGATCATCTAGATCAGTCACTGAGACTTTCAGCTCTAATTTTAACCCTAATTTTACTGTTTTGAGATGAGATAAGAGCAGACTTCTGTACACATTAGACAGGCACTCTATCAACTGATCTATAGCTACAACTTGTTTTATAAAATTCTAACTTTCACATACCAATTTTTCTATTTTCCCTTATAGAGAACACTCAGCTGACTTAGAAGGCTGGTATTATTCTATCACTTCCTTTGATTTTATTCCACCTGCCTTCTGTATAATCACTGAAATTACAGAAGTAATTTTCTCCAGGAAGTCAACAAGACTGAACTGAAAAACCTCAGACAAGGAAGCATAAGAATATCTATAAACACCTATTTCCTCTCTCTTAATTATAAATCACTAGCTGCAAAGGATGTTATCTTGCCTAGACTTTATATATGCATGTAAAATATGTGTATCTATATCGTAAGTTCATAAGGATCTAAGACTTCAATGCGATATGACAACATAGCCAGATTAACAATATAGATGAAGCCGGCGGTGGTGGCACACGCCTTTAATCCCAGCACTTGGGAGGCAGAGGCAGGCGGATTTCTGAGTTTGAGGACAGCCTGGTCTACAGAGTGAGTTCCAGGACAGCCGGAACTACACAAGAGAAACCCTGTCTCGAAAAACGAAAACAAAACAATATAGCTGGGTCTGTTAGACAGTAGGAGTCATAGAAAGATGAAAGGGACAGAGACACTTATAGTTCAGGGTGACAAGAGTCATAATCAACGCACCAAACAAATCTGTAGTGAGAATGCTAGAATTTTGGTTTCCCAGGTGTGGGACAGGAGGCCGCTCCTGAGCAGCTATGACTTGGCTCATGCTCCAGCAGAGGCGTGGTTTTGCTACTTGCAGATAGTTTCTCCAATTGTGTAACAATTGGAATTCTGAGGACTTTTCGGAAGATATATAAAAACTAGAACCCCAACAGGTTGGGTTGTTGGTTGCTGTGTGTGTGGTGGGGGTTGATGGTCAGTTTGCTGTTAAATGCAAAGAAACAAGAGATTAGATATCCTGACAGCTGGGCATGGTGGCACACCCCTGTAATCCCAGCACTTGGGAGGCAGAGACAGATGGATTTCTGAGTTTGAGGCCAGCCTGGTCTACAGAGTGAGTTCCAGGACAGCCAGGGCTACACAGAGAAACCCTGTCTCAAAAAAACCAACAACAACAACAACAACAACAACAAACAAACAAAAAATTTAAAAAGATATACTCACACTGTAGATCAAACTACCCTAAGGAACTTGACATCCCTAAGGAGCTCAAAATAGTCTAAAGATAATGTGGCCCCCTTTCCAACCTCTGACCTCAAGGACTTTCTATCAAATGTTAGGGGGTTCAAAGAGTGAGAAAAGTGTGGAGAAGGTGGAAGAAAGAAGAACCTGCGAAGCAGCAAAAGCCAGCTACACAAATCCATCCCAGCGTTTTAATGCTGGCCTTAAAAACATTTCAGAAGTAATGCCAGTTACTGAGTAACAACTTTATTGTAACTGCACCCAGTAAGTTTTATCTGCCTCCCTGACTAAAAACATACTAGCCATGTAAGCACCAGCACTATCATTGCTTTGCCTTTTTTCCATTTAAATGAGTAAACAACTTTTTAAAGACATGTATTTCATTACTGTGATCTACACCTGAAAGATATGTTTTAGCCAGGCAGTGGTGGTGCATGCCTTTAATCCCAGAACTTGAGAGGCAGAGACAGGCGGATTTCTGAGTTCGAGGCCAGCCTGGTCTACAGAGCGAGCTCCAGGACATCCAGGGCTATTACAGAGAAACCCTGTCTTGAAAAAAACCAAATCCAAAAAACCAAAAACAAACAAAAACCAAAAAACAAACAACAACAAAAAAACAAAACCAACAAACCTGGGTGTACTCCCTCCATAAATAAATAGTTAAAAATCAACTAGAAGGGAGGATACTACAAAAGGGAAGAGACACAGACAGACAGACAGACAGACAGAGACAGACAAAGAGACACACACACACAGACGATACTTTGGTGTAAAATGTTCATCTAGTCTATGCTTTAATTAGCAAGCTATTATGTATGATTACAATAGTAGTGTTGAGGATATATAACAAGATGTGGTCTCTGATGAGGCAGGCAATGAGAAGAAATGGAAACTGCAACATGCTCAATAAAGAAATCATTCTAGTGCCTTTTAATGAAGCTGCAACAATCGCAGGTACCGTCAGAGAAAATTGTCTTGTCTGACTTCTGTATTCCCAGGCTGGCAGCCGAGTTCTAAGTAGTTGTAACTGCCATGTAAATTACTGTAATCTCTCAAAGATTTCAAAGACACTAAAGAAAAATATCCTGACTTATCAATTAAAACTATTGCACACAACCAACATTTCTGGTATGTGAGGAAAATAAACAAACCAGTGCTTATACTTTCCCCTTCAGTCCCAGAACTTGAAGGAAAAGGATACAATAAAAATAAGGGAAAGATCTTTATTTAGTCCTAAGTAAACTGAACAGGTAGTCTGATATGTTAATACAAAGAAAATTCAATAAGGAAAACATCAAAACCCCTTGGTTAGCCACTAAAATACAAGTCACGTTCCACTATGGCCTATAAGGCTACTAAAGACAGGAAATGACTTGTATTGGCAAGGACACCAATACACTTTCATTTACCTTTTGTTATAGCCAAGACAAATTAAAGCACTTTGGATATAATTTGCACTACATTATGCTATCCATGGCTATCCATTATTTATGTAGCTGTATTACATGTCAACTCTATCAGCTCTGTCTTGGATTCCAACGAAAAGGTACATTAGCTTAGCTATGCAACTATACCTATAACCCATGTAACCCACACAGAAACTACAATCATGCTACCAAGTTCTTCCTTGCTTATCTCAGATTATTATTCTCATTTCCCATCAGTTTTGCTTGTTTTATGCTTTCCCCCCCTAGATAGGTTTCTCTGTGTAGCCCTGGCTGCCCTGGAACTCATTCTGTAGACCAGGCTGGCCTCAAACTCAGAAATCCTCCTGCCTCTGCCTCCCAAGTGCTGGGATTACAGGCGTACGCCACCACGCCTGGCAGATTTGGGTTTTTTTTTTTCCCCCGAGACAGCCTGGCGGATTTGGGTTTTTTTTTTCCCCCGAGACAGGGTTTCTCTGTATAGCCCTGGCTGTCCTGGAACTCACTCTGTAGACCAGGCTAGCCTCGAACTCAGAAATCTGCCTGCCTTTGCCTCCCAAGTGCTGGGATTAAAGGCATGCGCCACCACGTCAGGCTTTGGATTTGGGTTTTTTGAGACAGGGTTTCTCTGTATAGCCCTGGCTATCCTGGAACTCACTGTAGACCAGGCTGGCCTCGAACTCAGAACTCAGAAATCCGCCTATCTCTGCCTCCCAGAGTGCTGGGATTACAGGCGTGGGCCACCACCGCCTGGCTAAATTATTTCTTGAAGTATTGAAGTAAAATGGTAAATTACACAATGCAACTGCAGCTGGCTTTGGCAGAAATCTTGGCATTCTCCTCCTAAAGAAAAAAGAAAAAAATAAAAGAGAAGAAAAGAGGGGCTGGAGAAATGGCTCAGCAGTTAAGAGCACTGACTGCTCTTCCAAAGGTCCTGAGTACAAATCCCAGCAACCACATGATGGCTCACAATCATCCGTAATGAAATCTGATGCCCTCTTCTGGTGTCTGAAGACAGCTACAGTGTACTTACATATAACAATAAATAAATCTTTAAAAGCAAAGAAAAAGGCAGATTCACACCACCCCCACAACCTCCAGCCCTAAATGTAGCTTTTTTTTTTTTTTTTTTTTTTGGTTTTTTCGAGACAGGGTTTCTCTGTGTAGTTCGAGCTGTCCTGGAACTCACTTTGTAGACCAGGCTTAAATGTAGCATTTTTAAAAGAGGAATGATAGCACAGAAAAGCTCAATGGTAGAGCACTTGACTGACAAGCTCAAGGCCCCAGGTTCAAGTCCCAGCACTACAAAACATTAGCATCAGTAACAATGAACGAAATGAAACTTCACCCACTGGCCCAGTGAAAGGCACATTGGTTAGTTTAAGGCTAGGGGTGTTTAGTTAGTAAAGTACTTGTCTTGTATACATTGGAAGTAGAAGCAGAAGTTCATTTCCAGCTCCATAGCAAGTTTTAGGCCAGCTTAGTTGTATGAAATAATCTCTCAAAATTAATTTAAAAGTCCTCTTATTACCATATAGCTCTGATGCCATACTATTAAGATTCATTAAGAAATAAAAGAGCAAGCTGATGACCCCTCTCAATTCATTATACCAGTTAATGGACTAAAAATTTAGGAAGAGGCCAGATATGGTATAAGCATGTTAGCTGTCCTATAGTAAAGTACCAACCTATGGAAGCTTTATTTTTTAAAAAATTTGCCCTGGGTGGGCTGTGATGACACACACCTCTAATCCCAGCATCAGGAGGCAGAGGCAAGCAGATCTCTACGGTTCAAAGCCAGCCTGGTCTACATAATACATTGTAGGACTGCCAGAACTACACAGAAAAATCCTGTCTCAAAACAACTCCCCCCCCCCAAAAAAACTTGCCCCAACACAAGATTCTACTTGAAAAAGTAGGTATCACGATTAACCTAAAAGCAGCACAAGATGCAATATTGCAGGCTCCCCATTAGATCACTGTGGCTTGTTGATGGATCAGCCATGAATTTATTATTATTTTTTAAATATCTTTATTTATCTGAATGCAGTGCTTATACTTTTCTGCTCTCTACTGGCATCTCTAACCTGGTCTGGGGCATTCTAACACTAACAAGGTAGAGCTCCATTGCTTCAGAATGACCATTCTAACTGTATAGAAGAACCTTACTGAGATGTATATAGTTTTGGGCTGGGCAAATGTTGAGTTGCTTCATTAGTAAAAAATTATGGAACATCTGAAGAAATACTCCACTGGGTTCAACCATGGACCACATACATACTAACAGTTTTCATGAAGGAGGATAGCTAGCGGGGCGATGGTGGCACATGCCTTTAATCCCAGCACTTGGGAGGCAGAGGCAGGCAGATTTCTGAGTTCGAGGCCAGCCTGGTCTACAGAGTGAGCTCCAGGACAGCCAGGGCTATTACAAAGAAACCCTGCCTCAAAACAAAACAAAAGACATGAAGGAGGATAGCTGTAGTATATATACTTTTCACTGCCTTCCTATTAAGACTAAAGCTAAGACTTTATTCCTCTGTGACAAGTTTGTCAAAAAGCAGTTCTCCATGCTTCAGATTCAATCACAAAATGGCTATAGAAAGTACCTGGTAATTAAATTTCTTAGGGTAATGGCCAGCAGTCTTGAGCACTGTATACTTTATCATCTACATGCACACACACCCTCACTTCTAGGAGTTGACAACCAAAAACTGTCTCCAGATTTTGCCACAGCATGGAGAGGGTAATACTGATCTAATTTATACTAACAACATTCTATTCCATTTTACATTTTCTTTTCCCATTGCTTCAATAGAACTCAAAGCCTTGTGTGTGCTAAGTAAGCACACAATGACACACCCAGCCCTCTCCATTCACTGTTCAGTAAAAACAGAAACCTACAAAACCCTTAGCATCAAGTGTAACTTACATAACCCAAGGGCAAAATACCAAGTCAAGACTAAAATTTTGTTATACCCTGTACATAAGTCTTTGGTAATGTAAGCTCTAGTCATTTGGCCCAAAGACCTACCTTCTCCTTCCAAAGTTCAAAGTGTTTAACTCCTCTACGTTTAGTAAAGTGCCCAAATTCCCCAACACAGAAAGGCATACCACAGTCTATAGTCAGCTACCATTCACTTAGGGACTACTGTTTCATTTCATGTAGAAGCATACAAGTGGCTTCAAATCTTTATTCTGTTTTACTCACTTTGTGATCTTGACCAAGTTGCTAAGTTCCTTATGTGTCAGTTTTCTCAACTTTAAAAGAGAACTATTAACAACTTATAGGAGCCGGGCGTGGTGGCACAGGCCTGTAATCCCAGCACTTGGGAGGCAGAGCCAGGCGGATGTCAGAGTTTTGAGGCCAGCCTGGTCTACAGAGTGAGTTCCAGGACAGCCAGGGCCTCAACAGAGAAACCCTGTCTCGAAAAAACCCAAAAAACAAAAACAAAAACAACAACAACAAAAATACAACTTATAGGAATACAGAAAATATACAAAATTTTAGGAGCGCAGAGTCAGAGTCCTTGCCTAGAATTCAAGAGACCCTAGGTCCAATCATTATTTAAAACTCCGAGCTTGTGCGTGCTTGCGCAGAGTGAAGCGCAAACACACACCTTAAATTAAACCTTATTGGAAAAAAGAAACTGAGATAGTGGTAAGATCATCAGGAATTTAAGGCCAACCGCACTCAGTTACATTCATCTCCCCACTTTAATCCCATAGCCCAGCCCCTCAGTGTACTTACCTCACTTACAACCATCTAACAGTAGGCACCAGCCTCAACTTACAGGAACACTGATCTGTCAGAGCTCAAACAAGGCAATGAAGGAGCCGTGACTTAAAAGCTGCGGATTTCAGAGCCCATATTTTTACTATTATACATAGAAAATTGCAATAAGATCTACGATTACTAATGATCAATATATGTCTTAGGCCAAAATAATGACCAGTATGAGCTGTATTTTCATTAAGAGGCTAACTTATAACTGAATTTAAGATTATCACTGAGATAAGGTGGTTGCTGTTATAGAATCAGAGCTTTCTAAATTGTCTACATTAACTTATGTGACTTTTTTATTTTTTACCCTACTTTGAAACAGGAGAGGTTTAACCCAGCAAAGATTAGCAGGGTAGATTCTGATGAAGATCTTCCTGCCTCTGCCTCCTGAATACTAGGATTAAAGGTAAGCATTTCCCTAGCTGTACTTGACTTTTTTTTTTTTTGAGACAGGGTTTCTCTGTGCAATCCTGGTTGTCCTGGTACTATGTAGACCAGGCTGACCTCAAACCTGGAGATCCCACTTGCCTCTGCCTCCAAAGTACTGGAAAATTAAAGGTGCGTGTCACAATGCCTGGCATAAGATTTCTTTTTTCTTTCTTTTTTTTGTTTTTGTTTTTGTTTTTTGGAGACAGGGTTTTTCTGTGTAGTTCTGGCTGTCCTGGAACTCACTCTGGAGACCAGGCTGGCCTTGAACTCAGAAATCTGCCTGCCTCTGCCTCCGCCTCCCAAGTGCTGGGATTACAGGCGTGCGCCACCACGCCCGGCACAAGATTTCTTTAAAGGATGGTTCTTGCTGCTTCCCAAGCTGGCTTCAAACTCTGAAACCTGCGCCTCAACCTCCCAGATGGTTGAAATTATAGGCTCATTACCACAGCACTTGCCTCTGGCTTTTTTTTTTTTTTTTTTTGAGACAGGGTGCCACAAACTTCTAGCAGGCCTCAAACACACACACACAATGTAGCAGATGCTGATCCTGAAAGTCCAATCTTTCCACCTTCCAAATGCTGGGATTGTAGGATTATACTGAAGCTCATCTACTGCAAGTCTAGAAGAGAGGGTATTAAGTGTCACAGGGGCTGTCCCATAATACACTTTAAGCTACTGGTTCTTAGTCTGAGATTTGTAAATGATAGATTTTGTTCCTGAGTTCCAGGGGAGACGTTATGAATCCATCTGATTGCTTTGATCTGCTCATACTTTACTTGAAAGGTCTGAATTACTGTCAAACATTTCACACCTGTTATTTATCCACTGCTTGGGTTTTCACTTTGCTTTGTCAACACTCAGATTGCTATTGACTTCTGTAGCACTTCACAAAGACAGTACACTACTAGGCTTTTCATTTATCTTTGATGACATGTGTCTCAACCTGAAAATTATTTTTGGAGGTTGCTGGGATAAGACACTATGACCAAGACAACTTATAAAAAGTGTTTGAGGATTAAAGTTTCAGAGGGTTAGAGTCCATGATTATCAAGCTAGAAAGCAAACAGCAGTCACACATAATGCAGAATATCTCAGAGTTTACTTCTTGATCCAAAAGTTGGAGAGAGAAAGAGCTAATGGAGAATAACGCCCTCTAGTGGCACACTTCCCTTAACAAAGCCACGCCTCCTGGCCCTTCACAAATGGTTCCACCAAAGGAGGATTCAAGCATTCAACCAAATGAGCCCATTGGAACCATTCTCACTCAAACCATCACAAAGTAAAGTAAAAAGCAAATCCCCAATTGTTACAACTAAAACTAACTTTAACATTTAAGACCAAAACTCTGTCAGCATAAATTATACTGATAGGGTACCTGGTAAAGTCATTTGACTTCTTAACTGCCTTCAAGAGTCTGGTTTGCACCATTTTGGATCTCTTAATTTCCGCTTTTAATATTTACTTGGATTTCAATCCTTTTACTTGAAATGACCCCACAATTTAAAAACCTTTAAAACATCAGCTACAAAGGTTGTTCATCTATTCTGGAAAATTGGTTAAAATTATCCATCTCTAATAACTCTAAAAGTACTCAAAAATCTCAAAATTGTGAGTGCTGGGATTAAAGGAATACACCACCAGGTATCCAGCTGACTCATTTACACCAAATCAATCTCACCTTTTTCTTCCGTATCAAAATTCTTCTTTCTAGTACACTGCCCCTCCCTTTATTGTGTGCATATTCAGAAATATAAGGCTTCACTTTTTCTTTGGACACCTTACTAAATTACTAATTACAAAACAAAAAGGGTACAGTTATGACTACAGTTCAGTGGTACAGCCCTTAACTAGCATATTCAAGGCCCTGGGGTCCAGCTCTCAAAATGAATTACTAATCTATCAACAATCTTGTGGACTAATTTATTACTTCCTTATCTATATGTTCATATTATAAACTTGTCAGCTCACATTCACACCATGAATTCTAGATGCAGCTGCACCATTACAGACATCCACAGGTGGCTTGGAGGCATAATTCATGGTGGCAGAGCACATGTCTTAACATTTTCAAGGCATCCAATTCCCACATAAAGAAAACAAAAAAACAAAACTTCAATCATGCTTCTCCTTCTGACCTGCCCAAATTATGATTCTTAACAACAGAACACCCTCTAGTCACACAAAAAATCCTTCCCTCAAGCTCTATCCCAAATTCTCCTAATGGCCTAGAATAGTGACAACTGCTTCCTACACTGCTCCCTCAATACCTACCCTCAAACCTATCTCTGTGAAGTCTTATCTGAGGTTCCAGTTTCCTTCTGACAATACTGCATTTTACTCATAAAAACCTTATAAAAATTACCTACTATTGGGACTGGAGAGATGGCTCAGCAGTTAAGAACACTTCGGAAGGTCCTGAGTTCAGATCCCAGCAACCACATGGTGGCTCACAACCATCTAAAGAGATCTGATGCCCTCTTCTGGTGCATCTGAAGACAGCTACAGTGTACTTAGATATAATAAATAAATCTTTTTTAAAAAAAATTACCTAGTATAATTCTCTATACTATAAATTACTAGGGGGCGGGGGAAATCAATGGTTCCTAGCTTTGTTCTTCCCTGTATTGTTTAACCTTTCAAAATACATCAAGCTCTCCAGTATATTTGCCAACCTGAAGATATCCTTTTCCAGGATACTTTCTGGTCATCAATGCGAAATTCAGCTAATTTGTGCATCAGTGTACAAATTAGCCAGCCTACCTACCTCTTCTATTTCTGTCTTGTGCAAAAAAAAAGTACTGTCCTAATTTCAAGAGTTCTCTCTTATTAAAAGGATATGCATGAAAAGTCTGTGATAAATGTCTGGTCACTCCCTCAAACCACATCAAAAAAAAAAAAAAAAAAAAAAAAAGGAAGACTCCCACATTTATGCTTCCATAAAACCCAAACTTTCTGGGGGCTGGAGAAATAAATGGTTCAGTGGTTAACAGCGCTTGCTATTCTTGCAGAGGACCCTAGACCAGCTGAGTTCCCAACATAGTAGCTAACAACTAACTCCAGTTCCAGGAGATATAACCCCTGACCCCTTCTTCCAGCCTCTGGACAATGCATTCCCCATAGATGGTATACATACACACAGGCAGAACACAATTCTTTGTTAAGTGTGTGTAAGAGCTGCAAAATGGAATAACTATTCCTTTGTTTCAGAATTAAACTGCTAGTTTACACAAAAAAATCTAGTGATTCAGAACTGCATGGGTAAATAAACCACAAAGTGTGGTTTAAAGTCTGCTATTGGGGGCTGGAGATGGCTCAGTGGGTAAGAGCACCACTGAAGAGCCCTTCTGAAGGTCCTGAGTTCAAATCCCAGCAACCACATGGTGGCTCACAACAATCCGTAATAAGATCTGATGCCCTCTTCTGGGGTGTCTGAAGACAGCTACAGTGTACTTACATATAATAATAATAATAATAATAATAATAATAATATCTCAAAAAATAAAGTCTGCTATTACTATCCAAGTTGACATCTCTTGAATATAAAACCTCAGACCAAAGAGCTGCCTCCCCTAAGCTAAGCAGGGACTGGAACTTAAGAGCACATAGATGGCCGGGCGGTGGTGGCGCGTGCCTTTAATCCCAGCACTTGAGAGGCAGAGGCAGGCAGATTTCTGAGTTCCAGGCCAGCCTGGTCTACAGTGTGAGTTCCAGGACAGCCAGGGCTACACAGAGAAACCCTGTCTCGAAAAACCAAAAAAAAAAAAAAGAGCACATAGATGTTAACACAACAAAATGGCATCTTTACAAAGCAACAGTTTTCTGCACTTCACTACCAACTCAACTTCTGACCCCTAACATCTCTATCAATCATGATTTTGCTCAGATAATCAACAGGGAAAACACTTCTAGGTTCCACTGGTTTGATGTGATGAAGAAATGAAGGCTAGAAGGGAAAAGTTTTTTCCCTCTTCTCTTATGAATCCCTGCATGCTTGCCTTTCAAAAGGCATCCAAACAAGATATGGGGCAGGTGGGAGGCAAAGAGCAAACCCAGCAGCAGCTAGCTACTCCATACCTGTCTATCACTACCTATCAATGTGCACAGGAGTCAAAGAGGAACTGCTTGCATCATTAATATTTGACCCTCTATGGTATGCTATTTGTTTTAGAAACTTGCTTTATTGAATAAGAGATCTGTGCAATGACAATGACCCAAGCTTTAAAAGTGCTCCCTCTAATAAGGGTGAATCATAGCAGTTACCAACCCTGCTGGGACTGGATAGTGCAAAACCTCGAAAGCCTTTCTTGCCCATTCACACCAGAAATACTTTCATTTCATTTCCATACACTGGGCAACAAATAGAAAAGAAACATTATTAAATAATTTGACCGGGACATTGTCTTCTTTAGATTATTTGTATCCTTTTCATTTAGTGAACTCTCCTTACAGACAGACAGACACACACACACACCCTTAGCAAGGAAAGTCTTGCTCAACAGTCTTACATGAAAAATAAAGCTGTGTCTAGATTTTTCATTCCTATATCTTGGGGAGGTGGGGGGGGGGAGAATACTAGCATCTCTATGGTTAAAGTCTCCTTGCCTTCTATGACACGAAGCACTTAGAGATCTTAGGACCACTCTCCCAGCAGCACAAGGTTAAATAGATCTTTTTCAGTCTTGTGCAAGCCTATGCGGCTACTCGCAAGTTTTTGTAACCCAGAGCCTGGGACTCAACCCCACAAACTCCTCACCCCACAGGTTTCTCACCATCGAGAGCACCACACAAAAGGGTCTTGCTCCCGCCGCCCTCCTCCCTCACTGCGGCCGGCGCCGACTCACTCACCAGGACCGTGGTGCAGATGGACCTCAGCTCCGACTCCACTTTCTCCCGATAGTCCTTGATCAGCTGCAACTTCTTGTCGGAGGTGTCGGTCTTCTGCTCAATGCTCGAGATGACCCTCCAGGCGGACCTGCGGCCCCCGACCACGTTCTTGTAGGCCACCGACAGCAGGTTGCGCTCCTCGTTAGACAGCTCGGCGCCCTGCTCCGTCACGGCTTTCATGCAGGTGGCCATGTCGTCGTAGCGCTCGGCCTGCTCGGCCAGCTTGGCCTTCTGGATCAGCTCGGTCTTCTCCATGGCGAGCGAGGGCGAGCGCCGAGCGGGATCCGGAGTCCTCCTGAGAGCCGCGAGGGGCGGGGCGGGGCGGCGCCGGCGAGGACAAAAAGGAGCGAGGGGAGAGGACGTCAGACAATGCAGCCGGACGCCCGCTTTGTCTCGGCGCACGAGGCCGCGGGTCCTCCGGCCTCTCGCGGGGCCGCCGCCTTCCGCCCGCGCCCTCCTGCCCGCCCGCCGCCCCTCCCCAAGGCCGGAGCGCGGGCCCCGCCCGGCCCAAGATGGAAGCGGCCGTTGGAGCCGCACCTTCCCGTCCCAGCCCGACCCTCTGGCGCGCGGTAGCCTAGCAGTCCCGAGGACCGTGCTCCGCCAACCCCGGCCCCGGTCCCTCGCGGCGACGGCTGCAGCGGCAGTCCCAGAGCAGTGCCCGCACTCACCTTCTAGTCTCCGCTGCCGCGACACGAGTCCCACCACTTTGATCTGCTTTGGGCTTTAGCCGAGGACCCTCCCGTCTCAGCCTAGCGCGGAGCGGACGAGCTCGCCACCGACCAATAGAACACTGCACCTCCCCAGGGAGTCCCACCTCCAGCTTCTCTGATGGCCAATGAGAAGCGAGCGCGCGGAAGGGGGCCCAGGGGGCGGGGCGGGAAGCGAAGCGAAGGCTCGGAGGGTGGGTCGGCTCGGGTAGGTTCGGTTGGCCCGCAGGCTGCGGCTTCGGCCACGGGGTTTCCTCCAATTAGATCCAGGGTGAATGGACGTCACTGTTGCCATGGCGATGCTTTTACCAACTCCCCTCATCCTCCCCGCCAGCCCGGCACTCCTGGGTGCGGCACGGGACCGGAGGTGCATTCGACCTCCGAGGCAGCTACCGCGTGTCCTGCAGCCGCGGCCACTGCAGATGGGGCGTTGCAGCTCTCGAGCCGCTGAAGCTGCAGCTGGACTTCGCAGGGGTGAGATAATTGGCCGTTTTGTTGCACAAGCACCTTCCTTTCTTCCACCTTCCTGTTCTTGACAAAGGTTTGGGTCCCCAAGACATTAAAATGCAACCCTTAAAATTTTCCTGTTTTGACTGCAAATTAGAAATGTCCCAATCCCCATTAAAAAAGAATTCGTTCCCAGAGAAAGTGACTTAATTCAGGTTTTCACACAGGCACCCGATAGCCAGCAATTCCCTTAAGGAAAGGTATATTCAGGAGATTTGGGCAGGTCCGCGTGGCAGGTAAGCTTTTCCTTAAAGCGGGAAATAGCGTTAAGTACTGTTTGGACAAACACAATTGTGACTACCCGCTCCCCGGAAGCATTTTTCTTCAACATTTCTTTCCTACTTTTCCACGTCTAAATACACCCCGCCCCCAACACACACACCTTTGTACTCTGTAAAGCTTGTATATATGCTTTTGGTTTTTGTTTGTTTGTTTGTGATGGTTTTGTTTTTTGTTTGTTTGTTTGTTTTGATTTTCCTGATATTTTTGTGAAGATCCTTGTAAAGCAAAAAATTCTCTGGTGCTGCCTTTCTCGTGTTTTTCTCCCCACGACAAACACTCTTCTGAAATGAGAACACTTGCCTGAGCTACGTATTCAGGGTCACAGTTAACGTGTTTCTCCTTTAAATCGGCTCCCTTATCTCCTGGCCCTTCAACCGAAGTCCAAGTGAGGTGGCCGTCCTACCGGACTTAAGGAATGAAATTGCCACCTGGGCCCTGCTGAGATTCCAGTTCCTGCAGTTCCTCAAGGGTTCAAAGACCTTCCGCGACTGCATAGTGGATTCGAATGCTAAGTAGATCTAAGCGGACCTGGAGGCTCCAGAATGGAAGGTTTGACAGTGAGCACAGATGGGAGGGAGGGAAAGGAACGAAGGTTCCAGAAATTCAGATTCCCTCCCAGCTGCCCCTCCCTACCCAACTTGTAAAGGTTGCTTTGTGCTTTGACCAGGAGAGGCCTGGTTGGAAAGTGTCTCTGTCTGAATACAGAAATGCCTTACTATGCTCCAGTGCAGCGGTGGACGGCCAGTGTTATTTCTGGAATTCCCAAGGCCAGGCAGTAGACACACAAGCGTTTATGGTCCTGTGGGTTGGGGTGGAGCTGGACACACAGAAATCCCAAGGGAAAGAATTTACATGAGGAAGGTCAGATAAAATGCCTTCTGTATAACCAGTGAATTTCAAGATTCCCTAATTTAGAGCAGCGAACCCAGAGCATAGAGAGGAGACGCCCAGCTGGGATGTGGTGGAGCATACCTTTAATCCCAGCACTTGGGAGGCAGAGGCAGGCAGATTTCTGAGTTCGAGGCCAGCCTGGTCTACAGAGTGAGTTCCAGGACAGCCCAGGCTACACAGAGAAACCCTGTCTCAAAAACTAACAAACAAACAAACAAAGACGCCCATGGAGGTGAAGGAGATGGAGACATTTGAAAGGAAATTGTCAAAGGGTTATTTCTAGCCGGGCGGTGGTGGTGCACGCCTGTAATCCCAGCACTTGGGAGGCAGAGGCAGGCGGATTTCTGAGTTCCAGGCCAGCCTGGTCTACAGAGTGAGTTCCAGGACAGCCGGAGCTACACAGGGAAACCCTGTCTCGAAAAACCAAAAAAAAAAAAAAAAGGGTTATTTCTGAGGGGCCTACCCAAAGGGGGCATGTATCAAGTATTTACCACAGACAAGCTCTTATGATCATGTGAAATCAAAAACATTGGCACATTATGATATTGTAATATCTGGGGGTCTCTATAGAATCTGCCTGTGTTTGAAAGGAAAATCTCAACATTCAAATCCCAGAACACAGAAAAGCTGACAGTAGTTTTATTTATTTATTATCATTTTATTAAATTTATTTATTTATTTATTTATTTATTTATTTATTTGAGGGTCACACTGGATTTAAATCCTTCAAGGATAAACTCATTCAATATACTTAATGTCACTAAAAGGGAAAGAAATGCTGTTGTAAACACCATCTCCAGTTCTTTTAGGGTTTCTCTGTATAGCCCAGGCTGTCCTGGAACTCACTCTGTAGACCAGCTGGCCTTGAACTCAGTAATCTGTCTGCTTCTGCCTCCCAAGTGCTGGGATTGCAGGCATGCGCCACCACTGCCCAGTTCAAAAAAAAAGAAAGAAAAGAAGGAAGGAAGGAAGGAAGGAAGGAAGGAAGGAAGGAAGGAAGAAAGAAAGAAAGAAAGAAAGAAAGAAAGAAAGAAAGAAAGAGAGAAGAAAGAAAAAAGGGAAAACAAGGCACAGCCTGATCATGGTCACGGACAGTGCACCCAGCTACTCGGCAGCAAAAATTACATATATGGACACGTGTGGTGTTTGTGTCATCCTTGAATCTTTGCTGTGGCTATTCTCCTCGTCTTCTTGGGCTCTGATAGGGGTTGTAAGGATTCTAAGGCTCTGACTAGTCTGTCTACCTTGGCAGTTCATCCTAGTGCAATACTTACATGTGTTTAGCATCACACCAAATACATCATATGCCAGGAAGGATACTTAGGAAACAGCCAGCAAAGAAAGTACTTTGTAGTTATCTTATTTTTCTTGACTCTCCTACGAAGAAGTCGCTGGAACAGAACAAGACACATTCATTTTGCAGCCAGATGATCCTCAATTTCAGGCCTTGATGTTTACGATTTGACCTTGGGCATCTCTTTGGATCTCAGTTCCTAACTCAAGAGTTAAGTCAGCTATCACATGAGAAGATATGGACCATCTCACAAGTATCCAGTAAGTAGGATTAGTTTTTCCCAGTTTCCTCCTTCCTTCTGCTTGGAGCTGGGGAAGGTGTCCTGCTACAAGGAGCTTCGGAGCCTGGTGTAATGTTAATGAAAACCTATCTCTTGAATCTTTGTTGTAATCAGCACAGGTAAAGACTGCAGGATGGCTTTCTTTAGTGTCAAATGTGATTCTGGGTGTTTCCATAAAGTTTTTTGGTTTTTTTTTTGTTTGTTTGTTTTTTGTTTTTTGTTTTTGGCTTTTCGAGACAGGGTTTCTCTGTGTAGTCCTTACTGTCCTGTCACTCTGTAGACCAGGCTGGCCTCGAACTCAGAAATCCGCCTGCCTCTGCCTCCTGAGTGCTGGGATTACAGGCATGCGCCACCATGCCCAACTCAGATTTTTTTTTTTTAATGAGATTGACATTCCGTTTCTTAATTTAATCTTTTTGAGACAGGTCTTCTCTATATAGCCCTGACTCTCTGTGGGCCACAGTTGGCCTCAAACTCAAGAGATCTGGGATTAAAGGGGTAGACCACCACCTCCCAGAGAGAATGACATTTTTATCAGTGGATTTTGAGTAAGTAGATTGCCCTCGTTGTAAGTGAGTCACATACATTCAGTTGAAATCCAGGAGAGAGAAAAACACCACCCTCCTGTGAGCAAGAGAGCACGTCAGCCGTCTGTGTTTGAGTGTCATCTGCATCAGAGGCTCCTCTGAAACCTTTGGACTGAAAGTGGAACATTCACTCTTGTGGGGCTCAGCTTGTCGGCCCACCCTGCATAGTAAATCATTTATGTATAATCAGTCTCTCCTATTTTTATATTGTAATAGGTAATATTAACTTGTCAACTTGACAAGATCTGAGTTCATGGAAGAGACAGGTATGTGGACCTGTGTGTAAGGAGTCATCTAGATTAATTTGACTGAGATGAGAAGACCCATCCTAATGTGGGTGGCATCATTTCATGGGCTTAGGTCCTGGACTGCACAAACAGAAACCAAGCTGAACGCTTGTGTTCCTGCTGCCTTAAGCTCTTACCTCCATACCCTCAAACTGAGAGCTGAAGCAAACCCTTCCCTCCTTCCTTCAGTTCCTTTGGTCAATTATGTTACCACAGCTTGAGAAAAGTAACTGAGACATGTGTAGTCTATATAATTTCACTGGGAAGCCCCCACTAACACATCCAGTAACCTTACACTCCGCAAATGATCATTCCACAGCTTGTCATAGATGCCCGTCTTATCTCTCCCTTACCAGACCACAAGCTTTCTAAAGTGGGGGTGAGGGGATTGGGGATGGGGGTGGTGGTGTTTGTTTTTCTGTCTTATCTCTCCAGTGCCCTCTAAACACCCTGCAGTCTGGGTGGTTCTGCTGAAGCTCAGACCAGTTAAATCACCTACCCAGTTGGTAAGCCTTAGAGCTAAGATTCAGCAACAGGACAGTCTGACCTCTCTTCTACAACAGCCAGGACTCTGTGTGATTGCAGTGGGGGGAGAAGCCACTACCGTTGGCCAGCGTGAGAACAATGTTTAGTTATGTGAGGCTGGTGGGCGGCTAAGTATATGTCCTAGTGAGTTGGCTGCTGCTTTTATTTTCAGATGGAAGCTCTGTTTCACTCTCAATGTATCTAGAGCAAGTGAGGCACCCTCTTATTCTCTTCGGTGGTTTCTGTATTTCTTTCCCCAATTCCAACCTCCAGACTGTGCTATTCTAGTGGGCAAAATTAGATCTCACTCCCTCATCCCTGTGCCTTCCCTCCCAACCCCCCTCCCCTCCAAAAGGCATTTGGTGAAGGCTTGTTTTGTTTTGCGAGTGATTTCAGACCATCAAGCAGATGCATGCCCAGTCACATTGACTGTTAGTGTCATGTGCTCAATGTATCCCCTACCGCATAGAAAGGCACTGAGCTACTTACTTGCACAGAGAAACAGAAAGCAGAGTTGTGTTGAGCCATTGTGCTGACTCTGAGAGCTTACCAAGATCCTTGAAGACAATACGGTCCTGGATCCCTCAGGAAACATGACGAAGATGAGGTAATTAATGCACGCCCTAGTAGTAGACTGTCCAAGCCTTAACTTGATTTCTCATCGATCTGTTAAAAAAACTTCTTAAGAAAGACTAAGATATCCTGTGCCTACCAGGATTAGAAGAGAGTAAAAGATAGGACACTTGACTTGGAGCTCAGTAAAGTCTAGAGGAAGCGTCCCACAGAGCTCTGTGAGGCCCTGTTGCACAGGATTATCTACCGAGCCAAACAGCCATCATCTTCAAGAGTTCAATTTGTCCACTTGCAAAAAATCATTCTAGCTAGGCTAGTTGGAGATTAACATCCCCTAATAGGAAGAAAGAGGGTCAGAGAGGGTTGAAGTACCCTCATGAGTACCCTGCTGCCCCACACACCTTATCAAGGGCAAGTCTGCCCTAATTGCATGTGATTCTGGAGAGGATAGGCATAGAGCAGGGAAGACGAGGTTGGTGGGACTCCACCTATACAGCTTTAGGAACCCCTCATCCCTGCTGGAAGACTCTAGTGTGGCCTTTTGGGTGGAGAAGATCCACACTCCTGTAAGTAACCACTCATCTATACTTTGTAAGTAAGCCCCCAAATTCTGATTTCCCAAACGTTGATGAAATCATGCCTCAGCTTATAAGGCATGGAGCCTTATAAGAAAGGAGGGAAGACGTGGTTTACATCTCCCGGGGGAATGACTTTTAGCAATGGGCCCCTCACTTGCTTTCTGAGACCACAACCATCCGGAAGTGGCTGATCCGGAGGTATAAGTATCAACTTCTGTTTACTTATTCAGGTGGTTCTGAATGGAACTCCGGGATCATTCCAAAGGATGCCCTGGGATACAGGTACTTCTGCCAAAGTAGCCATCTGATAAAATAGAGATAGCAAACTTACAAAGAGCTGGTGAGAAAACCCTAAGACATCAGGGTACGTGGGCCATATAGATCAGGGCCTAGATGCACAATGAACCTTAATAATTATACAAAAAGGGCTGGAGAGATGGCTTAGCAGTTAAGAGCACTAACTGCTCTTCCAAAGGTACTGAGTTCAAATCCCAGCAACCACATGGTGGCTCACAACCATCGGTAATGAGATCTGATACCCTCTTCTGGTGTGTTTGAAGACAGCTACAGTATACTTATTTATAATAATAAATAAATCTTTTTTGTTTTGTTTTGTTTTTTGTTTTTCGAGATAAGGTTTCTCTGTGTAGCCCTGGCTGTCCTGGAACTCACTCTGTAGACCAAGCTGGCCTCGAACTCAGAAATCTGCCTGGGATTACAGGTACGCTCCACCATGCCCGGCACAAATAAATTTTTAAACAAATAATCATACAAAAAATGTTCATCATGTTTTCAACCTTGGCATATCAGGCATATACTATATATACATTTATATATATATATATATATATGTATGTATGTATGTATGTATATGTGTGTATGTGTGTATATGAATGGTACCTTTAGAGGTCAGAAGTTATTAGAGCCTGAATTACAGAACCACCATATGGAATCCAACAAGAGTAGTCAGTGCTCTTATGATCTTATATCCACATCTCTGGATATACATACATACATACATACATACATACATACATCTTTTTTTTGTTTGTTTGTTTGTTTTGTTTTTTTTGTTTTTGTTTTTCGAGGGTTTTTCTGTGTAGTCCTGGCTGTCCTGGAACTCACTCTGTAGACCAGACTGGCCTCGAACTCAGACATCCGCCTGCCTCTGCCTCCCAAGTGCTGGGATTACAGGCGTGTGCCACCACACCCGGCTCATACATATATCTTTAAAGATGGATCCTTTGAAGCCTAAACTTTAACTCACTATGCAATCAAAGATAGTCTTGAGCTTGGGATCCTCTTGCTTCCTTCTCTGAGTGCCCCACAAGCCTAATTCATGCATCACAGTCCCAGGGCTTCCCGAGAGCTCTAGGAGCCCTCTGTCACCCAGCTGTGTATAGTCCCAGCTCTACTGTATAGTTTTTAAATTTTAAAATTTTAACTGAGCTCTGTACCCATTCTTTTTAAACTCTTCTGCCCAAACTGGAAGTGGAGGTCAGAGACTCCCATAGTTTCCCTGCCTTTTCCTTGTTTGAGACCCCCCCCCCTCCAAGGCATGAAGAAAGATATGGTTGTATTCAACTTCAAATCATCTCTCTTTTTCTTGCTCTTGGCAGGTTTACCAGTTTTTTGTTTTGTTTTTTATTTGGTTTGATTTGGTTTTCTTTTCTCCCTGGCCTCCTCACTGCCTCAGTTTTCTAGCTAAGGATGGAATGGGGCAAGGAGAGAGTGTGGAGGGACAGGGCGAGCAGTAAGAGATGTGCGTTTTAATGCTCAGAGTACCCGGGCTTTAAAGTTTTTGCACACAAAGCAACAAACCTTTAACAGTCACCCAAATTATGACTCATCTCCAGACAATTCGGGAGCGCTGCACGGATGAGTGAACACTAGCAGAGAACAATGCACACAGGAGCCGATTGTGTGCTCCTCACAATAAGCGCCGTGGGAGTTGAGAGAAGAGAGAGACCAGTGTGGGCAGGAACGGGGGCAGAGACTTCAGGCTTCAGGGGGTTGCTGAGTGAAAAGGACCATGATAGGAAGCCGTAAGAGACGTAGAGACGTAGAAGCAAGGCTCTATACCTTTACACTTGCCATCCTAGTAGAGCAATCCCTGGGGAGGCCTCATACTCGATTTGGATGAGGCCATTTCCCCACCCCCACCCCCACCCCCCAATAGCTGTATTAGTTACTTTCATTGCTACAACAAAATACTTCACAAAAGTCAACAGCTCAAGGATGCAGGCTGTCGGGGCTGGAGAGATGGCTCGGTGAGATGGCTCAAGGGTTCAGAGCACTCTGTTCTTTCCCAGATCCTGAGTTCAAATCCCAGCAACCACATGGTGGCTCACAACCATCCATAGTGAGATCTGATGCCCTCTTCCAGGGTGTCCAAAGACAGCTACAGTGTACTTACATATAATAAATAAATAAATCTTTAAAAAAAAGAAAAGAAAAGGATGCAGGCTGTCATGGCAGGGAAATCATGGAGGAGGATGCGTGGGGTAGCTGGTCACAGCGAGTCCAGAAACAGGAAGAGATGAACAGCGGTGTTCGGCTGTAGTTTTTATTAAACCCAGGACCTCAGCCTGTGGGATAGTGCCACTCAATCAGAATGGCCTTCCTACCTCAGTTAACCCAATGTAGAAACTCCCCTACAGACGTGCCCAGAGTCTGTTTCTTGTCAAGCTCAACCAATGTTAACCACACAGTGGTTTGGACAAAATGTGGGAACGCAGGTCCTCTCAGACCATGTCCTAGCCAGAGGGGTGGGATTCCCTATGCCTTTGTTGCATAGCCACCAAGAACAGGGAGATGTTAGCACACACAGGTTGTGCTGGAGAGACTGTCTACGCTCTCAGCACACGGTCCCCGAAAAGGCCCATCTCATGACAAAGGGGAGACCTTCCCATCTCTTTGCCGTGTTAATTCAGTCACCATGACTCAGTTGTAGCTCAGCATGTTGGGTGGACCAGGAAGTAAGATGGCCTGAGTTCAAAGTAGGACTCCATCACTCTGTTGTTATAGCATTGTCTGCACAGTACCTGACCGCTGGCTTGCCTCTGTTTCCCTATTAGTAAAGCAAAGATGGTAATGGTAGTGGTCCCTGCCCTTCCTCTGAAGGTTTCTGAAGCAGTATTGACTATGTCCTCACCTTGGTTCCTTTCCTGTCTTGGCTCTTGGCTCTCCCCACTGCCTGTGCTTCGCCCTCTTGTGGGCTTTGTTCCTGTTGTCCCCTCTCCTCTGACATTTCCACCTATCTGGCTATCTGCTCGTCTCTCAATTCTATCTGCGATGGCACTCCTCTGAGCTATCTTCCACCCTCCCAGATTTCAGAGCTCAGCCTGTCCTGTGATTCTCCAGGAAGAAGTCACTTTGGGCCAGCTCTGGGCTGCTCGCCCCCAGGCTGAAGGTACCTTAAAGGCAAGGCCCCTGTTTATATGCTTTGCCTACATAGCATCAGTGCCTAGCTGAGCACTCTGCGAATGCACTGGGTGCTAAGAAAGGGATGGTGAAAGGGATGAATTAACAAAGGCAGGAAGGAGGAGCCCAGGGCACCGGCTGAGCTGAGCTACTGCTCAGGATGGCTTCAGGATTTGGACTACGGCCAGCCACAGCTGGAGACACCCGTGACTCTAACCGGGTGGGGGTGGGGTGAGTGGTGGAAGATCCAGGCAGCCCCTCCCATCCTTCTTCTCCCAGTCACGTCCAGCTCAATAACCAAATTCCCAACTGCCCCCGGAGGTCTGACAACTAAGATCCCTAATTTAGCTGAGCAATTTCTCTTCTGGATCTCCTTAAGTCAGGGTACTGAGACTTTTATTCACCCAAATATGATACTCGGGAGCTTAAGCCATCCAAAGGTACCCCTGGAAGAAAGATGTCTCCACCCTGCTCGGCTGTTAATACACCATGAACCGCTTGCTCTTTGCCTGGGGTAAGCGATTGGTGCAATCGATATTAATGAGTAAATGATTGCCAGCCATTCTCCCCGCTCCTAATCAGTCACCAGACAGAGGAAAACAGCCTCCCTCTAAAAGATACTACAGCGGGTAAGCGGCTGGAATGCATTCAGATGGAATCCGGTGGCAGCGGCTGCTACAGTTGTTGCGCAAACTTCCGGAAAAGGGAGGAGGGGCGGCAGCTTGTCCCTTCTTGAACCTACAGATTTAAAACGTGAACCCGACTGAGAGCAATTTACACACACACACACACACACACACACACACACACACACACTGGGAGGGAGTCAGTGTAAAAAGAACTTAGTAACCATATAACCATGTTTGGGTCTTCAACACAGGAAGTTGTAGCTGTGGCTCATGCACTTCAAGGCACATTTTAAAGCTTTGCCTGGAAGTGATAAGGTAAAGTCAGGGCCCTGACAGTAAATCTCAGAGGTTTAGTTGTTCCCTGACAGTGTCATCACTAAGGGGTCCTCAGACATCCATGAAAAACTAAGGGACATTTAAGTTTCCTAGCTGGACTTTTACCTAATAAGAGCTCAGAGAATACATGTTTTGTCCTAGATAGTTTTTTGCCAATTTGATACAAGCTAAAGTCATAAAGCAGACAGATTTCTGAGTTCAAGGCCAGCCTGGTCTACAGAGTGAGTTCCAGGACAGCCAGGGCTATACAGAGAAACCCTGTCTCCGAAACAAACAAACAAACAAAAAAGAAAGAAAGAAAGCAGACTGAGCAGGCCAGAGGAGTAAGCCAGCAAACAGCACCCCTCCGTGGCCTCTGCACCGGTTCCTGCCTCCACCTTTCTGCCCTGTTTGAGTTCTTGGCCTTGCTTCCTTCCTTCAGTAGTAGTCTATGGTGTAGAAGTGTAAGCCCAATAAACCCTTTGCACCCCTAGTTTCTTTGGTCATGGTTTTTCTTTTTTTTTCTTCCTTCCTTCCTTCCTTTCTTTTTTCTTTTTCTTTTTCTTTTCTTTCTTTTTTTTTTTTTTTGTTTTTTCAAGACAGGGTTTCTCTGTATAGTCCTGGCTGTCCTGGAACTCACACTGTAGACCAGGCTGGCCTGGAACTCAGAAATCCACCTGCCTCTGCCTCCCAAGTGCTGGGATTAAAGGCGTGCACCACCACGCCCGGCTTTGGTCATGGTTTTTCATCACAGCAATAGTAACCCTAACTAAGACATGTTTCCTTCTCCCTTTCTGCATAGGGACCCAGCATAGTCTATTTTAGATACTGAATTCCGAAAGATGAGTGTCTTAGTGGTAAAGTGTTTGCCTGACACACTCGAGACTCTGGGTGTGATTTCCCAGCACTGAAAAACAAAAAAAAAACAAAACAAAAATCTGGATCTCATTCCCTGCGGTGGCGCCATCCTTATTGAAATCCATGGTCCCAATGCTGCCCCAAAGAGACTTTCTCCATAATCCCGGCTCTTCAGATGCCTCTCTCCAGGTACCAAACTTGAATGTGACCATGCCTGAGCCACAAGCCAGGCAACACCATCCACTAAGATGTAAGGAGAATACCTACACAGGAGGAAGGTTTCAGAGGCTGCGCAACCCCCAAAGAGCTCGCAACTTCTACCGTTGTGTTTGGCCTGAATGGCAGAGAAAGAAGAAGCTTCGGGGAGCCTGGGAGAGGTTCAACTTGGGCTCATCGTCCTCTCTCTGGAAGAAACAGGGGAAACATGACTTATCGAAGCTTCTACCTGAGAGCCTTTTCCCAGCTCAATGCAAACTCTTCCAAGACCAACAAATACCTCCCTCTTGCTGAACGGGCTGTTCTACCTCTGGATTATATCACACTTCTTTGAGATGAATTATGTCATTTTGGTGAGTCTTGTCAAGGTCTCCTGTGAGAGGAACAAAAAAGTTTTTCATTAAAGAGTTAGCAAATATTTATTACTATATTCTGGGCCTTAAAGGGACAGAGGGGACAAAGGCATGCCTGTGTCTCAGAGCAGAAGGTCCTCCAGTGCCAGCTGTATGGAGGTGGGAAGGTTTGTAAGACCCTCCAACCCTTGGTCGGTGGCACTTACTTCCAGACGCCCCCCCTCACCCCCCTCACCAAGTGAGACATTGAGAAGCAGATCAATGCAAGAACAACATTTTCCAGCACTTCGGGATCGAGCTTCAATTAGTTCCTCAAGGCGAGAGACAAGAAGGCAACCTCGAATGGCTATTACAAGCAGGTTTTATTCTTCTCGGGGGCACAGGTTACAGTTCAAACCTATTGGCTAAGCATATTGACCTTTAAATGTATTGACTAGCAAGCATGATGGGCGTTTGAACTCTACCTGGGGCTTTCTGGAGGGTCAGGTGACTATCGGTCAGTACATTCTGAGAACTTTTTACTCAAGAATGTTCCTGTGGGCAGAGAATGGAACTTGGCCTAGCCTTGATCCCAGGTGAGAGGGGGAAGCTGTAAGAAGGGTGTGGGACTGGGAAAGACCTTAGGGTCCCTCACATTTATAGAGGTATTTGAATGACAAACATAGTCTCAGGTATGTGAATATTTGGTACTCAGTTGGTAGCGCTCTTTGGGTAGGTTTAGGGGGTGTGGCCTTACTGGGGGAAGTACATCCTTGAGAATTTAAAGATTTGAGAATTTAAAGATTTAGCTGGGCATGGTGGCACACGCCTGTAATCCCAGCACTTGGGAGGCAGAGGCAGGTGGATTTCTGAGTTCAAGGCCAGCCTGGTCTACAGAGTGAGTTCCAGGACAGCCAGGACTACACAGAGAAACCCTGTCTCGAAAAACCAAAAAAAAAAAAAAAAAAAAAAAAAAAAAAAAAAAAGAAAGAAAGAAAGAAAAAAAGATTTAAGCCATTTCTAGTTTGTTCTCTCTGTTTTGTGCTTGCAATTCATGATGTAAGCCCTCACCTTCCTGTTCACTTTGCCTCTATGGACTCTAACCCTCTAGAACCTAAGCCCAGCTAAACTCTTTCTTCTTTCAGTTGCCTTGGTCTTGGTGTTTTATCACAGCAATAGAAAAGGAACTAACACAGGAGGTGAGTTGTTTTAAATCGACATGAATCTGTTCTTAGCCATTGGGAGGAAGAGGAGACCATTCCAGAGAGGAGGAATGGAGATGAGAAGCTGTGAGTGTGTGAGTCACATTTCTATGGCTGTGATACAACACCACAACGAGGCGTCTTTTACAGGAAGGATCTGGGCATGGGGGTGGCTTACAGTTCCAGATGGCTTAGGGTCTTACCGATGAGGGCAGGTAGCCCGGCAGCAGATGGCACATCTGGCAGCTGGGGCAGCAGCTGAGAACTCAAGGGTCGAACCACAAAGTGGACGCAGAGATAACACCTGGGAACCAGTGTGTGGCTTTTACAACCCAAAGCCTGTTCTCTGTAATGCTTCCTCTAGCAAGACCATACCTCTAAACCTACCCAGATAGGGCCAACATCTGGCCACCAAGTATTCAAACCTCCTCAGGGAGGAAGCATGGTGGGCTGGGAAGAGAATAGTTAGAAGGCAGTGCGTGGGGTGTGCATGAAGCCGGGGATGAATTGCTGGTGAACGTCTGAAGATCTTTGAACATTTTCCTGAGGAAAGGATGCTGAGGTCTTTAGGTACAACCATGTAAGTATCATACCTAACAAAATTCATCATTTTAGTTATGTGTGATGTATATATATGGATGTGTGAGTGTGCGCTCGGAAGTCAGAGGTAGGCACCGGGTGTCACTTTCCACTATATATAGGATGGAGTCTCTTTATTGATCCTGGAGCTTATGGATTGGATAATCTGGTTTAGCTAGTGAGCTCTGGCGATCTGCACCCCTGCTCAGCCACAGTCCTGGCGTTAGAGATGCGTACCCCCGTGCCCCCCTTTTTATGGGTCCTGGGTCCTTACAGGTAAGCAGCAAACACTTCACTCACTGACCCACCTCCCCAGCCCCAATGGAAATATTTGAAAATGTATCAATTTGGTGCTTTACCTGTGTATAAGTTTCCCAAACAAAAAACTCTGCACTCCTCCCCCTCCCCGCCTTCTGACAGCTGCCATCACTTCCTGAGTTACAGGAAGCAAGAGAAGTGGATAAAACTTTCTAGAAGACTCTCTGGCTGTATCATAAAGGATGAGGAAAAGATCTTAGGGTAGTGCCGGGCGGTGGTGGCGCACACCTTTAGTCCCAGCACTTGGGAGGCAGAGGCAGGCAGATTTCTGAGTTTGAGGCCAGCCTGGTCTACAGAGTGAGTTCCAGGACAGCCAGGGCTACACAGAGAAACCCTGTCTCGAAAAAACAGATCTTAGGGTCGGAAGCTCAGTGAGCTGCAGAGGAACAAGGAGGTGGCAGTGAGGCTCAGTGACAAGAGCAGATGGGAAGGGAAGGGGGTGAAGATATTTAGAGTTGTTGGTTAGATATTGGAATTCAGAGACACCCACAGAATTAAAATGTCTTTTTTTTCTAATTCCTATTCACTATTTTGACCCCCTGGCCACTTCTTGTGGGAGAAAGTGAGGAGATTATGATCTTATAAAATTGATTTTTAAATAATTCTCTTAACAGCTCACAATTATTTCAAAATCATATGCCATTTGGTTGATGGCTTTCATCTCCAATATATGAATATAAATATGTTTATATAATAACATACTATATATTTCTTATATATTAACATGTATATTTATATTTACTGTATAATTTATAATATATGCTAATAGATACTTGTATAATATATATAATACTTATTAAATTAAAAAATATATTGACCTTGAAAGGTAGACAAAACTATCCATTCCCGGGTGTTTCAAAACACACGTGCCACGCCCCTTGTGGGGCTCCCCACCCCGGCATGCTCCGCCTCAGTCCTTCACCAGCTCTCTCTCCTCTCGTCTCACTTGCTCTGGTCACATGTAACCCTGCCTGCCTTGCTTCAGCAGCTGGGCCTTCTCCACCCTCACAATGCCAAATGCTCTGTTTTTGTGACCAAGCAGGAGGGATGGAATGAGCCTTCCCCGGAAGCTTCTGCTTTTCCTTATTCATGCTAGTTTCTTTCCAGAAACCATCACACCTCCCAGACGCCCCCCACCCTCCCTTTGTGCACCTCAGGACGCTCCAGAAACTTTCATCATGCCGTCCTGCCTCATGGCGCACTCTCAGTTGTGAGCCGCCTAAGCTTGTGCGTGTAATCAAGTGTGAGTTTTCTCCTGTTACTTTGCCTCACATCGATTTAATTTGTAACTCAGCCAAAGGACCTAGAAGGATGGGGCGGGGTTGTCTTCCCTCCCTCCTTTACAGATTTCGTTTTGTTTTGCTTTGTAGGCAAATCTATAGGCTTAGACATGCATCTAATGGATTAATTGATTAGAGAATCAGATACTTGTCGACGGGAAAAGCTTTAAAACGCTTTAAAAAGCTTTCCCATTGGCATTAAGCACCGTGTTCTGTGGATGGACTCTGGCTGTGGTGCTTGGGGCTCTATATTACCTACCATTGCTGGTTATTTCTCAGTCCCCAACAGCATCCGCTGTCGTCACAAGGCGAATTGTTCACCAGGTGCCATGGAGGTCCTCCAGTTTAAGAGTAATAACCCCATGTGTGCCTTTCTCAGCTCCTGATAGAGTGTTGGGTGCATAATAGCTACCCAGTAACTACTAACTTCAGGAATATGTAACAAAAATAAAGTTATTTTCTTAAGACCATCAACCTCAGAAACCTCAACTTGGAGACTTCTCTGTCTGACCCCTTGATACAAAGAAATGAGACACTGATAGGCCCACCTGTGTTCGCTGGTGTTTTCCTCAATTCCCATGGCTGACTACTGACTGAGAGGAGGGTGGTCAACCAAATAGAGGGAAGGGAGCCTTGTCTCACATTGTCTGATGCAAAACTCTAGGACCAAGCCAGGCATGGTGGCGCACGCTTGTAATCCCAGCACTTGGGAGGCAGAGGCAGGCGGATTTCTGAGTTCGAGGCCAGCCTGGTCTACAGAGTGAGTTCCAGGACAGCCAGGGCTACACAGAGAAACCCTGTCTCGAAAAACCAAAACAACAACAACAACAAAACAAACAAACAAACAAAAAAAAACCCTCTAGAACCAGACAGTGTATGTGGGAAAATCCAGGCAGGAAAAAAATGACAAGCTTCAGAGTTCTCTGGCGGGAGTTTGATGATTGGCGGGAGTTTTGAGTACACTTGTGTTTGTTAGCCAGGAAGAATGCTGCTGAGTGGCACAGGCTCCTTTCAGGCCCGAGTCTTTGTTTAACCGGACTTGAACTCTCCTCGCTGGAGTCCTCACTACCCTGTTGCTAGAAGGTTCTTTCATGAGCATCCATTCCAGCCCTCTTAGTAGCTGTGTGGAAGCACACCTGTTTCCATAAGGAGATAATTGAGGAATAACCTTCGAGTCCCCTGAACGTTCCAGAACCTTCCCTAGAACCCCAGATACTCTGCATCTGGATCCATAGCGTAAGGGGATGGAGGAGGGGGTGGAGGATCCAGCTCTGCTCCTGTTGAGATCCTGACTCTTGGGTGGTTAAACATTTTGACTGACACTGGGCACGTGTGCATGTACAGGCGACTTATATGTACAGCTGCCCTTGTGTATATACGGCTGTATATATGGAGGCCAGAAGAGGGTATCATGTGTTTTAGGGGGCATTCATCTTAGTAGGTAGATGACGGGGTCTGAACTCTGGTCTTCATGGTTGTATAACAAGTATTATTAACTACTGAGTCATCTCTCTAGCCTCTGGGTTATTTTGCTGTTGTTGAGACAGGGGCTCAATATGTGGTAGCCCTTGCTGGCAGGATACTTGCTATATAGACCATGCTAGTCTCAAGCTCATAGTGACCTTCTTGCGGGCCTCTGCTTCTCACCCCCCTGCATGGAGCTCAAAAGTATGCAGCACCATGCTTGCCTGTTTGTTATTGTTTGTGTTGTTGTTGTTATTCTTAGATATGGCCTCTCTTGTAGCTTAGACAGACCTTGAACTCACTGTGTAGCCGAAGATGACCTTGCGTTCCTGATTCTCCCGGTTACCACCTCCAGAAGGCTGGGAATAGCTGGCGTGTTCCACCGTTCCTGGCTCTGCAGTGGTGAGAGATGCTGCTGAAGGCTAATCTGTGGGATGTGGCCTCAGGAGGTTAAGAAACTCACAAAGAAGCTCGAGATCCAGGCAGCTTCATCTGCGTAGAGCTGGAGGGTTGTGGCAGACATTAGAGAGCGATCAGAAGGGGAAGGAAGCGGTTGCCGCAGGGTTAAACCCTTTCCATAGCTTTTTCTTTCTATGCCAAAGACTCAAGGGCCTTGTCCGCATGTCTCTTTTTTCCTGCAGGGGGAAGGGAATTGGGCTGGGATCCTCCTGTCCTCAGCCCCTGCCCTGCCCTGCCCCCTTCCTCTCTGAGCTGTGCTTGTCTCCCTGTGTATAGCATCCTTCCTTCTCCATCACCACCAACTTACCTTTTAAACCCAAGGTCACCTCTTTGTAACTCTTCCTTCACTTGGTCATGGCTGCCCATGCCTGTGGTCCCGGCACCTGGGATACTGGGGCCCCCGGGTCGCTATGAATCTAGGACCAATCCAGACTACATAGTGACTTCAGTGCCAGCCTGGACTGGTTAGAGAGCTGACAAGACAAATAGGGAACCAGAGAACCCATAACAGGTTAGTGGCTCGGCAGAGGGTTGAACCCGAATCTGCAATCTTCCCTGTAGCGAGTCCTGCTCCAGTTCTTAAACAGTGTATGCAACACAAACCCACTGGGAGAAGCCATCTTTTGGTCAGTTAAATCTAAAGTAGGTCACAATACTCGGGGCAAAGAATTCAAACTCTCTGGTGAAACTCAGAAAATCAGGGGTATCGGAGACATACCATGCAGGTTTCTATTACACACAGGCAGACTTCTCAAAGCAAACAGTTTGCCTGTAGAGCTCTGACCTTTCCCTGAAGTCGCTATCACAGAGGGAACTGTTTCAGGCCCCCCTCTGTTCTCTCTCAAAGTCACCCTTGGACGCCATTGATCCCATCTTGGCAGGCTGCAGCTGGTCTAGACTGCAAAGACAGCAGTATTGGTAGGTTAAAGACTCTGCTCAGTGGGGGCTTGGGAGGTGACTCCTGTCTGGGCTTAAAGTGTTTTCGTGTAAAAATAGCCAGTCAGGGCAGCACATATCTGTAACTGCAGTAGTGGAGGGGCAGGCAGGTGGATCCCAGGGCCTAGCTGATCAGCCACTGTACTGAAACAGAGGGTTGTGTTCAATGAGAGACCCTCTGTCAAAAGAATAAGGTGTAAATGAAGATACCCAACATCAAAAAGTCATCTGGTCTCCAAGTACACACACACACACACACACACACACACACACACACACACACTGCACCCTGGGCTTTCTTGCAGCGTTCTGGGCCCTGTGACTACATGCAGTTTGCACGATCTAATGTCAGGGCAGCTGAAGCTTGGGTAAGTGGTCTCCAGGTACCATGTTCGGTACCAACATTGTGACTGCATCTTCTGGTTGCATTTCTTTCCCATCACCCCAGGGTTCCATCTTTCTAGTCAGGAGCTGGAAATCTATAGGAGGCCTCTACCTGCTGTGTGGGATGCTTGGAATGGACCCAAACATGCACCCTGGTACCCAGTATGTGTGGTTCATGGGCTCTACCCAGGCTTGGGGTCAGACTGATAAGGCTCCCATCTCAACTCTGCCTGCTTCTCGTTATATGACCTTCAGAAGGTCACTTGCCCTCTCTGAGCCTTTGGGACTGTTTTTTTGTTTGTTGCTTGTTTCTTAGATAGACTATTGCTGTGTAGTTCAGGCTAACCTCGAACTTCCTCTTGGGTACAGACTTTTTAGGTCCCAGCTGCCCTGTCTAGCTCTTGGGCCTTTTAGAAAACATTGCAGATTTGTGCTGATGGCTATAGTATCCACCTTCCTCCCCCAGTCCCTCCCCAAGTCCCACCCCAAGGAAACATATATGCTAGATTCCCAGAGTGCCTTGGAGGACAGGTGTTGTCTTAGGGTTTCACTGCTGTGAACAGACACCATGACCAAGGCAAGTCTTACAAAGTACATTTCATTGAGGCTGGCTTACAGGTTCAGAGGTTCAGTCCATTATCATCAAGGTGGGAGCATGGCAGCATCCAGGCAGACATGGTGCAGGAGGAACTGAGAGTTCTACATCTTCATCTGAAGACTGCTAGCAGAATACTCACTTCCAGGCAGCTAGGATGAGGGTCTTAAAGCCCACACTCACAGTGACACGCCTACTCCAACAAGGCCACACCTTTTAATAGTGCCATTCCCTGAGCTGAGCATGTACAAACCATCCACACTCAAGGGAGACCAGCAGGGCAAACACCGCGTGGGATGGAGAGCGGAGTTCGGTGAGCGTGGGATTGAGCCAAGGGCAGCTGGAGCCCTGACCCTGTCACGAACTTCACCCACGGCCCTGGGTGAACTCAGCAGCTGCGCCTTCCACACCTAAATGCCTCACCTGGAAAGCAGACTCGCCTCCCAGGGCTCCTGCCAAGAGAAAATGAGCTAACACCTTTGAGGTGTCTATTGTCCTGGAGCTTGGCAAACACAAGGTAAATATTAGTAACAGCTTGGCAGGGTCCAGGAGAGCTTTGCCCTCTCACATCCTCCCCAGGTCTGAACAGCAAGAAAAGGCTTGCTGTGTGTCCTACACTGTCTGTCTCCCCGACACCAGGGACCTGCTTTTCCATGTTCTCAAATGTACTGGGCTTGGAAAGTGGGACCGGGCCAGGGATCCTTCTGCTGTATTCTGAGTTAAAGTTACTTTGGGAATCATGTGACTAGTGATGAGGGTGGTTTGAGGCCGCAGGAAGGGTGACAATCACTGCTTGCTTTAAGATCATGCCCTAAATGGAGGATGGATAGCTGTCAGCTAGATCTCAGGTGCTCTGAGCAGGAAGTGGGATTAGAGCTCATTCGAATCTCTGGTTTTCATACTTTTTGATGAAGTCAAGAATGTGAAACCTTCATCAAAAGGTTTACCTTCCGGGTAAACCTTCTCCATGTGAAGGTTTACCGGGAAGATGCCTCAGCAGAACTGAGCTGACTGGAAAAGCCTCCAGCTGCCCATCGACTGAGCCTTAGCAATCTCAGAGACCTATAGCAACACCATTACCAGCAGTGGTCAAGGTCAAACATGGTCAGCCATACAGCAATACTTCAGGGACCAGCGTAGCTACGTTTTAGGTGAAAAGTACTGTGTGGAGATCTTTTGTATTTCAGATCCACTTTTGTTATGGCACGAACTTGATTTTTAAAAAAATCACCTTGAATACATCCTTAAGAAAGACAAATCGTCTTGTTGCCAAGAACTCATTTTTCATTTCTCCCCAGTCTTCATCTCTGTGCCTAGCGATTTAACTCAGCAGTGATTACTGTGAAAGTGTAATTTTGTATTCTGTTGGCAGTGCCTCCACACACACACCCCTTTTTCTTTTTTAAAATAAAGCATTTGTTCTTTCATATAGATGTGGTGCTCGGGGCCAATCTTTGTTGGCACATCAGTTTTCCGCTTAGCAGCTTAGCAGTGAAAAGACAATGGGAGATGTTTTCATGGCTTCTATCAGGTGTCTGAGAAAGGCTTTGTGTTCCGGAGCTCTACAGACTGAGGAGTTAGCACAAGAACAGAACAGAATAGACTTTTCACACAGATTATTTGTATTGTTATCTAAACGAGGCATTTCATTTGTATGGGTGGAAAACTCCCGGAGAAATCAAGTGCACACAAGTGTCGTCAGTGTTAACAGCCGGAGCGAGCAACCAATACTTGAACTTGGAGACTGTCATTTGCTATGCATGTGACCTTTGGCTGCTTAGCCAATTCTTTGTTCCTCAGTTTCCATCTCCTGCGGAAAGGACAGGAACATATGAGATAGTGAGATAGTCTTTCTGTGGTTTCGTTTAACTTACATATTGTTCTCAGCGAAATATATTATTTGAAGATTTGTTTTCTGGGTACGGTTATTGTGCCTGCTTGTAGGTATGTGCACCATGTGCATGCTTAGTGGCCTCAGAGGTCGGAAGATGATGTTGGACACCCTGGAACTAGTTATGTATGGTTTAAGAGCTACCATGTAGGTTTTGGGAATCAAATCTGGGTGCTCTATGATAATATGTCCTGGTCTAAATCAACTAAATTTTATACCAATGAAGACATGGGAGGCATAAACTGAGATAAAAACCTCTAGCTCAGTGGGGTAACTTTATTTTCTTAACTATATACAAAATACCTATTCACAAGCCTGATTGTCCGAGTAACCTGCTAGCTCTTTAGAAATTTCTGTGTCATACTTCTTTCTCCTGAGCTCTTCCAAACCCGAGGACTCCTTAGATCTTTTCCTACAAAACAGTTTTGCTTGTCTCCTGCTTCTCTGTTCCTCAAGCCTGAAGAGAGAATCCCTATCTCTTACCTGGAACTCCTTCCTTAAAGGCTCTTCCAAGCCAAAAAGAGGAAAAACTCTCAAAGGTCCAGTTGCTCATCAAAGAAGCTTCTAGCTCCTTCCCTATTCCCGTGGCAGGCTGAACTCTGCCACCATCATGGGGTGGGGACTCCAAACCCAGTCAGTAGGGGCTGGACCATTTTACCTTCAGGATGAGATAGCTCAAGGCCGTCCAGCTGACTTTGCCTCGGGACACAGAGCAAAGACCACAAGACCTTCAAGCAACTTCCCCCTTAAACTAGGCAGGAACTTGCCATTCTCTAGCATTCTTATCTGTGGAGGCTTTCAGAGGCACACCCAAATTGTCTCTTCGGGACACTATTTCTGCCATCTATTTAAGCATTTATATTTTGCTAGCAATTAGGTTTTCTATGTACAATTATCAAATATTCTGTAACACTCTACAAAAGCAATCAGTGCTCTAAACCACTGAGCCATCTCTCCATACCTCTTGCATGGTGTCAAGATTGTCTTTGGGTGAGCCTCTTTGATCTTTAATTTGTGCGTATGCTAAAATTGGTGATGGTGGTGGGTAGTCTGTGTATTGGTCACCCCTCCCCCGACTCTGAGATGTATCTACTATGTGCAGTGGGACTGGGAAGTTGAAGGCTCCACTGGGCATGACTCTGCACTGCTATCTCTGCCCAGAGGTCAGTTCCTTGGAAACAAGAACAGAAATGCCAAAGGCATTTCTGAGATCTAGACTTGCCCAGCCAAGTCCAGCCCAGCCCAGCCCAGCCCAGCCCAGCCCAGCCCAGCCCAGCCCAGCCCAGCCTCTGGAGAATCTTTAAGGTTTCTATTGCTGTGAAGAGACACTTAACTACAGTAACTCTTTTTGTTATTGTTTGTTTTGTTCTGTTTTGCAAAGACAGGGTTTTCTGTGTGTAGCCCTAGCTATCCTGGAGTTTTCTCTGTAGACCAGGTTAGACTGACATACTCATGCCTCTGCTTCTCTGAGATTAAAGATGAGTGTCACTAAGGCTCAGGGACCATGGCAACTCTAATAAAGGAAAACATTTAATCAGGGATGGCTTATAGTTTCAGAGGATTTCCATTATTGTGGTGGCAGGAAGCATGGCGGCATGCAGGCAGCCATGGTGCTGGAGAAGGAGCCGACAGTTCTATATCCGGTTCATCTGTCTAGTGGATGGCTCACTGGACCTGGCTTGAGCATTTGAGACCTGAAAGCCTGCCCCCTAGTGACACACTTCCTCCAACAAAGCCACACTAACTTCAACATTAGGCCACTACTAATAGTGCCACTACCTATAAGTCTATGGGGGCCATTTTCATCTAAACCACCCCAGGGAGGCAGGTTAGCCACATAGCAAGAGCCTTGTTGAATGGAAGTCATCTCTCTTCCCTTCCTGTTTCCATCTCTCTTCCCTCCCTCCTTTTCCCTCTTCTCCCCTTCCTCTCTCCCTGTCATTTCTTTCGCTCGTCTCCACTGCTCCACAGTGTTTATTGCTACCTCACATTTTAAGCGTGGTACATCACTGAGATATTCTGCTCCCCTGAACAATTGTGCTCTTCTGCACACGGCTTTTCAAAACATAGGCATAGGGACGGGGGTGCCTTGGGATTTCCGTTGCTGTGAAGAGACACCATGGCCAAGGCAAGTCTTAAAAAAGGAAAGCATTGAATTGGGGCTGGCTTACAGTTTAATCCATTATCATCACGGTGGGAAGCATGTAGGTAGTGAGGCTGTGTGTCAGGCAAGGAGACAGGCGTCTGAGTCCTTTTCACTCTGCCACAGTCTCCAGGTGTGACTCATTTCTGCCCAAGGAGGAACAGTTCAAGTCCATTTGGACAGGACACTTAGTGTGACGAAAATAGAAGCTCATCAGAGGTGTGCTTTTGCTTGGCTGGGCTGCTCTTAACTAATTCTCAGGAGGCTTAACGCCTTGTAATGGGAATGTAGAGAGAGAAAATTGGTTCTCTCTCTCTCTCTCTCTCTCTCTCTCTCTCTCTGTGTGTGTGTGTGTGTGTGTGTGTGTGTGTGTGTGTCTGAGGGGCATGTACACGTGTGTGTTCAAGATCGTTGTTCATTTTACCTGGCGGAAATCATTGCCACCCTCTCCCCTTCCCCGTTCTGACATTCTATTTCCAGCGAGTGCCCTCCTGTCCAGTGGGGCAGGGTAAGGCGGACGGCAGCTCCAGGAGACACATTGATTTACCGTGTTAAACTGGGCTACTCCCCCTCGAACTGCTTTGGGCTCTATTTTTCTTAGTTTTAAGCTGGACAGGATGAAAAAGTGTAGGTCAGAAGGCTTTGATTTAACAAAGCAAATGAGGGGCCACAAAATGAAAAGGGACTATTGCAAGCAGTAAACTCTTGTGCAGAGAAGAAAATGTGTCTGTCTTTATGTCTCAGCGGGAATAGATTTTCAATTTTCTATTTGATGGGAGTAGGAAATGAAGATCGAATCAGAAGGCATTCTTAATCAGAAACAATGGAAAGAGACTTGCACTAATTGAAATCGGGAGGAGATTTATTGACAGCACATTGATGTGTCTTAGACTTGCCAGACACCTGCTGAGCCAGGTGTGGTAAGTTACCAGGAGCTCCGGGCAACAGTCACAGCTACAGTGTGGAACCCCGGTGCTGCTGAAGGCACTTTTTTTTTTTTTTTTGAGGTTTTTTTGTTGTTTTTTTTCCAAGAGAACTCTGTCCTGGAACTTGCTTTGTAGAGTAGGTTGTTCTTGGTCTTGAACTCACAGAGATCCTCCTGCCTCTGCCTCCTGAGTACTGGGATTAAAGGTGAAGCCACTTTGTTTTGTTTTGTTTTTTGTTTTTGTTTTCTGTTTTTTTTTTTTTTTTTTTTTTTTTCTGAGATAGGATTTCTCTGTGTAGTCCTGGCTGTCCTGGAACTCACTCTGTAGACCAGGCTGGCCTCGAACTCAGAAATCCGCCTGCCTCTGCCTCCCAAGTGCTGGGATTACAGGCATGCGCCACCACCGCCCGGCTCGACTGCCACTTTTTAACACAAGAAAAATGTGGTGGCTCAGCTACTGCTGTGGCCACTGTGACTTGCATGGCCCCAAGGCAGTGGCACTTAGAACTCCAGATGATCTCCTGCCCCTTTCAAGCCAGCATTCCAGAGGCAGGAATTACCTGTTACTCTCTATATCCAACTTCAGGGAGGTTGGGACAATGGCCTCTGGGGCTTCCACTTATGTTGTGAGGAACAGGCTGGAGTAGACACACCATGTCAGTCAGCTGTAAAGGTTGTGGGCTGAGTGAGATGGGGGACTGTGGAGACCATTGAAGGTTTTGGCTTGGAGCTTGGGAGCGGGGTGGGTAAAACACTTGCTGCGCAGGTGTGAGGACCTGAGGTGGGCTCCCAGAACCCAAGGGAAGCCATATGTGATAGTGTAAGCTTGTGATCCAGGTATTCCTGCAGTGAGGCGTTCCCCAGAAGCTCAAGGAACAGCTAGTTTGACATACGTGACCAAGACACCCTGTCTTAAGCAAAGTAGAAGGTGAGGGCCAACAACCAAAGTTGTCTTATGACCTCTACTCGCACGCTGTGGACCAATGCACCTGCACTTACTCATTCAAACACGCATGTACACCATGCACACAGATATCTTTAAGGCCTAGGTTAATATTGACACAGTCATTGTGCATGAGTCAGAGACCAAACTGTTCTACAGTGGCCGAGTACACCCAAACCCCTGCCCACTGTCTTATGACTTTTGCTCATCTCAGAGGAGAGGCTGGAGACAGACTTGATTCCAGTTTGCCTACTGCTGTGTCTTCTGGGACCCCAGACCTTCATTCTTCCTAACTCCTGTGGCGGTACAATAGTCAGGACAGAGCCTTTGCCTAGAACTTAAAACATAAACTATCTATATTATGTTTTGACATATGATGTAATCATTTGTTATTTCTAAGCAGCTTTATGAAAATGTGGAAAAGTACTTTTGATATATTGTCAGCAATATATACATGGTTATTTGTTATTTGATATCTTGAAAACAAAAGGAGAGTATCAAATTATATATATGCTTGATTACATGGCCATAAAAATAAATGTGAATATGGAAAGTAATTTGTAAAACGGAAATGGCTGTTTAGGGTTAAATTGTGGCAAGATGGGTAATTTTGATTTTTTTGTTTTGTTTTGTTTTTTGAGACAGGGTTTCTCTGTGTAGCCCTGGCTGTCCTGGAACTCACTCTGTAGACCAGGCTGGCCTCGAACTCATAAATCTGTCTGCCTCTGCCTCCCAAGTGCTGGGATTATAGGCATAGTAATTTCCATTTTTAAGTACCTTTTCCTTTAAGGTTGCTGCCATGTAGCTATTTTATTGAAAAGGAATGTAGCAAGTCTTAGTAGCTGTATTTAAAGGCAAATTAAAATCCTATCTTTGGAAGATATATGCAATACTGGAATCTTCAGTAATGTCCTGTGCTATGCTTGGAATGAGTGACAATGAGTGTTGAGAAAATGTAGGAAAGAGAGAGAGAGAGAGAGAGAGAGAGAGAGAGAGAGAGCGAGAGAGCAAGAGAGAGTGTACCTCAAGGCGGTCACCTGCCTCTCTCCCTGTTTTCAGAAGAACAGTTGGTTAATACCTAAACTGTAATGTGATGAGGTGGCGCCTGGGGCCTGTCTCACATCAACTGAGCCTGCTGCAGTGTTCTGTGGCAGCCAAAGCGACTGTAAAGTGACCCCTCCTGCTACTGCTCTCCCAGCTGTCACAGCCTGAATTCCTGATGGCTGCTGTATGAATTTCCTCTGTCTCCGAGGAGTAGCAGCAGCGACAGGCTTTTCCCCAACTTGTCATTTCCTGTGTTTTCTGGGAGCCTGATTCTCAACTCCTCCTATCTGCTACTGTAGAAGCCAACAAACCTGGCTTCAACTAGGATAGAAATAGGTGCTCCCTGTTCCACACTAGAGCTACAGTTTGCAAAAAAGGTTCTTGAGTAGACATTCCTACCTTACTGACTTGTTTCTTTGAGGGTGGAGGCTCGTGTCACAGTGATTAGCCTGCAGGGTGGGGAGCTGAGTCTTGGAAAGCACTAAGAGATGTGGGAAATCTGGTCCCATGTAACCAAACTTAACATATAAGATAGAGAGGCTGGTGTTTGAACAGCAGCTTCAGCAGAAACAAGAGAGGTGTGTAGTGTGTAGGATCACCAAGTTCTGCAAGATTGCTGGCCCTGCTTGGTTCAAGTTGATGACATTTCCAATGCATTGTCTACACTTTTCTGATCACTCCATGTCTGTGTGTCCAACTTGCAGCCTGTGGGCCGTACTCATCCAGGGATAGCTCTGAACACAGCCTGGAACATTTGTAGATGACATCATATCACAATATCAAGAGGCTGCCCATTGCAAACTCTCTCTCTCTCTGTCTCCCTCTGGTCTCTTCGTTCCAACAGCTCCTGCCTCTTCTATTTGGTTCATACTGAGACCAGAGTGTGAGCATTCTCGATCAAGCTAAATGTAACTCTCCAGCATTAATTTTTCATCATTAATATGACCTTCCTTTTGGGATCCCTTCCAACTCCACCTGTTGATTCACAGAGAAGGGGGGGCAGTTTAATATTTTATCTTATTTAGACTTCTGATCCGAAGATGTCAATGACCTCTTTAGGAAATAAGAGTATTTGTAATGATGTTCAGTGTCTAAGACAACCTCCTTTGACTCCAAGGCATCTGAAGGACGGTGTGTGTGTGTGTGTGTGTGTGTGTGTGTGTGTGTGTAGGAGGAGGGCAAAAGCCCTTTCACAGTAGCAGCAAAGGCATGAAGTCTTCAGTGACAGCATCCTCTCCTCCTCTATACCTGCAGTAAGGGCTTGGTCCCTCTGGATGTTTTCCATCCTGCGGATGTGAGGTGACTGTATGTATTGCTCCCAGTTGCAGTTTCCTGAGAAGCTTCTCTGTCCTGCACTCGGCTTTCTTACTTGCTTCTGCCATGGCCACCTCATCCTGTCATGGTAGCCCCTCTGCCCTTGATGTCACCTTGAACACTCTTGTGCACGGGGAACAGTGGGCATCCATGTTCCTCCTTAGCCTGCCCCCCTCTTTCCTCCTTCTCCCCCCTCCAGACACTAAGCCAGGGAAACGTGGACCTCTCTTTTCTTTCTCCCCATCTTATCTTCCACCATCCCTGCCTCCAGCTAAGCTTTAATGATGAGCTGGGCTCTGTGCTACATATTGCAGGGAACTCTGTGGGTTGAGTTCTCCCAGCTTCCATGCTGTTATGCCAAAAGAATAAAAGAATTTGGAAAAATCCCTGCTTCAGACAACAATGAAGCTTGCTGAACAGTGTTCTGTGACCTGGTACTGTTGAGGATAGAAGTGTAGTGGTGCTCTGTCTGTCCGTTTGTCTGTCTGTCCCAGGGAAACCAGAGGAAGGAGAGTAGAGAGGGACCAGGAGGAGAAGATGGTGTGGAGAAACCACATAGAGAGAACAGGAAGATTCCCCAGGAGGTCGCGATGAGAGCCACCATGAGGACACACATGGATTTAGCGAGCCAGGGCAAGACCAGATGGCAAATATCAGGGCATTTATCTGGGTATTAACAGCCTAGTCAGGTTAGAATAGCTCAGAACCTGCCTAGCTTAGGCTTGCAGCTTGTTAATCAGCATCCCAAGTCTCTGTGTCATTTATTCGGGAGTCAAAACAGGTTGAATGGGGCATAGAAACACCGTGCAGTTACTTAATAGCAGAAGGGGGTCATTGAAAACCCCCTAGGAATTACATTTACAGTCGTCATACCTGACTGTGTCATTGTCCGGCACAAATACTTCAAGCAATCCCTGGTGTCTTTATGTGAACACCTTGGGACCCACAACTCCTTACCCTTCCCTTTGTAACTTTGTCCTTAGAATATCAGGGTTTGCTTTCCTCTAATTCTCCATTTGAAAATATCTTCCTCTGCTTTCTGCCTATTCTAACCCCAACGCTTTCCAAAATGTGACGTGAAATCCATCTTGTCCATGAGATTCTCTAGATCTTTACCTGTTCCTCCCCAATATTAGCTGGACACTTAGCCTGGTCTGCTTTGTTGGGTCACCACAACAGAGTTTCTACTCTCACTACTCAGTGGACTAGGGTTCTTTTGTTCTATTTTGAAACTGTGGCTAGGGCCTGGGGCAGCGGCTCAGTGGTTAAAGCACTTGTTATGTAAGTGTGAACATGCCAGATGCCCAGAAATCCACATTAAACACCAGGTGGACAAGACAGCCTGCCTGGAAGGCAGCTCTGGAAGGCAGACACAGAGGATCCCAGAACAAGCTGGATAGGAAGTTGAAGTATACAGGTGAGCTCTAGGTCTGACTGAGAGACCCTAGCTCATTGAGTAAGATGGAAAGATTGCTGAGATCAGGATTGGGTCTCCAGCTGGACGTGGTGGCGCACGCCTGTAATCCCAGCACTTGGGAGGCAGAGGCAGGTGGATTTCTGAGTTCGAGGCCAGCCTGGTCTACAGAGTGAGTTCCAGGACAGCCAGGGCTACACAGAGAAACCCTGTCTCAAAACAAAAACAAAAACAAAAACAAAAACAAAAACAAAAAACAAAACAAAACAAAAAAAAACAAAGGATTGATTCTCCATATGTGTGTGCATCCATACACATACAGGGATGTGAATATGAATATGCCCACAACACATACAAAAACACATGAAAATTTGAGAGGAAAAATGAGAAATTGTGAGTAGGCAAGTAATTTTTTTCTGGTGTTAGCAAACCCAATCCCTTGAATGCCAAGGGCTTATGACAGAGCTTGTAGCTCCAAGAGAACCATTGGCTTATAAGGCAGTGTGGCTCTAGGCACTCAGGCTTGAGAGCTTACTGCTCAGCAGCTCATGTGATCCTAAGCTCTTAGCCACAGCTATTAGTTAACAGCTGTCCTTGCCTTCCAGATCTATGATGCCCAAGCGAAGGTCCTAACTGTTGGTAGTGCCACAGCTCCAGATCCTCGGGCATCAGGACCTGCTGCCCTTACCATGACCATGTTACAGCTATTGGGCTCTTAGTCACCAGCTTCCCAGAACCTGTTCAGTACCTGGGGTCCACAGTCCCTCATCTTTGATTCCTCACCGCCTTTTGGCTACTCCTATGCTCCTTTACTGTTTCTGCTATCTCTGCTCCCATCTGTCTCTGACCTCCAGTGGCTCTCTGAATCTCCTCAGCTACCTCTTATTTGAAGTCCTCAATCTCGAGCATGGCCTTGAATGTCTATGCAATGCTCGGGCTGGAGCCCAGGGTTGCGTGCACGCCAGGGTACCAGGCAAGCACTCCCCCAGCTCAGCTCCCCTCTAGTCCCAGTCACCGTTATGATGCTATTACTGTTGCTGCCACCACTTGTCACTGCCACCATTTCTTCTTTGTGTGACCAAATCAGCCTACTCTACCCATGATAAAGATCACACACAAGCAAAGATCACCCAAGAGAAGCCTTTTATGTGGCCCAGAGTTACGAAACCACATGACAGCATAGGAGGGTGTCTCCTGGCTGACTCAAAGAGAAAGCCAGACTGGGTGGTTATAAAGTCAGAAAGGGAATGTGACATTCAAATGAAAGATTGCTTCTGCCCCATTCACAACACAGCTTCCAGCCCTACCACATAAGGGCCAATTGCAAGTCCAGCATTATACCAGTCACTGGGGGCTTCTCTCCCTTCTTCCCCTCCTCCTCCTTCTGTGGGACAGGATGGCCTCAAACGTGTGCCCGTCTGCTTCAGCCTCCCAAGTACATCTGTTACTGCACCTGCCTCTTCCCACAACCCATCTTGTGTGGGAATAGCTTCAGGGTCACCCAACATTCAAAAGATTTGCCTTGAGGTGTTGCCATAGTGACCATTTGGCCAATTACCCTGAGAGGGGACACTCAGATGACAGCTCCCTGTTCTAGGCGACCACACACAGGCAAGGATCAGACTACTGTCAATCAAAAGACCCAAACCACCCACTCCTAACGGCTTTGTTTATTTGAAGTAGTAAAGGTTCAAGGTGTTTACAGTAAAGATGAATCACCAGGGCTTTGAGGTGACTCAGTGGGTAAAGGTTCCTGTCCCCTAATGATGAAAAACCTATTAGTTTGAATTTAATCTGCAGAATCCATCTAAAGAAAGAAGAGGGACTGAACTCTACGAGTTATCCTCTGACTCCCAATGGACGCTATGATGCAAATGCACACATAATCTCTGGCTTTCTTGACCCTACTTAACAGCATTCAGCTTAACATAATGCCCCTAGTGAGAGACCTTGTCTCAAAATAACATGGAAGATAGAGTTATTATCCTTTGGGCTCTTGCCTAAGCGAATGGCCACACAACCATATGCATATGGGCAGCATTAATTCGACTGAGGGGGTTATTAAGAACAAAATGAAATTAAAAAGATATGAAGCTGGGAGGGTGTCCCAGTTTACCTTCTGTTCCTGTGATAAAATACTGACCAAAATCAACTTGGGGGGGAAAGGGTTTATTTGGATTACAGGTTTCATCATCATCATGACAGGAACTGAAGACAGGCTTGTTTCCCTACTCAGTTCAGCCTGCAGAACCCCGGGACCATCTGCCCAGAGGTGGCCCTACCCACCAATCGAGACAATACCTCACTGACATACATACCCATGGGCCAATCAAATGGAAGCAATTCTTCAGTTGAGGTTCTTTCCTCCAAGACATGTCAAGTTGTCAACCAAGATTAGGCATCACAGAGTGTGATGAGGTTGGGGGCACTAAGGGGATTGGAGGGATCAGATCTATCTATCTATCTATCTATCTATCTATCTATCTATCTACCTAAATATAAATGTATGGAACTTTCAAAGGAAAAAAATGTATTAAAAACATAAGGTGACAATAAATCCAACCAGTTTCATCTTCAAGGTGACAAAGATGGGTGTCCACAGACCAGGTCAAGCTGGTTAAAAGAATACACAGTAGCCGGGCGGTGGTGGCATACGCCTTTAATCCCAGCACTTGGGAGGCAGAGGCAGGTGGATTTCTGAGTTCGAGGCCAGCCTGGTCTAGAGTGAGTTCCAGAACAGCCAGGGCTATATAGAGAAACCCTGTCTCGAAAAAAACCAAAAAAACAAAACAAACAAACAAAAAAAGAATACACAGTAGACAAAAGGAAGATATCTCCCATCAGGACAGGATTTCTTGGGGTGACCATAATCTATCAGAGATACCATAGCCATCCTGGCAAGAATGATTATACTTTAAAGAGATATCTGTGCTCTCCCTTGGACTATCAGATATGAAACAAAGGGCCCCAGGAAAATGGAATTTCCCCAGGAATTTCATGCTGGAAGAAGGAAAAGGCTGAATCATGGTGTCAGCCAGAGGGAGAGTTTATCTCCCCCAAAGAGATTTCACACAGTGGAGCCTTATATGAAGACCTAGCAGATAGGTCACTGGACCTCTTTGTTCTTTTTCCCAACATGGCTACACAGAATATAAATATCCTTTATCTGATTTTCACTGTCACTCAATTGTTTAATTGGTCTGTTGAGGATGTGTGACCACCATCTGCCTGTTAAGGTATGGTCAGGGTCTAGGCTCTGACCCTAACTCCAGTGACAGCACTAACGGTTTTGTGTGTGGAGTGTGTGTGTGTATGCGCACGTGTGTGTTATAGGCAACGTGGGTGTCTTCCTCAGTCACTCTTCACCTTAGACAAGGTCTATCGCTGAACTTTAAAGTACTGATTAGGCCGGACTAGTCCAGTGAGCTTCCCGTCTCTACCTTCCCGGCCCTGGGATTACAGTCCCGTGCTGTTGTACTTGGCTTTTCCTTTTTAACATAATTTTCTGTTTGCTTGTTTTCTTTAATGCAGATTCCTGGGGATTTGATTCAGATGTTCATGCTTGTGTAGTAAATACTTTACTGTAGCTCCAAGTGAAGGGTTAGTAGAGAAGGGTGGAGGCCAGAGAGCCTTTGGTCCTGAGAAGCTGGTGTGTGGGGGCTCTGACCCTAACTTCTGCAGGAAGCAAGCGGGTGTGGTCGTCCTTGGGGATGTGTGACTCTCATCCCTCTTACTGGCCTTGCTGTCCAGAACACAACCAATCTCCCTCCTCCTCCTCCTCCTCCTCCTCCTCCTCCTCCTCCTCCTCCTCCTCCTTCTTCTTTTTATAACATTAGGGCTTTATTTATTTAAAATTTTATATAAGTACTCTGTAGCTGTCTTTAGACACACCAGAAGAGGGCATTAGATCTCATTACAGATGGTTGTTAGCTACCATGTGGTTGCTGGGCTTTGAACTCAGGACCTTCAGAAGAGCAGTCAGTGAATGCTCTTACCCACTGAGCCATCTCTCCGGGCCGGCAACCAATCTCCTATTTGCCTCTAGCTTACATGTTTGTTACCAGCTCATCCATCAGCTTAGATTATCTATGTGACTCAAGCTGTCAGCCATGAGACCCTGGCGTATGGTGGCCACGTCAATATTCTGGCCATGTCTTACCCGCTGGGGTTCTGTGTGGACTCACTCATCAGCTCTCCTGAGGAGTAACTCTGAGGCACAGCACAACATTCAGTGCATTTTCCTCATAGAGTGGAGGTCATACAGAGCAGGTGGTTTGCACACGGCCCTTTTATACTACCCCAGCCAGTCATTACTCTCCTGCATTCACAGACAAACAACAAACACTTGTGCTGTCGCTGTAGTGAAAGTGATTCCTGAGTCAAGGAAGTTGGAGGAGGTATTCAAAAGCCCGACCTGTGGCCTTCGGCTCAGAGGCAAGTCCTACTAAGGAAAAGAATGGAATTGGAATAAAGGTTATGTGCTCTAGGAGTGCCCCCAGGGACAGTAGATGGAGATGCTGGAGAGAGCCACTTCACCAATACTCAGTGACCACAGAGCCCCCAAAGAGCAAAAAAAGTGAGCAGAATGCAGTCTTGGAGCCAGAGACCGTGACAGCGTATAGGCTTTAGACACAAAAGAATGCAGCTGTCCATTCTTATGGTTTAGGACAGGCCCCAGGTTGAGGGCTTGTCCCTCTGAGGTATCAGGCAGGTATAATACAAGGTATACTGGTAAATTGTTATATACTGTCCATGCTTCTTGAGAGCTGCTTCTGAGAACAAGAGATGGACTTATTTGCCTCAGATTTGAGCATGATTAAGTGTTCTGGAAAACTCTCTCCTGGGTCAGGCTGGCCTCCTGGCTCTGAAACGGGTAGAAAGGAGAACAGCAAGCAGCCGAAAGCCTTAAAAACATCGAGCCCTTGAGAAAGGCTGGAAGGTAAACTGTTTCTAACCAAGGTTACTTTTGTTTATCCAGTGGTATAACAATGCCCGCAGCAGGAACAAGAGCACAGAAACGTATCCACGGAGAGACCATTCTGCTCAAAAGTCTCTCAGTTGGGAACGCCAGCAAGACCATCTCCTCAGGCTTCTGTGACCATGCCTCTGGGCGCCATCTCTCTTCTGCCCGCTGTTTCCTCTGTGACGTTTACTTGCTGCATGCTTTATAAACTTACTCGTTTAAAATGCGGCTGTCACAGATTCATTTCTCTACACAAAGCTGTAGGTTATTTCGAGCTATCTACATCTCAGGGTCTCAGGCTGTAGGTGGCTGGTGGCAGCATCCCACAGGAGAACAGCCCTTGGGCTCGGGGGTTGGGGATATCGGGGATGTGCATCTCCTTTCCTCTAGATGCTTGCTCTGTCTCTAAAGCCTCTGCCCTCAGACAAGCTGACGCCAACAGCTAGAACTTGGTCTTACTTCTGGTGACACATGTGACCTTGCTTCTACAGGTCATTTCCTCTTTGAAGCCATATAGTAGCAGAAAGGCATATTCCCCAAACCTAAAATATAGAAGGGTTAAGTTATTTGTATGACAAGTTATAGTTAAATCTAAAGTCATAGGTTCAGGATTTGGGCTGGTTATTTTTTGGGGGTTGTTGTTGTTGTTGTTGTTTCAACTTGACACAACCTAGAGTCATTTAGAAAGAAGGAATGTCAAATGAGGTTATGCTTCCATCAGATTGGCTTGTGGGTATGTCTGAGGGGCCTTTTCTTGACTGATGGTAGATGGGGGAGGGCCCAGCCTATGGAGGCCAGTGTCATCCCTTTCAGGTGGTCCTAAGGCATATGAAAAGCAAACTGAGGGAGCCAGTAAGTGAGCCAGTGACCAGCGCTCCTCCACAGTCTCTACTGTTCCTGCTTCAAGGTTCCTGCCCTACTCGAGTTCCTGCCTTGGCTTCTCTCAGAGGTGGACTATAATCCGGAAGTATAAACCAAACAAATCCTCTCTTCCCCAAGTTGTTTTTGGTTCCAGTAAGAGAAAGGAAACTAGGATAGGTTTTCTGTGAAAATGTCACCTTAGAAAAATCATACATAATACATCTTTTTTTTTTAAGCAACTTTTTTTATTCAGTAGAAACAATTTATTTTCATGAAGAAAATAGGACTCAAAACACGTGACTGTGGGCTTTGGAGTGTAGGGGCGTCTTCCCCTAGGGAGACTTGACTTTGGTCTCTGTGCCTTGCTGGACAGCATACAAGGTGCTCTGACATGGGTGGATCCATTCCTGGGTGTGACAGGTCTGCCAGCAATAATGAAAACTCCCCAGGAAGTAGAGAGAAAGCTGAGGCCAGTTTATGACTCTAACTGTTGTGACACAGGAAACTCCAGAAGAAACCTGTGGGAGAGAAAAGTCACCCTTTCAACTATGGAATATATCTTTCTTTGCTGGAAGCCAAGAGGGTCTGTGAAGAATCTTCCACTCCCTGCAGCCTGCAGTCTGCAGTCATTCTCATGTCTTCCCATAATTGATCTTGCTAGAGGTGGTATCCTGGTTAGTTTTATGTCCATTTGACACAAGTTAGAATCATTTTTAAGGAGGGAACCTCAGTTGAGAAGGTGCTTCCATAAGATCCAGCTGTAGGGTATTGTCTTTCTTTCTTTCTTTCTTTCTTTCTTTCTTTCTTTCTTTTTTTTTAAGATTTATTTATTATTATATGTAAGTACATTGTTGCTGTCTTCAGACACACCAGAAGAGGGCGTCAGATCTCATTACAGAAGAGATCTGTAATAAGCCACCATGTGGTTGCTGGGATTTGAACTTAGGACCTTTAGAAGAGCAGTCAGTGCTCTTAACCGCTGAGCCATCTCTCCAGCCCCAGGGTATTTTCTTAATTAGTGATTTATGGGAGAGGGCCAGTCCTTTGTGGGTGGTGTCATGCCTGGGCTGGAGATCCTAGATTCTGTAAGTAAGCAGGCTGAGCAAGCCATGAGGAGCAAGCCAGGAAGCAGCACTCCTCCATAGACTCTGCATCAGCTCCTGTCAGGTTCTTGCCCTGGTTTCCTGCAGTGATAGACTACAATGTGGAAATGTGAGCCAGATAAACTCTTCTTCCCCATGTTGCTTTTGGACATGGTTTTTCTTCACAGAAAAAGTAATCCTAACTAAGATAGGTATACACCTAAAGAGGGATGCCACCGGCAGATCCTGGGGTAACAGGACGATCCTGAACACAGAACCACAGAGTGAAGTCTGCCATTGTCAAAGGACTTTACAAACAGAAACAAGACATCTCAATAGTCATCAAAGGTGACACTAACAGAGTTGTGCTTTTGGGGGCCACGTGATGCTGGAAATGGATCCGAGACAAAGATAATGATGAGAAAAGTTTTTTTTAACCAGACTCGGAATAGATGGCGCTGGGTGGGAACGTAAGCACTAACTGTTCAGTGACTATTCAGTGTTGCTGGTTGCTAACGCTAGGCTCTTCCAGGAGTAGTACCTTTAATTCTGGAGCAGCATGTGTGAGTTTATAAACTCATGCCCCAACTTCTCTGTAGAGGTCAGAGAAGAACTCTGGGAGTTGGGTCTCTCTATCCATTACGTAGGTCCTGGGCATCAAACTCAGGGTGTCAAGTTTGGTTGCAGGAGTCTTCACTCACCAAGTCACCTTGCAGACCTACATTTTTGAGACTGATTGAGCTAGACCAGCTAGCCCTGACCCCCCAGGGATCCTTCTGTCTCTGTCTCCGTGGTTTGCAAGTATACAGAAATGAGTCCAGCTTTTTTTTTTTTTTTTTTTTTTTGAGTCCAGCTTTTTTTTAATGTGGGTTTTGGGGATCTGAATTCTGTCTTCACGCTTACACAGCAAGCCCTTGACCAACATAGCCACTTTTCTAGCCCCTGCATCGATGTTTTTCTTTCTTTCTTTCTTTTTTTGGTTTTTTGAAACAGGGTTTCTCTGTGTAGCCCTGGATGTCCTGGAACTCACTCTAGACCAGGCTGGCCTCGAACTCAGAAATCCGCCTGCCTCTGCCTCCCAAGTGCTGGAATTACAGGCAGGCACCACCATGCCCGGCTCAATGTTTTTCTTAAGCATGTAAGTTGTATGTAAATATCTGAACTGAATGTTTGAAGACAGCTTCACACCACTGTAGCCCAGGCTGAGCTCAAATTTGTCATGTTGCTCATATGCCTTAGACTCCTGAGTGCTGAAATTAGAGACGTGTGCCATCACACATGACTGTGGGGTTCTTTTGATCCTTATATATGCTTCTGAACCTGGGTTTAATTTTCTGCAAATAAATCCTGAGATGCTGATGGAGAATCTAAAGTGTGAGAACCTCTGGAAGATTCTTCAGGTGAAGACCTGTGTAAGCTGCAGCTTTTGTCCCTGGTAAAAGTGCAGTCTCTCTGGATGGGCTGTGCTTTGCCCTTGTGGCGGATCATTCTCGATGGACCTGCACTCACATTCCTTGGGCTTGTGAGAGCCTGAGTCAGGGTACCAGGTTTGGAGGTCACAGCAGAGCCCACACTTGGTGGAGATTCCATGACAACCCCACCTGGGCCACCTCCAGATCTTGGTGACTTGAGCCAAAGGACAAAGCAGCAGTTTGCAGTCTTGGTTTGGAGGTGTGAGGGTTCATAGGTGCCCAGCAGATCCGCAACCTACGCCCCTTCGGGCTTTTCCTCCAGGATATTGTGTTTTACTCAGGAATCTAAATGGAAATATTTACCTTAAAAAGCAAACAGTTTCAGGCAGCTGAGTAAATGCTGGTGGGTCCTTTTACACACTCTTCCTATGGCCTAGATAGACTCCAAATTAACACTCTCTTGTTACAAGAGGGTCACCAAGAGGTTCCATTCACTCACGCAAGAATGACTGAGGACCAGCAAGATGGCTCGTGGGTAAATAAATGTACTTCCTGCCAAGCTGCCAGGCCTGATGAACAGAATTTGAGCTTCAGTTACACATGGTAGGAGAACCAACTCCTGAAAGTTGTTCTCTGACCTTCACTCATGCACACAAGCACACATCTCTCAACCCCTTCAGTAAACAAATAAAAGAGTCTTAAAAGAATGAACGAGAAGGACACGCATCTTTGGAGCTTCCTTGGGTATTTTGGCTTCTGCCGTGGCTTTCTTTGTGCACACCCTGCCCCAAACTCACCCTGGCTCCCCAAGTCCATATCTAGGCCTTGGACTGCTAACTCTCTCAGAGCCTCCTAGTCAGCACATAGAACTCAAAGTTTAATTTCTCATTCTGAAAGATTCAAGACATTATAAGCCTTGAATTAAAATGACTTCCCTGAGACTCTTCAATCCTTGATAACTGGGCAGCTGTAGCTGTGGGCACAAAGCCATTGATTGTTCTCTGACCATGACACAAAGCGACTGATGGATTGTTCATAGTCACTGTCATTCCTTTTGCAAAAGACCTAAAGACATCGCAGTACCCTGCTAACAGGAAACAACACCATGACCTCTCCCTCTCCGTCTCTCTCTCTCTCTCTCCCTCTCCTTCCCCCTCCCCCTCTCTGTGCTAAAAGTCACTTTAAGTGCATGTAAATGTGCTGATTTATATAAAATATTTTATTTTTATCTCTATGTATGTGGGTGTAGCTGTGTAAGTATCTCCACATGTGGGTGGTATCAGTAGAGACGAGGAGAATGCATCCGATCCCTGGAGCTGGAGTTTCCTGATTTAGGTGCTGGGAACAGAACCCAGGTCCTCTGGGAGAGCAGCAAGTGTTCTTAACCACTGAGCCATCTCTTCAGCCCAAATGTGTTGATTTTATGACATGAAAGAGTGCATTGCATATTGACCCTGGTACAGAAAAGGCTTTCTTTCTTTCTTTCTTTCTTTCTTTCTTTCTTTCTTTCTTTCTCTTTCTTTCTTTCTCTTTCTTTCTTCTCTCTCTCTCTCTCTCTCTCTCTCTCTTTCTTTTTTTTTTTTTTTTGAGACAGGGTTTCTCTGTGTAGCCCTGGCTGTCCTGGAACTCATTCTGTAGACCAGGGCGGCCTCAAACTCAGAAATCTGCTTGTGCCTCCCAAGTGCTGGGATTAAAGGCGTGTGCCACCACCGCCCGGCCGAAAAGGCTCTTCTTGCAGAGATGAGATAAGAGTTGGTCGAAGTGGCCTACAGATGTCCTAAATGACCAATCATTTCTCCTCCGCAGCACCTCTAAAGCCAGCAATTGTCATACCACTATTTATATTTCCCCCTTTAGGGATTAAAAATACCTTATTTATTTATGTTTATGAGTGCTCTATTTGCATGTTTACCTGGATGACAGAAGAGGGCATGACATCCCCTTGTTGATGTGTGAGCCACCATGTGGTTACTGGGAATTGAACTTAGGACTGCTGGATGAGCAGTGTGCATGTCTGCTACCCAAAGAGACCAGAAGAGGCTCTTGGATCTCATGGAATTGGAATTGCACATGATTGTGAGAGACCATATGGGTGCTGGGAATTGAATCCAAGGTTTGTAAGAATGCTAAGTGCTCTTAACCACTGCGACATGCATGTCTCCAGCCCCATATGGATCTGGGGCCGTATTTGTGTGTCAGGGTACTTCAGCATCCTCTGCACTCTCTGTCATTTACTTCACGTGTCATTTTACATATTTATTTATTTATTTATTTATTTATGTATGTATGTATGGCAGGGGACGTACACACATGTGAAGGTCAGGTGACTTCTGTGGCGTCAGTTCTGTCTACTACGTGGGTTCTAAGAATGGATCTCAGGTTGTCAGGTTCGGTGGCAATCTCTTGTTTCATCTGCTCTGCCTCCTCCCCTTTAACTTTAAAGAGAAGCTTCCAATCGGTACTGCAGATGCTCCCTATCTTGATTCTTCTTTTAAATGTGCACTTGTTGTTTAAAATGACTGATAGCGTCGCGTGTATTTGCCCTGTTGCTGTGTCACTTAGCCTAGGAAGATACACAGAAGAACCCATAGGAAGATACACAGAAGAACCCGTCCACCCACGTAGGGCAATGACACACTGAGGAACAGAGTCCTTGCAGATCTGCCTTGGTGAGCCAATGAATTTGTTGGGGGCACTCATAGGAGTGTGGGTGACTCTTGGAGTAATTACACCAAACCCTGAGCCCACTCTTCCATGTGTGGTAGACTCCTTCTAGAAGCTCGGGAAGGGACTGCTGAGTTTTAAGTTTCATGAGTTTTTAAAGTTTCTTGTGACTTTCATAGGCCCCATTAGGCTTTTTCGTCCCTCCATGAGGGTATGTTTTCATTCAGTGACAGCTACCTATGCATCCCATTTAGCTATATCCAGCCTGAAACACACACACACACACACACACACACGCACACGCACACGCACACGCACACGCACACGCACACGCACACGCACACGCACACGCACACACACACACAGAATTAGAATAGAAAATGCACCTGCATACTACCAAAAATTGTGCATACCTCTGTGGATAAGCTTTGGAAAGGTGGCAGTAATTGAAGCTGTGTAAGCTGTTTGCTTAATAAAAAGCAAGGTGGAGTTGGTACTGGACAGAGTCTACTTTGTTTTTTTGAAGACAGTTGCCAGTGTGGCTCTGTCTTGAAATTAGATATGGGCGCATGCACACGCACATGCACACACCCAAGAGATATAGAGGAAACTTAATTGTAAAATAAATAATGATTCTGAAAAGGCAGTATATGGTATACCCCAACTTTGAATACTTCAAAAAACAAACAAAAAATAGAGAGAGATCCTAAAAATTACCAGTGTTGCCAGGGAGATGGGGTTAGGGAGGGGTAAATAGATGGGGCACAAGGGATGCCAACCAAGTGAATCTGTTATGTATAACCCTGCCACAGAGGACGCACGACATCATACATATGTCAAGTGTTCGTTTCTCAATTGTTATGGTGTCACTCTACTGGGAGTGGTGATGGGAAGAGAAGTCATGGAAACTGCACTTCCTGCTTAGTATTGCTGTGAATCTAAAACCACTCTAAAAATAAACTATCTTTCAAGACATAGATACTTCCTGTGGGAGGTGGGATAGAGTGCCAATATCCTTAAAACATGGTAGCCAGAGAGTAGACTCTGAGGCCAGGCATAGTGGCACATATTTGCAATCCCAGCTCTTCTACTTCCACCTTGTTGAGGCCATGTCTGTCGGTCTCTGATGCATCCGATAGGCTGGTTGGCTTGGGAATTTCCAGGGACCCGTTTCCATCTCCCGCTCTCCACAGAACACTGTGACACACACCATTGTGTCCAGCTTTTTTGTGGGTTCTGGGCATTCCAACCCAAGCCTCACACTCGCACATTGAGCACTTTACCCTCTGGACCAGGTCCCCAGCCCCGCCATGCCTTTTTTGTGGTTCCTTAAACTCTGGTTTTGTTTTGTCTCATTTTAAACACCAGATAAGTTCCCATTGTGTGGATGGGTTACTGACATTTCTTTCTTTCTTTTATTTTTAAAGATTTATTTATTATTATATGGAAGTACACTGTAGCTGTCTTCAGACACACCAGAAGAGAGCGTCAGATCTCATGACGGATGGTTGTGAGCCACCCCGTGGTTGCTGGGATTTGAACTCAGGAGCTTCGGAAGAGTGGTCAGTGCTCTTAACTGCTGAGCCATCTCACCAGCCACACGTTACAGACATTTCAATTGCTCTCAGGTTTGGGAAACCACGAATTAAGCTGATGAACATTCTCACATAGGTATATTGTGCAGACAAAAGGTTTTGGTTTGCTTGGGTCAATTCCAAGGAGCAATTTGCTGAATCATATGGTAGGAGCCTGGTTAGTTTTGCTAAAAAAAACAACAAACAAACAAACAAAAACAAACAAACAAAAAAAACCAAACCAACCTAACAACAACAACAACAACCATTCAAACTGACTTTCTAAGGGACTGTACCAGTACTGGCTAGTGGGAGCTGCTTCCCACCATCGTCAGCATTTGGCGCTTGGTGAGTGTTCTGAATGTGAGGTGTTCTCATGGTGGTGCCTCATCATTGGTTTCAGTTAGTATTTCCTGAGGCACATGGTGGTGAGCATCTTTTTCTGTGCCTCTTGTCCATCTGTGTCTATCCTTTGGTGAGGCATCTGTCCACATTCTTTTCCTTCTGCTGAACTGGGTCATTAATTCTCTTAATAAGTAGTTCTGACACTCAGAAGGCAGGGGCTAGAGGAGCACCACAAGTTGAAGACTGCCCTATCTCTACAGGGAGCTCCAGGCCGGTTTCAGAGTGAATTACAGAGTGAGCATGTGCTCCTAGCATGTGGTTCAGTGATGGAGAGTACTGGCTGTCCTCCCAGGAAACCCAGGCTCAGTTCCCAGCACCCTCAGGGCAGCTAACAGCTGCCTCTAACTTCAGTTCTAGGGGGATTTGATGAATTCTAGCCTGCATGCATGTGGTACACATACATACATACATGCAAGCAAAATAACTACATACATAAAATTAAATTAAATAAATTAAAAAAACAGCTAATCTTATAAACTCAGTGAAATTGTAAATAAAATATATAAATTATAAATAACATACAACTAGTTGACATAATAGTGTGATTTTATTTTATTTTATTTTATTTTATTTTATTTTATTTTATTTTATTTTATTTTATTTTATTTTATTTTATTTTATTTTGGATTTGTTTTTGAGACAGGGTTTCTCTGTATAGCCCTGGCTGTCCTGGAACTCACTCTATAGACCAGGCTGGCCTCAAACTCAGAAATCTGCCTGCCTCTGCCTCCCAGAGTGCTGGGATTACAGGCATGTGCCACCACTGCCCGGCTAATAGTGTGCTTTTAATTGTTACCATTTTGACTTTTTTTTTCTTTTAATACTTTTGAGTCAATGTTATTTCTCTGGTCTCTCACACTTTTTTAAAAAATGTCAGAGCCGGGCTTGGTGGTGCATGCCTGTAATCCCAGCACTTGGGAGGCAGAGGCAGGCGGATTTCTGAGTTCCAGGCCAGCCTGGTTTACAGAGTGAGTTCCAGGACAGCCAGGACCACACAGAGAAACCCTGTCTCAAAAAAAAAAAAAAAAAAAAAAAAAAAAAAGAATGCGAAAAGAATGCGTGTGAACCCTTGGTGGGAAAATCCTTCTGCCTTTAGCAGCTGTGGTGATGTTGGTTTAATGCTCTATATGTGTGCTGGGTTGTAGCCTTTGGAATCTTGTAGTCCTGGTGTGGTCACAGTAGGATATTTTCACTGAGCGTGCCCTTAAAGGATACTTAGTGCTGTCCCTCAACTCATTGTACAGAAAGCTGAATGCAGAAACGGCACCCGCTGTTGCCACCCCCCCCCCATTTCTCTGTCACTTATCAAGTTGCAACTTATAAGTTTCCAATCTGGTGAGCCGATGGGTAGAGGCAGAGGCTGAGCTGCAGCTGAATTCAGGCCATTCTCTAGGCCCCCCAGGACCACTTCTCTCATAACACAGAGCGAGGCCTCATTTGTCACTACAGTCATATGGGCGTGGCTGTTCTTGAGATCTAGTGATTTGAACTATAGATCCTAGCTGATAAAATGAAGTCCTCAACAATAATGGAAATCTTGGCTCCATGCTCTACTTAGGTTTAGACTTGGGGAGTATCTGATAGGCTGGCGCTGATCAAGTGCTCACTTCTGGCCCAATCCTCTGTGGCCGGACGATAACGTCATAGGACAATCTAGAAGCTTCTACCAGAGTCTGATGGTCAGAGGCAGAAGAGAACCTGTCTCCCCAGGAGAGTACTTGTCCCACAGAGGGAACAGAGTTGCTGACTGACAAAAACGCTTTTTACTCTAGATAATGAGGATTTCATTCAGAAGGACACTGAAGAGTTTTGAAGCAGAAAAAGGTCCTTCCCTCCTGTCGATCAAGGACAAGTATAGTAGAGAAGGTACTTGAGATGGACAGTGAGTAAACAGAGGGGCTGGAAATGTGGCTCAGAGGGAAGCGTGTTTGCATAGCACGCAGGGAGCTTTGTGTTCGAGGCCCAGCACTGCATGAAGAAGAGTAGTGGTGTGTGCTTGTAATCCCGGAACTCCAGACCCGGAGGTAGGAGGCTCAGACGTTCCAGGTCGTCTTTAAGTACACAGTAAATTTGAGTCCAGCCTGGGCTACAAGAGATCCTGTCTCAAAAACAAACTAAAAGGCTGGGTATGGTGGCACTCACCTTTAGTCCCAGCATTTGGGAGACAGAGGCAGAGGTGGATCTCTGTAAGTTCCGAGGCCAGCCTGGTTTAGAGAGTGAGTTCCAGGACAGCCAGGGCTACTCAGAGAAACCCAGTCTTGAAAAACCAAACCAACCAACCAACCAACCAACCAACCAACCAACCAACCAACTAAACAAACAAACAAACAAACAAGCAAACAAACCAAACTAAGAACCACTGAGACTCAAACTGCGCAGTGAAGGGAAACTAGTCTGCCCAAGTCCACGGCTGGGAAAGTACAGGGAAAGCAAAGGTGTGTGATCATCGCCCTTGACTGGAACAGATACAAACAAGGGCAGGGTGAATTGGAAATGACTGGGGGTGGGGGTGTCAGTCCGGAACCAGATGCAAGTGCTGTAAATTGCAGTTATTTGGGGTTACGCTGCCGGGCAGAAAACAGGATGGCCAATTAAGTCCAGGTTTCAGGAAAACAAAGGAAGTTTAGTGGCCATCTTTAAAAGAGTCATTCATTGTGTAACCGAAATTTAAATATAACTGGGCACTCCGTGCTGTGTTCCCATTTGCTAAATTTGGCAATCTTTTTATGGTTTGCTGTTGTTGTTGTCTAAGGAGTGGGTCTCACCGTATCCAGGCTGGCCTCACATTCAGTACGGCCAAGGATGACCTTAAACTTCTGACTGTATTGCCTCTATCATTGAGTGCTGGGATTATAGGTGTGTGCCACTCTGCCTGGTTAATGCACCGCTGGGCGTGGAGCCTAGGGCTTTGTGAATGCCAGGCCAGCACTGTACCAACCGAGATACACCCAGCACCCTGGCAGTCTTGAACGAGAAACCTACGGAGGCTCCATGGCTTGAGGCTGTTGATCTAAGGCAAGTCGCAGCACCTCCTGCATCTAAAATTCCGGCAGTGAAAACCTGATGCCCAGGAGCTCTGCCCAGGAGCTCTGCTCAGTGCCACTGGGTTCCCTTTCAGTTCCACAGGATGACGGGATCTCCATTAAAGTGTCAGTGTGTTGACTGCAATCTTTAAATGTCTTCTTGCCTTCCACTCTGTCACAGGCATCTTTTGTTACTAGGCCAACTCAGTTGAAGCCACAGAATTCAATGAACCAAATACTCCCTTCCCTTGAGGCTAGCCCAGCCATCAAACCTTACCGACATCATCCACGATCGGTGGGTTCTCTCAGCGAGTCTCAGCAGAAGCAGACAGGAAGCAACAGTCAGGAATCCCAGATGTGCAGATGTGCCTGCGTTCTCTCCATCCTTCCTCTGCGGAGAGAGTGTGGGGCGGGCTTCGGGAAGGCACACACAGCTCTGGGCTTCCTGGCCAGCTGTGAAGGAGCTCTCTGGGCTTCACAGCCAGGACCCTGAGGGAGCTATTAGGAGCACACTCAAGAGAAGGCTCTCTAGGCAATTTTCACTCCACAGAAAAGAGAGCCCTGGGAAAACACATCCTCTTCCCCACACTAGTTCAGATGGCCTGGCCTGGCTCCGCTCATTTCCAGTTTTCACGCTTTCTGTATCCAGGGAAGATTTTAAAAATGAGATGTAATTGGGATCCTGCTCTAAAATCCTGTACTAGAGGTAGTAAGGATCTACATCACAGAAGGCTCTTCCTTGGGATTGCTGCTGAAGAGGGGTAGGTAGCTGCCACCCCCTGCAGGGGGGTAACTACAGCCTGAGTACACTCAGCATCTGTTCAGAAGCACCTCTCACAGCATGGCCACAATCACCACACTGGTCAGCCACAGCAAACCACCCAGAGCATCTTCTATTAGCACCCTTACCCCCAACCCTGCCCCCACCCCATTCAAGGGTCTCTGGGACCTTGTGTTTATTTTCCCTTCAGCCTTGGGCTTACATGGGGTCTGTCTAGCTAGATAGTTTGTTCTTTGCTTGTTTGAGTTAGGATCTTCTGTACTGTAGCCTGGCCTTTGAGTCACTATGTAACTGAAGATGTCCTCGAACTTACGACCTCTCTGCTTCTTCCTCCCCAGTGCTGGGATTACAGACATGTGCTACCATGCCTGGCTTCCAGTGCTCTCAGTTCCTCCCAAAGGTAGTGCTTGACCCAGACTCCATCAGCGCCCTGTACCCTCCACCCCATTTTCCTTTTTTACATGTATAATTGTAGATAAACATAGCAGAGAGTATGACATTTCATGTATAGACAACACAGTGATCAGATCCCTCATCTCGATCAGAGAAAAATCTTTGTGTTAGAAACATTTAACACCTCTCTACTAGATATTTTAAAATCTGAAGACTGGGCACAGTGGCCAGAGGCAGGAGAATTATGAATTTGAGGCCAGCCTAGGGGGTACTTAGAGATATCTAGGACATCAAGAACCCTGCCTCAAAAAACCAAAACAACGACACAGGAGAGAGAACTCAACTGTTAAGAGCATTGGCTGCTCTTCCAGATGACCTGGCTTCAATTCCCAGTACCCAAATGGCTCCTCAGGACTGTCTATTATTCCAGTTCCAGGGGCTCTCTGACCTCCTCACATGGACATATATGCAGGCGAAACACCAATCAATGCACATAAAATAAAGATAATTAAATAATTAAAACACCAAGAACAATATCAATAATGAACAGCTGTTGAGTGGTTACCCCCTCATGATAGATAGAATTGTTGACCCTTCAGGTCAACTGCGTTGTGCCTGCTAACCAGCCTTGCTCCCCCACCTCCCCAGCCCCTGTACCACTCATCAACTCTCTGCATCTACAAAGTGGTTACTCTTAACGCGTTGTCCCCAATCTGTCTGCTTGCATAGTCCTTTCCTCGTCATGTGGGGCTGCTCTAAGATTTTAGCCCTGACTGGCAGGGCTTTCTGTGGCTCTTGACAGAGACATAGTTAATGGTTACAGATGTTTAAAAAATAATGCCAATATCAAAACAATAAAGGCTTCCTAATTTTTTATTACACCTATTTACTTATTTTGTGTGTATGTGTGCATTCTCATGCCATGGCACAGATGTGGAGGTCAGAGGACAACTTTTAGACTGAATTACATCTCCCCTTCCACTACATGGCTTCTGGGAATTAAACCTGGCTGGCAGGGTCTGCAGCAGGTGCCCACATCCTCTGAGTCATCTTGCCAGTCTTTCTGTCATTCACAGGCAGAAAGGAGCATCTTTGAAGATCTTGACTCTATCTGAACCACCCCAGCACATCTCTCTGTGCACACAGGGGCACATAACACATGCCACTCCACATGGGTCTTTTCCATTTAGGAACACATCTTCTAAACCATTCCAACTAGTATGGACACACTTTTCTCTTTTCTTTTCTTTTCTTTTCTTTTCTTTTCTTTTCTTTTCTTTTCTTTTCTTTTCTTTTCTTTTTTCTTTTCTCTTCTCTTCTTTTCTTTTCTTTCCTTCCTTCCTTCCTTCCTTCCTTCCTTCCTTCCTCCCTCCCTCCCTCCCTCCTTCCTTCCTTCCTTTTTTGGTTTTTCAAGACAGGGTTTCTCTGTGTAGCCCTAGCTATCCTGGAACTCTCTTTGTAGCCCAGGCTGGCCATAAACTCAGGAATTGGCCTGCTTCTGCCTCCCAAGTGCTGGGATTAATGGCATGTACCAGCACAACCATTTTACTTCAGTCTTTCTTTCCCTTAAGTAAGATGTCATAAATGGCATGTAAAGATAATCTGCTCATGAAGAGTAAAACTATTTTTTATTCCTTTCTTGAGCAATGCTGTGTGGACATCCTATCCTTTTTTTTGTGACCCTGATTGCTTCTGTGCGAAATAGTTACAAGACAAATTTCTAGAAATGGGTTTCATAGGATCTAGAGAAAGTATTTGGGATTTGTCAAAGGCTCTTTAAAAGGTGGCAACAGCTGGGCACAGCAGCACGTGCCTTCATTCCCAGCATGTGCTGGTGTGGGTGAGAATGGCCCCCATATACTGATATATTTGAATACTTGGTGTTGTGGGAAATAGTAAAAAAAAGTCCCTCCATGTAACTTGGTCCCAGTTGGTAGAATTGTTTGGGGAGGATTAGGAGGCGTGGCCTTGTTAGAGGAGGTGTGTCACTAGGGTGGGCTGTGAGGTTTCAGAAGCCCACATCACTCCTGCCTTCCCCTCTGCTTGTGACGATCTTGTTGTACACATTGTTATATGCTTGTGGATCAGATCTAACCTTTCAGCTGTTGTTAGAGTACCCGTCTGTTTGTCATCGTGCTCCGCACCGTGATGGTTATGAAGTCTGCGCCCTCTGGAGCTGTGAGCCCCAAATCAAACGCTCTTGTTTGTAAGTTACCTTGGTCATGGTGCTTTCTCACATCAACTGAAAAGTAGCTAAGCACAAAGACAGAGGCAGGTGGATCTCTGTGAGTTCAAGGTCAGCAGTTTGCTCTACATAAAGGTCCTGCCAGGGCTACACAGTAAGACTCCATCTTGGGGGTTGGGGGAGGGGAGAAAAAGGTGGCAATGAATACACTGCCCACAATGTGTGAGCCTTTTGCCAGGAACTCCAGCTTAGCTGGTGTAGTTACTGTTATCATCTTACCAGCCTGGAAACTGTAACTTTGTTATGACTGTAAGTACTTGAATGACTCTATGGTATTTTTTAAAAAGATTTATTTATTATATGTAAGTACACTGTAGTTGTCTTCAGACACACCAGAAGAGGGTGTCAGATCTCATTATGGATGGTTGTGAACCACCACGTGGTTGCTGGGACTTGAACTCAGGACCTTCAGAAGAGCAGTCAGTGCTCTTAACCACTGAGCCATGTCTCCAGCCCTGACCCTATGTTTTAAATTCACTTGGGTTATGGCTCAGTTGGTATACTGCTTGCACAGAACTCAGCACCACACATACTGGATATGGTGGTGCACATCTGGAAGCCCAGAACTTGGGTCACAAGTTCAAGGGTATTCTCAGCTACATAGTGAGTTGGAGGCCAGATTTGGGGTATATGAGACCCTACCAAGAAAGGAGGGAAGGAAAGAAGAAAGAATGAATGGAAGGAAGGAAGGAAGGAAGGAAGGAAGGAAGGAAGGAAGGAAGGAAGGAAGGAAACAGAGCCTTAAACAAGCTCACAACATTAATCTGCTCTGTGTTTCAGAATTCCTATTTCTCATATTACTTAATGCGCAATAATATTGCCTCTCACCTGACTCGAAAGCAGAGCTGAGACTTGCCCTTTAGTTTCAGTTAGGAGACACTCGGCCCAGGGCGTGGGTTCTCTTCTACCCCGTTATTTTGCTTTAAACATTTGGTCATTGCATGAAACAGCGTATGAATCTATTATGGTGACAAATGATTCAAGCACAGACATTTAAAATGAAAACTTGGAGATCCATAGAGGTAATGACTGGTGTCCTATATATCTCTGCCCGCCTTCTGTCACACACCATAATGTCCATGTAGTCTTATGACTCACACTATTTTTCACGACTACTTTTGTTTATTAAATTTGACTTGGAAAAAATTCCACATGAAAACTGGAAGCCCCCTTTGCTTGTTTCTGAAGGTTATATTCTAAAGCAGATTTTAAGGTGGTTTTACACTGTGGCCCATGAGCCTCTAGAGCAGTGGTTCTCAACCTGTGGGTTGCAACCCCTTTGGGGGCTCACATATCAGACATCCTGCATGTCAGATATTTCTATTTCAGTTCTTAATAGCAGAATTACAGCTATGAAACAACAACAAAAATAAGTTTTTGGTTGGAGGTCACCACAACATGAGGTATTAAAGGGTCCCAGCATTAGGAGGGTTGAGAACCACTGCTCTAGAGCATTCTACAGTCTCTTCAGACAGTCTTCAAGATAAAGACTGTGTGTTGACCTTCACCCTAGTGGCACAGAACCCAGTGAGTGACTTCCTCCTCAGTGCTGCTGCCGTGGTCACTGGGCATCGTAATAGTGCAAAATAAAAAGAAAAACAAATTCACATAAGAGGCTCCTCAATGCAGAAGTTACTACTGTGTGAAATCTTAGCTCCAAAGCACCTGCTTCTTAATAGTCTACACGAGCGTCTGAGCAGGGACCTCATCACACATCCTGCAATGGCATATTTGTCTGAAGGACAGTGCTCCAGCCGGGGAACTATAAGGTGACCTTGTTGTGTCTCTCACGCAACGCCGTTTTTACTTGGAAAGGACATGTTGACATACACAAGATGGTCCTCTTGACTTTGAGGGTTGGCAAACATTTCCATAAAAATCAACTGAGTGAGTGAGTCGCTTTAGGAAAGCAACTGACAGTACTCGCTGCCAGAACCAGTTCTGGTTTTCGATGGGAAAATAAGAATTTGAACAAACCTATTTTAAGTCCCTTTGCCATCTACAGCATCTTCATCGCTCGGCACGCAGAGATGGGCTTGCTGCGGGTAGAGATTAATGAGCCTGGTTCTTAACATAGATATTTAATTTCCAAATATGTATTTAGTGTGTGTGTGTGTGTGTGTGTGTGTGTGTGTGTGTGTGTGTTCTCATCGGCTCCTGATACTTACATTATATGATGAAATGTGTCAGCATTTAAAAGCTCTGTGTAATTTAGCAAACTAATATTTTCCAAACACTGAATGCATTATGTTACAAACTCGCACATGGATAAAAGGTTCATTCAAAGAGCAAAAGGAAGAATGGAGTTTTATATAACAGAGTGTTAAAAGTGTTAAGTTCATATTGATCCGAATTCAGATTACACACTGCAACCTGTAATTAAGGACCTACCACTTACTGATGTTTTATGTAGCATCCAAGAACATCCACAGCTATCTGGAAAGGTTATTGAGAGTCTCCTCTCTTTGAGCTGCGTATCTGGAAGGCAGTTATTCATTAAACAGCGCCATCAGACCAGCAGCCGCTCAGTGGACTGAATTCAGGCACAGGTCTGAGAGCGCAGCCGTGAACAAGACACAGCACCTCTGTTCCCGTGAAATTATTTTGTTTTGAGATATACAATTACTTTTCAGAAGAATATATAGTTCATGTTAACTTGCAGTGGCTTTTATTGTTTAAAATGTATTTCATTGGACATTCAATGTTTTAAAAAGATGTATTTATTTTATGTATATGAGTACACTGTAGCTGTCTTCAGACACACACCAGAAGAGGGCATCAAATCCCACTACAGATGGTTGTGAGCCACCATGTGGTTCCTGGGAATTGAACTCAGGACCTCTGGAAGAGCAGTCAGTGCTCTTAACCACTGAGTCATCTCTCCAGCCCTACATTTAATTTTTATTGTTTATTTTTATTTTATGTGTATGAGTGCTTTGCCTGCATTGAGGCCCGTCGGGCAGAAGGGCTCATAGAAAGGCACCAGATTCCCTGGAACTGGAGTTACAGCCAGTTGTGAGCTACCACGTGGGTGCTGGGAACTGAACCTGGGTCCTCTGCAGGAACCAATGCTCTTAACTGAGAGTCCCTCCAGGCCCCTTGAAATTATTTTTGCTTGGAGATATACAATTATCTTTCAAAAATAAATCTGGCTTATGTAACTTGTATTGGTTTATTATTATTATTATCAAGTTCATTAATATAAATACTTTTACTTTTTGTGTGTATGTATGTGCATGTGTGTGCCAGCACACATGTAGGAGTCAGTAGCCAACCTGTTTCTCTCCTTGTATCTTGTGAGTCCAAACTCAGATCTGCTTGCCTCTTCCCTGAGTGCTAGGATTAAAGGTATGTGCCTCCACTATCCAGCTGAGGAGTTCAATGCTTTTTAAGAATATAAAGATGTGCCGGGCGGTGGTGGCGCATGCCTTTAATCCCAGCACTTGGGAGGCAGAGGCAGGCGGATTTCTGAGTTCAAGGCCAGCCTGGTCTACAGAGTGAGTCCCAGGACAGCCAGGACTACACAGAGAAACCCTGTCTCAAAAAACAAAACAAAACAAAACAAAACAACAACAACAAAAAAGAATATAAAGATGTGCTGAGATCAGGTCTGGAAGATGCTACAGAAAATGAGCCCCTAGACTGGGAATGGAATGTATATGCATGACTCTATCTTGGCCTAAACAAGCAGCTCAAGTGTCATGCAAGGACCGAGGATGCATGCAGACTGTCCTTGTGCCTGTCTCTGGTAGAGCCTCCCAATTCTCTCTCTCTCTCTCTCTCTCTCTCTCTCTCTCTCTCTCTCTCTCTCAATAAGTAAGTAGAATGTAACTTGAATTTTTTTGTTGTTGTTGTTGTTTTTGAGGCAGTGTTTCTCTGTGTAGCCCTGGCTGTCCTGGAACTCACTCTGTAGACCAGGCTGGCCTCGAACTCAGAAATCTGCCTGCCTCTGCCTCCCAAGTGCTGGGATTAAAGGTATGCATAACCACTTCCCCGGCTGAAATTTTTAAATTAAGATTTCTATCTTAGAATTTCATTGCTGTGAAGAGACACCATGACTACAGCAACTCTGATAAAGGAAAACATTTAATTGGGACTGGCTTACAGTTTAGGGGTTTAGTCCATTATGTCATGGTTGGAAGCGTGGCAGCATGCAGGCGGAGAAGAAGCTGAGAGTTCTCCACCCGCATCTACAGGCAGCAGGAAGAGAACTGAGACACATTCTTCCAATAAAGCCACGCCCACTCCAGCAAGGCCATGCCTTCTAATTGTACTATTTCCTGTGAGTATTTTCTCTCTCTCTCTCTCTCTCTCTCTCTCTCTCTCTCTCTCTCTCTCTCTCTTTTCAAGACAGTGTTTCTCTGTGTAGCCCTGGCTGTCCTGGAACTCACTCTGTAGACCAGGCTGGCCTTGAACTCAGAAATCTGCCTGCCTCTGCCTCCTAAGTGCTGGGATCAAAGGCGCCTGGCGGCCATTTTCTCTTTCTTTCTTTCTTCCTTTCTTCCTTCCTTCCTTTCTTTCTTTCTTTCTTTCTTTCTTTCTTTCTTTCTTTCTTTCCTTCTCTCTCTCTCTCTTCTCTCTCTCTCTCTCTTTCTTTTTAAAAATATTTATTTATTGTTATATGTAAGTACATTATAGCTTTCTTCAGACACTCCAGAAGAGGGAGTCAGATCTCATTATGGATGGTTGTGAGCCACCATGTGGTTGCTGGGATTTGAACCTAGGACCTTAGGAAGAGCAGTCAATGCTCTTAACCGCTGAGCCATCTTTCCAGCCCCGCCATTTTCTTTCAAGCCACCACAATTGCTGGTATGTCCCTCAGTTGATAGAGTGTTTGCCTAGCATGCACAGAGACCTGGAACTGATCCCAGGCACTGCACAGGCTAGGTGTGGTGGTACCTGCCTGTAATTCTAGTATTTGAGTGATTGAGCAGGCAAGCCAAATGTTCAAGGACATCCCTGGCTACATCGTGAGTTTGATGCCATCGCAGGATATGTCAGTCCATGTTTCAAAAAATTTAAAAATGAGTCAAATTGCGCCGGGCGGTGGTGGCGCACGCCTTTAATCCCAGCCCTTGGGAGGCAGAGGCAGGCGGATTTCTGAGTTCGAGGCCAGCCTGGTCTACAGAGTGAGCTCCAGGACAGCCAGAGCTATACAGAGAAACCCTGTCTCGAAAAAAACAAAAAAAAAAAAAAACAAAAAAAAACAAAAAAAAACAAAAAAAAACAAAAAAAAATGAGTCAAATTGCTACATTTTTATGTTTGGACACAGTCACTGGACTGTGAAGCTGTAATCTGAGCCTCAGCTGTCAAAACCCTCTCTGGTGATGGCTCTGAGTATGGTCTCACAAAACAGGCAAGGCCTTGAGACTTGCGTTTTCTTCTGTGCACTCTTTGAAGCCCTCGGCCCTCACACTGGGGCCCTTCCCTTATGGACCCAAGCATCGCATTTGGAAACCATGTCCAGAGATCATCTCTCCACTTCTTCTTTTTCCTTTCTCCGTTTATTTCAGGGATTGTTATCCTGGAAAGCCCCAAGAACATGACATGCCTTTAAGTTCTCAGTGGTCTGCACCTTGCTGCAAAGCCCTGTAGGACGGTGGGTGGCTAAGAAGAGGAGGTCACCACAGTTATCCCTCCTGCTGCTCGGAGCAGACGGAGCATCCTCAGAACCCTGGCCCAGGGAGAGTGGGTGCCATACAAACTGGTTCTGCAGGGAGAGAAGACAGAGGGACTGGCTCCTGTCGAGATTCCTATAGAGGTTTGGAGACCTATTTCTGGAAATCTCTCAAGTTAGCAGGAGTTGAAGTCACCCTGTTATCTCCTCAAAAAGGTTAACATTCTAATGTGAAAAATGAGTATCACGACAAAGATTAAATAGATAGTCAAGGTTGCCGCGGCGGAAGGCAGTAAGACAGAATGGAAATCCAGGGCTATTTTCTTCATCTTTCAAAATGTTTGTGTGTTTGCTTATCTTGAAATGGGATATTTATATATAACCCTGGTTGGCCTGGTCCTCACTATGTACCCCAGGCTATCCTTGAACTCATAGCTAGATCCCCGCTCTAGACTCCTGAATACTGGGCTCACATGTGCACAACCATGCATGGCTTCTTATTCTTTTTTAAATTAAAAAAATTTTAATCTTTCACTGAATATACTTTAAGAGAGCAGAAGCTGGGCAGTAACTAGTGGGCCACTTTCAGCTTTCTTTTAGACTAACCTTTCAACTGAGTTATAGTATTTATATTTTCTTGTGGTCATTGCATTACAAATCCATATGTGAATTCAATATACAGCGATCCAATCAGGGTGTGTCTTAGTTAGGGTATTACTGCTGTGAAGAGACTCCATGACCAAAGCAACTCTTGTAAGGACAAAGTTTAATTGAGGCTGGCTTATAGGTTTTAGGGTTCAGTCCATTATCATCAAGGTGGGAACATGGCAGCATCCAGGCAGGCTTGATGCAGGAGGAACTGAGAGTTCTACATCTTCATCTGAAGACTGCTAGCAGAATACTGACTTCCAGGAAGCCAGGATCAGGTGTTTTTGTTTTTGTTTTTTTGAGACAGGGTTTCTCTGTGTAGTCCTGGCTATCCTGGAACTCACTCTGTAGAACAGGCTGGCCTTGAACTCAGAAATCCACCTGCCTCTGCCTCCCAAGCGCTGGGACTACAGGCGTGTGCACCATGCCCGGCTAGGATCAGGGTTTTAAAGTCCACACCCACAGTGCCATCCCTACTCCAACAATGCCACACCTACTCTAACAGGGCCACATCTCCTAATAGTGCCACTCCCTGGGCCAAACCATCACAGGGTGTCTTAGGGTTTCATTGCTGTGAACAGACACCATAACCAAGGCAACTCTTATAAAGGCAAATATGTAATTGGGGTTGGCTTATAGGTCCAGAGGTTCATTTAGGAACCATGGCAGTATGCAGGCAGACTTGGTGCTGGAGGAGTTGAGAGTTCTACATCTTCATCCACAGACAGCTGAAGAGGACTGTCTTCTGCAGGCAGCTGGGAGGAGACTCATCCACACTGGGCAGAGCCTGAGCATAGGAGGAGACCTCAAAGTCCACCTTTCTTTCTTTCTTTCTTTCTTTCTTTCTTTCTTTCTTTCTTTCTTCCTTCCTTCCTTCCTTCCTTCCTTTCTTTCTTTCTTTCTTTCTTTCTTTCTTTCCTTCTTTCTTTCTTTCTTTCTTTTTTGGTTTTCAAGACAGGCTTTCTCTGTGTAGCCCTGGCTGTCCTGGAACTCACTCGGTAGACCAGGCTGGCCTTGAACTCAGAAATCCACCTGCCTCTGCCTCTCAAGTGCTGGGATTAAAGGCTGGGATCACTGCTTGACAAAGTCCACCTTTATAATGATAGACTTCCTCCAACAAGGCCACACCTCCTTTTTTTTTTTTTTTTGTTATTTTTCGAGACAGGGTTTCTCCGAAGGCCTCAGCTCCTAATAGTGCCGCTCCCCATGGGCCAAGCATTCAAATGCATGAGTCTATGGGGGCCAAACCTGTTCAAACCACCACACAGGGTAGTCAGCATTTCATCTCATGAATGTTGCTGCTGGATTAGAGCCTTCTAACTCTTTCCCTCAGGAGATTCTCAAATGTGTAATTAAATATGTATCATTAGCGCGCCCAGGGCTTCCTAAGGCCTGTAGCTATGTCTTTCACGTTCAGCCCTGGCTTCTGTGGGAAAAGATGTGACCAGGGCCCCAGGGACCTAGTAGGAATTCCATCCCTCTCTCTAGTTTACCGGAAATAAGCCTTCTCTTAGCTTCAGCTTCCCCATAGGTGTGACACAGGGTTAGACACTGTTGAACTCTGTTGTTTAGTGTATCCAAAGGAGGTCTGAGCCCCTGAGAAAAGTAAGAGAGGGGCAGGGAAAGGAAAGACAGGAGTGAGGAAATGAGGGAAGGGAAAAGAAAGGAGGGGGAGGGAGGAAGAGAAGGGAAGAAAAGGGAAAGGGAAAGGGAAGGGGAGAGAGGGGAAGGGAGGAGGGAGAGGAGGGGGAGAGGAGAGGGGGGAAGGAAGAAGGAAGGAAGAAGGAAGGAAGGAAGAAAGGAAGGGAAGGGGAAGGGAGTGAAGAGAAGGGAAGAGAAGGGGAGAGAAGGGGGGAGAAGGGAGCAGCTCCTGTGTCTGCCCAGCACAGAAGCCAGGAGGCATCTGAAGGCTTTGCTTCCACCTATTTCTGGCTCATGAGTTCATCCAAGGTCTATGCCAAGCCCCTGCGGTTTTTTCATCTTTCCACCCCAGTCAACATGACAAAATGACTAAAAATACAGTGCACCCCACAGTCCGGCCACCCGGCCAACACCCTCCCTTAAATCGACTCATTTTCTGACTGAGGTGTGAGGTGGATGAGAGGCAGGGGCAGGCCGTATTCGGAAGTTTTGACTCTCTGGCACGCCATGAGGCTGAAGTCTGAGCTTCAGTCTCCTCATAGTGTAAGGATTATAGGAAGTAAGTGTAGACGAGAAACTGACCACAGACTGAGAGCTGGGCCCGTATCCTTCCCTGGCCCTTTCCTTCACTTGGGCCTTTCTGGAAGTTTCTGTCGCTAACTAAGAGATGAAGGTTGCCCTCAGTCAGTTTTAATTGTCAGCCCGACACCGACTAGAGCCATCTAATAGGAGAAGCCTCCACTGAGGAACTGCCTTATGAGATTGTCCTGGGGTCATGTCTATGGGAGACTGTCCTGACTGTTAATTGATGTAGGAGGCCAGGCCCACTGTGGGCAGCACTACTCTCTGCCTGGGCGGTCCTGGGCTGTGAAAGAAGGGTAGCTAAGCCTGTGAATACATGGCTTACACTTCAAGTTACTTTTCAAGTTTCTGCTTTGACATCCTTCTGGGCCGGACCTTGCCTTGGAAGATGAAATCCTTCCTAAGTTGCTTTTGGTCAGTGAGCCTGGCCTTTAGCAATAGCTCAGGGGGATTCATCCCCGAAGCCCCATCATGCCCTCCGCATCTTCATCTTCGTTTTGAGTGTTGTCATGAGTGTAGCTTCAGCTATTTCTTCAGTTGTCCCAAGGTCCTCATGAGAGGACTCAGACTCAATCAGGCATCTTCCTGGAAGCAGTATGACTCTGCAGGTGTTTTCTGAGCCCTGACTCCTGGGCAGGAGCCCAGTTCTCTTTCCCACACCACCCCTTGCTTCATCTATAGCCCTCTAAGGGCTTCTTCCAGGTGGGGTCACCTACTTTCTGCATCACCTGACTCCATAAAGTGGGTTGATCCTCTTTTAAAAGAACCATTTTTTTTCTTGTGGTTTCCTCAAAGGCAGTTGTTGCTGTGAGCTTCTGGGGTCTTTATAGGTCTGGACATATTCTTGCTTTAACCTTACCCTGCACAGGAGAGAGGTTTGCTTACCACCCCTCCCATTTAGAAGCTCTGGTTCTCCTGTATCCCAACTCTGGTGAGGTTCCATTGAAGATGTTTCTCACAGCAGTCTCAGTAGCTTTAGACGCGTGCCCTATGTCTCCTCAGAATGTTCTGAGATGTCCCAGAGCCCTGAGCCCTGATGTGGGTGGGTCTGAGTGCTCTAATGAGAAGAGCGTACGTGGTTTCATGTTTCTGTCTCCTCTCAGAGGGTCACAGGGAGAGTAGTCTCAGAGTAGTACTCACCATCCACGAGTGTGCTTACTCCTGTCCTCTGTGGTAAGGGAAGATACCCTGAGCCGTGCCTGCACATGGCAGCCCAAGAAGCCACGGTTTACCTTCCTGATACTAATATGGCTGATCAAGAGCCTGCTAGTGAGCCTTCCCCCTCTCCAGCTATGTCGAATAAACTTATTTTCATTGTGTGTGTGTGTGGGGAGGTAGGCGCAGGAGGAAGAGAGAGGGGGTTAGGGGAGGGAGAGAGGAGAAAAAGAGAGGTGGAGGTCAAAGGACAGCTTTTGGGAGTCAGTTCTCCCCTTCCACCATACTGAGACAGTGTCTCTGGCTGTTTCTGTGTACTTCAGGCTATCCGGCTGCCTCCTGCCTCCTATCATTGTAGGAGCACTGGGATTACAGATGATGCCAGCGTGTGTCACCTTTTACATAGGCTCTAGGGACTGGGTCTGGTCACCAGGCTTGCAGGGCAACAACTGGCGATTCTCTCTGTTTCAACAACCCCCCCCCCCGACTCTGGTTCCAAAGGTCCCCAGCGTAGTAGGATGAGCACTCTCTATCTGAAATGCTTGCAATCAGAGGCGTTTGGGATTTTATGCCAGGTTTTCGGATATTTTCATATGCACAATGAGATGTTCCAGTTTGGATACAGTTTGTTTATGTTTCCTGTATAGATCGTATGAGTGGTTGCAAGATCAGAGGACAGAGTAGAGAGAGAATCTGAGAGGAAGACAGTGTGATCGAGAAGATCATTGCTGTGTATCCCACAGACACTCTGGGAGAAGAAGGCCACGTGGAGTTAACTGCCCCACCCTGGAACACCCTAGGAATGTGATGGTGGAGGTTCGGGAGGGCAGAATGAGGGGCCTGAGAACCCCTGGCTGCTGAGTCTGCTACTTCTGAGCAAGGGATTGGACAGAGAACCCCACACTAAAAATAGAATGAGCCGCACTCACGGCTGAGGACAACAGAGGCTGGAGGCCATCACAGCTTACAGAGGTGACAGTGTCAGTTTCCTGAAGAAACAGAGAACATCTGGGAGAAAGAATAGGAGTCCCCGAGTGACAGAGGCACAAAGTAGCAGGGCTTGGGAACCCAGGAGAAAATATCTACTCCAAGTCTCCATCTTCGAGAAGAGATCTGGATGCAGGGAGGGAGCAGCTTGCCCCAGAAAAGTAGCTACAGGGGCTGGAGACATAGCTCAGAAGTTAAGAGCACTGGCTGCTCTTTCTAGAGACCAGGGTTCAAATCTCAGTATACACAACCATCTCTAACTCCAGTTTCAGAGGATCCAGTGCCTTCTTCTGACTTCTCTGAGCACCAGTCATACATGCGTGGCCCAGACATATATGTAGGCAAAACATCCATACTCATAAAATTAAAAAAAAAAAAGAAACAAAACAATGGCAGGGCCACTTGTGGTGGCACATAGCTTTATCCCAGAGCTTGGCAGGGGTGCTCGCTAATTTTATGCCAACTTGACACAAGCTGGAGTTATCTAAAAGGAGGATATTGGAAAAATACCTCCATAAAATTTACAAAAGGACATTTTTTTTCACGGTTTTTTTTTGTTTTTTTTTTTTTGGTTTGTTTTTTTTTTTTTTTTTTTCGAGACAGGGTTTCTCTGTGTAGTCCTGGCTGTCCTGGAACTCACTCTGTAGACCAGGCTGGCCTCGAACTCAGAAATCCGCCTGCCTCTGCCTCAAAAGGACATTTTTAAAATTAGTGATTGATGGGAGAGGGTCCATCCCATTGTGGGTACCACTCCTGGGCTGGCGGTCCTGGGTTTCATAAACACAAGCTGTGCAAGCCAGCAAGCAGCACTCCTCTGTGGCGTCTGCGTCAGCTCCTGCCTCCAGTTCCTGCCCTGCTTGAGGTCCTATCCTGACTTCCTTTGATGGTGAGCAGTGATATGAAATTGTAAGCCAAATAAACCCTTTTCTTCCCAAGATGCTTTGTTCATGGTGTTTTGTCACAGCAAAGTAACCCTAACCAGGACAGAAGTTGGTGTGGCCATAGTGGGGTGTTGCTAGGACAGACCTCACCATGCTGTTTTGTGGAAGGGTTGTGGAAGGACTTTGGAATTTTGGGTGAGAAAAGCCTTTGAATGTCCAAGGCTTGGTGAACTATGCTGTGGGAGCTTGGAAGATAAGAATCTTGAGAGAGATACAGATGGCGGAGGCCTGGCTTGTGACGTTTCAGAGGGAAGTTTGAGGGTCGATCAGGGCCATTGGCTATTTTGAGTTACTCTATGGTTCCCATTAGCTGTGGCTGAAAATTGAGCTGTGATTGGCAAGATACCAGAGCCTCTAAAGTGAAACCTTTGCTTTACTGGGACAGTTGACGCTGATTAGCTGGAGCTGAGTAATTAGTGTCGATTAAAAAGAGCATCACCGAGGTGAAATCGCTAGGGGGTGTTTCCTCGAGTCAGCACAGACAGAGCTGTGTTCCAGAGGTGGCCAAGGTTGTACTTCGTGCTGATAGTGGTCCTTGTTAGTGCAAGGTGGTACAGGTTTGGAAGGTGTGAAGGGGTCATGGAGATCAGCTGAGGCTTGGCACTGTGTGGCAGGGCTGGAGTCACCAAAGAGAGCCCAGGAGAGGCTAACGGTGAAGGTGCAGCCCAGCTGCCGCAGAAGACCCCAGTGTTTTAGAGATGCCAGTCCCATGGGATGCCCGCCAAGCACAGGTGAGCAGGGAAGCTGGCCCAAGCCTCGAAGCCAGCTGCGTGGGTGGCAGGGGACAGAGCCGGAGAAGGGACCCAAGCCCTGTGGAGGAGCCCAGGTGATTGTTAGTAAACCTTAGACATTGGACATTGAGTTATTTACACTGTCGGAGTTTGGTTTTGCCTTTGGTTCAGATTGTGACTGTGTCCTGGTTTTTCCCTCTTGAAGTGAGGAAGTATTTGATTTATTTTTGATTTTACAGGAGCCCACAGTGGAGAGACTTTGAATTATAAAGAGACTTTGGATTTTAAAAGAGCTTGGCTATTTCAAAGAGACTGAATTTTTAAGGGTTTGAATTTTTGAATGTATTTACTTTTAGTGCATTGGTGTTTTACTTGTATGTATGTCTGTGTGAGGGTGTTGGGTCCCCTAAAATTAGAATTACAGATAGCTATAATCTGCCATGTGGCTACTGGAAGTTGAACCTGAGTCCTTAGGAGGAATTTTTTTTGTTTTTGTTTTTTTGTTTTTTTGGTTTTTTGAGACAGGGTTTCTCTGTGTAGTCCTGGCTGTCCTGGAACTCACTCTGTAGACCAGGCTGGCCTCGAACTCAGAAATCCGCCTGCCTCTGCCTCCCAAGTGCTGGGATTACAGGCGAGCGCCACCACGCCCGGCTATTTTTTTAATTAATTAATTTTCTTTTTGTTTTTTCGAGACAGGGTTTCTCTATATAGTTCGGGCTGTCCTGGAACTCACTTTGTAGACCAGGCTGGCCTCGAATTCAGAAATCCGCCTGCCTCTGCCTCCCAAAGTGCTGGGATTACAGGTGAGCGCCACCACCGCCCGGCTAATTAATTTATTTTTAATTTTTAGATTTATTTATCTTATATGAGCACTCTGTCACAGTCTTCAGACACACGGATTTCATTACAGATGGTTGTGAGCCACCAGGTGGTTGCTGGGATTTGAACTCCAGGACCTCTGGAAGAGCAGTCAGTGCTCTTAACCGCTGAGCCATCTCTCCAGCCCACGGCCAGTGTTCTTAACTACTGAGCCATCTCTCCAAATCAACAGGAAGGAAAGGAGCTCCAAGAAGGCCACGCCCACTCCAAGAAAGCCACACCTCCTAATGGTGCCATGCCCTGGGACAAGCATATACAAACCATCACATTTCCCCAGCTCCCCAGCCACATCCTCCTCGGTGCTCTCTAGCACTCTGCCTGCTTCTCTTACAGCTCTGAAGATGTCTGCTCACAGCTTCACTAACTTCATAGAAGGAGGGTATCCCATTCATTTGCACATCTGCTGTCCCTTGGGGATCCACCTGGCCAGGTCTAGCTTGTGTGTGGTGTGCAGTTGTAACAACACAAGGTGGGTCACCAAATGTCTGCTATGCGCCATCCGCTCTCCTGTTGCAGATAAAGTAACCTCTGAGGCTCAGTCTTCAGATCAGGACTCTGAGGCTCAGGGGAGATGCATATAGCCCACATGGATCCCTAAGTATGCGTCAACTGAGCCCAGAGAGAGAGAGAGAGAGAGAGAGAGAGAGAGAGAGAGAGAGAGTGCGTGAGAGAGAGAGAGTGCGAGAGAGAGAGAGAGAGAGAGAGAGAGAGAGAGAGAGAGAGACTCTGCTGCCACACTCAGGTCTGTTCACGGATGCTAAGGAATGAAACGCTCATCTTCACGCTTGTGCCACCAGACCAGTGCAGCATATTTTTGCACAGTTAGCTTTCTCTGCAGGTCAAGACCTGCATCAATTTAGTATTCACACTTGTTGATTTTAGAACTAAATTATTCACACATCAACGCCAGCTGGGGTGGCAGTAAACATTTCCCAAAGGAGAGAATTAACACTCAGAAGCAGACCCTTGGAGGGCATCCTCTGGGAGAGCACTCCTAGGGTTGGACTTCTGGTAGACCTCAGTCTTTCTGGGAACCCTTGGCTGCTGTGTGCAGGCCAGTTTCCACTATGTTGTCAGGGAAACAAGGTACTCTGTCATAGCTGCTTACCACAGCAGGGTTGCCAACACTTACCACACCCAGCCTGCATGCCACTTTGGTTTTGTGTTATGGGTTTGTTCTCCAGGGTGTGAGGGGCCGCCTCGGTGAGCTCATCTTCACTGGTCTCTGAGTGCCACCCATTGATGTGCCTTGGCCCTGAGCTTTCACCACTGGCACCAGGGAAGATCTAAAGGTTGATGATCCCCACCCAAGTGTCCCGGTTCAGGAGATCTCCATCCTAACGACCCTGTCTCCCACAAGTGTCATAGTGTCTTGTCATGGAGGACAACCATCAGATTTGGAAATAGAAAGTTTACTCAGAGATGGGACTCCCCCTCAGCTGGGCATGGTGGTGTATGTCTTTAATCCCAGCACTTGGAGGGAGAAGCAGGTGGATCTTTGAGTTCAAGGCCAGCCTGGTCAACAAGTGAGTTCTAGGACAGACAGGGATACACAGAGAAACCCTGTCTCAAGCAAAACAAAACACAAACAAAGAAAAAAAAGAATTCCGTCTTAACACCCTTTGGCTCAGCTCACCCCAGCTCTGTGGGAAACATCTGGGGCTTTGGCAGTCAAGGCTGAGGTAGCAGAAGGTAACAGACCCGAGAGCTCAGAGATTTGGGTCTGAATATGGCCTGTTGTTAACCTCACTTTTCAAAATTAAATTCTGTTCTCTTGGTCATCAAACATTTGCTTTGTGTCAGGTCCAGTGCTGGACTCTGGGGTCACCCAGATAAGAAACACTTCCTTCTCTTACCCAGATCACAGTTTGATGGGAATGTCAAACATGTCCCCAGGATAAGAGCAGTGGTAACCCTAGTAACAAGAGTCCCACTTAGCTTCTCAAACTTATGACTGTCCCCCTCTTGGGCCCACAGATAGCAAAGGCTTCTTTAGAAACACACACTGCAAGCCGGGCATGGTGGCGCACGCCTGTAATCTCAGCACTTGGGAGGCAGAGGCAGGCGGATTTCTGAGTTCGAGGCCAGCCTGGTCTTCAGAGTGAGTTCCAGGACAGCCAGGACTACACAGAGAAACCCTGTCTCGAAAAACCAAAAACCAAAACACACACACACACACACACACACACACACACACACTGCAAGTGGTATAGGTGAGCATATAGCCTGACTCTCACACTGCTTCAATAAACGAGGCTACTGCAAGCCCTTTCCTCATCTGTGAAATGGGCTGACAGAGGCTGAACACATAGGTTTGGGTTCATCTCACTGAGTTCTGTGTACTTACCTGGGGAATATACAAACTTTCCTAGAAGATTGGTCTTCCTTGAGCATCCCATGTTCACACGTGGAAAGAACCTTTAGAGGGACTAGTAAATCTCCCGCCACCCAGAACATGGTGGCGGAGATGGCCAGGAGCAAGGGGCCTGGCTGCAGAGAGCCGTCGACTGTGCAGTCACTGAAACTGCTTGTGCAGACGCTTCGCCACTGAGGACTGTGTTCTGCGAGGACACGTGTCATTGAAGGGTGGCTTTGGAAAAGAGCCACAAGGACATTGCAATAGCTGTCCTTATTTGTGTCAGGAACCCTGACCTGGGAACTCCAGGTTTCAGACTGGCAGGTTTCTCCCAGGGTCCTTTCTTCCTACACCCTTGCCTGGAGCCTGTGGTCTCTGAAGGGCACAACCTGAGACCTTGGTGTGACCTTGGGAGAGCCACTATTATGTATAGTTTCAAAGCTGCAGCTCCTTTGGAACTGTTCAAAGGCATAACAACCCTGAGTTCCTCCCACATCCAGCATCCGTACGAGTGGTTAAAAGCTCAAGATTCTTTCTGAGACCCAACACCCGGGTTAGTATGACATCTCAAGAGGCTTTTCATGGAAGGGCCAAAGAGAGAGAAGGTGGTATCACTTGCTTGGCCAGCTGTATGCATGCTAAGGGCCCATGGTACAGATGGAGGAATCCAGGTCGCCAGCAGGCTAAGAGTTGCAGGAATATTTAGAGGTTCCTGATACTTCTCATGGGTTGGGAGGATGACTATGTCAGTATGTTCTAAGATAAAATAGGATATGGGATTATGTAAACAACATGATACCTATAAAGAAACGACAGAGGACAAATTTCAGGAGATTGTGCGCAGGAAAAAGGTTCTGTGTGTGTGTGTGTGTGTGTGTGTGTGTGTGTGTGCATGTGTGTATGTGATTTACATATGGATGAGTGTATAAGTATCTGCATGTGTGGATATATTTGGGGGGATACATGTGCGCATGTGTGTAAGCCTCAGGTTACATGGGTGTCTTCCTGGATGGCTCGCCACCTTCTATTCCAAGGAGTGTCTCACACTGAAATTGGAGCTCACAATGACTGCGAATAGTCTGGCATGCCAGTTTACTCACAAGAGACTCCCTGTCTTCATTTCCCACAGTCTGGGATTGCAGGCATGCCTCCATGCCCACCCAGCTTTCATGTGGGACTTGGGGAGTGGGGCTCTGCTCCTCATGTTTATGTGGTAAGTGCCCTCCTTACTGAACCATCTCCAATTCTTTCTTTCTTTCTTTCTTTCTTTCTTTCTTTCTTTCTTTCTTTTTTTTTTTTTTTGGTTTTTCGAGACAGGGTTTCTCTGTGTAGTGCTGGCTGTCCTGGAACTCACTCTGTAGACCAGGCTGGCCTCGAACTCAGAAATCCGCCTGCCTCTGCCTCCCAAGTGCTGGGATTACAGGCTTGCACCACCACTGCCTGGCCCCATCTTCAATTATTTACCCCTGAGCCCCATCCCCAGCTCTCTTCCTCTTCTCTCCTTAAAAGGAAGCCACTCCTAGAGGACCAGGGTAACTCAATTCCGGAGTGATCTTGTCTTGACCAATTTCGTAAGCATTTGAACCCTGTCTTCCAATAAAGCCACATTCTGGCAAGGACATGGATTTCAGGGAGACACTATTATCCAATCCAGGGCACAGGGCAAGGATGGAAAATGCCAAGGCTGTATTCTACATAACGTATTGAAGCTTCAGCCCACAGAGTCTGCTGGTGCTCCAGAGGAAGTAGAAACAAGGGTGGAGCTGAGCCAGAGCTCTGTAAGCATCCCTGGGGACTCCTGCCAGGCAGGGTGATGCAGAGGGGTCCGAGGGCCTGCTGTTTGCTGTGGTCACCTGCCAGGCCTTGGATGTGAGCTCACATCTACTGTCAAAGCCCAAGTACCTGCCCCCTTCCAGCCTCAGGCTCAGCCCTGCAGCACTGCTATTTCTGGAATGCACAAACCTATAACACTTTGTCTCTAAGGCACAAGGTCATATGCACACCATTGCAAAACCCGCACTTCCACACACCCCATACATTGTATGTATACACAGATATAACACATACATATATCCTCCAAGCCCACATCTTCCACAGAGCCGTACATCACACACATTGTACATGTATACCAAGCATCCCACACATGCCATTTGTACACACACCACACATACCCACATCTTTTACATGTCCTCAATGTCTCCCACTATATATACCATACATAGTCATGTACTATACACATCTACCTCAAATACATATAAACACCAGACATGTATATCACAATACACACATCTCTACTTACCCCAATATTATATGCACACACAATCTACAATACCACATACTGTTTACACCTAACATGCACCACACACTGTATACATACACCACACTCACAAACACACACATACTTCATAATCATATGCTATTCTACCACACACTTACTATACGCACACAGCATACCACACAAGCCTACCCCATTAACACACACCCCTATACATTCCCACCCCATATGCAAATAGCACATCCATACCACACATGTGCCCAGAGTGTGGTCACCTTGTAGCCACACTTAGCAGAGGCATTCAGGATCAAACTTGTCCCATCTTGGTTCTCGTGCTTTCTTCCTGATGATCTTGGGAACTTGCTAAGTTGTATCATGCCCCAGTTTCCTCGTGTATAAATGAGGTGCTAACGGGACTCTCTGGCTTTGGAAAGGATTAGAAATAATATTAAGCCTGTCCTTGACCTTGGTGACTACTTTCAGCCTCAGTCAGTGTCTTGGTCAGTGTTCTAGTGCCATGGCCCAGCCACAGCAACTCTTATAAAAGGAAGCATAAACTTAGTTTTAGAGGTTTAGTTGCCTGTCATTGTCGAAGGGAGCATGGCAGCAGGCTTAAAAGGCATGGTGCTGGAGAAATAGCCGAGAGTTAGAGCTACATCCTGATCTGTGGGCAGAGACAGACAGACAGACAGACAGACCGACTGACAGAAACAGAGAGAAAGAACCTGGCATTGGCTTTTGAAACCTCAAAGTCTACCACCAATGACACACTTTCTTCAACAAGGCCACACCTCCCAATCCTTCTAATCCTTTCAAACAGTTCTACTCCGTGGTGACTAAGCATGCAAGCACACGAGCCAATGGGGACCAATCTCATTCAAGCCGCCTCACTCAGTTTCCCTGTCAGGGCCCAACAGCATAACCAGGAGGTGCTCTTTAGTAAGGGCTTTGAGAATCTAAGGCAATTCAGGTCTACAAGTGTCCTCATACTCCAGTAACTGACAGGAACTAACAGGAACAAGGGCCATCTCATCCCGGAAGAGCTGTTCAGAAGTAACTCTGAGGGCAGGGTGACTTTTTACTGTGATTTGTCACTCTGGAGATGATGCTCTGCTTGAAAAGGAGATTCATTGGGAATGTACATGTTTAGTAGGTCACAGTATTTAAAAGCATCCCAGTGGGCAAGCCTCACCCTCCCTGGCTTCTCTGCCAGCTGAGCTGGTCAGTTGTCTCTATGTTTATTTACTATGTTACCATGTTATGTCTCTATGTTAGTGTCTCTTATGTTTTATGGGTGCTGACACTTCAGGCAGTCACTCCTGAGCAGACAAATGTCTTCTATTTACAAAACAGTTGCACAAAATAAAACCTCAGAGGGTGACTGGCAAACATAGACACACACACACACATGTATACCACACACACACACACACACACACACACACAGACACTTATTCAATATACATATGTATACTCCCATATACATAGATATATCACACAATCTCATATACACACCACACAACAAACACACAAATCACACAGTGCTCTCATTTCCACTATACACATAACACACATGGCATACCACACACATACACATACCCCACGCAACATACACACACACAACACATACACATGTGTTCACACATGTACAACATACTATACTTGCTAACACACACAGCACACACATGTTAGACAACACATACACACACACACATACACACACACACACACACACACATATCCATTCACATTGAGGAGGCAGGGTATGGTCTACTCCAAAGACTGTAAAAGAGTTTATTTGTGTGTAGGTTTCTGAACTGTATTAGCAAGAGACTTATTTGAAAAAATATCTGTTTTCAAATATGGTCTCCACATGACATTTAATTTCTCTTCCAAGGCATTAAACTCATAAGGATTCCATTGCTATTTGTCAAACAAGGACAGGAGGATTGCTCTAGCAGTCTAACCTGGACATGACCATGCATATGAGGTCTCTGGCCCAGGTAGGGTAGCAATAAGCAAATAACTAGCCCATTAATCTTCCTTGGAGACATTTATCAGCTATAATCTTTTTTTTTTTTTTTTTTTTTGGTTTTTCGAGACAGGGTTTCTCTGTGTAGTCCTGGCTGTCCTGGAACTCACTTTGTAGACCAGGCTGGCCTCGAACTCATAAATCCGCCTGCCTCTGCCTCCCAAGTGCTGGGATTACAGGCGTGCGCCACCACCGCCCGGCAGCTATAATTTTTTGATTTGAGAATGTTATTTGGGGACCTGGGAAAGGGAAAATCATTTGGAATGTAAACAAAGAATATAGAAAATTTAAAAAAAAAGAGAGAGAATGTTATTTTGGAAAATGTTGGTCTAAATATAGGTATCTTTCATCTGTCATGAGTGAATTAGGAAAATATCACTCTATTATCTACTCCATGGTTGGTCATGATCCCAGGAACCAGGAGGAACAAGGAAAATGATCATCTTTCCTTTGGTGTATTCACGGTCCAGTGGGGGACAGGTAAGGTGAGTGGAGCCTCCAGTCCCACCCCTCTCTCAGTCCCATGATGTCCCTAATATACAGCTCAGGAATGGAACTCTGACCCTGCCCTCTTACACTCTGCAGGCTCTCTAAGCTCCACTGGAGCTGTCAAGGGTCTCAGGCCTGCACACCATGGTGAAACTGACCCTCACTGCCTTGGATAGCCCACCAGTTCACTGCATGATCAGTCTGGCTCCTGGCATCTTTCTGGGATTTTTTTTTTTTTTTGGTGCAGCCTGAATTTTGTTCATCTTGATTCCCAGGGCAAGGTCAGGGTCTGGAGTAAGTGCCCAGTCAATTTGGTTGAACTGAGTTGTTGTGTTCATGATTTTCTTTTAAGGCAATAGTTTTTTAAAAAATATCCCCCAGTAGTCAATATTTTTAGAAAAAGAAACTGTCACCGGAACAGGTGACCATCTATCCTGCTGAGAAGTGAGATAGTGGTGGGGACAGGTTGTCATCACAGGCTGCAGAGTCCAGTGCAAGCTGAGCTAGCTCCTGCTCTCCACCCTGCACCTTTAAAAACACAACCATATACTGTATGTATGTATGTATGTATGTATGTATGTATGTATGAATGTATCTGTGTGGTTTTTGTTTTTGTTTTTTTGTTTTGTTTTGTTTTGTTTTGGATTTGTTTTTTCAAGACAGGGTTTCTCTGTGTAGCCCTGGCTGTCCTGGAACTCACTCTGTAGACCAGGCTGGCCTCGAACTCAGAAATCCGCTTGCCTCTGCCTCCCAAGTGCTGGGATTACAGGCATGTGCCACCACGCCCGGCTTCTGTGTGGTTTTTGTATGTGGGTGCCAGGGGCCACCTGCTCTCATGTAGGTCAGAGGACAATTTTCAGGATCTGGTTTTGTACGAGTACCATGCGGGTCCCAAGAATCAAACTCGGGTGATTGGACTTGGGGGTTAGGTATTTTTAGCCACTGAGCCATCTTGCTGGCCTGGCACCTTTGACTTCTCTCTTTCCTTTATGCATCTTGGCGCTCAGCTTTTTTTTTTTTTTTTTTTTTTTTTTTTGGGCAGGTCACATTGGAAAGAAGAGGAAAACTTGTTTTTGAGAGTATTCCATGATACTCCCAGAGGACCAAGGGCAGAGTGTGCACCGGAGCTCCGAGCTGTCGGGCATTTCCAACACACAGCTGTAAGAACTGCGATGCTCCGAGCCGTCCACTGCCTTTTTATAAAATCCAAACCAAACCAAAAAACCCAGAGGAGTTTTAAGATTTATGTTATTTTCTGTGTATGAGTGTTTTGCCTGCACGTATCTATGTGTACCTCACTCATGCCTGGTGCCTAAGGAGTCCAGAAGAGGGCATCTGATCCTCTGACGCTGGAGTTGTAGACGGTTGTAAGCCATATAACATGTGGGAATTGAGCCTGGGTCCTTCACAAAAGTAACAAGTGCTCTTAACCACCGAGTCACCTTTCCAGCTCACAATCAAAAGCCTATGATAAATAATAACATCACCCCCCTAAGCACAGTAAGCCGGGTATCAGCAGACTGTGCAGTGAGTAGAATAAAAGGATCATCTCGAATCTGCAAACCACAGGGGTTGGACTCAGAACCAAATCCTCATGGGGAGATAAGGGACTGGTCAAGGTTATGCAAGGCAGGGACTTGTAAGTGTGGTTTCTCAGACCCCCAGGAACTTCACAGATGGATAGCCCCAGCTTCTGACTCCTAAATTCCTCTGTGAGGCCCCTTCTTCCTAATTAATAACGGAGACTGACAGAGATACCCAAGAAGACGCAGGCATCTAGAAATAAGTGCTTTTGGCCCAAGGACCCCTGAATACCTTGCAGAACTCAGAATTATGTTGCTCTAACAGACATGTCTATGCCACCTTCCCACCTTCCCCCTTTTCCCTGATGTGAAGATCTGATAGCTATCCCAGCATCCTCCAGCTCCTACTTCCTGTCCATCACTGGGATAGCTAACCCCATTTTAGCATCTGCCTTTTGTAGGACCAGAAAGACACAGCTAAAGGCTGTGTAGGAAAGGACACTGCCTGCACCCCAGTGTCTGTCCCATCTCTCCTCCACAGCAATGGAACTTTCAGTCCTGTTCCCAGACCGAAGACTCCCTTGCAGCTACTTAAAAAGTCACTGGCTGGACCTGAAACAAGCAGACTGTGTAACTTCTGGCCTATATCCTTCAAGGCAAGTATAATCAACCCCCTACCATGGGCAGAGCAAGAAGACAAAGGGAAGCTGGGCTCCCAGGGGAGTCTGAGCCATAGTGTCTGCTCAGATACTACCAGAATTTGTTCAAACTACCGTTACCGTTATAAACTTTTAGAGACTTGCTGCATATATAGAGACAATCTTACTGTCTCAACCGGTCCAATTTTGATTGTGTTCTTAGTGGACAAAGTGCTAGATTTTATTTTTTAAGACAGAATCTCATGTAGCTCAAACTGTCCTTTCACTATCAGAGGATGACTTTGAACGTCTGATACACCTCCTGCATCTACCTTTCAAGGGCTGGAATTACAGGGCGCTAGGATCACAGGCATGCTCGACTGTACCTGGTTTGTGTGGTGGAGAATCAAACCTAGGGCTTTGTGCACCAGCTAAGCACTCTGCCAACTGAGCTGTGTACCCAGACAAGCCTCTGGCTATATATATATATATATATATATATATATATATATATATATATATATATAGTGTGTGTGTGTATGTGTGTGTGTGTATGTGTGTGTGTGTGTATGTGTGTGTGTGTGTGCATGTGTGTGTGTATGTGTGTGTGTGTATGTGTATAATTTGTGGTGGAACTGAAAGGCCACAGTGGAAATATGGAGGTTAGAGGGCAACTTTGAAGATTCAGTTCTCCTTTTACCTTTGCAAAGGCTCTGGGTATCAGACTCAGATCATCAGGTTTTCTTGGCAAGTGCTTTGACCTAATGAGACACCCCCCCCCCAAAAAAAAAGCTCTGGATCTTAAAGGGCCTCAAAGGGATTTCATTTATGAAAAGCAACTGCTGTGGTTTGAATAAGTTCCTTAGGAGTTCATAGGTCACAGGCGTAACTCCCAAATTCCTGTTAATGTATCTGGAGGTGATCAGGGTTAGATGAGGTCATGAGGGTGGGCTCCCTAAAAGGTGACTAGTGACCTTGTAAGAAGACAAAAGGAGTTGCAAATTGTCTACACAATGCCCTCTGTCAAAGCATTTTGACACCCTCTGGCACAGCAAAAAGGGTCCTTATTAGATAGGATAGCGGTGGCGCACGCCTGTAATCCCAGCACTTGGGAGGCAGAGGCAGGCGGATTTCTGAGTTCAAGGCCAGCCTGGTCTACAGAGTGAGTTCCAGGACAGCCAGGGCTATACAGAGAAATCCTGTCTCGAAAAACCAAAACCAAAACAAAACAAAACAAAAACAAACAAACAAACAAATAAAAAACCCTTTTCTTTAAAAATTAGCCAGCCTCGGCCAGACGGTGTGGCGCACGCCTGTAATCCTAGCACTCTGGGAGGCAGAGGCAGGCGGATTTCTGAGTTTGAGTCTGAGGTCTACAGAGTGAGTTCCAGGACAGCCAGGGCTACACAGAGAAACCCTGTCTTGAAAAAAAAAAAAAACAAACAAAAAAATTTAACCAGCCTCAAGTTTTTATTTTTTATTTTTATTTTTATTTATTTCATGTATGTGAATATACTGTTGCTGTCTTCACACACACCAGAAGAGGGCGTCAGGTCCCATTACAGATGGTTGTGAGCCACCATGTGGTTGCTGGGACTTGAATTTAGGACCTCTGGAAGAGCAGTCAGTGTTCTTAACCAATGAGCCTTCTCTCCAGCCCAGGTTTTTTTTTCAAAAATTTTATTTATTTATTATATGTAAGTATACTGTAGCTGTCTTCAGACACACCAGAAGAGGGCATCAGATCCCACTACAGATGGTTATGAGCCACCATGTGGTTGACTGGGACTTGAACTCAGGACCTTCGGAAGAGCAGTCAGTTCTCTTAACCGCTGAGCCATCTCTCCAGCCCCCGGGTTTTTATTTTTTAAATATATTTTAAATTTATTTCTATTTTATGTGCATTGGTGTTTGGCCTACATGAGTGTCAGATTCCCTGGAACTGGAGTTACAGACAGTTGTGAGCTGCTGTGTAGATGTTAGAGATGCAGGGCTTCTGGAAGGGCATCAGTGCTCTTCACCACTGAGCCATCTTTCTAGGCTCCCTCAAGTTTTTAATATAGCGTCAGAAAGCAGACAAACATAGCATCCACGGGAAGGAAGGTGATGATCAAGAGGCAGGGAAGTTTGATGGCGAGGAGCTAAAATGTGGGGCCTGAAGGCCTGGGGTAGAGGAAGCCTGAGGTAAGGGGTAGATAGGCAATGTCATCCAAACACGGTGAGCCCTGAGCCTGCAGCATTCTCTGCCGTGAGAACCACTAGGATAGAAAATACTTTAAACCAGTTGTGGAACACGGATTTGATAACGTTAACACAAAAAAAGTTCAGCCCAAAGTGGTGGAAGCATTTTCCATAGCGATGGGGAAGCCCTTGTGCCTTACTCTGGTCACTGTACACAGCACTGTCACCTTACAGAGGTGGAAATCAGCCTCCATGGTGGAATGGCCTGAGCCTCCACAAGACCAAGTCGAAGTCCTGCTACAGCCAGTTGCACACTGCTGGGGTGGGGGTGGGGGTTCTCAGGCTCTGTGGTCTGTTTGGGTGTCAGTCACTATAGGAGAGGCCAGCTCTTCCCTTCCCTTGTCCTACAATGTCCGGTCAACATCATCCAGGAATCTCAGCTTTCTCAACGCCTTCCTCTTGGCGTTTCTGTCTGTCTCATGGAATGCACTGGACAGAGGGACGGTGCAGAGCAAGAGGTCCTTGTCAATCTATTTGTCTCCATTCCAGACCGACAGCAAAGTGCTGGACGTAGGTGTGGACTCGATACATTCCTGATGGATGGTCAAAGTCTCAAGCCACTTCCCACCAAGCCCCATGGGATTAAAAGTGGACGGCTCGAGTGGCTATACAGGAAATCTCTCACGGACACCTGTGGCAGAGATGAGTGCCGTCACTGTTGAGAGGTGTCATGGACAGCTGTCAGTGAGGGCCTCTGGAATAAAGCTGGAGGATGCACTGTGTTAGGTCCCCAGCAGCTGCCAGTGTGGGTAGGAAGAGCCTGCCCTGATGATTCTGACACCATGTGAGTGTTTTCTGTCGGCTGCTGCAGAAATGATGGTAGGAATGGAGCCTCCGAGGTCTCCTGAGGCACGTGTGCCCATTTAAGGCACTGTTTCTGACTTCCTGATCTGTGTGAGAACCTCGAGCCACTGGGGCTTGTAGGGAATATTGCAGACCTGGAGTCGGAATGCCTGGGAAGGAGATACATTAAGGGAGAGAGAGAGAGAGAGAGAGAGAGAGAGAGAGAGAGAGAGAGAGAGAGAGAGAGAGAGAGAAAACAAGAGAGCAAGTGAGAGTAACTGTATATACACCACACATACATACGTTTGATGTGTTTGGGCACACACGTGTGCGCTCATGAATGTTGTTTGTGTGCATATGAAGGCCCAGAGTTGCCGTCTAGGATCATTTACATCGACCCTTCACTTTATCAACTGAAGCAGGCCCTCTCAATCAAACTCAGAGCTCGAGAGTCTTTCGAGTATCCTTAGCCAGCTTGCCCTGGGGAATCCCATCTTAGTCTTCCAAGACTGGAATTACAGGTTGGCCACCGGTAATGGCTGCCATGACCGTGCTGCGTCTGTACAGAAATCCGCCCCCTGGGTCTCATTCTCGCACAGCAAGCTCCTTAGCCAGGAAGTCATCTCTTCAGCCCTCAAAGGTGGGTTTTTATGTGAGGACTGCAGAAATCAGACGAAAGAGCGCAGACTCTGAACGGCATGATCAGTGTCCGTCTTTCTTAAGAAGACTTAGACAAAGTGTATAGGCGGGACAGATAGTGTCAGGTGTTTATGGGTGACAATCAGGGCCCAATAGAGGGTGACTTTTGCCTTGCCTTGAGTTTGCATTTTAAAATTTATATGATCTGTTATTGTTTGAAAGTAAAATATCCCCTACAGGATTGTCAGTTAAAGGCTAGGTTCCTGGAGCTGGGGGTTTGGAAGGTTCTGGCAACATCAGGATGTAGAAGTAGGTTGTCAGGGACATGTCACAGAGCGAGGATGCTGTATCTATTCCCCAGTCCTCTCTGTCAGCAGCCACAGCACTCTCCGACTCTCCAGAGAGCGAGAGCTTCCAGAAGCTTTTGTTCCAGGGATGGAGTTAGTGTTTTGTTTTTTTTTTTTAATTTGGTTTTTTTTGGGGGGGGGTTTGTTTCAGCTTTACTAATTAGAGCCCCTGAACTATGGTCCAACTTCCAGGAGCTCTGTAGTGTCCAGAGCCCAAAGCAGGGCCCTCTGACAGCTCAGGGATGGCCAGACTTTTGGAAGCTAGTGTGGTACATTTGAGTTTTTGTGGGATGTCGATCCTCTCAAGGCTGTGTTCTGGCAAGATCTGTGTGTCCAGATCCAGGACCTTCTTACCTGAAGTGTCTCAGGTTCTCCGGATTCAAGATGGCGGTAGCAGGAAAACCGTGTGTGGGAAATAGTTGTTGAACACTTCGGGAGAGACGGCTGAGAAGCGGTGGCCCATTTAACCTCTGGAGCCGGTATGGCAGACTTTCATTCTCTTTTTAACATCCGGAAGCCGGAGGTACATCTGTTTCCTCTCACCGCTTCCTGGTGTTCATCCTCTAGGGAGAACTCAGAGAATGGCTTACACAAGATGGCACATGGGGACCCATGGCAGGCATCTGCCAGTGTGACATCCTCAGCGTGCAAAGGGACATTTCAGTGTGACCTCGTCAGCAATTTAGCTTCCCCACAATCTCCTTTGGTATGTGTACCCAAAGCAAGTTCCTACTCTTCCCACCTCAACCAATGGGTGATGGCGGTGGCATTGGGGATGACTCCTCGGTCAGGACTGTAGCCATCTGCGGCTACTTTCGAATTGGTTACCGGGTCACCTGGAAGGATGGGAATGGGGTGACCGGAGAAACATGGAACCAAGACAAGATTTCCTGCTCAAGGCTCAAAGTTTAATGGATGTCTCCAAATATATATAGGTGGGGCAAGACCCTTTCTCCAAATTCCAGGGTGTGCTGGGGAACTGGTCTGGCTGTTCACTGGGCGTCGGCTCCACTGCTCAGGCAGCTGGGCGGGTCACCTGCTTAATTCAGGAATTCATAGACCTGGAGGAACAATGAACTTCACCTGGTCAACGTCAAGTCGTTCCAGGTGGCCTAGCACCCCAATACTGCTCTCTACACAGGACATTTGTCGGTCACTCTCTAAATCTCAAGTGTCCCCCACAGGCTTGTGTTCTGCATATTCGGTCCCCATCTAGTTCTGCTAGTTTAGTGCTATGGACCCTTTAGAGTAAAGCTGGCTTACAGAACTAGGTCACTAGGGCAGATTTTTTTGTTGTTTTTTTGTTTTTTTGTTTTTTGTTTGTTTGTTTGTTTGTTTGTTTTCGAGACAGGGTTTCTCTGTGTAGCCCTGGCTGTCCTGAACTTACTCTCTAGACTAGGCTGGCCTCGAATTCAGAAATCTGCCTGCCTCTGCCTCCTGAGTGCTAGGATTAAAGGCGTGTGCCACCAACCGCCCAGCACTAGGGCAGATCTTTAAAGGGCGGAACCAGGCCTTTCTGTGTCTGTCAGGAGCTTCTCTCACATGTACCTGAGGCCTCGGGCTCCTTTGTGCTCTCCCCATCATGAGGAACCGAAACCCTCTGAAACAGAGCGTTAAAATAGGCTTTTCTATGACCATTCCTGTCTTTCATTTTATCCCAGCAGTGTAAAGTAATGGATATAGTTCTCACAGGCTGGAGGAGCCCCTCTCTGCAAAAGAGGAAGTTGTCATTGGCCCCTGAGGTGTTCCAGGGCGGCCTCCACTCCACTCCTCTGGGCTGGACTTGCAGGTGTTGCATAAGGTCTGGCTTTTTATGCGACAGGGAGGTCCTCATGTTTGCCCAGCGTGCACTTTACTGAGCCATCTCCCCAGTCCCTTTACACCACGATCAGCTCAAATGCGGAACGTCCACCTGGATTGAGCTTCAGATAAGCAGTGAGTTAATTTTGAGGAAAGCTTGTGTTTGTGATAGTCCTCACTCCGGTGGTGCTCCTGGCTTTTTCTGCAGAACAGAGCTGCTCAGACCTTTCAATAGAAAGCCTGCCACAAAGTAGCATTTGATGAATATAAACCGCAAAACCAAACAAAAAGCAAGTCTTTTACAGAGGCCTTCAAATGACCTCCGGTGCCTTTCCTGGCCTGCCTTCAAGCCCTTCCTGCCCCCAGTATCCAGAAGCCTTATCTGCAAGGGGCTAGGTTGTAAATACTTCCAGCTCATGGGCCACACAGGCAGAAACTGGTCAGGTCTGCCACTGAGGAAAGCCTCTGGAGATAATAGTAATAGGCCGTGGTCTGATATAACTTTACTTATAGAGGGTGTGGTTTCCCAGAAGTCTGCTGACATCGTCCTGGTGATGGTAACTGGTCTCCGTCCAGTATTCTTGCTGTATTTGCTCATCTTTAGCTAAAAGTGTGGGTATTTTGCTTCTGTTTGTCACAGAGCCACAAAGGCAGTTGTGGGGACCACAGGCCTGGTACTCACCCTTCCGGGGGGATTTGTAGTCCTCTTGCTTACCTACCTAAACTATATGAAGGCCCTGTTACCCCAAAGCTGCCATTTCTGCCACCACAGACGTGAGTTCCACCCACCCAGGAAAACTGGCTATTGAGAACAATTACTCCGCCCTTTACCCGCAGGAATCACCATGGCAACCTGCTGCTCAACCCTGCAGAGCCCCATATGCTTAAAAATGAATTCTCTCAGGGGAAAACAACAACATCATGATTTTTTTTTTTTTTTTTTTTTTTTTTTTTTTTTTTAGAGCAGTCACAGAGCTCAGGAGACCAGGAAAGGATTTGAAAGAAATGTTCCAAGACCAAGACAGGTTGAGTAGCATTGTCTAAAATGCCTGGAATAAAAAAACAAAAAAACAAAAACAAAAACAAAAAACAAAAAAACAAACAAAAAACAAAAACAACCTCTCAGATTTTGCATTGTTTGGATTTTGGAGCATTTCCATATATGTAATGAGATGTCTCCATGTGGTAACTAATATTGATTGTCAATATGACAGGGTCTGGAATCACCTAAGAGACAAGACTGTGGACATGTATGTGAGGAGGTTTCTGGATTAGGTAACTGTATTAGTCAGGGTTCTCTAGAGTCACAGAACGTATGAGTCATCTCTATATAGTGAGGGAATTTGTTGATGACTTACAGTCTGTAGTCCAACTCCCCAACAGTGGTCAGCAGCAGCTGTGGATGGAAGGATCTAGCAGTCGCTCAGTCCCACGAAGCCAGCAGACAAAGGGGGGGGGAGGGAGGGAGGGAGGGAGGGAGAGAGAGAGAGAGAGAGAGAGAGAGAGAGAGAGAGAATCTTCCTTCTTCCAAAGTCCTTATGTAGGTCTCCAGCTGAAGGTGTGGCCCAGATTAAAGGTGTGTGCCGCCACACCTGGATCTGTGGAACTTGCTTTGTCCCAGATGACCTTGAACTCAGAGATCTCCCTGTCTTAATCTTCAGGGATTTTATAGCCAGTATGCATCAAGATCTTCAAGCCAAGATCCAGGTCAGAGTTCATTCCAGGTATAGTCAAGTTGACAACCAGGAATAGCCACTACAGTAAGGGAGAGAGACAGCCCCGTTTTAACTGTGGGTGACACTATTCCATGGGATGGCTCCTAAACAAAGAGAGGAAACTAAGTGAGCACTGATATCTAACTTCCTCTGTTCCCTATCTCGGCGGCCAGCCGCCTCACACACCTGCCATCATGACCCCCCTGCTATGACAAGAGATACCCTTCAACTGTGATCCAAAGCAAACCCTCCCCCCTAAACCGCATTCATCGGGTATTTTGCCACAGCAGGTGAGAGAACCGATACTTGCCAGGAAGGGAACCAAGTCTAAACACAAAGTTCCTTGTGCATGGATCGTGCACTATCATGGATGCAACCTCATACAATATCTTCACTGAGCACACCTGTGCATTGAGCATGGCCCCACACAAGTGTGGTCTTCTCCACTTCTGCGCGTATTCAGAAAGTTTCAGGTATTTGGAACAATGTGGGCTTTCTGACTAGGGATACTCAATGCACAATAATAGTGATAGAGACAGGGTGGTGATTTCCTTGGAGGGAGGTTACAATTTTCCCATTCTCAATTTCACTTTTTCACCACCGTGTCACTAGTCTCCCTGACACACCAGCACATACATGCCACTTTCTAGGCCTTAGGGACATAAAGATGAAACAGTCATCGTCTCTGGTCTCCCTAGGACCTTAGCATTTAGCACAGGGAGCCAGAGACAAGCACAGCATTACAAACCAAAATTATGCACTAAAGGGAAAACACGACGCGGCTGGAGGGATGGGCCAGTGGTTAAGAGCATTGGTCTCTCTGGTAGAGGACCCAGGTTCCGTTCCCAGCACTCTCAGTGGCTCACAACTATTCATAACGTCACATTCAGGAGAGCTGGCGCCCTCTTCTGGCCTCTTACCAGAACTGCATGTCCCACACATACTCCACGTGGCCAAAACATTCTTATGTATAAAGATAAGCAACATTTAAAAAATTAAATAGTGCAGAATAAGAGGTCATGAGACCTATCTAGAAGATACAAGAGCTGGCCTCTCCAAGGAGATGACACTTTGACTAAAGTCAAAGGCTGAAGAGTCAGGATGAGTCATCTAGACAAAACCGAGGAGAACATCTCCTCTGGTGGTGGAAAAGGTGTCTCAAAGGGCCCAAGAAAGGCTTGTAAGGAAGGGGGAATGCCTGGGATATGAGGGAGAAATCAAGATGGAGGAGGAGGAGGGACTGAGTCACAAAGTTGCTTCCCATCTCCGTGATTGTACCGCTCTGGGAATCATCAGCCATCTGAGAGTGAACTTAGTACAGGGAACTAGTTACAAAGGTGTTAGAAGAACAAACAGGGACTGGGGCAGGGGTTGAAGGTACAAAAGAGATAAAGGGATTGTCCTCTGAAGCCAGCAAGATGCCAGTGACTGTGCCTGGGAACCCGCTCTCGTGCCTGGGAACCTGCTCTCCCTCCCTGTCCTGTAAGAAAATTGAGTAAAAGCTTTTAAGAAGGAAAGGCCAGGGCTTTGTTTTTATTATTTACAGATCCCTCCAACAAAACAAAACTTTTCTTAGTAAAAAGAAATGGAAGTCCTGCATGCGTGTGCGTGTGTGTACGTGTATGTATGTGTGTGTGTATCTGTGTGTGTGTGTGTGTGTGTCTGTGTGTGCATTTGTTTGTAGTAGTGTTTGTGTGTGCATATATGTGGCGTGCACTCGTGTGTGGAGTGCGGAGGCCAGAACCTGACACCAGGTGTCTTCTATTATTGCTCTCTAAGCTAATCTTTGGAGACAGGGCCTTTCACTGAATTTGGAATTTACCGTCTGGCTAGCTAGCCAGAAAGCTCTGAAGATCTCCCCCATTTCCTCTCACCACGAATGCTAAAGTTAAAGATCCCACGTGTATGCCAGCTTTGTTTGTGTGGGTGCTGGGGAGCTGAAATCAGGTACCCGTGCACTTTACCAACTGGATCATCTCCCTAAAGAGATTCTAAAGAGACCCTCATCTCTCCCTTTGGCCTTGAGACGATTGAGCTGATGGTCTCAATTGAAAACTCCCCAGAAAATCCCCTGTGGAGGAAGGAACAGGTACTAGTCATAGGCGGAACTGGCCTCCCAGGAAGAGCTTCCACAGTTCTGATGACTTGTTCTAACGCCTCGCAGGAGGGACCAGACCCAGACGGTGACGATGATGAGCCAGACCAGACCTTGACCATGTGCAGACTTGGTCATGTGTAACTCCTGTCCTCTATTTGAACCTAAACCTCTGGTTTGTGAGATGGCTCAGCAGGTGAGAGAACTTGCCTAATAACTTGAGTTTGGTCCCAGAATCCAGAGTGGGAAGAGAGAACTCCTGAAAGCTATTTTCTGACCATATATGCCTCTCTCTGTCTCTTTGTCTCTGTCTCTCTGTCTCTCTCTCTTTCTCTCTCTCACACACACACCAATAATAAAATAAACTTTAAAAACTAAAACAACCCTAGTGTCAGGACCCCGGAGGTGGCCTTGGAGGGTCACTGGACCCCTTTATTTGCTTCTCTTCCTGGTGTGAACTTGCCGACTCAATCTCCTTCCTTTGACTGCACTTATTTTTTTATTGTGTACAGGTGCCTGAGCTAGTCTGGGCTGCCAGGGCCCAGGCCATACACTGGGCCACTCTACAGTTCTAATATTATCACTATTTCTAGACTCTAAGGATTTTTAGTCACTTCTCTTCCTTCAGTGCCAAGGTGCCCATGGTCTCTAACATCCAATTGCCTGTGGTATTTACTGTCAGTGTCACTGAACAGGTCACCTACTCGTGAGGACATAAGCCAACAAGCAGGCCTTGCCAATAATGTGAGTCTAGTTCTGCACAGATCCGGGGAACACGCTTGGCCCTCTCCTTTCCCATCTCTGTTTAGCTCATTCCTGAACAAACTCAAAGATCAACCTGCCCGTCATCATGGGCCTGCTGCCAAAGCACTTAGGAGCAGGACCTGGGCCCCGGCAGCCCTGACAAGCTAGGGCTCAGCCACTTGTCCTCAGCAAGGCAATTAAAGAAATATGCAATACTGAAAAACAGAGAAAGGGGATTTTTCAAAAAACCACATTGGGGAGCAGAACAGAGAGGTCTAGTGGGGACTCCCTCCCCCAAATCCATCTTTCTAGATACTGATGTGAAGTTCAGATTACAGGGCACAAACACAACTAGTCAGTTCTGGTCAAGGCATGGTCCTGCCCATCCATCACTGCAGAGGAGACAGGATCCCCATCTGCCTGGCACAGCCTGTTCCTTCCCAGCATGAGACTTCCGGGGGAAATTCTAATTTCTTGGAGGGATCTATCGTTTCAATAGTCTGATATCTGGGGGCAGGAGCAGAAGTATGTTCTTGTAGACAATCTCAGGTCCCGCCTGGTATGCTACAAGCCTTGCTTTTCCTTACCCAGAAGCCACCGGGAAGATTCACAAGGGAGTCATTAGGGTCTGAAACGGAATCTGAGCCCTGAGGCTAATCGGAAGTACTTGGCTCTCAAACCCTGCATCTTTATCTCTTTAAATGCTGGTATAGCTAGAAGGCTCTTGGAAGCCAGTTTGGGAAGAAAAGCAATTAAATTAGAGCAGAGACTCAGTGAGGCGTGTATTAAAGCAACCCTGTCGTCAGAGGCCTGGGCTCCCACCCCTCCCCCCTTTATTTTAAAGGAGGACATTTATGCAGATTTGTCACAAACGTCTGAAAAGTCTCAACTTTCCCTGGAGCCAGGCTCTGTCTCCTTGACTGGATGGGGTAACTGTCCATGTTCCCTACCAACGTTCCTCTCCGAATTGCACGTTGTTCAGAGGGGATCTCAGAAACATATAATCCCGGTGTTGTGAAATCGTTGCAGTCATTCCGAGTTTTGAAAACATGGAAAAGTTCACTGGGGAAGCGACGGGGTTGTTATTCCCGGTTATGACCAGCTGGGATGTCACTGGCCCAAATGTTATCTGCAATATTATAGAGGAGACCAAAAGTTTGTGGGTTGATTTCTCAACAATTGAGGAAGACCCCGTGATTCCAGAGCCGATAAAAAGAAACTCTGAAATCAGATTAGGAGAGGGGAGTCACATGCTGCCCCAGGCTGCCCAGCAGCTAGAGCCTGACCTTTGACCTCTCTTACTCCTCTTAGGCAAACTGAGAGGAGTGGGCTGGGTGCCCTCAAGTGTCACTCATGTCTTCCTGCTTCCCTGTTCCTAAGTGGCGGGTGAAGGCATTGGATTAGCGGACTCCAGGAAAGGGTCCAGTCTCCAACTCCACCATTGGAGGCATTGCGGTAGAATGGTCCCAGGTCTGAGAGAGGCATCACTATGCACCCAACTTTACTGTGTTGTTCCTCCCCACAGGAACATGGGACATGTCCCCAACTCAAAGAGCTAGGTTGGACCTTGTGGGGCCAGAAAAAACAGGAAACTTGAATTTATTCCTTTTAGGTCCATCCACACTTTGTCCTGTTAGCCCATGATGGACCTCCTGGTCCATGGCGGCAGAATATTGGGTAATAAGCAGGAAGGGGCCATAGTTCTGAGCAATATGCAAACTTCAGGCCTCCTTGGGGCGGGGCAGAGCCTGCCAGAGCCTTCTCTCTGCTTTCCTGGACAAGAATGGGTCTCAGGGCAGGTCTAGCCTGCTGCTCAGTGATGGGGTGAGAGCCCAGAGGGTGCTACACACTGTCCTCTCCTGTGGTCCAGGGGGGCCCATGGATCTGTGAAATATGACACACTTTAAAGGCAAGCTTGGTGGCTGTCAGGGACCCCCCACAGTGGCCTGTCACCAAGAAGTTGAGCAGCTTGGTGCCTCTGTTGTGGATTCCTATTACCCCAGCTCCCGTCAGCTCCTACCCAGTCTCTTGCCCCAACCCCCTAAGTGCTGAGATTTGTAGTCTGAGCCACTGAACTTGGCTTGGCCGGTTAAGGGCTTTAGATCTTGCTGAGCACAGAGGCACACCCCTTCAGTCCCAGCACTCAGGAGGCAAGGGAAGGCAGATCTCTGTGAGTTTGAGGCCAGCCTGCTCTACACAGTAAGTTCCAGGATAGCCAGCTACACAGAGAAACCCTGTCTCAAACTGCTTTCCACACCCCCCAAAAGAATCTTTGCATATCATGACACTCAGCCTCATACTAACCCCACCTCCTGCTATCCTGTCTCCATCGCTTCTGTAGACCACAGAGTGAGCCTGTCTTAGCATCAGACTTTCATAATCTGAGGGTCTAGCACAAAATGCAGTATGTAAGCCCTCTAGACAAATGTTATTAAGAATAGGTAAGGGGCTGGAGAGATGGCTCAGTGCTTAAGAGCACTGACTGCTCTTCTAAAGGTCCTGAGTTCAAATCCCAGCAACCACATGGTGGCTCACAACCATCCATGAGATCTGATGCCCTCTTCTGGTGTGTCTAAAGACAGCTACAGTGTACTTACATATAATAATAAATAAATCTTTAAAAAAAAAAAGAATAGGTAAGACAGTGACAAGCATTAACTGAGTGTGGGTGTCTTGAACATTGGGGGCTGTGTGACCATGAGGGTCACACACCCACGAACCTGGCCCAGCATGACGTAACACGAGGGCAGGTTTTCTGGTGAAGGCATGTTCAGTAGCTCTGTGCCCATGCACTGGGGCGTCCGCCCTCAGCGGAGGCTGCAACATCCCAGCCTTTAGCAGAGGCTGCTCTTCGCCACTCTCTCCATGAGACGTCTGCTTCATTCCCGTGATTCCCTCTTCTTCTGGCCACAAGGAAGGCTGTCATATACGCCAGGGCCTCAGGTGTCTGTGGAGATATTTATTTATTTATTTATTTATTTATTTATTTATTTATTGCTTTTTGAGACAGGGTTTCTCTATGTAACCCTGGCTGTCCTGGAACTCACTCTGTAGACCAGGCTGGCCTTGAACTCAGAAATCTGCCTGCCTCTGCCTCCCAAGTGCTGGGATTACAGGTGTGCACCACCACTGCCCGGCTGCGGAGACATTTATTAACACCACGTCCCAGGTGATAATAGAAACTGAGTGCGTACCCCAATTTTCTCCTTGTCCCCACTTTACTCTTCCTGGGCTTCCAGAAGGCACTCTTCACATTTAGGTCGTGCGAGTCCTTTCTGGAGACACCCAGAGGATCTCTTAAGTTAATAAATTAACCGTTTGTTGTAGTTTGAAAGTGAAAGATCCCCAGAGGCTCAAGTATTTGGACACTTGGTCCCCAGTTGGTGCTGCTGCGTTGTGAGAGCCCTTAGGAGGTGAGGCTTGCTATGGGGAAGTTAGTCACCGGGGTGTGCACTCATGTGTGTCTGTGAGTGTGTGCACATGCGCATGTGGAGGCCACAGGTCTGGGTTGGGTATCCTTCTCAATTGCTCTGCACTTTACTTTTCAATAAACTGACTCTGGAACTCTCAAATTTTAGGTTTTTTTTTTTTTAAATCAGTTCCACATCTTATTCTCTGTTTCCTGACTGGATGAGATTGGACCGGCTGCCCTTCCTCTTGCTGCCACGCCTTCCCGCCTTCCCCGCCATGATGGACTGGATCCCATGGAGAGCAGCGAGCCAGAATAAATCCTTCCTTCCTTAAACTGCCCTTTGCCTACTAAGAAAGGTAACTGACTTGGGAACCATCAGAGAGAGGCGCACCTGAGAAAGGCCAGTGAGGAAGCCTGAGGGTCTGAAGTAATGTGGTGTGGGGCCCGGAAGGTCAACAAAAGCTGAGTGTCTGTTGGCACAGGCTGGGGCCTGAGGCACCCAGTGGGTATATGGATGAAGGAAAAGTCACAGAAGGTCAAGGAGACCAGCCACGCGGCTGTTGGGATGAGGGTGGCCACCGGAAGTGTAACTGTCGGGACGTGAAATGTCCTCCCAGGGCTCATGTATCTGAACACCTGCCCCCTTTGCCCTGCAGCTGGTGATGCTGTTTCTGACGGTTGTAGAACCCTGAGGAGGTAGGGCCTGCTAGTAGTGGTTCTCAACCTGTGGGTCACAACCCCATGGGGGCGTCGAATAACCCATTCATGGGGATCACTTAAGACCGTTGGAAAGCACAGGTATCTACAATATGATTTATAAGGGTAACAAAAGAACAGTTATGACGTAGTAACAAAAATAATGTTATGGTTGGGGGTCACCACAACCTGAGGATCTGTATTAAAGGGTCGCAGCACTGGGACGGTTGAGAACCACTGTGCCAGTCACCCTCCTCTCATAAGTTCCCTGTCAAATATTCGGTCCCAGCAATAAGAGAAGTAACAAATACAGAGTTTAAATTAGTTTCCTCTTTCTGATGTTTGTATAGGTCCTACAGGGGGAGCTAAGAGGTTTGCAATGGAGGCCACTGCTAGGTCAGAGACGGACCAGTCCCAGCACAGGATTGCTGGTATTTGTTTCTTGTTTTGTTTTGATTTTTCCTCTTTTCTAATCTCTCTGTCTTTCTGTCTCTCTGTCTCTGTCTCTGTCTCCATCTCTGTCTCTCTTTCTCCCCTCATGGGAACAAAATGGAGCCACAGAGCCAATTGTGGTCGTACAGAATGCCTCAGACAGAGGAAGTGTTACGTCAGCTCACGAATAGACAAAATAGAGGCAGGCACGCTGTCTTCAGCAAGTGCCCCAGAGGTGACAGTGTGGCTCTCTCTCACTCTGGAGTACACTGCTTGGGCCCAAATCCCAGCTCCTCCCCAGTCTGCTTCCTTATCTGTAAACTTTCAGTAGTGCTGGTCCTTCCTTGAAAGGATCGTAGAACAAGTTAAAACACGGACTGTTAATGGCGCCTCGTATAAAGCTGGTGCTCAATAAGTAGATACTGAGTGAATGAGGGTTTTGGAAGTTTTCCAAGGAAGAAACTCAGAGGTGATTTCTTTCCTGCATGTAAATGACAGAGTCTAGATAGGAAACGGTCTGGCTTTGTTCAGAATACTTCATAGTATAGTACATTCAACTTTGGGTTGGGGAGAGGGACAGGGACCAAAAGGAGAGAGTTAAAACCTATGGAGAAACGGTTTGTCTGTATACTGAGTCTCCTTCCAGGTCCTGGTTAGGTGCCATCTTCTCTAGGGGACTTTTCCTGGTTCCTACTGGGCTTCATCCCTTTACACCCTGGTTTCTGCTCTGCTCTCTAGCAGTCAGCTTGCAGTTAACAGAAGTCCTCACCTGGTTGTGTTCGTCGCCACTCCCTCTTGTCAAACAGAAAGCTTCCTCTGAAGCAGATCCTGGGTGGGATGGGTCCGGTCAGGTCCTGCTTCCAGGGTCCCACTGGACCAGCCTCAGGAACATCAGGGCTACAAGACCCTCACCAGGAATGATTAGTTCTCTCTGTGTTGGCCTTCTTACCTGTAGACCAACTCTAACCAACATGTTTCTTCTGTAGCTAGTTCCTCTGAACTGAAACATTCCCTCCCTCCCAACCAAAGCTTCAGGACGCACAGGGTCCTTCTCCAAGGCTATACAAGCAGTAGACAGCCGGAGGAGGCTTTTCCGAGGAGCAGCCTGCCTGCAAGCTGGGCAGTGAACTCCAGTGACCCAGCTTCCGTGAGTGCAATAGGCCAGATAAGCATCCCTTTTGTTGTCACGGGTGTTCTGTCTGAAGTGAAGGGGTGTCTTCTTGCATCTCCCCTGAGAAAGGCCACACAATACAATTTCCTCTGAACAGGGATCAAAAGAAACAAAGGTAGGTTGGAGAGGAACAGTGGCCCAGCCTCTGCTGTGGATGCCAGGGCATGTAACTGGGGTGCATTGATCATAGGGTGGAGGTCTGTGGGGGCAATCCCAGTTGGCTCTCTTTTCCACGTGAGGCAGAATGGTGTGCCTCTTTGCTGATTCACCACCTAAGCTAGTGTAGGTGACCCTATTTTGGTGACACAATGTCCGAGTTGTGCGTGTTCCTGTAAGTAACCTTTCACCCCATGTTCCAGTTAGCAATTCTAACAAACTCATCGGTTCACCAGACTAGACACCATCTGGAATTGTTTCTCTGACCCTTCGATGCCTTTTCTGGTGTGAATAGGTCTTAAGCTCACGGCACCCCAGCAAAACTGTGCAAGCACACAGCATGGGCCCCGCTTGTGGCAGGGGCTCACGTAGACACCTGTCCTTGTCTTGATGTTCTGTGTGGATTCTCTCTTTGCTGGATTGTAGTGAAAACCTAGACACCTTTGGTTTTTCTTTTTCTTTCTTTCTTTCTTTCTTTCTTTCTTTCTTTCTTTCTTTCTTCTTCTTCTTCTTCTTCTTCTTCTTCTTCTTCTTTTTTTTTTTTTTTTTTTTTTTTTTTTGGTTTTTCGAGACAGGGTTTCTCTATGTAGCCCTGGCTGTCCTGGAACTAACTCTGTAGACCAGGCTGGCCTCGAACTCAGAAATCCGCCTGCCTCTGCTTCCCAAGTGCTGAGATTAAAGGCGTGCGCCACCACCGCCCGGCAGCCTAGACACCTTTGTAATGCTTTGACAGTTCTTAGCACAATGTGGTGTAGGAAAGGCTGATGCCCAGTCTTGAACTGGATCCCAGTGGAACCTGCTATTGCACTGTGTCCAGACTGTGTCCAGACTCCCTTCTGAGGGACTCAGATAGGGGGAGAAAGCAAGGGACTGGAAGCTGATGCAATCACCACACCAGGGGAAAACAACAACTAGGCACTACCTCATCCAGTTCCTGAGGGTCACATGTCTGCAGTTCTAGCTGCATGGCTGGCAGCTAGAGCCCTGGGCTCCTAGACACTGGACATGTGATTGTCACTATTGGAGGTGTGCTGTTGGTACCTACAGTGTTGGTAAAGGAAGCTTATTTGCCTCACCCGTCCTTACAGAGCTCTGAGGCCCTGGCTCTAGGCCACCCTGTTCGTGGTACCTTGCTTCAGCAGTCCGAGCACAGTAACACGCCATGGGAGGAAACAGTTACCGTACTACACATTCTTCTGAACAAGGGCTCTGCCCGGGGCAGCATAAGGCTCTTGTGGTAATACAGGAACAAAGTTACTGGAGATGAACCCTGCCTGTCTTTTCCCTGCCTGCTTGAACTTTTGCCCCTTCTACTCCCCAAGGTGATCCGAGTTTCTGTTTCTCGGCTTTGCCCCTGTAACAACGCATACCCATGCTCTGCCCATAGACAGGCCCAGGACATATTGGCACCTGTGGCCAAGCAACTCATGAAGACCTTGAAGTGGTTTGCTATTTCCCAACGAGCTCATCCTCGACTGTCTTTCATTCTTTGCCCCCATTGCCTCATTCCTGTTCTGTGCGTACCCCAGCTACCCAGAAGTCAAGAGTAAGGGCAAGTCTGGGCTGAAGAGACGGCGCAGCAATTAGAAACACTTGCTACGTGTCCTGGCTTGCTTCCTGTTGCTGCGACAGAACACCGTGAACAAAAGCAACAGGGGGGAGGAAAGGTTTCTTTGCCTTACCTATCCCAGTCACAGTCCAGTGCAACCAAAGTCAGGGCAGGAGCTCAAGGCAGGACCCTGGAGGCAGGAGCTGAGGCAGAGGCCGTGGAGGGGTGCTGCTTACTGGCTTGCTCCCCAGGCTTGCTCAGCTTCATTTAAAAAAAAAAAGATTTATTTATTTTAAGTGCATTGTGCTTTGCCTGTATGTGTGTCTGCATGAAGGTGCCAGTTCCCCTAGGACAGGAATTACAGATGGTTGCAAGTTGCCATATGGGTGCCGGGAATTAGATAGAGGTCCTCTGGAAGAGTAGCCAGTGCTCTTAACCTCTAAACCATCTCTTCAGCTCTTAGCTTGACTTCTTTTTCATTTTTTTTAAAAAAGATTTATTTATTTTATGTATATGAGTACACTGTAGCTGTCTTCAGACACACCAGAAGAGGGCATTGGATCCCATTACAGATGGTTGTGAGCCACCATGTAGTTGCTGGGAATTGAACTCAGGACCTCTGGAAGAGCAGAGTCAGTGCTCTTAACCGCTGAGCCATCCCTCCAGTCCTTAGTTTGACTTCTTATATAACCTGGGACCACTGCTTACAGTGGGCTGGGCCTGAAATCAAACACTCATCAAGAAAATGCCCCGCAGGCCAATCTGGTGGAGTCATTCCTCAGTTGAGAGTCCCTCTTCCCGTCTTGGTTGGTGCCAAGTTGACAAAAAACAAGCAGCCCGTCGCTCTCATAGAAGGCTCAGCCTGGGCCTGCTACTGGGCAGTTCATCCCCGGCTCCTGGCAGGGACGCTGGGGCAAAGACAGAACCAGGCTCATAGCTACAGCACAAATGCAGTCTAGGTTTAAGACCTGGGTCTTTATCTATTGCTTCATTAGTGTAGTCTGTTCTGAAACGTTGTCCAGTCCAAGATCATCCAGGTGGGAGTGGAGAGATGAGATTCATTTATAGAAGTTCTGGAATTTATAGAAGAGGGGAATGCCCATCTCTGGGGCCCCGGTGATGCTAATCCACAACAGGAGAGCCCAATCATGCCCTCCCCATGTTCTTAACAAGAGGTTCATTTTGTGCCCTGTGTCTCAGGTTGCTACAAGGGGTAACCCAGGGGCTGCCTGGCTCTCCAGGCAGCAGCCTATGGTAGCAGGTGTTCCTGGCTGTCATCAACACCATCACAAGTGTTTCCCGAGGATGACTGGATCCTTTGTCTGCACGCTGAATTTAGCATTTGTTTAGCATCTCTGGTTTACAAAATGTTGCCACAGGTAACTCACTTGATCTGTGGGGAGGGGGGAGTGGTTACTGATGTACACATGAGGGCTGAGCAGAAGATGGTCAGTCCTGTTCTGGGGGTTCCTTATGTCTGTGGAGACTCTAAGCCTGGGAGTTTTTGATTTAGTTTGTTTTTTGGATCAAATATGGTGGCATGCACCAGCAATTCCAACACTTGAGAAGTCGAGGTAGGAAGATCCCAAGTTCTAGGCCGGTCTGGGATGCATAACAAGATCTTGCAAGTCTCAAAACATTAAAATGAAATTAAAAAGGGCAAAATTTTACTCAAATGCAATGTTAATTAATTGATTTGTTTATTTGGGTCTCAGCCCAGGCTAGGCTTGAATTCACTGTGTAGCACTAACTGGCCTCTGATGCCGGCTCCTCCCGTGTCCTCCTCCCACGTCCTGGGAGTACAGTTGTACACTACCACAGATATTCAAATAATAGCTTTCAGCAATATGCAATCTAAGTCATACTGGGTTACAATATAGTCTCTTCTGTTGTGCTAACATCTTTGAGCTCGGAGGCTGAAGGACTCTGTCAGTATCTCTGCAGAGCTGGGAGCCTCCTTGGCAGATGCAAGAACTCCAGAGTCGTCTGCTTTCTATTATTGCCTCAGACCACCGCATATTGGGTAATTCATGAAGAAACTTATTTCTCAGTTCTACAGGCTGGGAAATCCAGAAGATGGTGCTGGCATTTGGTGAGGGTCTCTGGGCTCCACAGAATGTCACAGAAGGGCAAGCATGCGTGCGTGCTAGAGAGGAAACTGTGTCAGATTTAATCTTTATCAGGAACCTGCTCCCAGGGTTTTGTTTTGTTTTGTTTTGTTTTTTAGACAAGGTTTCTCTGTGTAGCCGTGGCTGTCCTGGAACTCACTCTGTAGACCAGGCTGGCCTCGAACTCGGAAATCTGCCTGCCTCTGCCTCCCAAGTGCTGGGATTACAGGCGTGTGCCACCAACGCCCGGCCCACAAGACAGTTTTAATGTATTCATATCATGCCTTAAAGGACTGACCCCTCACTACTTCAACATTTAGTAAAAATTGAAGAGCATGTGTATTGGGGCTGTGCTGTTCGTACCCACGATGTTGAAGAGGGTTTATTTGCCTCTCCCGTCCTTACAGAGCTCTGAGGCCCTGGCTCTAGGCCACCCTGTTCGTGGTACCTTGCTTCAGCAGTCCAAACACAGTAACACGCCATGGGAGAAAACAGTTACCGTACTACACATTCTTCTGAACAAGGGCTCTGCCCGGGGCATTGTGTGTGTGTGTGTGTGTGTGTGTGTGTGTGTGTGTGTGTGTGTGTTATATGTATGTGTGTGTTTGTGCATGTATGCATGCACAAACATGCGTGTGGGGTGTGTGTGAGAAAGAAAGGCACCAAATATCCTGCTGTGCAATGCTGTCATGGAGCCTGTGGAGTTGTGTCTGCAAGTCCTACGACCAAGCGTGGGGAAAGGAGGGGTGAATGTAGCAGCTGCTGAGGACGAAGCACATCTCTGAATAGGTGCTGGGGAGGAAACCAGCCCTGCCCATCCTGCCTGGCCTGTCTTCCTGTTTGTCTCCCCTATACCCTGCATGCCCCACCGACCTGCTCCTGTCTTCCTTTCTGTCCTTCTGTACTGAGGGCCCTGCCTGCCCCACCCTCCCCACCTGTCCCACCTACCTTGCCTGTCCCTCCTGCCTGCCTTGTCTTAGTTTCTCCCCTCTACCGCACGACAAAGCAGATCGGCGTCCCCAGGCTCGTCCTGGGCTCTGGGAGCACAGCTGCACTTGTGCCTGAGATAATGAGCTCAGCCTGGGAGGGAAAAGAAAGTCCAGATACTGGTTAAATATGTGGGTGTGGGCTGTCTGCCCTCTGAACCTTAGTGCTAGCGATTGCCCCAGCTCGGCAAAGTCTTCCTCCAGGAAGGCAGCCCTCGACGCTTAACACAGACGCAATTGGTTAGGTTGGTTGTTTCCATGGTCCAATGGGGGCTCATAGTTAGTTCCTTTAGGGGAGACAGGCCCATGCAAGCCCCAGAGAGCGTTTCCGGGGGGCTCCCATCGACTGGCAGTGATGGCAGCAACTCGTCCCCCTGGCTCAGCGTTTGCAGGCAGACTGCAGTGCCACCTGCTTTGTTTACTCTTTTATCCCAGCTTCACGGTTCAGAGAGGACTGAGCAGTTAGAGCCTCCTGAATCCTAGCGATGCTCCGAGCAGCCATTTGTTCTGGGACAGACAGAGCCACCTTTCCCCACCACTGTGGTGATCCTGCCTGGCTCCCCACGCCCCTGAATCTGGATTTTCTGTGGTTTTCTGTTTGGTGTCCTGCTAATCAGGTGGTTGATGAGCTTTCTAGAATTATCACTTGGAGAGACAACACGTTGGAGAATAACTCAGATGTTTCCAGAAAGTTCCATGCATCCTATGGCTGCGTTCCCTGGGGCACAGGCCTCCCCAGCCCCCTTCCGTGGCGGTGCTCAGCCATTCCAGCTAACCCCTGCTGGCGCTGTGAGAGGCAGACCTCATCCTGCTGCCTGGAGTAGAGTCAAGCTGATGCTGGCCAGCGGCAGCCTCAGGCTTTACCTGGAAGAGACGTGAGTGGTGGGAGTCCTCACCTCTGCCCTCCACAGCCATGCTGAAGACGTGACACACAGATGTACTCAGACTTGCTGAGCAGGCTTAACAGAGTGCCCGTGTTCCTCCCAAGCATCCACCATCATGTAGCAGTTGCCATGGAAACTTACTGAATACCTTGGCCCACAGTCACGGCAGTGAGAAAAACCAGGTCTGTGGTGATAGAATTGAGGCGGTTAGATTTTCCATGGAAAGGGGTGTGGGGGTGTTGTCACCACACCTTCCTGTCATCCTGCTGTGCAGGTTATTGGCAGGTATTAGGGTGCCCAAGAGGTGGAGGATGGCCGGGAGCAGGGGCTCTCCAGGGCCTTGGCTTTCTCTGAGTGGCTATCCCACCAAGGTGGGCTTTTAGGTGCTGCAAGCTGTGCTCCCCTGTAAGTGACCCTTACCCATGCTCCTACGACTAACCCAGTGCTCTGGTTTGTGTTTCTGGGTGTGTTTATGTAGCTGTGATAAAACACCGACCAAAAGCAGCCTGGGCTTATTTGAAGAGGGGGCTTATTTGAACTACAGGTTACAGTCTATCCTCAAGAGAAGCCAAGGCAGAAACTTGGGGCAGGAACTGAAGCAGAGACCACAGAGGAGTTCTGCCTACTGGCTTGCTCCCCATGGCGAGCTCAGTCTGCTTTCTTATACAGCATCAGGACCACCTCCCCAGTGGAAGCACCGCCCACAGTGGGCTGGGCCCTCCCACATCAATCAGCTATCAAGGAAATGCTCTACAGGCCATCCGATGGAGGGGAGATGGAGGGGATTCCTCAACTCAGTTCCCCTCCTCCCTGGTATATCTAGTTTCTGGGAAGTCGACAAATACTATGACAGCCAACTAAACTCAATGGTTCACCAAGCTGAACCTGGATGTGCCCTCCCTGGGTCCGTCAGTCCCTCTCTGGGCTGAGGAGATGGTTCTCTCCATCTCTCCAGGGAGCGTCATATGATACGAGCCGGAACAGAGGGGTCCAAGGAAGCACATTTGCAAATGTGGCTCTTTCCGACGTCCTGGGCTTTCTGCAAGGACTGACTCAGTACTTTGCTCACTTGGAATGATGCACACAGTAGGTGCTTGAGTAATGATCATTCCAGATTAATGTAGTAACCAAACACTCTTACACAGCACTGCCTGGCTAGTTCCTCTCTTCTGGTCTCACCTAAATAACTTAGGCTTACAGGTTCATACTCATGCATACCCTTGTGTGTATGTGTATGTGTATGTGTATGTGTATGTGTATGTGTATGTGTATGTGTGTGTGTGTGTGTGTGTGTGTGTGTTTATGTGTGTGTGTTTATGTGTGTTTATGTGTGTGTGTATGTGTATGTGTGTTTGTGTGTGTTTGTGTGTGTGTGTATGTGTATGTGTGTGTGTGTGTGTGTTTGTGTGTGTGTGTATGTGTATGTGTGTGTGTGTGTGTGTGTCCAGGTATAAAATGTAGAAGTCCGAGAACTTGCAGAAGTCGGCTCTCTCCTCCTACCACATGGGTTCTGAGGATCAATTACAGGCTATCAGTCTTAACATCAGGCACCTTTCTTATCACACACACACACACACACACACACACACACTCCATCTCACACCCATGAGCACACACACACTCTATCTCACCCTCATGAGCCCATACACACACTCCATCTCACACCCATGTGCACACACACACACTATCTCACACCCATGTGCACACACACACCATCTCACACCCATGAACACACACACTCCATCTCACACCCATGTGCATACATACACACCATCTCACACCCATGAGCACACACACACTCTATCTCATACCCATGAGTACACATACTCCAACTCACACCCATGAGTGCACACACAACACATACACACACACACACACACACACACACACACACACTATTTCACACCCATGAGCACACACACACATATAACATCTCACACCCACAAGCACACATGCTCTCTTTCCTTGTAGGACTGTGGCCTCTAGGCCCTGGTCCCCGAGTCTCTGCACACTAGGCTTCTCCTAGTGGATTCGGCCTCCTTGAATCCCACTGTGGATCATCTTAGTCCTCCACTGCTCTCTGAGTTCAGGCTTCAGCCACTCCCTGATGCAGTTCTTGACCTCAGAGTCCCACACTATTTGTGTGTGTGTGTGTGTGTGTGTGTGTGTGTGTGTGTATCCAGTCTTCACATGTCTATCCACAGTTTTATCAGCTGGGGTAATAACTTGCAGCCATCAAGATTGTCAAGGAGATAATAGGAAATGGTTTCTATGAGGAGAATTATATAGTCGGTCAATTGTCATCTGGTAGCATTCTGGACAAGAACTAGACAGTTCCTGAGGAATCACTACAAACAAGAGACTGACCTGTACAAGGTCACAAGGCCAGCAGTTAGCAGAACCATGCCTAAATGTCCTTTCACTGTATGTCTTGGCTGGGGTCCTTCTCATAGCTCCCACCTTGGGCAAGAAAATGAAGTCAAGTGGTAGGTACATCATGAGAAACTGATGAAGATCCCGAAGACCAAAGTGGAGTCTTTTGTGCCCCTCGATTAACAGCTCATTGTTTGAGAACACCGAGGCAAGTCAACCATTTTAGCCGCAGCCAGGGCTCTAGCTCCCTAGAGGAGCGCGCTGGACCCCAGTCCTTTTCCTAGTGCTGAAGCAGAGGAAAATGAGCCGTTACCTCCGAATCGCTGACAAGCAGAAGAACGTGCCTGCTCCTCAGCGGCTCTGCTGGAGATGCAAACACTGATGCACAGATGCACAAATTGAATTACAAATCCAGAGATGCAGGCATTTTTTAAGTATACACGCACACAGGACACGCACGGGCAGACACGTTATATATTTAGTCGTGGCTGGAAGGCCCCCGGACCAGTGGACCCTATCACTCAACGTGTTAGAGAAGGGGCTGGCCCCTCCAGTGCCTGTGTTCTCATCCACACGCATCCCTGTGCACACCCACATGCTGTCGCTCTGGCCTCTGTGTGTGGGGACAAGAACAGAAGTGAATAGCAAATTTTAGCTTAAGCAGGTGCGTGGGTGCACCCCAACACAAACATACATACACACACACACACACACACACACACACACACTTCCCAGATAGGCAGCCAGAGAGTATGGGGCCCAGCCTCAGGCTTAGCAGAGCGACAGTGATGCTGCTCAGGAGTGGTTCACGTTGTCATGGAGATGAGGACAGACGATGTTGCGTTGGGAGGCAGGGGACATGTGGGGGTAGCTATGCACCACAGATCTCAAGGCGTGGGAGTGGGTGTTGGAGGCTCTGAGTTGGGAGGTGGGGCTCTGGGCAGGGATCGGGTGTTCTAGGATGTTAGGATTGGGGGCATAAACAAGGTTGTGAGATTCTGAGCTGATCACTGGCTGCCAGGCTCCGAGGATTCTGCTTTCTCATAGTACGGTGGCAATCCCTCTCCGGGCAATTGTGCTGAGGTCACAGCCGAGGCAAAGTCCCATCAGCAAGGTCAAGACGGAAGACGTCAACTGTCTATGGGATGACAGCCATGCTACCAATGGGCAGAAAGATAATTAGCTTCCCCCAGTTCAAAGTCATCCTAGCTGAGAAGCAGAAGTAAAATTGAAAACGCTGCTGTGGTCAGATCTGTAGGCTGTAACCCTGAGCCGTCTGCCCGTGTCCCCGAGTGTACGGTGCTTATTGCTTTGTTGAGGTAGTCATGGTGATGGACAGGGTTCCAGCATCCCTGATCTCCATTACTGAACCTAGCTACCTCTTGTGATTGTATGGTGACTCCATCGTCTCCAGAAAGGAGCCTGGCTGGCACATAGGTACTCTGTCCTGTGTAGAGGCGCTCTGACCTGGACCACGGGCCCCAGCTCGCCTGCCTCTGCCCTGGCTCCAGTGTGCCTCCAGCCATTTTTCTTCACCCTGACTGCATTCAACGAGACAGTGAATGTGCGAGCCAGGGCTGTAGGAAACAGCAGTGCCCTAACTGGCAGGCCGCCCAGCATTCTCAGCACTCACGGGCCTGGCCCAAGCCGGGAAGCTTCTCTGGGCACCGTGTCCCATCTGAGAGTATCAAAGGCTAAGACAAGCCCTACAGGCCATGAACAGGCAGCGCTGGGCATCAGCTGGTCCCTCCGCCCTCTCAGTGCCCATGAGGTACTGTGCCCATCCAAACCCATGAGACCTGCTTCTACGTCTGTCCTGTTTATGGAAAGAGGGAGGCGGGTTCAAGCCTGGCAAAATGATGGGGCTCATCACCAACTCCTTCTTGTACCACGCATTGGCCATATGTCCTGTCGAAAGCCTCGAGACCACCCTGAGGTTTGTGCCTAGGGCCTATGGCCTCAGACTTCAAATTTCTCCTGAGTCTGAGGCTGACAGGGTTGGGGGCTGAGGCTGCCCTTCTTCAAAGCAGCCTTTCCCTTCCCCTGCCTCTCCATTGGCTCCTTGAAGGGGCCCTAGGCCTTAAGGATCAGAAAAGGCCCAGGATGGTGTAGTCGGTTGTGTGGCCGGTGGCTATGTGGGGAAACTGAGGAAACCATTGGGCAAAGCATGGGCCTCTCCAGCCATAGAGGTCTCAGGAAACAGGAGGGCCCCTGCAGGCTCACAGGTCGTTGTGGGTGTGGGAGGAGATGAAGTGCTCACTGCTCTAACTGCGATCTCTCTGGGTTTCTTGGAAATGTTTGCTCAGACAGAAGGGGGAAAAATCTGTTCCTATGGCAACCTAATATCTTCCCTTCCCAAGCTGAGTCCTCAAGGGGAAACAATCTCAGAAATACCAAGGAATTTATACAAATTTAATGGGGCCTCTTGGGCACAGGTCCTGAAGCAATCAGTGATCCAAATCTTCCAGGCCAGGGAGGGCAGCACACCTTTCTTAGACTCAGTCGCTCATTTCCTCAACAGACACTAGCTAGGATCCTGGGCGGGGCCTGCGGAGGCAGAAGATTGTAATTTGGTCCAGGACTCAAGGAGCATCCAGTGTGGTGGGAGGAGCGAGAGATCTGACCAGAGGTGGGGAGGCTAGGCCAACCTGGGGGTGGGGTGGGTGGGAAGGCTTCCTGGAAGAAGCCTGACTGGGCTGGGTCTTTAGGCTTCTCTGAATACTAGAAGCTCTTAGTAACACGCTAGTCCGATCCGAGATACAGACGAGAGCGCTAATACCCCAAGCAGACAGATGACTTATCAAGGAAAGGCACATTAGTGTCAACCCCCAGGGGGCATAATGGGCATGAAATGAGAGGTGCTTTTATATCTGACCTGAATAAATAATTTACCTCTGGATTTTTAATAATTTAAAAGCCTTCATTTCATCCGTGCCTCATCAAAAATAGAAACTTCGCCTTCTCTTTCTAGATTTCTCTTGAGGTGGCAAGTGGGTACAGAGGCCAGAGTGGGGGGGCTCGCTGGAGGGTGGGGGGCACTGGAAGGTGGGGGTCGCTGGAGGGTGGGGGTCGCTGGAGGGTGGGGGTCGCTGGAGGGTTTGGGCCCCAGGACAGAGGCCAGGGACATTTGGTTAGAGACATAGCAAACAGCCTTCCTCTGAGAACCTCCGATACGCTGTCTCCCTCCCTCAGGGTCATTCTGTCCCGACATGGTCCTCAGGACAGTATACTACTGTCCCTCTGTATTAGGGTTCACGACCAGAACTGAAATAATAGACCATATAGAGGGGATTTGTTACATCAGCTTGCAGGATGCAATTGGGGTAGCCCGACAATGGCCGTCTCATACCAGAGAAGGTCAAGAACCCAGTAGTCATTCAGTCCACAGGACTGGATGGCCCAAAGGTGGGGAGGATTCCTGTTCTTCACCCTAAATTGGAATCACAGAGAAGCTGGTTCTAGAATCAGTAAAGGGATGCTGCAGCAACAGAGTAGATGGTTGTGCCAGCCGGAGTCAGGGCAAGCAGGCAAAAAGCAAAGTTTCCTTCCTCCACGTCCTTCTACGTGGCTGCCACTCAAGGTGGCACCCATGTTTAGGGCAAGTCTTCCCTGCTTACAATAATCTGGTCAAGAAAATTCCTCACAGGAATGCCCAGTATCCCTCGAAGGGGCGCTCAGTATCCTCAAAACAGTGCCCAGTGTCCCTTACAGGATGCTACCCCAACTGCGTCCCACAGGCTGGTGTAATAAGTCCCCTCTGTACGGTCTATTAGCTCACTTCCTGTCGTGCCCAGCAGCTGTGGCTCAGTTGATTACAAGCACAGGCAATTTGACGACTGTTAGCCATCACAGCCCCAAGACTTGCAAGTTCGCCTTATCACCAGGCCCCTTTCCTGAACTTATAGAATCACGACCCCCCCCACACACACACACTTCCTGGAGTTGTTGAGTGAATTTAGCAAATCCATGTCTGCATGGTTCTGACTCAGTCCCCCAATTTGACACACACTGGGGCCCACAGTCTACAGGAGTTTCTGTCACTTGGGGTGGAGACTTTAAGAGGGGTGGAGCATCAACCGCAGAGCGGCATTAAAGGAAGAATAGAGAACAGGGGTGGGGGTGGGCCAGAAGCCCACCCTTCCCCTTGGGAATTCTGGACCTTTTCGCAAAACTTGACTAGGTCTCCAGTGGGCCCACTCACTCTTCTGCGCCCCCTCTCAGAGTTCTAATGGGTCTCATAGGACCAACTTCTCCCTGGGAGCCAACCATAAAAATACTGAACAAGGTCCCCATCCTTCACCTAAGCCTGATACCAGACAAACTTCCACAGAAATGCCACCACTGCACCCGCTGTCCCTGCTGCCTCTTCCTGGACCCGGAGCCTGGCTCCAGCCCCTGACATCTCCCAAGCATCTTTACAACGACCCCCCAGCCAGACAATATCCAACACAGCACTGGTACATCCTCCCCTCTCTGCAGACTCCACCCTGAGTATTAGCACCTCCAAGGAAGCAGTCAAGCCCCAGACTCAAAGCTTCTCATACCCATAATGCTCAGGTGCCAACTTCTCCTGCCCAAGGAGACCGCGGGGAGCATTGGTTTTTTTGTTTGTTTGTTTGTTTGTTTATTTGTTTGCTTTTTCCCTAGAGAACTCATTCTCGAGGGCCACTGTTCTATATAACTCTGCAAACCTCCAAAGAGATCTATGCCTTCACGGTGGTTTCTGTCACATCGAACCCTTCCCCAAGTCATAAACAGTCCAGAGAAATGAGGACTCTATTTTACTTCATTTTTATTTTACGTGTATGGGTGTTTTACTTCAGTGAATGTCCGTGAACCATGAACACACAGTGTCCATGGAGAGCAGAAGAGGCTGTTGGGTTCTCTGGAACTGAAGTTAGACAGTTAAGAGCTGCCATGTTAGTGCTGGCAGCTGAGCCTGGGTCCTCTGGAGGAGCAGCCAGTGCCCTTAGCGGAGGAGCCATCTCTCCAGCCCAGGTACTTTTTTTTTTTTCTTTAACCGAGTCTATTGAACTTGGAAGTAACAGGGCTAGGGAGAACCCCAGGTCATTCCAAATCCCACACCCTTCCTACTTTCCCCTGCCTCAGTTGTCTCCCTGGACCTGGACAGCTCTGGGGAAGGGGTTCACCCTACTTTCTAGCCAGAAAAATCAGGCACACAGCCATGGTCTGCTGCCTCTTTGAATTCTTTGTTTCATAGAAGCTTCACTGTGTGGTGTGTGTGTGTGTGTGTGTGTGTGTGTGTGTGTGTGGATGTGTGGGCAGTCTCACTTGTTTAAAGGCCACGCTACTCAGGTAAGACTTCATTTTAACTAATCTTACCTGCTGTGATCACAGTTTCAAATAAGGTCATGGGACAAGCTGCCTCCGCCCCTGCCACAGAGCCTTCCTCGCAGTGATTGACAGGACCCTCACACCATGAGCCAAAAAGATCCTTCCTCCATTAAGTTGCTTTTGTGGGGTGTTTTGTCATAGCAATGAGAAAAGAAACTGATACAATGTATCTTTGTAAAGGAGCAGTTTACCCTTATATGCCTAAGACTCACTGCGACCTGTTACCACAGTTCCTCATGTTGTGGTGACTCCCCCAGCTGTAAAATTAATTTGTCGCTACTTCATATCTGTAATTTTGCTACTGTTCTAAGTAGCAAATAGAGTAAATGTCTATATTTTCTGATGGTCTTAGACAACCTCTGTAAAAGGTCTATTCAGCCCCCCCCAAGCGGTTTGAAACCCACAGGTTGAGAACCTCTGCTCTGGCGGGCCCTCGCTACTTTTATCTGGAATCAAAGTAGCTTTGATGGGCGCACAGGGTCCTCTCTAGATTGGGTGGAGGGAGCAGGGAGCTAAGGGCTCACGGGGGCGGGGGTGGGGGTGGGGGCTCTTAGGGATTATGCAATCCCATGATGCTCCTCTCCACCCCCAAGGTTATTTGGAGGGGAAAGTTGCCTGGGGGTAGGCTCTAGGGAAGCACTTTTCTGAATCTTTACCCACACTGTGCTCCAGCGCGGCTCCCAGCGAGGTAGCTAGCTGCCTTTGGGTCACCACGACCCTGTCAGTAACCCCAAAAAACTCATTGTTCACCAAGCTAGATGTGGATGGAAGCATTTCTTCGGTTTGTCAGTGCCTTCTCTGTCTGAGGTGTTTATGTTCCCCCAGGAACAGTCACACAGCTGCTCTGAGGAACGGCCATAGAGCCCATCCAGAGGAGTGACAGCAAGTTCATGCTGGTTCTGGGACGGATGGGGCTTGCAGCTGAAAACCCACACAGCCAGCGCCAGGCATGCTCATCTTCTCTGGCTTAAAAGCTCTCAGAAAATGAGGTCCTGTATCGTCCCACCTGCGGTCCTTCCTCCGTACTAAACAGGTAGGAATCGCAGCTGAGTGTGAGGACTGGCTTTGTTCATGCAGGGACTTCAGCCGAGGCGCAGAGGGTACAGAGAGTTTGGACAAAGGACTGAGGAACTCACCTCCACTGTATCTTAGGGATGCCTCCTAGCCTTTCTCTGTGACAGGAAGGTGTTCAGAGGGGGAGGAGAGCTCAGAAACATCCCCTGGGGACCAGGAGGGAATTCAGAAAGCATCACCATCCTACCCTCTCTCAGTCCCGTGACCACTGGGATTTCAGACAAGAACCTACCATCGGCCAAGGGCAGATCAACACCTTGGTGTCCTTCAGATCTCCGTGTCCCCAAGTGAGGTCAAGGCCAACTGCCTCCCTTGCTCCACCCTCTCTGGAGTTGTTGAGGTGTCCTGTGGGAAATGCTTGGGAGATGGAATAGTTTTTGGTGAGGATACAGGCTGGTGACATCCCAGGCTGGTGACATCCCAGCCTGGTGACACACTTCTGAAGAAGCCATTCTGGTGACCAACCTCGAGTTTGGAAGACGGGACCAGTGGTAGCCTAAGCTACACAGTGCCTACGATTGGTGCCAGCAGGAGCTCCCGGGCCTGTCTTCCAGGTCTGGCTGGGCTGCCTCTTCTGGGCCAGGGGTTTCAGGCCTTCTGGGAGAACCCACTTGACACTGTTAAGGGGACCCTGAATATATCAACCTGGGAGAAGGACACTTAATGTGGGAGGCATGTTTGGGGATACATCTTGCAGTCAGTGGCTCTGACAAGGAGAAGGCAGACTCAGAAGGTCACAGCAAGAGTGAGGATGGTTCTTGGCCTGACAGGATAGTAACAGGAAAGCCAACACTGAGCCTTCCCTCAGTTCCCTGGAGAGGGCGAGCCAGGATGTTGAAGCTCATGTGAGTGAGCACAGCATAGCTCTGCCAATCTGTGAGCCACAGAGCTGTGGAGATGCAGCATGGACCAGCACAGAACTGCAGAGTCGCTCAGAGGCAAATTCCCAGCCAGTGCGCCTTAAATCGTGGCCGGTGTCTCAGTAAAAGCATCACGGTGTATGTGGTGTATGTGCCACACCAGAGCAGGCTGAGGCAGGCAACACAGACCTGACAGGCTCCTCCCCATTGGTCAGGAGCCCAGCTGTCCTCCCAGATTCATTTCTGATGGTCTCCAACACACTTTGGATGCTTCTATGGTCTGCAACCACTAGCCAGGCCCTTATGGCTACAGTTCTGTTATACCTGGTCTCCATCTCTGGACCATAACAATGGCCACCCCCACCAGTCAGGATGCAAGGGCCAAGCCCAGGTGGGGACTGCAGGTCTCATTGCTGGGGGTCACATGGGGGTGGTGTGGCGTGGGTGTATTCCTGCTTCTGTAACAGGGAAGGGGCAAGCACTGGAGACAGAGAAAGGGGACCGGAATGAAAAATAGAACTTCTGCCAGTACTAGAATCTGGCTTTATTTATTCTGGTGAGATGGCACCTTAGTGCTGGCTCTGAAAGGAGGAAAAGGGTTTCCAGGCAGGACAGCTGGGAAGAGACAGGCCCTCAGTAGCTCCAACGAGACCCCTGACTTCCTGCTTCACCCCAGTCCTGGTCCTTTCTCCTGTTTGTCCTCTGAGTTCAGCCACAGGAAGAAAGGTGTCATAGGGAGAGATGGCCTTCTAAGTGTCACCAAAGAGTCAACCAAGCAAATGCAGTCACCCCAGGTGAGAGGGAGTGGCCAGTGAGCAGGCCTGATGGTTAGTGTCTGTGGTGCTTTGAATAAAACCAATCCCCACAGGCTGTGGCACTATTTGAAAGGACTAGGATTTGAAGGATTAGGAGGTGTGGGCGTGTTGGAGGAAGTGTGTCACTGGGGGTGGCTTTGAGGCTTCAAAAGCTCATGGCAAGCCCAGAATATCTCTTTAGGCCAGTGGATCAGGATGGCCAGTGGATCAGGATGGCCAGTGGATCCCGATGGCTAATGGATCAGGATGACCAGTAGATCAGGATGGCCAGTGGATCAGGATGGCCAGTGGATCAGGATGGCCAGTGGATCCCGATGGCTAATGGATCAGGATGACCAGTAGATCAGGATAGCCAGTGGATCAGGACGGCCAGTGGATCCCGATGGCTAATGGATCAGGATGACCAGTGGATCAGGACAGGCAGTGGATCCCGATGGCTAATGGATCAGGATGGCCAGTGGATCAGGATGGCCAATGGATCCTGATGGCCAATGGATCAGGATGACCAGCGGATCAGGATGGCCAATGGATCCCGATGGCCAATGGATCAGGATGACCAGTGGATCAGGATATAAATTCTCAGCTACTGGGCTGGTGTCACGTCTGTCTGTGTGCTGTCATGTTTCGCCCCTCCCCTAGTGATGATAATGGAGTAAAACCTCTGAAACTGTTAAATGATTTCTTCTATAAGAGTTGCCTTTGTCATGGTGTCAATTCTCAGCAACAGAACAATGACTACAACAATATTGATTATCAACCTGATGTAATCTAGAATCGCCTATATACAAACCTCTGGGCATATCTGTGAGGGGGTTTCTAGTCTTGGTTAATCTAGTGTGGGGAGACCCACCCTAAAAGTGGGCAGAGATGGTCTCTTTCTTCATGCTAAGAGACAGTGCCAGCGGCTGCCTCACACGCCTGTTGCCAAGACGGACCCTCGAACTCTGAGCCGGGATAAATACTCCCGTAAGTTGCTTTTGTCAAGCATTTGGTCACAGCTAAGAGAAAAGTGACTCTGCAGCTGGGGGGGGGGTGGCTCTGCGGCTGCAACACAGGCCTTTAATCCCAGCACTCGGGAGACAGAGGCTGATGGATCTCTTTGTGAGTTTAATGCCAGCCTGGTCTACAGAGCAAGTTCTACACAGAGAAACTTTGTCTCACAAACAAACAAACAAAAAACAAACAACAAAAAACGAAACTTTTGCCGGGCGGTGGTGGCGCATGCCTGTAATCCCAGCACTTGGGAGGCAGAGGCAGGCGGATTTCTGAGTTCGAGGCCAGCCTGGTCTACAGAGTGAGTTCCAGGACAGCCAGGGCTACACAGAGAAACCCTGTCTCGGAAAAAACAAAAAACAAAAAACAAACAAACAAACAAACAAACAAAAAAAAAAAACCCGAAACTTTTACCTTAGGTAAGTTTTTTGTTGTTATTGCTTGTTTTGTGGTTGCTCTTTTTGTTGTCTTAGTTTGGCCTTTGTTTTGTTAAGACGGGGGTTTCTTTATATGTAGCCCCGGGTGTCCTGGAATTTAAGCTCTAGACCAGGTTAGCCTAGAACTCACAGAGATCTGTTTGCCTCTGCCTCCTGAGTGCATGAGCCCCCACCGGGCTCTGACTTGACTGTTTTCACTGGCTTAGTGAGAACGGATTCCTGAACCTGACTTGGAGCGCTTGTTGTGACCCACATGTTCAATAACACTGCTTCAAAAACAAACAAACAACTTAAAAAATAAACAGCAAACTCCTCCTCGGGCAGCCCTCACGGAATATAAAAAGAAAAGTGTGCAGCCGCACATGGACATCCTGTTTCAGGCGCATTTCCTTTGGGATCTAAATAAGCAGGGGGGAGAGGAAGGGGACCAGCCCTGCATGCTGGACCTCAACGCCCACGCTGCTCTGCCTTCTACACGGGCACATACATTTTTGGCAATAAAGGATGTGCTAGGCCCCAGGGAAGCAGTGTTCCTGCTGATAGCTGTTTCCATGGTAACAACAAGACTGGCTACAAACAGGTAGAAACAGTTGGTCTTACTCACCTTGGAACTCCCCGGGAAGCGGATTCTGTTTCCTCAGACTTGCAGGCTAGAGGGAGAAGCTTTAGTCTCCTGTCTCAACTGACCTCCAAAGCCGCCCTGGTGGACTAGAGACTTCAGGTCTGGCTCTCCTGCCTGCGCTGACAGTATTTGTGGTCCTCCATATCGATATCTCTGCAGTCGGAAGGGTCCATGAGAATCAAGGAAAAGCCTTTCCAGGGCATTGTATCGTGTCCTTCAGAGGACAACTTGAGTATTCAGTTAATTTTGAGCCTTTTTTTCCCCCCAAGGGGGGGACTTTTATTTTGATCACGCAAAATGTAATTGGTTTCAACAAACCAAGAACAACTCAGGAAAATGTCAAAGAGCAAAAAGTGAGTGGATCAGGTCTGGGGGTGCAAGCCCGTAGTCCCAGCACCGCAGAGGCAGAGACAGGGGGGTCTTGACTCAACACAAAACAAGCACACAAACACACAGAACGGGCGGTGGAAGAGGAAGGGGAGGGTGGGGAGGCGTTCACTTGGTAGACTGCTGCCTTGACATGCCTGGAGCCCTGCGCTCCCTCCCTAGTACTGCGTCCACGCAGCTGAGTGTGGGCCACCGTGCTTGCTAGGTGAGATCAGGAGAGTCAGACGCTCAAGGTCGGTTCTTCCACGCAGAGTCTGAGGACAGCTTGGGCTACCTGAGCCAGCAGGCAGAGGGCGTGGACGGTTGATCCCCAGAGCGCACACAAAGGCGGAAGGACAGAGCCAGCTCCACGGGTGCTGTCCTCTGACGCCCATCATCTATCTCTACAGGCTGCTCAGTGGCCTGTGCACGCACACACGCACACACACACACACACACACCCCTATAAAATAAAGAGAAACCCATTAATTTGCATTTAATTTAAAAAACAAACCGTTAATACTTTTGGGTGGGGCGCTTCTCTCTGTATCCCTGGCTGTCCTGGAACTTACTCTGTTGACCAGGTTGGAATCCTTTTTTTTTTTTTTTTTAAAGAGTAAAAATATCTTGGCAAACGCTAGCAAAATTCCTTGCGGAGACGTGAAGGACAGCCTTTGTTTGAGAAAAGACCCTGAAACTCCTGGTATAGGTGACAGGCCAGGGCACCAAGGAACTTGGAGGGCTTTATGGCGGACCTGGGAGTTACTCTTTGCTCAAAGGGGGCACGTATTACTTTATTCCTAATCAGAGGAGGGGAAAGGCAGCCGGGCAAGCTTGGGGGCAGGGCAGGGAACGCAGGAAGGGAAATGGAGGCAGCGGAGTGGAAGACTGGGAGCTCCCCTCTCGGTTGGGGGTGGCTCTGTCCACTCTCCGCCGTCCCAGGTCCATGTTACTACCCCAGGGAGTTTGCTTACTAGAGAGAGTTCTCCACAGCAGAACATATTTGCACAGGGGTGGAATTCCCCAGGGCACGGGATCCCAGGAGTCTCGGGAACACAGATCTTAGATAAACCCTTCAGCTTCCCCAGGCCTTGGAGCAAAGCAGCGGGACAGGGAAGGCCATCAAGGCTTTGAGATCCTGGAAGGCCATCTGGCATGAGTCACACCTGAAACTGTGCCGGTGTCCCAGTGTCCGGGCTTGCCAAAGGGTTGACCTTTCACAGCAGTTGCCGGAGGGACACTTTGGCCTACTTTCGTGATGAGTGGCCCATGGGGGAGCTGAGATCTTTGTCTTATGAGGGGAAATCTGGCCCTCATCTGGGCGCTTCCAGAGTGGAGGGGAGGGCCACCTTCCGCTAGGGGCTTCCCTAGCTCTCCTGAGCCAGAGACCTAGCTGCTCCTCTAGACTGGTGCTTCTCCACCTTCTAAGGCTTTAATGCAGTTCCTCATGCTGTGGTGACCTCGAATCATAAAATTATTTCTGTTGCTACTCCCTTACTGTAATCTTGCTACTGTTGGGAATCATAATATAAAAATCCGTGTTTTCCTGATAGTTTTAGGTGACCCGTGTGAAAGGGTTGTTTGGCCCCCAAAGGGGTCGCGACCTTCAGCTGGAGAACCATTGCTCTACAACAAGCTCCGAACAGCACAACTGTAGTGAACTCAAAATAAACTCGCTGCAAGATGGTCGGAGCCTCCTTGGCTGGCTACAAATAACCAGAGCAGAGCAAAGGGGACCCGGAGACCACTCATGCCACCCAGGGATAATACCTCAGGAGAGGGGGCAGTGGCTCAGAGAGGTTTATTACCAGCCCACGGCAACTCAGCCAGAGGCAGCCGAGCTAGGGCTCCATCCTGAGAAGTCTGGCCCACTCCCCTGTCCCAGCTGGGAAAGTAGTGAGAGCCTCCAAGAAAGATGGTGACTGAAATGGCGGAGTGAGATGAGAACGAGGAGCTGGGGGAGGGAAAGTCCATGAGCTGGAGGGTGGGGGCGGGGCACGAAAAGCTGAGAAGAGCCAGGATGCTATCATAGGCTCTGTGACAGGTCCCTGTGCTGCTGAGAGAGCCCTGGAGGCAAGCATGGGCTTTGGAATATGTTTCTTTTGGAGCTGACATGCAGGTTATCGCGTGCACGCCTGTGGAGGGCACAGGTCAACCTCACATGTCTTCCCTCAGGAGTCATCCGCCTTGCTTCGTGGGATAGGCCTCTCGCTGGCTGGAGCTCACTAAGTAGGCAAGGCTAGTTAGCCAACGAGCCCCAGGGGTTTGCCTCTCTCTCTCTCTCTCTCTCTCTCTCTCTCTCTCTCTCTCTCTCTCCTGAGCACAGGAATTACACGTATTACACGTGTGCACTCCCATGACCAGCTTTTTCCACACACCTTTGGGATATTGAACTCACGTTCTCCTGTTCCTGGGGCAAGCACTTTACCAAACTGGGTGATCTCCTCAACCCTGTATTTGCTTTGTTTTGAAGTTCTTAGATCCCACGCCTCCCTGTCCAGGGACCACACAGAGTTAGTCTCCTGGTAAAGGCAGACCGATACACTACTTTTACGAGATACCTGGATTTCCCCACTTAGAGAGCGATTGGAGTCCAGGACAATGAGGAATAACCTTCCAAGAGGGAGCTGTCTCAGGATGCCTTCCTGTCTGATTGCAGCTATGATGACCAAGAACAAGTCTGGGGGAGATAGCCCTGGCCCAGCCCATCAGGTGGGCCTCCAGTAAAACAATCTATGAATAATCAGAGCAGCCGAGATCATCCTCAGCCATTTAAAAATGACCCCATTGTAGTCAATCCTATGATTTTTGCGCTTAGAAACTCAGGTGGGGGTTAGCTGAGAAGCTCTTTTCTGCTTCAAAGGGTACCTGGGCTAGTGGACAGGCCAGCTGGGAGGTCCCAGAGAGCGCCACCCACAGCTGGCACCCTGCAGGGCGACAATGTTTCCAGACCCTTCCCCGTCTTCATGGGCTCTTGTCCCTTTTCTACCCTTGGTGGTGGGACTCAGCTTCAGTGGCCTTGGATTGATGCCTCCGGTTGTCACCAAGTCTAACCCCAGGGCTGGCACAGTGACTTCTGCCATCTGTACAAATCACAGCAACCCAGGCTCAAAAAAAGAAGTAGACCTCACCTTCCTGAGGCATATGGCATCCGCCTCGGACAGCTCAGAGACATGAGCATCTAGGGCCTTAGAAAGGATGAGGCAGAACCAGGACTACAGCTTGGAGCTGGAGTCTAAAGCCAGCGCTCCCTCCACCCCACCCCACCCCACCCCACCCCACCCCACCCCACCCCACCCCACCCCACCTCAGTTGCTTCAGTACGAGCTGTAGCAGAGTGGACAGGCAGGAACGGATGAGCCAGCCTCAGCCTAGATGCCAGCTGAGGGGCATATTTGTACAGCTGTGGCCATCAGCGCTTCCACGGCCTGCTTGCAGGAGGCGGCTTTCCTCACTCATTAGACTCTAGTATTTTTAGGACATTTGTAGGTGATTTTCATTGTAGCCACAAACCAGGACCCCTGATTTCAACCTCCCAAAGCAACAGTTCCCTTGCTTGTTCCTGCTACTCCCTCAGGGGCTGTGTGAGCATCTCACTCTGGGCCCTCCCCTCCCCCTTCCTCAGTCACTTAGGAGGGAGCTCTGATCCCATCATGGGGGCTTCCCAAGGGCATCTGGGATAGAACAGAGTCCTGGCGACTAGAGGTTCCCTTTCCAGTGCTGCCACTTATGGCCTGAGGACTCTTAAGCTCCAGTGTTCTGATCTATAAAGCATGGCTAATAATCACTGTGATACATAATTCACAGACAGTCTCTAAGACTTATGAAGGGGCCAGGGCGGGGAGGCAGGAGTGGGTGGGTGGGGGAGCACCCTCATAGAAGGAGGGGGGAGGGGAGATGGGATAGGCAGTTTCTGGAGGGGAAACTGGAAAAGGGATAACGTTTGAAATGTAAATAAAGAAAATATCCGATACAAAATTGTCAAAAAAAAGATTTATGGAGGAAAATATTTAAAATGCAAAGCTTGGGGCTGGGGAAATGGCTCAGTCAGTTAACATGCTTGGCAGATGAGCACGAGGACCTGCTTCTGACCCCCAGTACCCACAAAAAGAGCCAGGCACAGTGGCACACAGTTGTAACCGCAGTGCAGAGGTAGAGACGGGAGTTTTCCTGACACTCACTGACCAGTCAACCTCGTCTGGAGGTTAAATAAGTGCCAGATCCTAACGAGAGACCCTGACTCGGAAATCACGGTGAACAGCCCTGAAGCTGACCCATGGCCTCTACATGCATGTGCATGTGCAGGTTCCCGAGAGTGTGCGCACAGACACACGTGCACGCATGTGCATGCAAAGAAAGGCTTTTACATAGAAGAGCTCAAAACATCATTGATGTAAATGAAGTAAATACCTAAACTAATAAAAAGACATCTTGTGTTCATGGATTGGAAGATCTAATGCCATGAGGGTTTTAGCCATTTTTTTTAAAAAATATTTTTTATTTATTTAAGTACATTGTAGCTTTTCTCAGCCATAACAGAAGAGGGTGTCCTATCCCATCACAATGATTGTGAGCCACCATGTGGTTGCTGGGAATTAAACTCAGGACCTCTGGAAGAGCAGCCAGTGCTCTTAACCACTGATCCATCTCTCCAGCCCAGCTTTAGCCTTAAAAAAAAAATTTTTTTTTTGTTTTTTTCGAGACAGGGTTTCTCTGTGTAGCCCTGGATGTCCTGGAACTCACTCTGTAGACCAGGTTGGCCTCGAACTCAGAAATCCACTTGCCTCTGCCTCCCAAGTGCTGGGATTAAAGGCATGTGCCACCACCGCCTCTTTTCAAGACAGGAGTTCTCTGTGTAGCACTGGTTGTCCTGGAACTTGCTCTGTAAACCAGGCTGGCCTCGAACTCACAGATATCTGCCTGCCTCTGCCTTCGCAGGGCTGGCATTAAAGGCATGTGCCACCATTGCACAAGTAAAAAAATATTCTTATTTATTATTATTTTTAATGCCTATGAGTGTTTTGCTTAAATGTATGTCTATGACACATATACATGTCTGGTATTCATGGAGGTCAGAAGAGGTTGGAACTCCTAGAACTGGACTCGTAGGAGGTTATGAGCCACTACATGGGTACTAATACTAGGTCTGAATTACACATGTGGCGGCAGTGGGGGAGGGGGAAAGTAGAGGTGGGGGCTGGAGAGATGGCTCAGTGGTTAAGAGCGTTAATTGTTCTTCCAAAGTTCCTGAGTTCAATTCCCAGCAACTGCATGGTGGCTCACAACCATCTGTAAAGGTATCTGATGCCCTCTTCTGGTGTATCTGGAAACAACTACAGTGTACTCATAAATAAAATAAATCTTAAAAAAAAAAAAAAAAAGATTTACACATGCTCTTAACCACTGGGTCATCTGTAGCCCCAGGGTTTTAATGTCATCAATACACCCAAATTGCGACAGGGTCTCACTGCTGAGGCCTTCTCACGAGTAGAGGACTGCATTCTCCCAAGGTCTCACTCCCTCTCCATTCCCAGGTCTTCCATAGACTTTTCCAAGGGTCTGTCTTCTTGACCTGCAGGCAGCATATATGGAGAATGAGCCAAAATAGCTTGTACACATGTCTGATGTGCAAAGTGTATCAGGTATGTGTATGTGTGTGTGCTGCATGTATGCATACATGTATGCATGCATGTGTCCTCCTGGTGTCTAACAATGTGGAGGTGGGAGCAGACAGGGAACACACAGGGGCTGACCACCCCCAACATTGCTATGACAATGAAGAACATCCAGAAATCCAAATTCTAAATCCTAACCCGGCCCTCCAGGCCCTTTTGAAGTTATATTGGAGCATATTTATTTCATAGGTTGAGTTTGATGTATCACTTTCAAATATTCAGACACACAGCATGTCATCCTTGAACTATATGCTTGCCCCAAACCCTAGGACTGTGTCAGGAAGGTTAAGTCTATTCTCACAAACTTAGTTCTTTCAAGGAAACCCCATAAGTCCACCCTCCTCAATTCAGCTGAGATTCTCAACTCCTCTGGACAGATATAGGCCCTATAGTGACTTCTTAACTCCATTACCCAGCAGGAACCACGGGCTCCCTGGAGGCTCTGAGCTCCCCAGACTTGCTCCAGTCTCCCTTCAATGTATCACTATAAGGCTGGAACTGGGTTGGCTTACACCCAAGGGTATCCTAAAGTATTGGGACCAGTGGAGACGCACTTCCAGATCTGACCACCAGAGGGCAGGCACACACAGCACCTGGAGTATAGCTACTCTGCAGGAAAAGTGGGGCTCTGTGGGCAATTGAGCATCTAGTTCCAGTGCATGTGTGGGCCAGGAGGAGAAGAGAAAGTCCTATGGTAGCTTCTGGAGGCCCCAGAGAGAGCTCCTTTTTAATTCTTGCCTTTCTATCTCCCTCCTGTCTTCCTTCCCTTCCTGCTTTTTAAAGGCTGGCATCTAGATTCAATCTTGACTTTGTTAGTTTAGATACTTTTTCTCTCTAAACCTTAGATTACCCAACTTCAAAGTGGAAAGAATAATATATCCAATTTAGAGCAATCCCCTTTTCCCTTTCCTTGGGCAGTTGGGGCATTTTCTATAGGACAACCCATTCGAGCTGTCAGAAAGGAGCTCCAGGCGATATCCTGGGCAAAACCAGTCCCTCCCTCTACCCCAGAGTGAGCTGGTTCATCAGGCCTCCGTCCTGGTAGAGGATGCCGTGAGGTTCTGTTCAGTGGTGCTGGGCAGGCTGGCTGAACTAGTCAGACTGGAGTGACTTCTACCCCAGCCTGTGAACTTTAACAATGTCGGAATGTATTCCGAGCCTCAGCAGGTCCTGCTGCATGTCAGAATAGATAATAGTACAGGAAGGATGCAGGGGTGGATGGTGGCAGTGGAGGGGGAGGAAGGATGGAAGCAACAAGGGGAGGATGGAGGGATGGGAGGGAGGGAGTGTAGAGACCCTTATTGGGGTGCCATGTTACCTGGCAGGAACTTGACATCGACCAATGTGAAGTTCCTCTCCCAGGCTTTGAGTGGGAACTCCTGTGTCAGTCATAATCCCCTCCACCTAGGGTGGAGTGCCCAGACCAAGGTGAAGCCTATTGTTCTTCAAGGACCTGTAGTTTCCTGAGAAACACTGGCCACCCATGGAGCCACTGAACTGGTTCTGCTGAGAAGCTTCCAGCCTTTGGGGAAGGGTTTTCCCCTGCCTATATATTGGGAGTTCTTCATTAAACTTTGAGACCTTGGACAGCAATGTTGTCTTGGTCTTGTCTCTTTTTGCCGCCTTCCCACACATCCCCAGCTTCCCTTCCTGGTAACCCGTTCAATATAACTGCGGCCAGTTACAAGGGAGGAAATAGATTAGTCCATGCATTACTTCAGAGCACTGGTAGCAAAGAGATTTCCATGCACGGTTCTAGCAGAATCCTAAGGACTTCTTAGAGAACCAAGGTCTAGGCAGTCAATTGAGGGGTGCTCCATTTGGGGGCTCCTTGCCTCTTAGAGGCAGCACTGATAGTAGCCATAGGGGTTTTGGTCTAAGCTTTCAGATTCTTCCAGACTGTGGGGCTTGGCTCATGTTTGCATTCATTTCTTCATTCAGCAGATACTCCCCGGGTCCTTCCCACTAGGGGTCCCAAGGATGGAGGAGGGGGGCACCCCAGGAACATCTGAGCAGGCTGCTCTGAGGACGTGGTTTTCAGCAGGAAGCAGTTCCCACAGGGGCTCCCAGCCAGAGAAGTCACTGTCTCAGATCAGAGCCAGAGGACCCAGGATAAAGGAAAGGCGCATGTGCATAGAGCTCAGTGCAGACCTGGGACCCTCAGCTCCTGCTCTCTCCCCATGGCAATGCTTCCAGGGAAAGGGTTTCTGGGAGGGCCCGGAAATGGGCATGTGTCATAAGCGTGGGTGCCCTCTCCCCAGCTGGCCTTGCCTTCTCTCCTGGCACCGGGTCACACCTGCAGGGCCTCACCCACTCCTGACCTAGATTCCCTTGCCACTCTGTCCACAGTTGTAGGGCAGAGCGAAGCCTGGCTTCAGGGGCCCAGACAGAGTCCCTGACCAGCATCACAGAAACCTGACCCCGCCTCCCCCACCAGGGTGGAGCCAGTGCCACATTAGTCAGGGTGGGAGTGAGTCTTCCTGGAGGCTGCTTGGACCCAGCTGTAGCTCTGACCTTCCCAGCAAGGCCATGCTCTGGTTGACAGGGCCTCCCAGTGGGTGGGGGTGGGCGGAACCTGGTACAGGCTTTTAGGGACAGGGACCAGTAAGTACGTAGAGCAAAGGCACTGTGTAATTGAGGCCATTGCTTCTTTAGAACTCTTCTAGTTTGCTGCTTAGAGACTCACAAATCTGCTCAGGCCCCGTTAACAGCAGGATTCTCTAGAGATGCCCAGGCCCCTGTCTGCTACAGTTGGGGTCCTTGAGAGACCCAACCTATCCCTGTCAGGTACCATCCCTGCCCTCAGCACCCAAAGTGTTCTTGGGATGACTGATCTTGTGGTCACATAGTCTAGAAAATTCTGGTGTGAGGCCTGGGTCTCTATCTTGAAGCCAAGAGGACCCATGAAACACCGGCTGTGGGAAAGAACCTGTGGACTCACCAACAGGTGGATCCTGTCGGCCTCCGTCCAGGCTGAGCCTCATCCATGACTCTGTCAGGCTCCTGGGGGTGAGGGCATCGCCGCTGGTTTCTCTTGGCTCCTCTCTTCACAGCCTGCAATTGTTAAAGCGGCCCCAGTTGGGACGTCAGAGCTCAACTAGACTGACAGCCCCAGCAGTTCCCAGGGGTTAGGGGGTTATGGTAATGATCCAAATTAGAAAGTACTATTCTTTCCAGATTGTTCTCAGATTGAAACTCCTAATTAAAGATCTTTCTCTAAGCAATCCCAGGACTTTTAGGGTGTTGTGGTGTGTTCCTGTCATCCTGGAGCAGGAGTTCAAGGCTATGAAGTAAGGTTAGCCTGGGCTACCTCGTCTTGAAAGAAAGAAAAGATGAAAGGAACAAAAGAAAAGGGAAAGAGAAGAATCTCAGGACGCTCAAATAATTGCTCCCTTACCTGGGGGACAATTTGAAAATGGCCAAGAGCTGAGAGCACAGGGTAGGACCCACTTGCAGTCCCTCTCCTGACCCCAGTTAATTTTGATATGCCGTGACTAGCTTAATGGCTGGGCACTCCTAACCTGCTAGCAAACAGTCCTCTCCGGTACTCCTGAGTTAGCATCTTTAAAATCTAGATTTCAAATTGGGGCCCAATTGGGGAAGTGGCCTGTAGTCACTTACCCCGATTCTCACATGCCGGTGGGCCTTTAGGTCTGGTCTTTCTTCTTCCCTTCACGGTGATCTCTGCTTCCTTCCTCTCTCCCAGCTCCTAGCCCTCACAAATCTCAAAGTTGGATTCCCACATTCCCGATTTGGAGGACCAGATGAATTCAAAGCATTAGAACCAATCCCCAACATCAGAGCAGTGAGGCAGCCCTGGTCCGCCATTATCCTAATGGAGGTGCTATGTGCAGGGAAGCTGCAGGTTCTTCTCCTGGAGGCAAAGATGGTCACTGTCTGCCTGGCTCTCCACCCCCAGGAATCCCTCCTTCCTGAGTGTTAGCTATAAGGTTCTTGGTCCCTAGAAATATCCAGGAATCCTGGTGAGGGCAAAGGTAGGCTCCATTCTCCTGGTATGGCCTTCTGTCAGGGGCACCAAGGCCTGGCAGATCCACTGAGCCTTATGTAACTGGTGGGGTTGCCCATAGGTCTCCAGCCTCTGCCTTCTTCTGTCCTCCTGCCTTCCTCCTTCCAACCATCCGGAGTTGGAGACTCATGTGGAGGAAATTGAGGAAAAGGGCTGGTAAGTGTGAGTGAGTGTGTGTGTGTGTGTGTGTGTGTGAGTTCATTTATGTGTGTGCACTCATGTGTCTGTGTATATGTATGTGCTTGGGTAGGAGTTGGAGAGCATATTCATTTGTATGTGTGTGTGTGTGTATATGTGTGTGTACATGTACATATATGTTCATGTGTGCATGGAGGCCAGAGGTTGACATTAGGTGATTTTGTCAATCATGTTCCACCTTATTTTTTGAGACAGGATTTCTGGTTGAACCCAGAGCTCACGGATTCAGCTGGAGGAGCTGCCCAGTGAGCTTCAGGGATCTGCCTCTCTCCCTCCCACCCTATGCTGGGGTCGCAGACAGCTCCTGCCTGCCCCTGGCTTTTCCTATGGGAACTGGAGACCCAGACTCACAGTGTCACCGCGGCAGGCACTTTACTAACTCCTTAGGCCCAGGCCCAGCCTACCGGCCCACACAGACCGACGCTCTTTTTCAGCTGGTTCTCAGCTACCCAGGGCTGACATGGTCGATCGGTGTGTTCTCTGTGTCATTACTGTAGTGACACCCAGGATACTTCCGTCCCTCTAACTGCTCAGTCAACACTTAGGCTGTTCTGAGAGGAAATGAGGGGGCCTCCCAAGGCCCTCCTTTGCTGGAAGATTCTTAGAATGCCTCAGGTGACCTGATATACCTTACCCTGAGCTGACAGATCCTGGCGCAGGGTCCCCTCACCCCCACTTACCCACCTACTCAGACCCTAATCCACTGAATCTACATGGTCCTTTCAAAGGGCTAAAATCTTCACCTGGAGGAAGAGTATGGCACGTCCATTGTCCATCCTGGTAGGGGACACCAATCAGGAGTGGAATGACTGTAGGTGAAGCCAGGAGAGGCTGGGACTGTAGGCTCTTTCCATCAGAGTACCACTAGGTGGCACTGTCAGCCCTCACTTAGGGCTAAGCAACAAGACTAGGGGGAATCAGCTTGTTAAAAGGGGTATCCAGGCATTTCAGGAAGACAATCACTGAGCAGTGACCAGGAATCACCCCCCAAAACCTTGTGTTTGACAGACACAGCACGCTGTCCCTCTGCTTTTGACCGTTAAAGCTCCGAGTATTAACACATTTCTCTGTGAGGAGGATCAGTCTGAACTCAAGGGGCAGGGCTGCTCAGAGGTATCATCCCAGAAGCTGGGATCCCAAGGCAGGAGGATGGATGGCTACAGGAGTAGTTTAAGGCATTTGCCACTTGTGAGGAGGCTAGAGCCGGACCCTCAGGAGGTGGTCCTTCCCTTTTCTGTGTGGGTACTGGGGATCAAGCTCAGGCAATCAGGCCACTCTACTAGAAATGCTGGGCACTGAGTCATCTAGACAATGTGTGAGACTTTGTATTTTCTTAGTAATTTTTTTCTTTTTGTTTGCTTGCTTTCTTTTCCAGAGAGTGTTTCTCTGTGTAGCCCTGGCTGTCCTAGAACTCATTCAGTAGACCAGGCTGGCCCCAAACTCAGAGATCCCCCTGCCTCTGCTTTCCAAGTGCTGGAATTAAAGATGTGCACCACCACTGCCCGGCTCAGTAATCTTTCTCAATGAGCAGTGTGATTTAGAAATGTGAGTCCACCACTCAGAGGAGCAGGGAGGATGGGGGAAGGATTGTGGGAGAGGGGGACCGGGAAGAGGGCCGTGAGCAGAACCTAAAGTGAATAAGTAAAAAAAGAAAGAGTGGGGGGAAAATCTGAATCCAGCTGTTAGGGGGATGGTTTTGTACACTGTGGATTCAGATGCTCATTTCTGTGCCCTGAGATCTGATTGAATCACAGTGTTGTGTGAAAATTGTTTTCTATCACCTCTGATTGTTTAATTAAGTGCTGATCAACCAATAACTCCGCAGGACTTCCAGTCCCAGTTGGGGGTCCCTGGGAGACAAAAGAGAGAGAGAGACACACACACACACACAGAGACAAGACACACACACACACACACACACACACACACACACTGCTGGTGGTGGTGGCGCATGCCTTTAATCCCAGCACTTGGGAGGCAGAGGCAGAGGCAGAGGCAGGCAGATTTCTGAGTTCAGGGCCAGCCTGGTCTACAGAGTGAGTTCAAAGACAGCCAGGGCTACACAGAGAAACCCTGTCTCGGGGGGAAAAAAAAAAAAAAAAAAGAAAGAAAGAAAGAAAGAAAGTTAAAGACACACACACACACACACACACACACACACACACGGACACACACACATGGACACATACACGGACATGGACACGAATCGACAGATGGACAGATAGACATAGAGAGAGGAGAGGTGTGGAGGGACTGGGAGGGGTCACGATGAGAACACATATGGTCTGAGCGAGATTCCGACTCAGATTCAGATTGCGGGTAAAGGGCCACGTGGCTGGGACGTAGCCAAGTAGCATAGTAGGGTTAGAACAGATGAGAGTCTGCCCAGCTATAGGGCTCGCAGCTTGTAATGCTGGGGCCTCGACTGAGCCTTCACAGGACCAAGGACCTCTCCTCCCACCGATGCCCAACAAGGCATTCTTCCGCCACAATTGCAGCTGGAACAATGTGTACCCCTTGGTTGATGGCTTAGTCCCTAGGAGTCCTGGGGCGTCTGGTTGGCTGACATCATCGTTCTTCCCATGGGGCTGCAAACCCCTTCAGCTCCTCCAGTCCTCCCTCCAACTCCTCCATTGGGGACCCCACACTCAGTCCAATGGTTGGCTGCTAGCATCTGCCTCTGTATCTGTAAGGCTCTGGCAGGGCCCCTCAGGGGACAGTCATAACAGGCTCCTTTCTGCAAGCACTTCTTGTTGTCCATAATAGTGTCAGGGTTTGGTTTCTGTTTATAGGATGAATCCTCAGGTAGTCCTGGAACTCACTCTGTAGACCAGGCTGGCCTCGAACTCAGAAATCTACCTGCCTCTGCCTCCCAAGTGCTGGGATTAAAGGCGTGCACCTCCACCGCCCGGCCACCATTGGTGTTCTGTTCAGGAATTTTTTCTCTGAGCCCATGTGTTCAGGTCTCTTCCCCACTTTCTCCTCTATAAGCTTCAGTGTATCTGGTTTTTATGTGGAGGTCCTTGGTCCAATTGGACTTGAGCTTTGTACAAAAAGATAAGAATGAGTCGATTTACATTTTTCTACATGCTGACCTCCAGCTGAGCCAGCACCATTTGTTAAAAATGCTGTTTTTTTTTCCCCCCATTGGATGTTTTTTAGCTCCTTTGTCAAATATCAAGTAACCGTAGATGTGTGGGTTCATACCTGGGTCTTCAATTCTATTCCATGGATCTTCCTGTCTGTCTGCATACCAATACCAAACAGTTTTTTTTTTTTTTTAATCACTGTTGATTTGTAGTACAGCTTGAGGTCAGGTTGAGGTCAGGGATGGTGATTGTCCCAGAAGTTCTTTTCTTGTGGAGAATAGTTTTCGATATCCTGGGTTTTTTGTTATTCCAAATGAAATTGCAGATTCCTCTTACTAGCTCTGTGAAGAATTGATTTGGAATTTTGATGGCGATTGCACTGAATCTGTAGATTGCTTTCCGCTAGATGGCCATTTTTACTATATTAATCCTGCCAATCCATGAACATGGGAGATCTTTCCATCTTCTGAGATCTTTGATTTCTTTCTTCAGAGGCTTGAAGTTCTTGTCATACAGATCTTAAACTTGTTTGGTTAGAGTCACGCCAAGATACTTTATATTGTTTGTGACTATTGTGAAGGGTGTCATTTCCCTAATTTCTTTCTCAGCCTGTTTATCCTTTGAGTATAGGAAGGCTACTGATTTGTTTGAGTTAATTTTATATCCCGCCACTTTGCTGAAGTTGTTTATCAGCTTTAGGAGTTCTCTGGTGGAATTTTGGGGGTCACTTAAGTATATGATCATATCATCTGCAAGTAGTAATATTTTGACTTCTTCCTTTTCATTTTATATCCATTTGACCTCCTTTTGTTGTCTAATTGCGCTAGCTAGAACTTCAAGTACTATATTGAATAGATAGGGAGAGAGTGGGCAGCCCTGTCTTTCCCGATTTTAGTGGGATTACTTCAAGTTTTTCTCCATTTAGTTTGATGTTGGCTACTAGTTTGCTGTTTATTGTTTTCACTATGTTTAGGTATGGGCCTTAAGTTCCTGATCTCTCCAAGACTTTTAACATGAAGGGATACTGAATTTTATCAAAAGCCTTTTCAGCATCTAATGAAATGATCAGTTTTTTTCTTTGAATTTGTTTATGAAGAGTATTACATTGATGGGTTCCGTATACTGAAACATCCCTGCATCCCTGGTATGAAGCCTACCTGATTGTGGTGAATGATCGTTTTGATGTAGTCTTAGATTCGGTTGGCAAGAATTTTATTATTTTTGCATCAATATTCATAAGGGAAATTGGTCTGAAGTTCTCTTTCCTTGTTTGGTCTTTGGTTTACGTATAAGTGTGATTGTGGCTTCATAAAAATGAATTGGGTAGTGTTCCTTCTGTTTCTATTTTGTGGAATAGTTTGAAGAGTATCAGAATTAGATCTTTGAAGATCTGATAGAATTCCCCACTAAACCTATGTGGTCCTGGGCTTTTTTGGATTGGGAGACGGTTAATGACTACTTCTAGTTCCTCAGGACTTATAGGACTATTTAGATGGTTTATCTGATCCTGTTTTAACATTGGCACCTGGCATGTGTCTAGAAAATTGTCCATTTCATCCAAATTTTCCAATTTTGTTGAGTATAAGCTTTTGTAGTAGGATCTGATGATTTTTTGAATTTCCACACTTTCTGTTGTTACATCTCCCTTCTCATTTCTGATTTTATTAATTTGGTTTGTGCCTCTGTGCCCTCTGGTTAGTCTTGCTAAGGGTTTACCTATCTTGTTGGTTTTCTCAAAGAACCAGCTCCTGGTTTTGTTGATTCTTTGTATAGTTCTTTTTGTTTCTATTTGGTTGATTTTGGCCCCGAGTTTGATTATTTCCTGCCATCTAGTCCACTTGGGTGTATTTGCTTCTTTTTTTTTCTAGAGAGTTCAGGTATGCTGTCAAGCTGCTAGTGTATGCTCTCTCCATTTCCTTTTTGGAGGCACTTAGCGCTATGGGTTTTCCTCTTAGCACTGCTTTCGTTGTGTCCCATAAGTTTTGGTATGATGTGTCTTTATTTTCATTAAATTCTAAAAAGTCTTTATTTCTTCGTTGACCAAAGTTATCAGTGAGTAGAGCATTGTTCAACATCCATGTATATGTGTGTTTTCCGTTGTTTTTGTTTGAACTTAAGACTAGCCTTAGATTGTGGTGATTTGATAGGGTGCATGGCATTATTTCAATATTCCTGTATCTGTTGAGGCCTGTTTTGTGACTAATTATGTGGTCAAATTTTGGAGAAGGTGCCACGAGGTGCTGAGAAGAGGGTATATTCTTTTGCTTTAGGATGGAATGTTCTATAAATATCTGTTAGATCCATTTGGTTCATAACTTCTCTTAGTTTCACTGTCTCTGTTTACTTTCTGTTTCTATGATCTGTCCATTGCTGAGAGTGGGGTGGTGAAGTCTCCCACTATTATTGTGTGAGGTGTAAGGTGTGCTTTGAACTTTAGTAAAGTTTCTTTTATGAATGTGGGTGCCCTTGCTTTTGGAGCATAGATGTTGAGAATTGAGAGTTCTTCTTGGTAGATTTTTCCTTTGACCAGTATGAAGTACCCCTCCTTATCTTTTTTGACAACTTTTGGTTGAAAGTTGATTTTATTCTATGTAAGAATGGCCACTCCAGCTTGTTTTTTGGGACCATTTGTTTGGAAAATCGTTTTCCAATCTTTGACTCTGAGGTAGTGACTGTCTTTGTCACTTGGGTGGGTCTCTTGTATGCAGCAAAATGTTGGGTCTTGTTTACGTATCCAGTCTGTTAGTCTGTCTTCTTATTGGGGAATTGAGTCCATTGATGTTGAGAGATATTAAGGAAAAGTGATTGTTACTCCCTGTTATTTTTATTGTTAAAGGTGAAATTCTGTTTGTGTGGCTTTCTCCTCTTGGGTTTGTTGAAAGAAGATTACTTTATTGCTTTTTCTATGGTGTAGTTTCCTTCCTTGTGTTGGTATTTTCTACCCATTGTCCTTTGTAAAGCTGGGTTTGTAGAAAGATATTGTGTAAATTTGGTTTTGTCATGGAATGTCTTATTTTCTCCACCTATGGTAATTGAGAGTTTTGCTGGGTATAGTAGCCTGGGCTGACATTTGTGTTCTCTTAGGGTCTGTATGAGGTCTGCCTAGGATCTTCTAGCTTTCATCATCTCAAGTGAGAAGTATGATGTTATTCTGATAGGCTTGCCTTTATATATTACTTGACCTTTTTTCCTTACTGCTTTTTTTGGCTGGGAGGGGGGGCTGAATTTTTTTTTTTTTTTTGAGACGGGGTTTCTCTGTGTAGCTCTGGCTGTCCTGGAACTCATTTTGTAGACCAGGCTGGCCTCAAACTCAGAAATCCGACTGCCTCTGCCTCCCAGAGTGCTGGGATTACAGGCGTGTGCCCCCACCTCCTGGCTCCTTACTGCTTTTAATAGTCTTTCTTTGTTTAGTGCATTTGATGTTTTGATTATTATGTACTGGGAGGACTTTCTGTTCTGGTCCAGTCTGTTTGGAGTTCTGGAGGCTTCGTGTATGTTCATGGGCCTCCCCTCCCATTGCTGTCAGACAAGGCTATACTCTGCCACATATGTATCCGGAGTCCTGGATCCCTCCCTGTACGTTCCTTGTTGGTGGTCTAGTTACTTCCCAGGATTCTCTGGCCACTTCACTAAGACAAGAGTGCATTGTTCCTAAACTATGAGAGTTAAGGGTTGTGTTGCATAAGTAGGGAAGGGCTCCATCTCAGTATTGGGAAGGGAGGAGGAGGGGGAGAGGAGGAGGAGGAGGAGAAGGAGGAAGAGTAGTAGTAGTAGTAGTAGTAGGAGGAGGAGGAGGAGGAGGAGGAGAAGGTGGAGGAGGAGGAGGAAGAGGAGGAGGACAGTGTGTTAAACCAGAATCCACAGACTATATTTGTGCTGAGAAGCCTTTAGATTATGGTCCTTCTATCAGAGAGACAGGACATATGGGATACATGTGGTTCTACTTCCAAGGAGCCTTATCACTTTGCCTACTTTCTTAGAATCATCTGGGAAGGCCTGGGCTGCAGAGGGATCAGTTGTGTAGCCTGCTCACTCTCACCACCCTGGGTGCTTTGTAGGATTGATTGGCTTTGGAGTCCCTCGAATTCGGTGAGGGAATGACCTTTACCCTCTTCCTTTACCTTTTCAGTCAGTCCTGTGTGAAAGGAAAGTCAGGAGATTGAGGGAGTGGCGAGTAGTGTGCAAAGAGAAGGGGAAGGGGATTTGGGAAGTTGACATGTTTCAGGTTTCTGAGTTTGCATCTTATGCAGGGAGGAAGCATTGGCCTAAAGCTCAGCCTCACCCCAATCCCCAGGCTCCTCGGGTTCTGAAGGTCCGCCAGTCTATGCAGCACGTGCTCATCTCTTCGAATAAGCGGGTTATTTTTGTGAGGGATGATGTACCAGATGAGACTCCTACCTATTTCTCCCTCTTTCTTACCTCCCTTCTCTGTGCTCTGTGAGAAACCAAATCCAGCACTTCGCTCCTGATGGGCAGGCATGAACCACGAAGCCTCACCTGCAGTTCATGGAAGCAGCAGCTGCTGTGGTTTGGAGGTCACATAGGCTTAAGTTTTAACCCTGTGTACCTTCTGAGCTGCCTGGGTCTGTCCCTTTCAACCCGCGGTTTCCTTGTATGTAGACAGGAAGCAGTACATCGATGAAATTTAAATGACATAAAAACATTTAGCATGGTCTCAGGCACATAGAAAAAAAAATCTCAGACAGCAATTTTGCGTATCTCAGTATCTTTTTCTTACATTGTGACCTGGAAAGTTGCCCCCAGTTCTGACTCCCTCCACTGGACTTGGGAGTGAGCTGCAGATGGGTTTTTTTCCATGGGGAAATGGGCAGAAGTTTTTTAAACTAACTGTACAGTGAATAGGAACAAGTTATGTTTGAAAGTCTTTACTGCAAGAGTGTATTCAATATTTTCCCTCAATCTTTTTGTTTCTGAAGAATCCTGCAGGTCACTGTTTCTATTCTTTCCATTGTAGGCAGTATGGAGGGAAAATGTAACTTAGAGATCATGGATAAAAGCAGTGTGTCCTGTCCTACCTGCCAGGCAGTGGGGAGGAAGACTATAGAGGGTTTAAAGAAACACATGGAAAACTGCAAACAGGTTAGCTATTTTGTGACACTTCATGACCGTTAGGATTTTTTTTTAAACTATAGGCTTCTTGTACTGTGTGCAGTCTATGATAGCTCATTAGGAGTAGCATTGTGAGTTAGAGACTTTATATGTACAGGCTTGGGTTTGCATGTTTATTTACTTGTACTACTAGTTGCATTTTAATGTGTGCACATAGAATGCAGAAAAAAGTGAGAACTGCTTTAATGTGTTTGTTATTTTATTTCACTGTGAGCAGCTACCTGACCCAAAGAGATAAAGGGAGGAGCTCGCTTTGCCTCAGGGTTTGGGAGGGGAAGCCCAGGAAACCACACTGGCTTCCGTGACTCAGCTGCAGGTACTAGGCACCTGGGACAGAGCTCCTCACAGGACAGTTGAATCAGGACCCAGATCAGGAGGGAAGCAGGGTCATAACCTCCAGAGGGCCGCTTCTAAGTGACACCAGCCAGACCCCCTCCTTTCCCTAAAGTTTCCACAACCTCCCAAAACAGTAGCACCAGCCAGGGACCTGGTATTCCACACAGGAGCCTGTGACAGGGACACCAGCTGGAGACCTGGTGCTCCACACAGGAGCCTGTGGCAACATCAGGCTCAAGCCATAACACAATGAGGACCGAGTGACATGTGCTGGTTCCCTTTTGCCAAATGATTCTGGCTTGTGTCAAGTTGACACAAAAATCTCCAGCACTGAAGGACCACATGAGTGTCCTGGCAGTGGGAAGAAAAATACTGTAATAAAGTTGTGTCAAGTTGACAACACCCAGCTCAGACTTGTGGCTTTAGTTGTAGAAACATTTCTGATACCTTAATGGTCTATACTCTTAATTTGAAACATTGTGTCCTATTCACTGGCCCTCCTCTGTCACATTTCCTTCATCCCTTTCTTTTCCCTAGAGCACATGACAGATAAGTGAGGCTGTCTTATACTTCACACGGTGACAGGCAGAGTGGCACATCCGGTAATCCCAGCATCTGGGGGCAAAAGCAGGATCAGAAGAGTTCAAGGCCATCCCTAGCTACATAAGGTCACTCTGGGTTACATGAGACCCTCCCCCCCACCAAATACCCAACAACCCAAACCCAAAACTTCACACCAATTACTTCAGAATATGTCCCTCGTGGGCAAAGACATTTGCCACTCTAAGAATGACATAAATTATCCACTCTGGGAATGACAATTAATCTGGTCACATTACCTACATTCAGATTTCCCTCATTATCCCTGGGGAAGTTGTTTTTATTTTCCAGATCTCGAACCCAGTCAAGGAGAACCTACTGACTGTAGTTACAGGTGTCTGCCCTCTTCCATAGCTGCAGTCTTTTTCTTTTTTCCTTGTCTGCCATGACGCTGACATTTTTAGAAGTCTAGGCAAATCTCTTTTTGAATGTACCTCACATTTCTGAATGTACCTCACATTTCTGAATGTACCTCACATTTCTGAATGTACCTCACATTTCCAGAAGGTGCAAATGTGCTCTGCTGTCTTTCCCTCGTGTTCAGGTTTAAGGGTTTTTTCCCTTTTGCAGGAGACTAGCATGTCACATCAGGAGTTACCTGGCATGTGTATCTCTTCCTTGGCGAGGCCACGGGGGCATTCAGTGGTGGTGCTGTCTGCTGTGTCTCCACATCCTGTCTCCCAGCCTCCCGGCTGTCTTTACCCACTGTTTCTGCATGTGCTGCTGATTTCTGCTTGACTCAATTTTTCCTGCAGAGACTCTCAACCAGTGATTTTTCTATTTCTAGCCCTCTTGCTCTTATACACTGATTAACTGGTGTTCTTTTCTAAGGAGCTCTGATTCACTCCCCACCCATTTTTTTTTTAAAGACAGGGTTTTTATGTAGTCTAGCTGGACTAGAACTATTATAAATCCCAGCCTGGCCTTGAACTCATAACCCTCTTACCTCAGCCTCCAGAATACTGGGATTACATGCATCCACCACTGTGTATGTCTTAGATGTATTTTAATGTATTTAAAATTTTTATTTCATTTTATTTTTTATATGTCTGAATGCGTGTGCAGTGCTGTGGGCCAGAGGCGGGCACTGGATCTCCTGGAACTGAAGCTACAGGTGATTGTGACCCTCCCAATGTGGGTGCTGGGACTCTAGCACAGCGCTAGAGGCAGAGGGGCAGGAGCTCTTCACATTCCTCCCTCTCTCCAGCCCCTCATCACTCACTCTTTATTCAGCGCCCCCCACCCCCACCCCAGCTGCCAACCTGTTTTGAGAGAAAAAGAGGTGGGGGAGGGACAGGTGGAGGGAGTGGGGTGGAGGTGGTGCACTTTTAAACTCCAGAGGCAGAGGCAGGCAGATCTCTGAGTTCCAGGACAGCCAGGACTACACAGAGAAAACCTGTCTCAAACAAAGAAAACAGAAAAACAAATAAAGCAAAACAGAAACCCAACTTGTATCCCTCTAAGCTAAAGTGCTAGTCTAAAGTTCTGGCAATTAGCAACCCCACTGGGAAGGCGTCTCTGTGTTACTAGTGATTTGAGGAGTGCCTGGCAGAGGGCTCCTATTGGCTTGTCTTGGGTCATGTGCACAACCTTGAACCAATCACTGTCCTGCAAGGGAAAGGGTGCTCTGCCCACCTGCTTTGTGTGCTGTCAAGCCGACTTGGGGCTGGGAAGGGAGATTGATTATATCTTACGGGCCCCAGAATGGAGACTAACAGTTATCCGGGGGGAAAAGAAAGGGGTTAATGCCAGAGAGGGGCGAGGGTGGCTGCCGACCGGAGAGCACGCGCCTGGCCTTGAAGGGTACTATCCTTCATCATTGACCTGTGGGGTTGTTGGGACCCAGTTGTAAATCTCACCAATTTCCCATTCATTATGGGCAGGTGATGGGTTACCACCAACACCTTTAACCCAGTTTTTCTTTAGTCCTCATGATTTCGGAACAGTCAGAAGGGACAAATTCTTCCATAGTGTCTTCAGGATCACAGCCCCCACTCTCCCATGTCTCTCCTCCTCCCGAGACACTTCTCAGTTCTCCTAGGCATCTACCCTGACGCTGACCTCACTGCTTCTTCCACAGGGGTTCTCAGGACAGTCCAAGGCTCGCTGCATGAAGAGCCTTCTTCAAGCAATTCATTTTCCTTAACCGCTTTCGGATGCTGTCCGCGCTGCCCCCATCTCCTGCCATGCCCAGGTTGCCCACGAGAAGGAAAAGGTACCCTTCCCCGGCTGGCTGTCCAACAAACACTTTCTGAGGATCCTACACATCTTTGGAACTTTGTGTGACATTGTGTTTACAAAGCTCAGGGATACCCTGCCGCTTGGAGCTCCCATTTGGAGGGGTGGGTGGATGTGGTGGGGGCGGGGTGAGGAGGTACAACTGCGACAGAAGCTACGGAGGTAAAAAAGATACCAACAAGGGGTCTTCTGTTTTATCTTAGAAGGGCATCAACAAAGAGTAAGAGAATGGCTCTTTACACGGGTGTTTTCCAGCTTCGGTGTCGGTTTTTCTCTGCTCCTGACCCCTCCTCTTTTTGTCCGGATAATAATCACCTATACTTGCTTCCAACCTAACCCTTGTGCCCAATTCTCTAGCCACTGCAGTGTTCTTCCTCAAATGGCCTTACCTTTTCTTCAGCTCTCCCTGGTCCTTCCCACAGGTGATCCCCACAGCCTTGCTGAGCCTCCCACTCCCGTGCTCCATCACTGAGGCTAAGGCACCCCTGGCTGCAGCTTCTTCATCTGTGAGGTTGCTAGGCGCGCCCTCTGCGGGCCCGGGTAGAAGTGCAGCAGCGCAAGCCCTCAGAGACCCTACAGCCCATGGTGCCCTGAGTTCATGCTTCCGGGATCATGGAGGGGCAGAGTCTCCCTCCAGTTCCAGGGGGACTTGTGCCAGCAATACACATCGTGGGACAAACAGTTTCGAGTGGGTGGGGCCCTAACAGTCCAGAATTGGGAAAGAGTCCTGTTCTCAGCCGGACCATTTCTATTTTTACTGGAGTCTTCTGATCTCAGAAATAAAACTAAAGGTCTTCTTCTGGAACCTAACCTTGCAAAAAGTCAGTAATCAGACTCACTACACACAAACAATGGAAACAGGGGCTTCAGGTATTCCCAGCTAGAGAGAAGCTGTGTTCCAGATGTCATTGGAGAAAGAAGGACAATTAGACAAGATCCGTGGGGACGAGAATGAATGCCACATCCACTCAGAGACCGGCGAGCAGGGACGGTGGCTACATCCTCGCCCTGTGTCTGCAAGAAAGAGTTTAAGGAACTGGGGGTACTGGGGACCCTTTGATGGTAGAACCCAACAAACACTAGACAGTTCTCTGCACTGCTTTAGACGGAAGCTGTCACGGGTTTTGATAAATCAAAGGGACCTGGATTCATCCCAGGTCCTGTCTTCAGGTGCCTGCAGCCAAGGCTCTCACTGTTGAGATCTGGCTCCCCCTTGTGGCAGAGAAATAGACTAGTTTACTAGATACTCCCAGAAGTTCCCCATGGAGAGAGTTATGGAAACTCTTAGTGACTAGAGTTATTTTGGGATATGACAGGGGAGGTCAAGAATCAAGGAGAGTTGTGGAACAAAGGAGGTTAAAGTGAGACAAATAAAAGCTGAAAATATCTTCCTTCAGTTTTTTAATCATTATGCCAACTGGAAAAAAAAAAAAAAGGAGAATTAGGGCTTTGTCCAGGGATTCTGGGCTCTAGGCAGAGCTAAAGAAATTCAGGAATGTGTTAGGATTGAATAATGGAGGAGTGCATGTCTGCAATCCCTTCACGTGGGAGGATGTGGCAGGCGTGCTGTCCAGCAGGATGCGCTTTGGAGGCTGCATAACAAATCTCTCTCCCTCTCAAAGAATTATTCAGAGACAAATGGGCCACAGCTGTCTCTAAATAGCTAGAACTATTTGGAGAAAACAAACATCCGAAGGGATGAAAACAGCTGGAGAATAGGCTGTGGTGGTGCTGAAATGACGATGGAAGGATGGGGGAGGGGAAGGGGTGCTGCTGATCCAGAAGACTCTAGGATCAAAGAGGATAAAAGGAAATGATCTCTGGGACACCCCATGGCCGGATCAAAGCCGAGAGGACTTAGGGTAGGAGACGGCTAGATATTGAGCACATTTGAAGTCTGATGTGCTAAAAATGGAACTGGTGACCTTGCTGTCAGGTCAGCCAGTGGCTATTTTTAACAACTTAGGTCAGCTAGCATGGACCTTGAATATAAATGTTAAAGTATCTGTAAGGGCAAAGATGGGAGTTTGAACCAGGTAGGGCAGGAAAGTACCAACCTGGCTCCAAACACGGGCTCAACAAACACAGCAAAATGCCCAGTGCCCCATCTAAACTCAAGGTAGGGTTTGTACACATGGATTAAATCTTAGTGTTTTAAGAACAAACATTGCCTATAGAATCTATTCTAAACCATTCCCTTCATGGGAGGAATTGACTCCCGGCTCAGCTACAGAATTCTGAAGGCTACAGAATGAGAGACATAGAAGATGAACTCTGTTTATAGGGTGCCCAGACTACACAATGATGCGAGGTGGAAACCTCCAGTTTATTTAGAAAGCCAGTTTTGTCCAATGATGCTTTCCCGAGGCACACAGGTGCAAGGATGTCTTGCTGAAGTAGACAGGTGAAAGAATGTTTTCTTGATGCAGACACGTGAAAGGGCCCGTGAAGGCGTATAAATACGACCCCATGGAGCGTTGGAGAGGAGCGCTGAGCTTTGGTTTGTTTTCCTCTGCCTCACCATTTTCGCTAACTATTCACATGTATCGGTTTACCTTACATAGCATTGTTGAGCTCAGCTTGTGCGAATGCTGCTAAAGAGAGAAACTCACCAAAGAGCCTCCCATGAAGTTCCTGTGGCTTCTTGCTGCTTCTGCAGCCTTGCCTCAGGCTGGCTGGCGAACCTTGCAGTTTCCTCAGGATTGAAATATGGCTGCTGGTTCATGCATGGTGTCTGCCTGCCGAGAGGACTGGACTACAGCTGCTGGTTTGTATCTGGTGTTTGCTACAGGACTAAACTGCTGACAAAGAAGATCGAGCTCACCCCCCAAAGAACTATTGATAATCAGGCCCATATCCCCCACCTCCTAATAACATCTCTTCCACTACCTCTGGTGGGTCATCAGCAATAGGACAGGATGAACATTTATTAAAATTGGCTGCAAAAATTTGTACCTACAATGATGAGGTCTATCAAAAGTAAGCAGGCAAGAAGAGATTCCCACAGATAAAGCTGGAAAAACTGAGCAAGAAAATGAAGGATAGTATTGAGCCCTATCACAAAGTACAAAAGAAATATACATGCATCCATACCAATAAATATAAATGAACAAATAGAAAGTGATGAGGAAAAAAATTTAAAAAATAAAGCTGGGTGGTGGTGGCGCACGCCTTTAATCCCAGCACTTGGGAGGCAGAGGCAGGCGGATTTCTGAGTTCGAGGCCAGCCTGGCCTACAGAGTGAGTTCCAGGACAGCCAGGACTACACAGAGAAACCCTGTCTTGAAAAAACAAACAAAAAAAAATAAAAAGAAGAAGAAGAAGAAGAAAGTGATGAGGAGGGTGGCAAATCTTTCTTACTCAAGAATTTCAAGGAGTATGTGTTTTATTATTCCTCCAGGAGATGGGGCTTAATCATGCTAGCCCCGTACCTGCAATAGGAGTTAGATTTATAGGACACTTCTGGAAGCAAAGTATGAACAAAGGAAAATAGCAATGTCAGGTAGAGATGCAGCATGCATGCTCTGCAGATGGCTCGACACTAGTGTTACAAGGTGAGGGCGTGTCCCTCTTGATGTGCTGGAATAAGAAGGGTGGCCACAGCTGTGCGTTCTCCATTCCTACCCCTCCCCAAACACAGACTCTCAGTCTAAACATGAACAGGACATCACACAAACTCAAATTTAGAGATTATTCTCTTTATTAGTGTAGTGATAGAACACTTGCCTAGGACTCAGAGGACTCTGGGTTGGGTCTTCTGCATCATGGTGCTCTAGATTAGATCCTGAACACTAGTGGGAAAATATGAGATGCAAATGAAGGCGAGAGTTAAGAGTAAATGTGCCCCTGTTTTCATTTTAGTGAGATAGGGTTTCTGTAGCTCAAGCTGGCTTTGAATTTCAATGTAGCCAAGGATGCCCTTTGATTCTGGGTCCTCTTCAATTCTGGATCCTACACCTACCATTTTAATCTCATGGTCTCAACAAGTGTACTGAAGTTCTATGAGATGTGAAAAGTGTGGCTGGGGAGATGGCTCAATGGTTAAAGCACTGGCTGCTCTTGCAGAGGACCTGAGCTGAGTCCCAGCACCCACATGGCCTCCCACAACTGCCTGTAACTACAGTTCCAGGGAACCTGATGCCATCTTCTGAACCTCTTGGACATGCATGTGTTACACAAGCATACATGCAAGCAAAATGTACATACACATAAAATATTTTTTAAGAAAGATTTTAAGGATAAGTGAGAAAGGGAATTACTGTACTATTATTGCACCTTCTGTGGTTATTCCAAAATAAAAAGTAGAAATAAACTTGGCAGTAAGATAGTAGATCCTAGGATAAGGTGTTCCTCTAAAGCCACTACTCAATTTGAAGCATATCAGGTCAATAGCAACCAGGAAACAAGCAGACCTGCAGACTTAGAAAACCACGGAGTACCTCAAAGTCTATGAGGGTTCCCACACCAGCTATCCTAACTCTCACTGATTGGCTCTGCATTCTAACCTGCAGTTTGAAATGTATGGCAGGGACCTAATCCACGCTTAGGACAGTGGCCAGCGCCAGACAAGATGTGAATAGGAACAAGCCATTTTGGAAGACTTTGAGACTTTGCCTCATCCCTTTTTCCTTAATGACACTTTGTCAGGCTGAACCCCAGAAGATTCATAGATGGATTCTTCCCTGAGTTTGGGATATCAGGGCTCTCAGAGCCAGGGGCAGCCCCAAGGAAGAGCAGTGGCTGGAATGCACAATGACTGGCTTTCCCTATTGTGATGTCATATACATTCTGGAGACAGAGACTCTAGATGAGAGGGGCATGGGCTTGAGTAATGGAGCCTGTTTGGGGGCTGCCTATCCCACTGCTACACCGTCTCAGCCTTATTCTACTTAGTTTCTTGGTTTGTGGCATCTGGGTATTGTTTTCTAGGTATCAGAGCCAGACACGAGTGGCAGCCAAGATAGAGTAATAGGCACTCTCTCTCAAAACCCACTTCCTCTCTGTGCTGAACCCCTATAAGTTTGTATAAATCCGTAGCCTCTGGGCCATCTGAGGGAGTGGCAGAGGGTAGGGGAGTTGAGACAATGTTCATAGATGTCTTTTTCTTAGTTCAAGAAGCTTTAGGCCAGGTACAGTGGTGCACACCTTTGATGTCAGCACTTGGGAGGAAGAGGCAGGAGGGTCTCTCTGAGTTCAAAGTCATCCTGGTCCACATAGTGAGTTCCAGGAGAGCAAGGACTACTGTCTCAAAAAGCCAAAAATAGAAGAGGGAGAGGAAAGAAAAGAAAGATAAGGAAGAGAAAGAAGAAAAAAGAATAGGGAAGAAGGAAAAGGAGGAAGAGGAGAAGGACGGGGAGATCAAGAGGAGGAGGTGGTGGTAGTATTAGTAGTAGCTTTAGGATCATATTATCAAAAGACACCGAGAAAGAATGTCTGAGATATTGAAGAAGTGCTGCCTAGGAGCTTGAGCCGAAGGGAGACATTCAGACTGACATACATAGAACTTTTGGGGCAAAGAATGTGATAAGAGATGAGAGGCATGGATATTGTCCATGACATGGGCAGAAGACTGAATGAGTCCATTTTGTAAACAGATTTATACTCATATGACAAGACGGTCTTGAGACATTAATTGCAAGTGACAACTTTGTGGGTGGGAATTTTTATTTTCTACAGAAGAGGAATATTGTGCAGACATGATGCACACGGTTAACACTAGTAGGTCATGCCTCCTGTCTGAGTTTCCTCTCCTGTGAGTAGACCATGAGTGTCTGCCTCCCTCATAGTCCCACCATCTTGCCCAGACTTGAGGCGCCCACCTTTTTTATTTTAGTCATTCCAGTGAGTGTATGATATCACATTGTGGTTCATGTGTGTTTCCCCATGACTAGAAATACCGAGCAACTTCTCACATTTACTATAAATTTTGAAATTCTTGTGTAAACTGCCTATTCAACTCATCTGAGCACTTTTAATTTGTGTGTGTGCATGTGTGCGAGTGTGAATGTGCATGTGTGTGTGAATATGTGGAAGCACTTGGCATTGTTCACATGAAGAGGTCAGAGGACGATTTTGCGGAGTTGCTTCTCTCCTTTCATTTCGATGTGGGTTCTGAACTCAGGTCACCAGCCTTGCAAGGCCTTTACCTGCTGAGCCATGTCACTTGGCCCTCGTAGTATATTCCCAATGTTTGGGTGGTTACTGCTTTATGTAGTGATTTAAAAGACCTCACTGAATATTACAAACAGGAGTTCTCTGCTAGGTAGAGATATTAGATAGCACACAGGAATCCTTTCCTTTGATATTTACATCTAAGATTCACATCAAGATACTTTCTGTGAATGATGTGACATAGGAATTAAAGCACTCCCCAAATTCTAGATAGCTATTTAGTCTCCCTAGTACAACAGCAAGTTAGACACAAATACAACCTTAACATACATCACACACATCACCTCTCTCTCTCTCTCTCTCTCTCTCTCTCTCTCTCTCACACACACACACACACACACACACACTCTCTCACACACATATGCATGAAGGGAACCTACTCATACCCATGAATAAAATCTTTAGATATGGAGTCTCAGGGTCCATCACAAGCTGACTTTGAAGTCACTATGGATCCCAGGTTGGCCTTAGATTCATGACATTCTGGGTCACTTGCTGCCTGCAGGGATTCCAGCCGCATGCCGTTGCCCTGGCATCCATCCAGAAATCTGATGTGGCATGATAATTGTTTTTTCAAGGTTTTGATTGAGATTCATGTGGAATTTATATTTCAGATGAAAGATGATTGATTGATATGCTAAGAAAATAGTCTTCAATTCATGGATATCAAGGTTTCATTTATTTTGATTTTCTTTCAGAATATATCGATTTGTGTGTGTGTGTGTGTGTGTGTGTGTGTGTGTGTGTTAGTGGGGGATCATAGTCAGGTCATTGCTCATGCTAAGCAAAGCACTCAACCGCTTAACTACATCTCTGGCCCATTTCCCTTAATTTTTATTTAGGATAATTTCAGGCAAATTGAATTGGTAATGCACCTAGCATGTGCAAGGCCCTTCATTCTATTCTCAATGTAAGGGGGAAAAGGTGGTCTGATGACTCCTCACTGACCTGTCATTCTGTTTCAACCTTTGCTACATTATTTTGAAGCAAACCACAGATAATTTCAAGGTAAATATTTTAGTGCATATAGTTTGAGATCCTGCCTCCACTCTGCAAAGGAAAAAAAGGAAAAGAATTAATCATGATATCATTATTACAGCTAAAATTTAACAATAAAATGTGAATAGTTCCTTCATTCCTCAAATATATATCAGCGTTTCAATTCCAATAGTCACACAATGACATGAATTATTATTTATCCAGACTCAATATCACATGTTGAGATTGAATGCCATGTGTTTTGACTCTCCTTTAGTCTACAGAGTCTCTTTTCCCCTTCTATTTGTTCCATTTATGTGCTGGAGAAAAGGGTCATTGCTCTAGACTTCAGTCAACATTTTGTTGATCCAATGCCCATGCTGTGTAGCCATTGGCAGTACTAGTTGGACTTACTGGATTATCAAAGAAACAAACAAAACATGAAACTGGAAGGTGGACATTTGTGGGGGGGGTGAGGGAAAAGCTGGAAGGGGAGGAGATATTACATTTTATTGTATACATGCATACAATTTTAATTATGAAAAATTATAATTCCCACCTTCCTGTGATTTAACACATTCTGCTGCCTCTTGTACTTCCTGTGAGTTGGGATTTCTCCAAAACTCTTGTAGAAATACATTTGCCAGGAAAGCAGGTTTGGAAAGTGTAGCCTTCAAGAGAGATTCACACTGCTCTCTCTAGACTGGGTGAGGTCTTGCAGGCATGGCTCCTCGCTCTCTGAGGAGACTTAGCTGCGACAGCAGTTAGAACCAGTTGTCTTACACACCCATCCTCTGGTTCTTTTGCTTCTACTGCGAACCTGAAGCTGTGCAGAGACGCCGTCAAAAGCTAAGGACATGCTAGCACTAGGCTCTTAGACTTCCAGAATCATGAGGGCAAATAAACCTCTTCCCTTCATAAATGAGCCGATCACAAGTACATGAACATGTGTTCTTGGCTCTGATGGTTTCAATCGTTGTGCCTCCATTTGGTGAGATTCCAGCTTTGACCCTACACCCCTGGATGTATGGGCATCAACATACCTTCTTCAGCAGGGACAAACCCAACAATGCTCACCTTCAAGTACTGGCAGACGTCCTTCTGAACAGCCAGGTTTTGGCAACCGTTGTCTAAATGAAGAGTGGCTTCCAGAGTACCCCCGCGGTAATGCAACCTCCTGGAAGATGCCTTCCGTGACCCCAGTCATCACCCACCTGTTTCAGAAGCCGAAATGGACAGCAGCCCACGCCTCTCCCTCCTGAAGTGCAGTACCAGAGAGAAGCTCACCATGCTGCCCGAGTGCCCCGAGGGTGCGGGGGCTCCGGCCCCCACAGGCTCCCTAGGATCTGAGCTGGAAAAAGAAACCATCAGACCTCGATACACAGGATTCATTCCCTAAATGAATGTTAGCCTCACAGCTGCCTGTCTCAGAAACTTACCTGCAGAGCACCATTGGACCACGGTCCTTAGGGAGTTACTCAAAGTCCTAGAAGAGGCAGAGCAAGTTTGCAATTGTACTTCACCCCCGCCTTTCCTCACTAGCAGTCACATCTCTGGAGCAAAACTGAATGCCACATCTCTGTATAGACACCCCCGCACCCCCCCCCCCCGTACAAAAAGTGCATGCACATGCATATACAAAACTCTTGATTATCTTGGCAGCGAAAAAGGATTGTCTCTTCTCACACTAGCTCTGCCAGACACAGGCATGCACACAGCACAGCCACAAGGTGTCAGCTCTGATGGAACTACTGCCAGCAGCCATGCTCAGATCCTACGCCCCTCCCCACCTCCCTACACCCCGCCTACTCACCCCCCAGCCTATTCGCTGCTGCCTATTGGTCCTCCAAGGCCTCCATCGCAAGCTCAGGGCGAGCTGACAGTTGAAAGGGAGAGGTTTGCCGCCCTTGTCCAGGCCCAGTGGATGTGCCACCCTGTTGTTGTCCCCCTGTCGGAACAGCACCTTCTCACTAAACCTATGATCAGACCAGGGAGGGTGGCGGCGGCGGCGGCGGCGGCGGCGGCGGGTCGTGAGCTGAGGGGGGCCTGGTCAGGTCTTAGATTTTAGAATGAAGATTGTTGTTTTATTTTTTGTTTTGTTTTTTGCACTATTGATACAGCCATGACAGTTCTCTGCTTTGTTATTACGGTATAATGTGTTGATCATTGTGTTATGTTTTAGACAATCACACATTATGTTAGTTTCACTGTGTAAATCTACTGACTATGGTACCGTTTCAGAACATCTTCAGATGCTATACACGGTACATTGAGCACAGCCCCCTTCGCCACACTTGGCTCCTCCAGTCTCCCCATTAATTTCATTTACTCTTCTATGTAATTTTGTTTCTACTTCTATGGTCTGTTTACATATGCAATTTTATGCATGTATATAAAATCTAGGAATTACAAATGAGAAAAATCATTGGATGTTGGTGTTTCTGAGCTGGCTTACTGTGCTTAACATGAGCCCCAGTTGCATCCCTTTCCCTGAAAACTGTGTAACTTTGTTCTTTACGACAGAAAGAATCCATTGTGTATGCACATATATTTAAAATCCATTCCTCCACTGTTGTGACATAGGTTGGTGCCATCATGTAGTTATGAATATACTGTTGTACATGCTGATGTGTAAGTGTATGTCTGTCATAGCAAACATCCATCCATTCATTGAATAAATCCCAAGTATTTATAATCAGTGTCATTCTGTAAGTTCTGACTAGCCCAAATTAGGTATACTGTATTTATGCTTGATGAAAAATTTTATGGAAAATTCTCATTTGATGTAGCTTCACTGTCTAAATCCGGATAGTCAGTTGTTTTCTTTTAGCACATTAAAGAAAGTTATTCTGTTATCTGGTACCCGTATTTCCTTCTTCTTTTTTTTTTTAATCCAATATATTCTTTATTTGCATTTTAAATGATTTCCCCTTTCCTGGATCCCCCTTCCCCGAAAGTCCCATAAGCCCTCTTCCCTCCCCCTGTTCCCCAATCCACCCCTTCCCGCTTCCCTGTCCTGGTATTTCCCTACACTGCTGCACTGAGCCTTTCAGAACCAGGAGCCTCTCCTTCCTTCTTCTTGGGCTTTATTTGATATGTACATTGTGTCTTGGGTATTCCAAGCTTCTAGGCAAATATCCACTTATCAGTGAGTGCATACCATGCCTGTTTTTTTTGTGATTGGGTTTCCTCACTTAAGATGATATTCTCTAGTTCCATCCATTTGTCTAAGAATTTCATGAATTCACTGTTTTTAATGGCTGAATAGTACTCCATTGTGTATATATACCATATTTTCTGTATCCATTTCTTCGTTGAGGGACATCTTGGTTCTTTCCAGCTTCTGGCTATTATAAATAAGCCTGCTATGAACATAGTGGAGCATGTGTCCTTATTACATGCTGGATAATCCTCTGGGTATATACCCAGGAGTGGTATAGCAGAGTCCTCCAGTAGTGTCATGCCCAGTTTTCTGAGGAACCTCCAGACTGATTTCCAGAGTGTTTGTACTAGCTTGCAATCCCACCAGCAGTGGAGGACTGTTCCTCTTTCTCCACATCCTTGCCAGTACCTGTTTTCTCCTGAGTTTTTGATCTTAGTCATTCTGACTGGTGTGAGGTGAAATCTCAGGGTTGTTTTGATTTGCATTTCCCTGATGACTGAGGATGTTAAACATTTCTTTAGATGCTTCTCCGCCATTCGATATTCCTCAGGTGAAAATTCTTTGTTTAGCTCTGTACCCCATTTTTTAGTGGGGTTATTTGGCTCTCTGGAGTCTGCCTTCTTGAGTTCTTTATATATCTTGGATATAAGCCCTCGGTCAGATGTAGGATTGGTAAAGATCTTTTTCAAGTTTGTTGGTTGCCGTTTTGTTCTTTTTGACAATGTCTTTTGCCTTACAGAAAGTCAGTAATTTTATGAGGTCCAATTTGTCAATTCTTGATCTTAGAGCATAAACTATTGGTGTTTTGTTCAGGAAAATTTCCCCTGTGCCCATGTCCTCCAGGGTCTTCCCTAGTTTCTTTTCTATTAGTTTCAGTGTGTCTGGTTTTATGTGGATGTCCCTGATCCACTTGGACTTGAGCTTAGTACAAGGAGATAAGAATGGATCAATTTGCATTCTTCTGCATGCTGACCTCCAGTTGAACCAGCACCATTTGTTAAAAAGGCTTTTCCCACTGGATAGTTGTAGCTCCTTTGTGAAAGATCAAGTGACCATAGGTGTGTGGGTTCATTTCTGGGTCTTCAATTCTATTCAATTGATTTACTTGCCTGTCACTGTACCAATACCATGCAGTTTTTAACACAGTTGCTTTGTAGTACTGCTTGAGGTCTGGGATACTGATTCCCCCAGAAGTTCTTTTAATGTTGAGGATACTTTTTAGCTATCCTGGGTTTTTTTGTTTTTTGTTTGTTTTTTGTTATTCCAGATGAATTTGAGAATTGCTCTTTCTAACTCTATGAAGAATTGATTAAGGGTTTTGATAGGGATTGCATTGAATCTGTATATTGCTTTTGGCAAGATGGCCATTTTTACTATATTAATCCTGCCAATCCAAGAGCATGGAAGATTTTTCCATCTTCTGAGGTCTTCTTGGATTTCTTTCTTCAAAGACTTGAAGTTCCTGTCATACAGATCTTTCACTTGTTTGGTTAGAGTCATACCAAGATACTTTATATTGTTTGTGGCTATTGTGAAGGGTGTCATTTCCCTAATTTCTTCTCAGCCTGTTTATCCTTTGAGTATAGGAAGGCTACTGATTTGCTTGAGTTGATTTTATATCCAGCCAATTTGATGAAGTTGTTTATCAGCTGTAAGAGTTCTCTGGTGGAGGTTTTTGGGTTGCTTAAGTATACTATCATATCATCTGCAAATAGTGATAATTTGACTTCTTCCTTTCCAATTTGTATCCCTTTGAACTCCTTATGTTGTCTAATTACTCTAGCTAGAACTTCATGTACTATATTGAATAAATATGGAGAGAGAGGGCAGCCTTGTCTAGTCCCTGATTTTAGTGGGATTGCTTCAAGTTTCTCTCCACTTAGTTTGATGTTGGCTACTTGTTTGCTGTATATTGCTTTTATTATGTTTAGATATGGGCCTTGAATTCCTGTTCTTTCCAAGACCTTTAACATGAAAGGATGCTGAATTTTGTCAAATGTTTTTTCAGCATCCAATGAGATGACCATGTGGGTTTTTTTTCTTTGAGTTTGTTTATGTAGTGGATGACATTCACAGATTTCCATTTATTGAACCATCCCTGCATCCCTGGGATGAAACCTACTTGATCATGGTGAATGATCGTTTTGATATTGGTATTGGTATTAGGTCTCCTTTGAAGGTCTGATAGAATTCTGCACTAAAACCATCTGGTCATGTGCTTTTTTTGGTTGGAAGACTGTCAATGGTCAATGACAACTTCTATTTCTTTAGGGGATTATGGAATCGTTTAGATGGTCTATCTAATCCAGATTAAATTTTGTTTGTTGGTATCTGTCTAGGAAATTGTCCATTTCATCCAGATTTTCCAGTTGAGTATAGGCTTTTGTAGTAGGATCTGATAATTTTTTGAATTTCCTCAGTTTCTGTTGTTATTTCTCCCTTTTCATTTCTGATTTTGTTAATTTGTATACTGTCTCTGTGCCCTCTGGTTAGTCTGGCTAAAGGTTTATCTATCTTGTTGATTTTCTCAAAGAATCAGCTCCCAGTTTTGTTGATTCTTTGTATAGTTCTTTTTGTTTCTACTTGGTTGATTTCAGCCCTGAGTTTGATGATTTCTTGCCTTCTACTCCTCTCGGTTATATTAGATTCTTTCTGTTCTAAAGCTTTCAGGTGTGCTGTTAAGCTGCTAGTGTATGCTCTCTCCAGCTTCTTTTTGGAGGCACTCAGAGCTATGAGTTTTCCTCTTTGCACTGCTTTCATTGTGTCCCATAAATTTGTGTATGTTGTACCTTCATTTTCATTAAATTCTAAAAAGGTTTTGATTTCTTTTTTTATTTTTTCTTTGACCAAGGTATCATTGAGCATTGTTCGGCTTCCATGTGTATGTGGGCTTTCTGTTGTTTTTGTTGCTATTGAAGACCACCCTTACTCTATAATGATCTGATAGGAGGCATGGAATTAGTTCAATCTTTTTATATCTGTTGAGGTCTGTTTTGTGTCCAATTATATGGTCAATTTTGGAGAAGGTACCATGAGGTGCTGATAGGAAGGTATATTCTTTTGATTTAGGATGAAATCTTCTATAGATATCTATTAAATCCACTTGGTCCAAAACGTTTGTTAGTTTCACTGTGTCTCTGTTTAGTTTGTGTTTCCCTGATCTGTCCATTGAGGAGAGTGGTGTGTTGTGAAGTCACTCACAATTATTGTGTGGGGTACGATGTGTGCTTTAAGCTTTAGTAAAGTTTCCTTACGAATGAGGGTGCCCTTGTATTTGGGGCATAGATGTTCAAAATTGAGAGTTCTTCCTGGTAGATTTTTCCTTTGATGAGTATAAAGTGTCTTTCTGTGTCTTTTTTGATGACTTTTGGTTGAAAGTCTATTTTATTGGATATTAGAATGGCTACTCCAGCTTGTTTCCTGGGACCATTTGCTTGGGAAACTGTTTTCCAGCCTTTTACTCTGAGGTAGTGTTTGTCTTTGACACTGAGATGCATTTCCTGTATGCAGCAAAATGTTGGGTCTTGTTTATGAATCCGGTCTGTTAGTCTATGTCTTTTTATTGGGGAATTGAGTCCATTGATGTTAGGAGATATTAATGAATAGTGATTGTTGCTTCCTGCTATTTTTGATGTAATTTTTATGTTTGTGTGGTTAACTTCTTTTGGGTTTGTTGAAAGAAGATTAATTTCTTGCTTTTTCTAGTGTGTAGTTTGCCTCCTTTTGTTGGTGTTTTCCATTCATTATCCTTTGAAGGGCTGGATTTGTGGAAAGATACTGTGTAAATTTGTTTTTGTCATGAAATAACTTGGTTTCTCCATCTATGGTGAGAGATTTGCTGGATATAGCAATCTGGGTTGGCATTTGTGTTCCCTTAGGGTCTGCATGACATCAGTCCATGCTCTTCTGGCTTTCATAGTCTCTGGTGAGAAGTCTGGTGTTATTCTGATAGGTCTACCTTTATATGTTACTTGACCTTTTTCCCTTACTGCTTTTAATATTCTTTCTTTTTTTTAGTACATTTGGTGTTTTAATTATTATGTGACAGAGGAATTTCTTTTCTGGCCAAATCTATTTGGAGTTCTGTAAGCTTCTTGTATGTTCATGGGAATCTCTTTCTCTAGGTTAAGGATGTTTTCTTCTATAATTTTATTGAAGACATTTACTGGCCCTTTAAGTTGGAAATCTTCACTCTCTTTTATACCTATAATTCTTAGGTTTGGTCTTCTCATTTTTGTTCTGGATTTTCTGGATGTTTTGGGTCAGGAGCTTTTTGCATTTTTCATTTTCTTTATTGTATCATTGCTTTCTATGGTATCTTCTGCATCTGAGATTCTCTCCTCTATCTCTTGTGTTCTGTTGTTGATGCTTGGATCCATGACTCCTGACTTCTTTCCTAGGTTTTCTATGTCCCGAGTTGTTTCCTTTGTGATTTCATTATTGTTTCTACCTCCTCCTTTATATTCTGGATGGCTTTGTTCAATTCCTTCACCTGTTTTGTTGTGTTTTCCCTTAGTTCTTTTAGGGCTTCTCCCGGGTTACTTGTGTTTTCCTGTATTTCTTTAAGGGAGTTATTTATGTCCTTCTTGAAGCCCTCCATGAAGCCTTCCATTGGCATCATGACCTGTGATTTTAAATCCAAATCTTGCTTTCCTGGTGTGTTGGGGTATCCAGGACTTGCTGTTGTGGGAGAATTGGGTTCAGATGGTGCCATATTGCCCTGATTACTGTTAGCAATGTTTCCACGTTTGCCTTTTGCCATCAGGTTATCTCTGGTATTAGTTGGTCCTGCTATCACTGGCTTGCACTTGCCCCTCCTGTGTGCCTGCAGGCCTATCTCAGCAATCCTGGGTGACCTGCTTTCCCCTGGCACAAATTGCTTTGGTACTGCCAAATTCCTGGGTGCAGGAGGAGTCCTGGTGGAGTGTGTCCCAAGTGATCCTTTACTCTGATGATCCCTGCCTACCAATCTGTTACACAGTCACAGGAGCAAAGATGGCGGCTGAGACGCACTCTCTTGTAGTTGTATTTGGGTATATAGCTCTGTGGCCCTGATCAACTCTGGATGCAGGCTGTGCTGTCTGTCTCCTCCGCACAGCTGGGTGTATAGCTGGCTTCCTGCGCCACTTGGAGAAGGCGCGCTGTGGCAGAGGATGTTCCCGATCTGGAGACAGAAACCAGAAGGCTCCTGCCAGAGGCCTCTGGACAGGATCCTCCGATCTTCAGGGCTGGTCTCACCTGTGCAGGCTGCCTCCTCTGCGCTGGCTGCTGAGTGGATCCGTACCCAGTATTTCTAATAACACATCAGTAATTCACCTTCTGCTCACCTGGATATGATAACTCTTATTCAGGGCTGGCTTTAGAGCTCTCTTCTGTTCTTGGCATTTTTGAATGTACTTAATTCAGCTATGTTTTGGGCTTCTGCTGTCATAACACTGACATATCAATGTTTCTCGATTCTAACAACTTTCTAGTTATTAAGTCAAAGAACAGACTGCTTCAAAACCGTTTTTAGGGATGAGGAGATATGTCATTTGGTAAAGTACTTGCTTGCTATGCAAGCATGAGGACCTGACTTTGCTCCCTACAATTAAGTGTGAGATCTGGGTTCGGTGGCACATACGTGTAATCCCAGTACCAGAGGTAGGGGGTAGAAATGGGTATTCTTGGGGGCTCCCTGACCAGCCAATATAGACTTCCTGACAATCTCCAGACTAATGAGAGACCTTGTCTCAAAAACAAAAAACAAAAAAAACAAAAACAAACAAACCAATGTGGGTGGCGGCTGAGGAATGATCCCTGAGGTTGACTTGGACCTTCGTGTACACATGCCCCATAAGTGTGCATACCCCTGCACACACACGTATCCTAACATGCACATTTGTATACAAACATAAAAATGAACAGTTTTTACATTCATGGAAAATTGAGCAGACAGTGCTGAGTTCCCATATATTTCAGTGTTATTAATCTACAAGTAATGTCTTGCCACATTCTCCCTCCCCCTTCCTTCTGTTTCTCCTGTGTGTCTTGGCCTGTTTTACATCTCCTTTCTATACACCATTCTTCAGATCTTTCATCACATGGAAATTCTAGATTGAACAGGTGAGACTTTCAAGATATGCTTTCATTCAGTAGCCCAGGCTAGATGGGAATTTATGAGATATCCTAAGCTGGCTTTGAACTGATTATAAACCTTGTGTGTCAGCCTCCAGAGTGGAGCGTTTACTGGCATGTATCACCACAATCTGTCCTTGTGATGGTTTTGAAGCCTAAGTGTTTTATCAAAGTATTCCATTTATTGTTAATGATCCAGACACACTAAAATTCATGCCCAGAAGGCATTCTAAGACCTCTCATGATGTAAACTAAACACTATGGACAGTATGCTGAGAGATAAACATGCAGACATGCCTGTGAGGGAGCATCTAGACTGGGCTCATTGAGATGGGAAAATCCACCCTAACTATGGGCAGCATGGTTGCATGGGCTTTGAGCATTTTGGAGTTAGAAATAGAAACTGTGACCCACACAATCAGCCTGCAGTTAATGGTTTCTGGGGGCACCCCTTTAGTTTTTATACTTTTCAGTGTGAAGGTCAATTTCCTAGCATTTCCCAAGGGCAAGAAGGAAATGGTGAATTTGTCATTTGGAGCTTCTAAATGAGCACATAGGGGATGGCTTCTGCTGGATTGAAAGTGTTATGGTCAGTGGTTAAGAGCACTCGCTGCTCTTGCAGAGGAGCCAGGTTCAATTCCCAGCATGCACATGGTGGGCACGACCATTTGTACATATAGTTCCAGGGGATCTACCACCCTCTTCTGGATTCAGAGCACCAGGCATGTAAGTGGTAGGCACACATACAAGCAAATAATCACACATGGAAAAAATTATGTTAACAGATACCCATGCATATTTATGGAACACAACAGTTTATTTATGCATTGTGTAATAACTAAATCAACCTAGTTAACACATCTTTCAGTTCAGGATTTTTCATGTGTATGATGAGAAATTTATATAGACTCTTTTAGCAATTATGGTTTTCAAAAAAGTTTTCTTTAGTTAGTCATTGTCCATGGTAGTAAAGACTTTTTCTTTATATTTTGTCTGTTGTAGTTTTTTTACATTTGAATTCTTAAAATTCACACTGTCACATTTGAATTCATTATTCATTTGTTTTTTTTTTTTTTTTTGAGACAAAGGTTCTCTGTGTAACTCTGCTGTCCACGAATTCATTTTGTAGACCAGGGTGGCCTCAAACTCAGAGATCTGCATGTCTCTGCTTTTGGAGGGCTGGAATTAAAGGCATATGCTACAATTGCCTGCCCTCCTTTAAGTCCTTTTAATTTAAGGTTTATTTTTATGTGTATGAGCTTTTTGCTTGCATGTGTACATGTTTGCTACATGATATCTGGTGCTTCCAGGGGTCATAAGAGAGCATCAGATCCTCTGAAACTGGAGACACAGTTATAAGCCACCTCTGTGTGCTGGGAACCGAACCTAGGTCCTCTGCAAGAGCAGCCAGGTTGTGCCTATAACCGTTGAACCGTCTCTCCAGCCCCTTCACATTTAAATTCTTAACTCACTGAGAGTCCATCTCTGAATCCCATATTGGGAAAGCATCCACCTTTTCTTGTTATTATTTGCTGTCATCTTAGTTTCTTTTCTGTTGCTGTGATAGAACACACAAAAGTGACTTCGTTGGGGAAGGAAGGGTTCATTTCAGCTCACAGTTATTCAGAATTTTGGTCCCTCCCTCTACCGTGGCAGGGGAAAAAGCCAAAGCCATAGGAGCTCAGGGTAGTGACTGAAGTTGCATCCGCAGTAAAGAAGCAGAGAGCAGTACCACGTCCATGCTGCTGCTCACTTCTCTTTCCCCACAGACACAGTCTAGGATCCCAGTCACAGAATGGCTCCACCCAGAGGCATGCTGAGAGGCGCATCTCCAGATGATTCTAGATTTTGTCAAGTTGACATTTGTCATCACAGCAGTGGGATTGTTTTCTTGTTGCTATGTGTGTCATCTCTTCAATTAAGCTGTCATATTGTCATATGTGAAAGAACTTGCTCCAGAACTGGGTGTTTGTTTGTTTTCGGGACAGGCTCTCTCTTTATAGCCCTGGGTTTCCTGGAATTCAGTATTTAGACCAGGCTGGCCTTTAATGCACAGAAATCCTCTCCTTCCTGATATTTCAGAGTCTTTTAAAAACACTTTAATTCCACCTGCTTGCTCTTGTAATTAACTATGGTTTTGTAGCTGTTTTCATTTTTGTTCCTACAAGTCTCTCTCTCTCTCTTCTTATTCTCCATTAAGAAGTCCTCAAAGTAGAATTTAACTTGGGGAGGACTGATATTTTTGATTATAAAATCATCCCAGCCAAGAGCCTGAAATATCTCTCCAATTATGCAGACTATCTCCTGTGTGAACTGTTTATGGTTTTAGATATAAAAGTCTTATTATTAATTCAATACTTTGATAGTTTATCATTTTTATTAATATAAAGAATATATTACTTTAAATGTTACAGAATTTTTACTGAAGTAAAAAGGCTGTGTGTGTGTGTGTGTGTGTGTGTGTGTGTGTGTGTGTGTGTGTTTTGTTTTAGTTTTTGAGATAGGATCTGGTTTTGTAGCCCCAGCTCAGGTCACTACATAGATTATCACAAACCTGTGACAATCTTCCTTCTTAGCCCAAGTGTTGGTATTACAGGCATGTGCCACTAGACTCAGTGGCTTTTAATAGTCAGAACTTGTTTTGGATTCATAAATTTGCACAATATATAGATATATATTTTTTGGTTTGGTAGTATGGTGCCCTGGTACCCTGAGAGGACAGAATAGGGTATATAATGCCCTGGAACTGAAGTTACTGATGTTTGTGAACCACTATGTGGGTGCTCAGAATCAAACCTGCATCTTCTGGATAAAAAGTTACTGCTCTTAACTACTGACCCATCTCTCTAACCCCAAAACAGTGAAGTTGTTTTTTTTTTAATTAAAAATACAATTATTTATTTTTAACTTTTCTCTTTTTTGTATGTGAGTTCACATGTATGCCACGTGTATGTTGAGGTCAGAGGACAAGCCACAGGTGCCAGTTCTCCTCTAACATGCAGAGCTTAAGGACTGAATGGAACTGAGGTCATTCAGCTTAATGACAAGTTTAATGAGAGCGTGTGTGTGTGTGTGTGTGTGTGTGTGTGTGTGTGTATAAACTTGGGTTTTACATTCCTTGGATCCATCCACCCTGTTCTTTGAAATAAAGTCTCTTGGTGGGACTCACTAATTAGCCTTGACTGGCCAGTGCGCCCCAGGGATGTGCTTGTCTCCCCTGCTCCAGCACTGGGACACCATGTACTCTATTATGGTGCGTGTTCTGGGATAGGGCGCAGCTTCTCTACTTGTGTGGCATGTACTTCACTGACTCATCTCCCTAGTTCCTGGTAGAGGAGAAATAGCTGATGCCTGTGAATGCAACCCCTTTTCCACCCGTGTTGCAGGAAATATTAAAAAAAAAAAAAAAAAAAAAAAAAAGAACCCCGGTCAACTCTCTGCAGTGGCTCCGGACCGCTGCGGACTCTTTGGAGCTGTTGGTCTCGAGGCCTGCAAACTCTGTGGGGCCAGAGGGCCTCCACTGGGCCATCTCACTCGGCCATCCCTCTGTCAACCACCTCTCCAGTGTGGCCCAGGCTGCCAGCGAGGTTCCCAAGAGCTCATCGTGCTCCCACCCAGAGCCCAGACAGCCCACGGGCCGCGCGCTCTCTGCCATCAGCGGACCCACATTCCAGTAACCAAATAAATCAAAACTCTTAATGCTTATAATCACAATTATAAGATGTCAATAAAGCAATAACAAAGCCAATTAATAATGGTAAAAGTTTTATGCGAAATTTCTAATCTTTAGAGAACTTAATTACCACCTCCATTCCTCCTCCTCAAACCTGCGATCTTAGATCTCCTTGAGCCCCTCCTGCTCCCTCTCCCTACAACTCCTAGCTCCGCCCCCTATTTCCCCATCCAATCACAGATCCTATCTTTACTGATGAAATTGAACAAGAAAATGCCTGCAACACATCCTCACCTCCCTTAGATCAAAAACATTTTGGATTTGAAATGCCCACTCTCTTTCTCTGTCCTAATTTTCTCACTACGGAATCCAAAAAAAAGAAAGAAAGAAAGAAAGAAAAGAAAAGAAAAGAAAAGAAAAGAAAAGAAAAGAAAAGAAAAGAAAAGAAAAAAAAAGAAAAGAAAAGAAAAGAAAAGAAAAAAAGAAAAAAAGAAAAAAAGAAAAAAATCTGTTTTTCAGGTCAACACCTGTAGAAGTGAATTTACCAGGATCTGACACTGTGGCTCAGGAGATTGCCCCACCTTGCTGTTACTGTGAAAATGGGAAATGAAGTGACTATGGCAGATTGATCCTCTGAATCCTCCAACAACAGCTCCATCCTGTCTTATCTTCCAATCTTTCCTGAAAGAACAACGTGACAAATCCAGAGCAATGGTCCCCCTGATTGCCTGGAAAAGGAATTGCCGGTGTGCAGGAGCCAAAGTACACCACTGCCTACCTTTCAGCCGACAGATACTGAGAAGTCAGGTCTTTTCCAGAATTTTGCAGTCCTTCCTCCCTTACAAGCTTAAAGCTCTTTTAGTATCTCTATTATTTCTATTTACAATCCCTAGATCTTTGAAAAACTAGAGAAAACAAAAGATAAGGGAAAGAATCATTTGCTCTCAGATCTTGGGCAAATTCTGTCTTGAATGAGAGACTGGGACACTTTGTCTGGGCTCTACTCCAGCTCTCTCCATTAGTCAGCTGAGACCTGGAAGGACTTGTATCTCAGAAGTTTTCTACTCTGCAGAAACAAGTGGCACCTCTGGGAAATACTCAGTCATCTTGATGCACAAAGAGTTCCTGAACAAGAGATCCCCAAGACTCAGTTACCTACTCCCATCCCTCAGAGCACTGAGCCAGGGGCCAACAGATCTTCAGATGGTCCATCGCTTCATCTCCATGTGAACATTGGGGTGAATTCTGAAGTAAATAGGACAGAAGCAAGAATGTCACAGCCACATACCTCCAACAAGCAGAATCTGAGAATGACCACCAAACTATTATACAATATTTTAGTTATATCAATGGACACACCATCTTCCAGAAATGTAGAAGTTAATACAATTCAGAAAGAAACCACTTTACTGAAAAAGGATCCAAAGCACGTGTTAGAGCTGAATATAGAACAGAGGGTCATGGTTCTTCCAGAAGAAAGGATAAAGTCACATGAGGCACAAGGAACTAATGTGGAGCTGACACCCAAGGTGTCATGTTCAGCCACAGACAGCATAAAGGTCACTCTGATGGCATTGTTTCAGGTTATGGGTTCGATGGGAATGATCCCAGATTCACATTCAGAGGTAACAGACTCTGTTGGGAAAACAAAAGACAAGACTAACTTATCACAACCATCAAACCAAGCTGAAACAGTGAGTATATCTCCCAAGTCATCAAACCCAGTAGCAAGTCCTCAGCATCAAACAAGGAAATCAAGGAGTATGGCCTCAAACCAAATAAAATCCCAGATATATCAAAAGTCAGTCCTGTAGCATTGTTTCACATCTTGGGTTTGAGGGGGCTGATTAATGAATTAGGTTCACATGTCAAAGAATCATCAGGAATAGCCCCAAAGCCACAACACCAAGTCATGGAATCAGTGGGGGTAGATCCGTTGCATAAGCATCAAGCTGGAGAACCAGCCAAGATGAATCTACAGCCACATGGTAAGGTCTTCAAACCTGGGGAAAGGATTGGGCAGCCTCAGCATAAAGTCCCGTAAACATTAAATATGGATTCACGGTCACAGAATCAAGCCACAAAACAGAGCTAGGTTTACTCCTAGCTCTCTCCAACCTCCACAGCCACCATCTAAAGTCCTGGACTCATCAAGGATGATTCCAGAACCATCAGAGAAATCCATAAAAGGAAACTCAAGGGTCAATTCAAAGTTAAAATTCAAGTTACAAGCTCATTTAAGTTGGCTCCTGAGCCGGTTGTTCAAAGTGTAAAATCTGAAGAATTCCAAAATGAACTACAGGTGCCAAGTATGAAACCTTGCCAGTTGACTCCAGGGTCTCAGATGCACCAAAAGACTTGGAGTCAAGTTGGTACAACAGCTTCAAGGTGTGGAAACTTTGGCACTAAATACAGAACCCAAAATTAGAAGCACTCAGTAGATACCTATCTACAGAATTTATTCAGTAGATACCAATATCTGAGTTTCAAAGTGAGGAAGTTGTAGGATCAAATTCAAGGTCACAGTCTCGAGATTCCAGAGCTACAGAATTGAAGCTGCCCATGCTATGGAGAGGTGTGAGGTCATCTGAACTGACTTCTAAGCCAAAAATTCAAGGAGAAAAATCTGTGGGATTTCATCTTGAGCCACAGTTACAGGGAGTAAATGCTGTAGCTCCATGATATGGCTGCAAAAAGAATCTTCTGAGTTGGCAGGTAAGCAAACCAGTCTGTAGAGCTCACCTTTGGTACACAGCAGCCAGGAGGGGGAGCAGCTAAGCTAACAAAACCTCAGAATCTGAGCCTGGGAAATGTAAGTGCCACTCCAATAGAATCATTGGATCAAATGATAAACTTTGTAGGGATTAGTCTAAAGCCACAAGATCAAGTGACAGAATCTTAACAGACTACCAAAATCCACTGAAGAAGAAACCAGATGGTGCAAATAGTCCCACATTTATTAGAGAAGTCTACAGGTTTTACTATGAGAATTTTTTTTCAGAGAAAAATTTCACCATTAGGTGAAATTATAAAAATTATAAATTATAAATTTATAAAATTATAAAAATCTAAGTAACATTTAAGGCAAGAGCACCATTTCTATAAAACTGCATCCACAAATAGCAAGCCCCTTCTCAATATACTTTCTGAATGTTACAGCAAACAAGTAGGCAAAGGTCACAAGAAGGGAAAACTACAGATCTTGGCTTCTCATTACCATGGATGAAAAGTCCTGGGGGCTGGGAAGATGGTTCAGTTGGGAAGGTGCTTGCTTGCAAGCAAGAGGATGTGAGTTTGACCCCCAGCCCAAGTAACCGCTGGGAACAGCGGTACATGTCTGGGGAGGTGGGTACAGGAATGTCTGGGGCTCACGCTCTGGCAGCCAGTGCAGCAACATCTACAAGGGTTTAGTGAGAGACTGTGTCTCAAAATCTAAGATGGAAAACAATTAAGAAAGATACCATCAAGCTCTGGTCTCCACATGCATGCACACATCCATACAAATATATGGACATAGAGAGCAGAGAAAGGTCCTCAACAAAGCATTAGCTAATAAAGTCCAGAAACATCTATCGCAACTCATCATGATATAAGTAGGAGCTCCTGTGCATCCATAGCAAAAGCCATCTCCCTCCCATCAGAGTCTAACATGAGGCATCTTCCCTCACAATATGACCAAGCTGCCCTTTTGGTGAATCCTTTCCCTCCTTGAAACCATCCAGTTTTCAACCAAATATAAATCATAGGTTTTTTTGCTGGCTAATTGGGGAAGGGGGCTAAACAATCCTTTCACACAGATCTCCTAAGGCCATCAGAAAACACAGATATTTATATTATGATTCATAACAGTAGCAAAATTACAGCTATGAAATAAAAATGAAAATAATTTTATGGCTGGCGGTTACTACAACATGAGAAATTATATTAAAAGATTTATGCATTAGGAAGGTTTACAACAGTTGAGCTAGATTTATCTGAAAGGAGGGAACTTCAATTGAGAAAATGCCTCTATAAGATCTGGCTATAGGATATTTTCCTAATTAGTGATTGATAAGGGAGGGCCCAGTCCATTGTGGGTAGTGCCATCCCTGGGCTAGTGGTCCTGGGTTCTATAAGAAAGTAGTCTGAGCAAGCCAAGAGGCCAATAAGCAGTACCTACTCCATGGCCTCTGCACCAGCTCCTGCCTCCAGAGCTGTTTTTGCTCTGTATGAGGTCCTGCTCTCAGTGTTTTTGATGATAAACTGTCCTATAGAACAGTGAGTGAAATAAACCCTTTCCGCCCTAAATCAGTTTTGGTTATGCTATTTCATCACTGCCATAGGCATCTGTAATAAGCAAACATACTTTATAAACAGTCATTAAAGATCTTGTGATGTTTCTTTAAAGCAAATCCAGTTTATAACATATTACAGAACTTGAGTGATGGGCTGAAGAGCTGGCTTGGTGGTTACAAGTATTGTCTGTTCTTTCAGAGGACCTAGCACTCACACTGAAGGTCACAACCGTCTGTAACTCCAGTTCCAGGACATCAAATACCCTCTTCTGACCTCCAAGGGTACCGGGCATGAACATGGTTCATAGACATACAGGCATGGAAAACGCCCATACCATAAAATAAAAACCTCAAAGAGAATAAGAGCTTTTGTGGTAGTTTTCACTACATCAGGGTTCTTAACTCCCCAGTCTCATTTTTATACTTAAATATATAAACATCTATATGCTACCTTGAACTCATTCTGCCCCAAATATTGCTAAAAATATATCTACAATTTGTAAAACTCTCTAGAAAGAAGTTAAAATCTAAAAATTCAAACCCAATTTTTCCAGGTTAGAAAAATGAGATATCTGTGGTTTGATTATATTCTATAATCCAATTCATAATAAAGCACAGCCACTTTCTGAGTTATGAATAACTACCTGAAACATGACCTTTTTTATTTTGAAATTATCATTAAAGCATTTCTCCCATTTCCTCCCTCCAAATCCTCCCTTCTGCCTTTTCCCATTCTTCCTAAAATTCATAGCCTCCTTTTTTCACCAACTGTCATTGCACACACTGGATATGTATTCCTGAACACAACCTGCTCAGTCCATACCATGTCATTTGTATGTCTTTTCGGGGTTGACAGTTTGGCACTGGACAACCTGTCGCCGTGCTCTTCCCTGGGACGCCCACCTCTGCTGCTCCCAGCTTTCCTCAGGTACCTGTAGTTCTTTGTGTAGGGTTGAGGCTTTTCCTTTCCACTTTGGCTCTGAGGCTGCCATCTTGAAGTTTTACCCAACAATCATCTCTAGTCACCTAGTGGTTGAAATGTGAAACTGCTGTCCAATCTCTTCATAGAATCAAAAGGACAGGTTCTCTCAGGCTCAGCCCACCTCTTGAACACCAGGAGGAGACACAGTGACAAAATGTGGAGCAGAGACTGAGGAGAAGACCAGACAGAGCCCCTAAGGATCCATCCCATACAAAACCCAGACACTATTGTGGATGCCAACAAGGGCTTGCTGATAGGAGCCTGATATAGTTGTCACCTGGGAGGCTCTGCCAGTGCCTGACATATACTGAGGGGGAAACTCTCAGCCAGCCATTGAACTGAGCACAGGGTCCCCATTGGAGGAGCTAGAGAAAGGACCCAAGGAGCTGAAGACGTTTTCAGTGATGGAACAACAATATGAACCATGCAGTACACCTAGAGCTCCCAGGGACTAAACCACGAACCAAAGAGTACACGTGAAAGACCCATGGCTCCAGATGCATATGCATCAGAGGATGGCCTTGTTGGACATCAAAGGGAGGAGAGGACCTTGGACCTGGGAAGGCTAACTGCCTCAGTATAGGGGAATGCCAGGACAGGGAAGTGGGAGTGGGAGGATTGATAAGCAGGGGTAGGGATGGGTTAGGGGATTTTCGAGTTGGGGGGGGACCAGGAAAGGGGCAACATTTGAATTGTAAATAAAGAATTTATCTAATAAAAAAAAGAGGAAGAAGAAAAAGAACACCAGGAGGAAAACCAGGAGACACAGAAACTGAAGAGCTTAGGTGACAGAAACAGAAGCCACATACCTGATTTTACAATAGCAAAGTGGCCCTTACTTAAGTCATACTGAAGAAACATTAAGACCTATCCTTACTAGTAGCATTTACACACTTTAACTTTTAAAATTTCTAAAGACCTATCCTTACTAGTAGCATTTACACACCTTAATTTTTAAAATTTCTTCAAAAAAAGGAAAAAAAAATCTTGGAGACCTGTTAGGCAAAGATCCCCTATAAATAAAGAATAGAAAGTACTAACTATAAAGAAAAACATCAATTAACCATGTCTCAACAAAATTAAAAGGTTTTATTTTTCAAAAGATATACTTTAAAAAAATCAAAAAGCAAGCCACCAGCTGGAAGAAAGTATTTGGAAAGGCTATCCAACAATGAGCAAAGATTCAAACAGATGCATCGCCAAAGAAGACTGCTTATGGCTGCTTCATAAACAAACATGACCTCCACTGGCCATTCGGAAATCCAAACTATGACTGTTATGAAATATCATTACACACACACTATCATGGCTTACAATTAAAGAGACACTCAGACAGGCTGATATACATAAAATAGAATTGATACTCCAGAGCATCATAAAAGCTATTTCATAAAAGTATAAACACAGACCCTGCATACACCATGGTCAGTCCATTTCTAGAATTTGCTTTATAGACTGGCCTCTAACTCACAGAGATCAACCTGTCTCTGCCTCCCAAATGCTTGGATTAAAGGCATGAGCCACCATGCCACATCATACCACATGGTTCTAGATGTTTAATACTGAGCAAGGAAAGCACACAACACACACACACACACACACACACACACACACACACACACACATTTGAAACAGGGTTTCATGTATCTCAGCCTAACCCTAAAACTCACTAGAGTTGAGGCTGTCCTTGAACTCCTGAACCTCCAGCTTTATCGCCTACATTATAGGATCAGAGCATGTGCTACCATGCTCTGTTCACACAAAGATTTGCAAATTAATGTTTACAGTCACTTAATTTTCAATACTCAAAAACTACACGTTTCCCAAAATACCCAAAACTACCCAAATGTTCATCAACTGATGAATAAACAAAATGTCTCAAATCCACAAAGTGGCATAATCATACATGAACTTCAACATAATTATACTGAAGGAAGCTGTACAAAACACAAACATAAAATTCACTACACATGTCCATAAAATCTCTTAAATTGAAAACCAACCTATAGTAATAGAAACCAGATCCACAAGTGTCCTGAGTGGAGGAAGTGCCACTGGGAAACATGTAAAAAGATGACAAGGGGTTGGGGGCACAAGTAACTTTTGTGTGTGGCTAAATGATTATTACCTGATTGTAATCATTTCACAGAGAAGTACAAAAGTAAATACTCATTAGATTTCTCATTTTAAATACATACAGTTGACTGGGTGTCAATTATATCTCAATAAAGCTATAAAAATGAAAAATATACTTGCCAATAACTCATTGCATTCCATTCTAAGGCACTTATCCAAGAGTTAGGAAAACATGTGTGTACATTCTAGAACAAGTAAAGTTGATCAACTGTCATGAAAAGCATCAGTGGTTGCCTAGGGTCAGGGAAGGGATTAACTGAGAAAGGACACCAGTGTACATGGTCTATATGCTGGCTGAAATGCTGGTCATAGAGGGGGATCTACTTTTCAAAATCATCAATCTGAATGTTAAATGTATTTGAAGCATACCTCAATACAGTGATTTTCATCAAACTGTAGGAGGGGTTAGATAGTGCAAGTTAGAAATCCATAGAGAAGAGTCTCACTACATAATGCTTCTGCATGGAAATTTTCTTCTACATCAAAAGTAAAAGGAGTATGTTGTGCCCTGAAAACAGGTGATTCAAAAGGACAGTGAAAAGAAAAAAAAAGAAAATCACCTTTTGCTGAACACACACTTCTGTATCAAGCCAGTGCTGTCTACACACATTTTTCTCAAATTCTTTCTCCTGTTCTACAACTTAGGTATTAGTATTGCTACTTAGACCAGGTGTGCTCTGATCTGAGAATTAGGCTGGGCTTGGGTACAGAAAAAGACACAGCCTACCCAAATTCTATCACAGTGAGTGAGTCTCAGTCTCCACATACTGACTCAATTATAAAAATACTTGTGAATCAAGGATGACTGACTACTCTGCCGTTAAATGTAAAATTCCTTTGCTTCCTAAACAATGACTTCCTTGAACACAGGTATCTGTTACTATACCCCCATTCATTTCTTAAGAGAAGCCTGGCATGTAAATGCTTGATTAATATTTGGTATGTTTCTATTTAAATTCCTAATATTCATTATAAAGTGACTACCAGCTACACTATAATGTGTTTCCCTTATTAACATCTCTGATTGGAGGGAAGATTACATCATGAGGCACATAATCAAGAAGGGCATACATAAGATATTCAACAATTCTGATGTAATTATCACACACCAGTCTTATGAGGATAAGGCAGGAAGAGGGACTATGAGAACCTGAGCCTCAGCATTTTCCAGACTCCTCCTTCTGATGGCCAGCATGGGCCATGAAAGAGTCTGTACTACCTTAAATGTTCATGTCAAAGACGTACAGATTTAAATGTCTACTGGAGCTTGTTCAATGGTTTCACTGCCTTAATTTAGCCCTAATTTGACAAGTGTTTTAATCATTTGTTATAGTAAATACTAATTCTTGATGTAAACACTAAGAAACCATTGTTAATTTCAACTTAGGGCTTTAAGCTAAGGAACACAACTCTAAATGTTTACTGGAAATCCAATAGGATACTCTTTAGGATAAAATTTGAACCTTATTTATATCCGAAAGGTATGTTGGAGTAAAACTTACATATGTTTATTATAGCTGCATTATAATTACATGACTTGGTCTATACTATATTCAAATGTATATAATCATTTATTTTAAATAATTCTATGATGTTTTATTATTCTAAGTATTTTAATGAGTAGTCAAATAGCTGTAGTTAGAAGATGAAAACTCACCCAGGTCTCTCATAGTGGCATCATGCTATTAAATGCCAGGTCTTTCCCATGACATTGTATGGGTCACTTTCACAATGATGAAAATAGTCCATTTTTTTTATTTTTAAGCATTTCAGGCAGATCCTATGAGACTGATCTGTTTTCTGATTCACAGAGAACACTTCCTGAAGCTTCAGTATATAGGAGAAAAGAAAGCAGATGTCCTCAGGACAGAAGACAAGAAAAGCGGGATGAAAAACTGTCAAGCCTCTTATATTCAAAGGCCTAGAACTTTTTCATCATTGTAAAAATGACCCATACAATGTCATTGGAATTATTTAAAATAAATGATCATATACATTTGAATACAGTACAAACCAAGTCATATAATTATAATTGATTTGAAAATTGAAATAAACATATGTAAGTTTTATATACATGTATATATTTTCACTTCATACATACCATACTATGGCCATAGCTCTGTAGTTTGAGATTAGATAGCAAAATAAGCTCAAATCTCATTTTCTTTATTCACCATTTTATAGACCTTTCTTTTCTACTATATATTTTAGCAGTTTTAGTATACAGCTTTTCTTTTCTTTTCTTTTCTTTTCTTTTCTTTTCTTTTCTTTTCTTGTAGAGAAGTTTACCTTCTCACTTAAAGGAAGCACTTCATGGCTTCTTTCTGGCATATCCAAATTGCCAACACTACTAGCCCTTTGGCCATTACTAAGGTACACACACACACACACACACACACACACACACACACATGCCATATTGCATGCTATATGCCTAGTAACAATGGAAAATGTGTTACATATCAGGACTCAGTACTCTGGAGTTTCAGCATCCTGTAGGGGGTCCTGAAACATATGTCCTATAGACAGCAGGGAACTACCATATGCCCATGCAATAGAACACTATTTACTAATAAAAAGGAATATAATAATGGTGATCTACCATGAACCTTGGATATATTTTTCTAAGTAAAAGAAGTGAAATGCAAAGGCCACATCAGGTACCATTCCATTTCAAGGAACGCCAGAAGAAGCAGGTCCACGAGGACAGAGAGCAGATCAGTATATAGCTCCCCAAAGCTGGAAGGATTCAGGTGTGAGATGGAGCTACAGGCCTTAAGGGGGGATAAAAACATTTCAAAATTGATAGTGGCATTAGTTGCACAGTTCTATGAATACATGAAAGATACTAATTGTTCACTTTAAAAGAAATCATATGGAACATGAAACACAGTTCAGTAAAGTCATTTAAAAAATGAGGAACATTTTCGGCCGCGGCAGCCATCTTCCAGTTTCAGTAACTCGCCAAAATGACGAACACAAAGGGAAAGAGGAGAGGCACCCGGTACATGTTCTCTAGGCCTTTTAGGAAACATGGAGTTGTTCCTTTGGCCTCATACATGCGAATCTACAAGAAGGGTGATATCGTAGACATCAAGGGAATAGGCACTGTTCAAAAAGGAATGCCCCATAAGTGTTACCACGGCAAAACCGGAAGAGTCTACAATGTCACCCAGCATGCCGTGGGCATCATTGTAAACAAGCAAGTTAAGGGCAAAATTCTGGCCAAGAGGATCAATGTGCGGATTGAGCACATCAAGCACTCGAAGAGCAGAGACAGCTTCCTGAAGCGGGTGAAGGAGAACGATCAGAAGAAAAAGGAGGCCAAAGAGAAGGGCACCTGGGTTCAGCTGAAGCGCCAGCCTGCGCCACCCAGAGAAGCACACTTTGTGAGGACCAATGGGAAGGAGCCTGAGCTGCTGGAGCCCATTCCGTATGAATTCTTGGCCTAATACACAAAACCAAAATAAAGGACCCGGACTGAAAAAAAAAAAAAAAAAAAAAAAAGAACAAACAGGATTATTATAATGCATAGCCAAGGGATTCACACCTACCAAGCATTTTAAATTCCTTAGCAGTCTATGATTATCTAGGAAAAAAATGGAGATGTAAAAGTAAGATTAAGACTCTGCTCTAATAAAATTATTCACATATTTTTAAGTACATTCCTAAAATACGTGCCAAAATCACACAGGTGAGAGAGAACAGAAAAACGATGCTGTGACCTGAGTTTGACTAAGACTCAAGCCGTGACTACTGAGAAAGTTGTTTTGCTCTGGTGTTAAACGCCACAGATGGGTCTATCATCAACGTACTTATGCAAAACTCATAGTCATCTGTGTTAAATCTTCAAGCATCCTAATGTTATAAACTTTCTGCTAAAATGACAATGATAACTGACCTGTCATACTTTCAGACCAAAGTAATAGACATTCATTTGGGATAAGATATTGGATTCAATTTTGGTGCTATGACAATCTCCATTAATGTTACTTTGCCTACTGATGCTTACACATTTGGCTGAACTATAATTTAGTATTATTGACATTCCAAGAATTGGGGGATGAGAGATGGCTCGGTGGATAAGAGTATTTGCTGTTCTTCCAAAGGACTGGGCTCCAGTTCCAAAGGATTGAATCCCTTCTTCAGGTACTGATCGCACGTGGTGCACAGACAAGACAGAAAAAACATCCATACATAAAATAAATATTTTAAAGGATTCTAAAATTTTAATATAGTAAGAACTAAAGAATCAAAATCTAACACACAAAAGTAGAAAAGGCACATGTCCAACACTAGGAAAGATAAAGCACTCAAAACTGAACCTGTAAATCATCTATTAGGATCTAGATTATTGAGAACAATTTTTTAAAGGAATAAGTTATTTAAAATAAAAAGCTCATTCTTAGAGAGCAGATAAAAAGGAAAGCTTTATCAGAGACAGTTTAAATACATCTATGAGACAACCCAGTCTCCTCCCCTGAATCCTGGAGGACTCCTTCAGGCAGTCCTGCCACAATCCCTCTAGAGACCCTCCAGAAACAGAAGCTCCACCTGCCCCCAGGAGCTGGTAAGAGGGTGGCAATACAAAAGAAAAATTTAGTGGGATAACCCACATGCAAGCAAACGAGTGTTTCCCTTTCCAAGCACCTCACAAGCCTCCTTACAGGTAGGGAAACCATAAGAAACTAAAGGAGAGTGATCTCTTTTGAAACTCACTTCTCTGAAAACGAGGTGGGGTTAGGGGGTCAATATGGCCTTTGTAAAGTTCTAGAACTAAGGGAAATATACGTTCTTTATCTGAATAAGAGAAAAACAACTTAGTTGTCTCTAACCAACAATAAAAGCAAAGTGAAAACCTTAAAAATAATAGGTTATCATTGACATCTAGAGTTAGGTATCTGCTGTCAGCTTAAGCAGAGCAAGACTCTGTTTCCTGACACTAAGCCAGGTGTACTACAAGGAAGCAGAGCACGCCATAGGGACAGCAGGACTTGTTTTATGATCATCAACTGCTCCAAATAAAGAGACATTTATCCAATATTCTTCAACTGTCTGTTCATTTACACAAGAAGATTTATGGTGAACGCCAATTGACAGGAAAGGAAGGACTCACTAGGAAGCACTGGCTGCCCTGGTATTTCCCTAAGTATCCCAGGCTGTCTTTGAACTCCCAGCAATTCTTCTGCATCAGCTTTGGGATTACAGGTATATACCCACCAAGCCCACCTTTACTTTGCTTTGCCTGCTTGCTTGTTTCTGTTTGTTTATCTCTTGGTTTTTCTGTTTAGTTTGGACTTTGGTTGGTATATTATTGAAGACCATGATCAACAGGGCCCAAATAAAAAGTACCTTGGTACACAGTAAGAACAGAAACTCAAAGTGCCACCAGGAAGATAAAGAATAATGAAGGAGGGCTGGAGAGATGGCTCAGTGGTTAAGAGCACAGGCTGTTCTTTCGGAGGTCCTAAGTTCAATTCCCAGCAACCACATGGTAGTTCACAACCATCTGTAATGGGATCAGATGCCCTCTTCTGATGTATCTGAAGACAGTGACAGTATACTCACATACATTAAATAAATAAATATGAATAAGTAAACAAAAAATGAACATATAAGAATAATTAAGGAAAGTTCTGAAGAGAGGCTGAGGGTGCAGTTCAGTGGTAACACTTTGCTTAAAACAGACAAGGCCCTGAATTTGAGGAAGAGGGGGAAGAATCTTAAGGAATTTTTTATATAATAATTTAAAGAATACCATTGGACTACTGGAAATATGATCTATAATCTATAAGCAAGAACAGAATAAGAAGATAGACAGCAACTGAAGCTCAGGAAGCAGACCTAAGCAAAGGAGACAGACATGGTAGGAGGTAACACAGGTCTACAAAATCTGATTCCAAACAGCAATAGCGAAGTTGAATTTACCAACACACACACACACACACACACACACGCACGCACGCACGCACGCACACACACACACACACACGTGCACACACACACATGCACATGCGCACACACATGCACACACATGCACATGAACACACGTGTACACAATATATGCATGTATGTATGTATGTATTTGTGTGTGTATATGTGTGTATATATATATATATATATATGTGTGTGTGTGTGTGTGTGTGTGTGTGTATAACCCTGAACTACACACACACATATATATATACACACACACAAAATGCCTAGGAAATTTTCTATTTCTGAAGACTTTTCGTCAATATATTAACCTTTTAAAATGATTCAAAACATTTGCATTACTGTGTTTATACATAGCTGCATAATATAAAGTTGATTCTAGCAAGGTACTGTAGTCAATCTATATGTTAGGAGAATAAAACCAGCTGGCCCCCCTGCCCAGCACTCAAATGAAGACCTTTGTGACTGACATAATGTAGAATCATCAGAAGCAAATATAGCAGAGCTGGAGAGATGGCTCAGCCATTAAGAGCACTGACTACTCTTCTGAAGGTCCTGAGTTTAAATCCCAGCAACCACATGGTAGCTCACAACTATCCTTAATGAGATCTACTCCATCTTCTGGAGTGTCTGAAGACAGCTACAGTGTACTTAATATAATAAATACATACATACATACATACATACATACATAAATCTTTTAAAAAGAAGTATATATAGCAACAACATAACCATTTGTCTTAAGCTATTCTGTAGAGCCCATGAAATGGTCTGAAACTTAGAGAGCAGACTCAACTTAATTAAAATAAAAAACTGTAGCTGGGCATGGTGGTGCCTGCCTGTAATCCCAGAACTTGGGAGGCAGAGGCAGGCAGATTTCTGAGTTTGAGGCCAGCCTGGTCTACAGAGTGAGTTCCAGGACAGCCAGGGCTACACAGAGAAACCCTGACTCAAAAAAAAAAAACCTGCAAGCAATATAAAGCTCACATTGCAAAAGTAATATAAATTATATTCTGAGTAAAACAATATCTTGGAATTTTTCTATATACTATTACATACAATATTCATTCTCTACAATAAATTTAAAAATTAATCCTTGTCTACCTTTATCTATCTATCTATCTATCTATCTATCTCTCTATCTCTCTATCTATCTCTCTATCCTTACTGACTCATGCATGAGCAATGTTGGAAAGTAATTTCAAAAGGATGTGATTCAATTCAAACCGTTAGCTGCTCTGCAGTTCCTACTCCAGGCGATGTTCTTTAAATTAGATGTTATTTGATTCCAGTTCTCAGATTCATGAGCCCAAACCTAATGTAATTCATAACATAATTATGATGTGTGCAAAAGTACTCTGTTCAAGAGGAACAGTCAATCTGAACACCATCAGTAATTGAATCATGACATTTCAGAAACAGTTCATGTTTGCCCAACAGGCAAAGGGCAGCAATTTGAAAGAAAGAGTGTGACATACCTGAGCAGATAAACTGCCCTGTCAATATCACTGAGGTCTTCACCAACAGTCAATCTTTCTATTTCTTCTGGTGTCTGTCAAGTATAGAATGCAAATTAGGCACACAAACATTTGGCCACTTTTTTTTGCTCCCAAAGACCCTTGAAAATACTATCCGTGAAAAAGCTTCACAATTGTAGCAATGCCAACTAATCCAGAAGCTGATGATTCTTCTACACAATATCAAACACAGATCTTCAGTTGAGTGCTGAGGGGGGGGGGTCTATCTTTACTCTTCTAATGTACAGACTGTACAGCCTCAATGGAATCAATTTCATATGCATACATACCACATGTGAGCATGTATACCAATATATTCACTTTTTAAAAAAAATCTCCAAAACAGCATTTTCCACACCAAGAAATGCTTTAAAGGAGAGTTGAATAAGACAGAAAAGGACAAGCTTTGTAGCTGCTGTTGGGAACCGAATGAACTCAGACGGAAAGGAAATCGAAGGTTCTAGAATGGTAATGAGGGACAGGCCCAATAAACTAGGTTTGCCATCTGTGAGGATGAGGGTTGTAGCCTCACAAGACTGGAAAGATGACTCTGCGGGGTTGGGGAACCAGTAGAGGTAGGGGGACAAACAAGGTTGACTCCCCTCACGGGGGGGGGGGGCTGGGGAGCAGGGTCCCTCCTACAGTCCTGGAGGGCCTGGGAGGAAAAGGATGCATGGTGACTCACTATGGGAGGAAAGGGTCGAGAGAGGCTTAGAAACCCTGAACTAGGGCGACTCTGGGAAGGACGCCTCTCCTTGGAAGGCGAAGGGAGGCCATGCTGCACAGGGAGACCGAAGCTTGATATGCAGAGGTGGGGGTAGGGCGGTGAAAGGATGGGAGGACCTGAGACGGCCTGGGGAGACGTGGAACTAGGGCTGTGTGAAACCGAGGATGGGTCAGAGATCAGAACCTGGGACAGCACCACAGGCTGGAAAGCGGGCTGTGGAGGCTGGCCGGGAGAACAGAGGCTTGGCTGTTCCTAGGGGAGACCGGAGCGGGGTGGGGCGCAGGGCTGGCCGCAGTCGGGGGACCAAGTCGGGGGCGCGGCTGATTTCAGTTCCGAGACAGAGCTGGCCGTAGGTAGTCAAGGGACTAGCCTCAGTCAGGAGACGGGGTTAGCTCTAGTCAGGGCAAGGGACTGGCTCGTCAGGGTCAGGGACAGGCCGACCCTCGGCTGCGGCAGGGAATGCAGCTCTGAAGCGGCTGCGGTGACACGGCGACTGGAGCTGGAGCGCCGAGGGGCCGTGTGACCGCGGCCAGCCCTGAAGGGAGCGTCTCTCCGTCCAGCGCACCTCGAGGCTCCGGCGGACCGGCCTCTCGGGGATGGCGACTTCCTGCAGGTCCTCCATGGAGCCAGACAGGCTGTTCTGCCCGAAATGCAACGCGACGCCGGCGCCGGGCAAAGGCGGACGCATGGACCTCCGAGGAGCTCCCTGGCCAGCCGGCCCGAGCAGCCCCGGGATGCCCGGCGCGCGCACCCCCGCGCCGCCCAACAGAAGGACTCTCTGGTCCGACTGTCGGCCGCGGGGAAGGGGAGCAAGAGGCCGCAGGGGGCGAGAACACCAGCATGGCGGAAGCGGGGAGCACGGGGGGGGGGGGCGGGCGGCAAGGGGGCGGGGCGCGCGGAGGGGGCGGGACCAGAACAGGAAGCCTTCTCAACTGCCGCCTCGGCCCCGCCCCCAACGGAGGCTAAGCGCGCCCTTGGACACTACCTGGGTCCCCGCCTCACCCCTATGGGATGATACCCGCCCCTCGGCGCGTGCGCAGAGATCCCCGCGTCGCCAGGCGGCCAGGAGGCGGGCAGGTTGAACCAATGAGAGTAAAGCAGGGGAAGTGTGCGGTGTGCTGGACTCTCCTGTACCTGTGAGAGCCACCTTCTGGTTATTTGGTGGCTGCTCTGCTGGCCTGCTGCTGGTGTAGACAAATCCCTGCTAGCTCAACTCCCGTCCTAGGGGACCCTCGAGTAGCCAAATCAAGCTCATTAGTTCCTAACCTGTGCCTGACGATAGGAGACAGTATGGGTCCTGCAGTGCTGGCGTTGGAAGAAGGGAAATGTCCCAAAAGGCCTTCTAAAAACAAAAACAGAGCTAAACTGAATCCTGAAAAACCAATAAGGCTCTACTAAGAGAGGTTAGAGCCAACCTTTTCGGATAAAACTTGCATCATGATGAGTGCAGCTCTTCTTAGAGTACCGGCAGGTGGTGCTTAGCACAGTGCGTAGAAAGAGACATCTAAGACCTTGGTGGAGCACTACCTTGTTCTAGGGGAGCACAATGATAGTGACTTAACTCCCTTACATTTGCTTCTAGTCAAAATATACATGATCAAGATGGCTCAATAGGTAAAGAAGCTTGTTGTCACACCTGACACTGAGTTCCATCCAATGGACGAGCTAAGTGAAAGGAAAGAACTGAGTCTTACAAGTTGTCCTATGACCTCCACATTCACTCCATCTTACAGGCACACACACACACACACACACACACACAGAGAGAGAGAGGGAAAGAAGGGAAGGGGAATGAGTTATGCTGTTCATGCTCCTCCACTTCATACCAATCAGCATGTATGAGGCTATATTTTAGATTTTTTAATTTTAAATTTTTATTTGATGTATGTAGGCGTATTAGGGTTTTCTAGTGTCACAAAACTTAAGGGATGAATACTTTTTCTTCATATAAATATAAAGAAAATTTATTGGAATGACTTACAGTCTGCAGTCCAACTAACCCAACAATGGGCAACTGTGAATGGGAAGTCTAAGCATTTAGTAGCTACTCAGTCCCAGGAGGCTGGGTGTCTCCGCTGGTCTTCTGTATAAGCTGTAATCCTGAAGAAGAGGGTTCCAACAGATGTGCTGGCAAGTAAGTGCAAACAGGCAAAGAACAAACCCTTCTCCCCCCCCCCATTGTCCTTATGGGGGTCTCCAGCAGAAGGTGTGGCCCAGATTAAAGGTGTATCTCAGGATCTGGATTAAAGGCATCTATCTTCTAGCCCCAAGATCTGGATCAAAAGCTTGTGTCTTCCAGCCTCAAGATTCAGGCCACAGGTGTGCCCTCCATTCCTAGATTGTAGTTCATTCTAGATAGAGCCAAGTTGACACCACGAATAGCTATCACAATAAGTACTTTACTCTAATATGTGTTCATGCACCACATGTATGTCTGGTCAGAGTTGGGCATCAGATGTCCTGGAACTGGAGTTACAGTGTAAGCCACCATGTAGGTGATGGGAATCAGACCCAGGAACACTTAGGAATCGAACACTGGCTGGAAGCACAGCCAGTTCTCTTAGTGCTGTCACCTCTCCAGCCCAGCTTTACTCCTTTTATTATATGTGTATGTCTGTGTGTGGATCGGTGCACATGAGTACAATGCCTGTGGTGTCCAGCTGAGGAGGTCAGATTCCCTAGATTTGAAGTGACAGGCTACTAGGAGTTACCTAAAATGCATACTGAGAACCATGCATAGTTCTATAGTTTAGAATTGTTTAGATTAAGTCAGTTTTTTGATTTCTAGTTACAATTTAGCCATTCTGTTCAAAAGTATTTCCAGAATTGTTCTAGGAGAAGGTGTCATAGTTTGGATATGAATTATCTACCAAAACCCATGTGTTAAAGACTTTGTCCCCAAACAGCAAGTGGTGCCCATCAATACAGGGTCATCAGGAGGGTTCTTTCATAACCAGTGGGTTATAGATTCCTAAATCACTGAGGATTCATAATTTGGTCAAAGAACATCGTTGGGGATGTCTCTCTGGAAGGTATATCCTCTTTCTGGCTCCTTCCTGTCTCCCTCTGCTTCCCAGTCGCCAAGAGATGAGTGTCTCTACTCTGCTTCACCCCATGATGCTTCAGCCTTACCCAGATCCATACTAACTAAGCCATCAGACCACAGACGAGGACCTCTGACACCAGGAGTCAAACAACACTCTTGTCGTTGGTTTTCCTTGAGATGTTTTGTCACAGTAACAAAAAGTGACTGACTTACGAGGGATGGCTAGCAAAACCAGCCATGGAGCATACCATCAATGGGTACACAGAATAGAGAGTACACAGAAGACACAGTCAACAACCATCCAACACTTAATTACATCTAGGCATCTATAAAGGGAAAGATGCACGTGGGAGGGGGTGTCCCACCCCCTGCTACATAAGTAAAAACTGAATATTGTATTGTATCACTGAGATGCTGTTTCCCTCGACACTTATCCCAAGATAGTGGGGCTGCAGTGTGATGGGAGGCCATGGATTAGTTACTTTTTTCATCGTCATTATCACCATTCCCAACAGACACTGTTGGAGAGAAACAGCATTTATTTTGGCTCATGGTTTCAGAGGTTTTTCAGCCCATCAGGGTGTTTCTGATGACAGGAGCTGACAGCAGAAGCTGTTGATGGTGTATCTGCTGCTGCTGTATCTGAATGCAGAGAGCAAGGCAGGAAGGAGGCAGACATCACATGCCTCACTCAAAGAACTGCTGCAAGTGATCTCCTTTCTGATAGGCACCTCCCACCAAGAGGAGGGCTGTTCAAAACCTGAGCCTGCTAGGGAGAGACATTTCAGATCTATATCCAAACACAGCAGATTGGAGTTGAGCTAACATGATAAACTTGTAACCTGACAAGAAAGAAGTCGGGCCAGGTGGTGGAGGGGCAGGTTAGTGGGGTAGAGGTCAGGGAGGCTTGACGCACTCAGGGTGACTCTTGAGTTTCTGGCTTGTGTGGCTAGACATCCATTCTTTTCTTACTTAAGGGCTCAGTGGGTGACACCTGCTGACACACTCAGTCCACTGTGGCAAGCAGACACCCTTAAGCTAGTTGCTCCCGTTTCTTCTTCTTCTTAAGCTTAGAGACTGAGTGAACTGAACAGGTTTCCCAGTGAACTAGAGCATGCAATCTGCCCAGAAGTTGGCCCACAGGCAATGGACCCTGTTAATGTTTACTGGGAGAGAGGAAAGAAAAAGCAGGGAGTTGGAGAAAGAGAAAATAGCAACAAAGGTGTAGGCACAGACCTGTGCCTGTCCAGCCTGAACCACCTTAGTTTCTCACCTGAATCAACAAAGAGGACCTCAGCTTCTTACCCCCCTTCTCCAACTCAGCCAGAGTGAATCTGCTAGTGCAGCAGTCCGGCACAGACCTCTACCCCAATGCTCTGTGCTTCCCAGTGTAAACTCTATTTTCTATGCCCTTCTGAGTGTACCAAGCTAGCCCGACTAGCTAGCCCTGCAAGGATGGCTAGGTCACTTCCATTCTCTAAGCAATGCATTGGCCCTGCAGACTCATTTTTTTGTGTTCAGTTCCTGGGTCCCACCTCCAGATAGTGACTCAGTCAGAGGCTGGGAATCTTCACGTTAGCTTCATTTTAGCCGTTTCCCCTGCTGCACGCCCCAACACACTGTACCTGCATTTCTGAGCCACAGTCATTGAGCACAGAGAGCTATGACTTTAGGATCCATTAGGACAGTTGCTCTGGAGTCCACTTGAACCTGTTACCATCTAGGATGGCCAACCACACAGAGGATCAGACAAGATAAAGCCACAAGCCAAGCACAGTGCCTGACACTAAACCCATAGTGGCTTTTCTAGTCCTGTCCCTGTCCCATCTGCCTGCTGTCCTTGGATCCATCCACCCTGTTCTTTGAAATAAAGTCTCTTGGCGGGACTCACTAATTAGCCTTGACTGGCCAGTGCGCCCCAGGGATGTGCTTGTCTCCTCTTCTGCAGCACTGGGACACGACATGATGTACTCTATTATGGTGTGTGCTCTGGGATAGGGCGCAGCTTCTCCACTTGTGTGGCATGTACTTCACTGACTCATCTCCTTAGTTCCTGGTAGAGGAGAAATAGCTGATACCTGTGAATGCAACACCTTTTCCACCCGTACCTCCCTTAGACCCAAGATATTTTGAACTCGAAATGAGTTTCTCTCTCTCTCTCTCTCTCTCTCTCTCTCTCTCTCTCTCTCTCTCTCTCCTAATTTTCTCACTACTGATTCCAAAGAAAATGAAGAAAAAATTCTTTGTTTTCCAGCTCAGCACTTAAGGACATGAATTTACCAGAATCCCATTGTACATCTTCTTCCTCCGTCTCTGACTCTGTGCCTCAGGAGATTGTCCCTCCTTGCTGTTACTGTGAAAATGGGAAACGTTCTAGTTCTAGTGACTACAGCATGTCCTTGGAATCCTCCAACAAGAGCGCGATCCTGTCTTATCTTCCAGATTCACATTCAGACTAACTTATCACAGCCATCAAACCAAGCTGTAACAGTGAGTATACCACCCCCCCCAGTCATTAATCCAGTAACTAACTCCATAAAAGCAGCAAAGGAGGAGGAAGAGCTTGGCAGGAAGGAAAGAGTTTCCTGACTCAGGTGTAAAAGCACAGGAGAGCTCTGGGGTAAAGGGGCAACTCTTGACAAGTCCTGTGTCCAATCAGGGTCATGAGGACTTGAAGGACACAGGAGTCTCTGCTTCTTGCTAACTCCAGAGTAGGTGGCATAAGGGCAGAAAGGACTGATAAGAGCTGGTGACATTGTCCTGTGCCATCTGGTTTCCTCTGTTTACCCTCTTGTTGCCCCCTTTGCACGGCCATATAAGACATGCCACTTAGAGTGGCAAGCAGAAGGTACCCTTGATGGTTTGTACATGCTCAGCCCAGGGTGTGGCACTACTACTAAAATATTTCAGATAGAATAGAAGAGATACCTAGAAAAACACGTTAAAATAGACAATTTACATGGAAAATTAAAGAGTAAAGTGGTAGACATGTAAAACATTGCTAAATTAATTGAAATATGAAATAGGAACATTTTATGATAGAATTGAAGATTTACATGGAAAATATTTCTGATAAAATTGTAGAAAAATGTAGAAAAAACATGTTAGAATTGAAGATTATCATGGAAAATTTTATATAGTTATAAAAAAATTACTTTCTTGCTTTTTCTAGGGTGTAGTTTCCCTCCTTGTGTTGGCATTTTCCATCTACTATCCTTTGTAGGGCTGGATTTGTGGACAGATATTGTGCAAATTTGGTTTTTCCATCTACGATGATTGAGAATTTTGCTAGGTATAGTAGCCTGGCCTGGCATTTGTGTTCTCTTAGGGTCTGTATGAGGTCTGCCCAGGATCTTCTGGCTTTCTTTTTTTTAGGATTTTTTATATATTCTTTATTTACATTTCATTTCCCTTTTCCTGGTTCCCCGCCCCGCAAAGGTCCCACATGCCCTTTTCCCTTCCCCGTTCCCCCATCCACTCCTTCTTGAAGCCCTCTATCAACAACATGAAATACGATTTTAAATCCAACTCTTGCTTTTCCAGTGTGTTGGGGTATCCCACTTGCTGTGGTGGGAGAACTGGGTTCTGATGTTGCCATGTGGCCTTGGTTTCTGTTGGTAGGGTTCTTGTGCTTGCCTTTTGCCATCTGGTTATCTCTGGTGCTAGTTGGTATTGTCTCTAACTGGAGTTTGTTACTCCAAAATAAAAAAGTATAGTAGGTCCTAGGATAAGGTGCCACGGACTGACTTAGTCGGTACACACACCCGTGGGGGAACCAAGGTCTTTGGTATGCAGGAAGGCACTGGTCTGATGAATGACAGACAGACACACCAGATGTAGGTTGAGTCTGAATGCACTTTACTGTTCTGAGGCAGGAACTTTTATACACATATAAGTTGGTATTACATTACTGAAGAAAAAATTGTGTCCAGTGAAGTGATTACAAAGAATGGTTACCATGAGTATCTGACACAAGGAAATACAAAATCAATCAGGTATGAACTTCAGAGAATACACACAAAGCATCACGTCCCTCTGTAGTTAATGATAAACTAGTAGTTCAAGAGTCCTTGGGAACACTTTGTTATACCACTAGGCCCTTTTGTTTATGTGTAGTCTTTAACATCCTGCTTCCTTCTTGTGAGACTCTTTTAAGCTCACTTTGAAACTTTACTTAACTGATGCTTTCCGTGTCAGGGTGCCAAAACCACCTAGCCATACAATTATATATATTGTTGGGAGGCTAATTCTTTAATGTATTTAGGTAATAATTGTATAACTGATCAAAAGGCAAAGCAATGGATCTCTAGAAGATAAATCATGGCCAGTGCTGTAGCTCAAAGAATGGATTCTGTTTGCTTTAATGTCTGGGTGCTCACAGCTCTGGCTACCAGGAACATTTTGTAAATGAAGAAACAGGTTAGAGAAGAGTCATACAGGCAAGGCTTGCCATGAGAAATTCAGCTCAGCATCTCCGGCCAGGAGTTCCACAATCGAGTTCCTCAGCAGACAGCCTTGTCATAGACAAGGCTTTTACCTGTAAAGATTATCACACAATGTCCACCGAATGCGGTTTAATTGTGGAAATCCTACAGTGTCTGCGAGATTTGTGTGGCAATAAGGTGTTCCTCTAAGGCCACTACTCCATTTGATGCATTCCAGGTCAACAACAACTAGGGAACATGGAGAACGGCAGACTTAGAAAACCGAGCACCTCATAGCATATGAGGGTTCCCACTCCAACTTTTCTAACTCTCTCTGATTCTGCTTGACTCTGCTTTCTAACCTGAAGTTTGAAATGTATGGCAGGGACCTATTCCAAGCTTAGGACAGTGACCAGTTCCAGAGAAGACATGAATGTGAACAAGTCATTTTGGAAGACTTTGAAATTTTGCCTTGTCACTTCTTCCTTAATGGCACTTTGTCAAGCTGGACCTCAGAAGATTCACAGATGGATTCTTCCTTGAGATTTGGGATATAAGGGATCTGAGAGCCAGGGGCAGCCCCAGGGAAGGGCAGTGGCTAAAATGTACAATGATTGGCCTTCCCTTTAAGTACCTATTATGATGTCATATGGTGAAATTTTGGAGACAAAGACCCTTGAGTTAAGTTTAGTTCAGTTGTGCTTGAGTAATGGAGCCATGTTGGGAGTTGGGTATCCCACAGCTTGACCATCCCAACCTTATTCTACTTAGTTTCTTGGTTGGTGGTATCTGTGTCTTGTTTTCTAGGTATCAAAGTCGGACACGGGCGGCAGCCAAGGCAAAGGTATGTGATCGCCATTCTGCCTCAAAAGCACTCCTCTCTGTGCTGAACCCCTATAGGTTTTTAGAAATGCTTAGCCTCTGGGCCATCTGAGGGGATGAGCAGAGGGTAGGGGGAATTGAGACAATGCCCATAGATGTCTTTCTCTTAATTCATTTCAAGAAGCTTTAGGCCGGACATAGTGGCGCACACCTCTGTTGTCAATACTTGGGAGGCAGAGGCAGGAGGACCTCTCTGAGTTCAAAGTAATCCTGGTCCACATAGTGAGTTCCAGAAGAGCAAGGACTGTTGTCTCAAAAAAGCCAAGAAAAGAAGAGGAAGAGGGAAGAAAAAAAGAGGAGGAAGAGAAAGAAGAAAAAGGAAGATGAAAGAAGGAAAAGGAGGAAGAGGAGAAGGAGGGGGAGGCCAAGAGGGGAGGTGGGTGGTAGTATTAGGAGTAGCTTTAGGATCATATTATTAAAAAGACACTGAGAAAGAATGTCTGAGATATTGAAGAAGTGCTGCCTAGGAACTTGAGCCGAAGGGAGACAGACTGACATACATAGAACTTTTGGGGGAACACATGTGATAAGAGTTAAGAGAGACGTGGATATTGCCCATCACAAGGGAGGCAGAAGGCTGATGGAGTCCATTTTGTAAAGAAAGGTCTATACTCATATGACAAGACAATGAAGGTCTTGGGACATTAATCACAAGTGGCAACTTTGTGGGTGGGAATTTTTATTTCTGACAGAAGAATTGTTTTCAGACATTGTGCACCTGGTGAATGTTAGTAGGTCATGCCTCCTGTCTGAGTTTCCTCTCCTGTGAGTAGACCATGAGTGCCTGCCTCCCCAATAGTCCTGCCATCTTGCCCAGATTTGACATGCCTACCTTTTTATTTTAGTCATTCCAATGAGTGTATGATATCGCATTGTGGTTCCATGTGCTAGAAATGCCGAGAAACTTCTCACATTTACTATCCATTTAGAAATTCTCATGTAGACTGCCTATTCAAGTCATATGTGCACTTTTAATTTGTGTATGTGCATGTGTATCTGAGTGTGTGGATGCATTTGACGTTGTTCACATGTGGAGGTCAGAGGATGATTTTGTGGAGTTGCTTCTCTTCTTTTATCTCTATGCTCATTCTGAGCTCAGGTCACCAGGCTTGCACGGCGAGTGTCTTTACCTGCTGAGCCAAGTTGCTTGGCCCTCCTAGTCTATTCCTAATGGTTGGGTGGTTACTGCTTCACCTAGCAATTTGAAATACCTCATTGACTATTATAAACAAGAGTTTTCTGCTAGGTATAGATATTAGAGAGCATGTAGGAATCCTTTCCTTTCATATTTACATCTAAGGTTCATATCAAGTTACTTTCTGTGGCTGAGGTGAGGTAGGAATTGAAGCCCTCCCCCAAATTCTAGAGAGCTATTTAGTCTCTCTAGTAGAGCAGAAGGGTAAGATGAGTGAGCCTCTTAGACACAAATACAAACGTAACACACATCACACACAGACACATACACAGACAGACAGAAAGACACACACACACACACACACACACACACACACACACACACACACACACTCATGCCCACAGGCAGGGAGAAGTACCCATAAAAGAAAATAAATATTTGAAAAAATTAAAATAACAAGATGGAGTCTCAGAGTCCATCACAAGCTGACTTTGAAGTCACTATGGATCCCAGGTTGGCTCAGATTCATGACATTCCGGGTCAGACTGCTGCCTGCAGGGATTCCAGCTGTATGCCCTTGCCCGGCATCCATCCAGAAATCTGATGCGGCATGATAATTGTTTCTTCAAGGTTTTGATTGAGATTCGCATGGAATTTATGTTTCAAATGAAAGATAATTCATATGCTAAGAAAAGAGACTTCAATTTGTGGATATCTTTGTTTCATTTATTTTGATTTTCTCTCAGATTATATTGATGCCTTGGAACTGAAGTCAGGTGATTGTGAGCTGCCTGATCTGGGTGCTGGGGACTGAACTCAAGATTTCCACAAGAGCAAAATGTGCTCAAAACCCCTGAGTCTTTTCTCTAGCTCTATTCTTAATTTCACTCAATAACATTTAGCTTTCAATATATAGAGTATTTAATACATTTTATTTGTGTATGACTATGAGAGAAAGATACAGAAATGGGAGTGGAGGGCAGGGAAAGAGGGATGGAGGAAGGGAGAGTGGGAGGGAAGGGAGAGGAAGGGGAAAGAGAGAGAGAGAGAGAGAGAGAGAGAGAGAGAGAGAGAGAGAGAGAAATTATAGCTGGATACAAAGAAGCCAAGACAACAGAGAGTTTTTTGTTGTTGTTGCTGCTGTTGTTGTTGTTGTTGTTTAGTTTTCCTAGACAGGGTTTCTCTGTATAGCCCCGGTTGTCCTAGAACTCACTCTATAAACCAGGCTGGCCTCGAAGTAAAAAAATCCACCTGCCTCTGCCTCCCAAGTGCTGAGATATAAGGCATGTGCTGCCACTGCCCAGCCAAAAGAGAGCTCTGTAAGGCAAAGAGTGAGAAAGGGAGTGGAGAGCTGTCTCAGAGGTTAAGAGCACTGGCTGCTCTTCTAAAGGACCAGGGTTCCATTTCCAGCACCTGTTCACACAACTGTTCACAGCTTGGAACTCCAGTTCCAAGGAATTCAACTCCTTCCTACAGGCATACATGCAAGCAAAACACTCATGCACATAAAATAAAAATAAATAAAAACTTTAAAAAGAGTATATATTTATAAAAAGAATGAGAAAATTATGTAGGCTATTTGGACTCAAAATTTATAGATCTGAAGCACGAGTTTGCATCAATACATTGGTTGAAGGGCTCTCACTAGGCAGATAATCTGTTGGCTATAAGGTTGCAGTTTTAGAGCACACAAAGATAAACCTGTAGAATGTGTGTACATACTGAGGCATACAACACACAGGAGATTCATGAAGAACAGTGTTTCTCAAGACCTTCCTAATGCTACAACCCTTTAATATAGTTCCTCATGCTGTGGTGACCCCCAACCATAAAAAATATTTTCATTACTACATCATAACTGTAATCTTGCTACTGTTATGAATCATAATGTAAATAAACTCTGTTTTCTGATGGTCTTAGGTGACCCCTGTAAAATGGTCCTTTGATCCCCAAAAGAGTCGTGACCCACAGGTTTAGAACCACTGATGTAGAAGCACTCTCATGATGCATGTGGTCTTTGGAAGTGCATTTATCTCCAGCAGTTAGGAGTGACTGCTCTCCTTGATTCGGATGTTGAGTCTAACAAGACCAATTTTATCTCTGTGTCAGCATCTCCTCACTGTGTCCTCTGAGCATGTGGAACTCTGAGATTTTTTTTTAATGAAGTCTTTATATGGGACATTTCTTTGTCTCAACACTGTTACAAACCCATTTTTTTTTTTAACAGTTTGAGTTAGGACCTCAAAGTTTTCACTATTCCTTTTTAGTGTTTTTCTGTAGGGATTCTCTCTATCTCTGTCTCCATCTCCGTGTTTCTCTCTCTCTCTCTCTCTCTCTCTCTCTCTCTCTCTCTCTCTCTCTCTCTCTGTCATGCTAATCAAGTTAACTGCAACCTGTAAAATTAAAAGGATTTCTTTGAGATCCTACGCATAACAACTCAGGAAACATTGGTTCAGGAGCCTTTGAATCCATGTTCTAAGGAAAGCAGGGGAAAGTGGGGCTTTGTATGGGCAAGCAGTTCTGGCTGTGAAGTGCTGGGAGGAACAGGATCCACCGGACCAACGGAAGACAAAAGAAAACAATCTACATACCTGGAAAAATGCCCATAAAACAGGAGGCGAATACCTACCTAGGGATATGTGTCCCTGGTCTCTAGTCACCTGGTCTGTCCACTGTTGGTTTCAGACGTCCACAGCACAGGGTGGAGGTGACCAAGCTCCCTACGCAGCATCATGGGACAAGAAGAGCTTCCATCAGTAGCTTCCTGGGCTCCACTGTGAAAAGCGTTCAACTTAGCTTTCTTTGTAACCTTTTCACAGAGGATCAATTCTACATTTTAGAAACATGCCATGTTCTATCCAGTATCTGTAGTTATTTCACCATGCAGGTATTTCCAGATTACTTATGTCTGTGATACTTGTAGATGGTGTGGAGATACAGATAGAAGGATCATTGGTAGACATATTAACTGTGATTTCAACACCAGTTTTCTTTTGCTTTGTATCTTAATGGTCCCATCATGAACATAGATTATTAAATAATGCATGATTGAGCATAAATTAAGTTCAAAACTATCAAAACTACCACCACACATACTTAGCTCTGTGGTCAACTGGGTTACTAAATCATAGACATATTCACTAAATGCCCCAGAATTGTTGGCTAGGCTTTTTAGCCATCGATGCCCTGACACAAAAAGAAGGAGTATGTATTTGCTTTATTTTAATGGTGGCAAATGTCATTAATACCCTTAACCTGACTGCAGGCATTACTGCAAATTTCTACGAGTTTACTGCTTTCTTTTTATTATTATTATTATTATTATTATTATTATTATTATTATTATTTTCTATATTCTTTGTTTACATTCCAAATGATTTTCCTTTTCCTGGTTCCCCCCTCCCCATAAATCCCATAAGCCCTATTCCCTCCACCTGTTCCCCAATCAACCACCTCCTATTTCTCTGTCCTGGCAATCCCCTACAATGCTGCATCAAGCCTTTCCAGGACCAAGTTTACTACTTTCTAGGAAGACCTTAAGGCATAGAATGGAATTCCTACCACCAAGCTTCCTCTGCTGCTCACCTTCTCAGCCCCATCTCCCACAGCTCAGCAAAACTGCACTTGAAAACTCTAACAGGGCTCCAGACTTTAGCACAATTGACTCCATGATGGAAGTGCCATTCAGGCTGTAAAACTCAGCACACAGTCAGCACCACCTGCCAAAGGCAAAACAACGGCCCAATCCATCAAAGTCCATAGTTCTGGGAGCCTCAAAATACATTACCCTCACTTTTTGGCTTCTGCTTCTAGGTAACTGTTTTTGTTAACTGAAGTATGTCAACCCAGAACATGGTTTTTGTGCTTAAAAGGTCACCTTGAAAAAGACTTGGGGATACACTGGGATCCTGAACAGCCACTGTAGTTGCTGGGTGGCTAATAAAGACTTTCTGTTGGCTCAAAACCATGTCCATCCAGTCTTCTCTGGTGAATGCCCACAACACAAGTTACATATGCTACTTTCAGTGATGTATACTTGCTTATAATGCTCTTTTTTTGCCCAGAAATCAGCTGACCCTCTGAACCCTAGCTCACATAGAAATTTATGGAGTAATTCTTTCATTCTGTCTAAGGAAATTATTCAAGGTTTTTTGAGTTCAGTGATGCATTTCTATTACAGTTACCACTCTAAAAAAATTGTGTGTGTGTGTGTGTGTGTGTGTGTGTGTGTGTGTGTGTGTATGCAAGCAAGCACATGTCATGGGGCATAGAGAAGTAGAAGGCAACCTGCAAGAGTCAGTTCTTTCCATCTACCTTGAAGGCCATAGGAGTTAAATGTCAGTTGCCAAGGCTTGGCAATAGGCACCTATACCCACTGAGCCATTTTGCTGTTTGCCACATGATATCTTATCTGTTTAGGTGGCTGTTTTCCTTGCTAATGCATGACTCTAGAATACAGTGTTCATATTTATCTTTAGTCTCAGTATGCCACACAATAATCTAGAACTTATTTGTTTGAAAACACTTAATAACATGTATGGGTGTGTGCATGCATGCACAAATGCCATGGCGTGCACATGGAGGGATGTGAGAGAACTTGTGAAAACTGCTTCTCTCCTTTTACTATGAGAGCTCCAGAGATGGAACTCAGGTCCTTGGGCTTGGTGTCTAGCACCGTTGCTTACAGAGCCATCTTGGTGGTTCCTTATTAGATTTAATAAGTTATTCCCAAATAAATAAATTAGTATCTAACGATATGATTACACATGATTAAACATGATTACATATATGATTAAAACATATCAATATCCCACAGGGAAGATGAGATATACTGTCAATAAAATCTCCAGTCTATAACATAAACCTAACTTTGTTTCTTTTGTGTGTGTGTTTCTCTAGGCTTCAAAGCAACAGATTCTTGAACAGATCAGGAAACTCAGAGGTCAGAATTACCATTCTATCCCTTATTGTTAGCTCAAGGCTGATGACAGATCAGCTGTGTTTCTGCTTTAAGACACTGATCATTGACAGCATGTGGAAGAAAGTTGAAAAAGAGGGTGTGACTAGAGTAGAGCCATCTTTCTAACATCTTCACTTCCACAGTCATGCATCCAGCTCCACAACTCCCCCATGGTCCCTTTCCCATATCCCATGTTTTCAGTGAAACCCAACATACGGCAAAGAAACTTGGTGGGTGAGGAGAATGGACAAAGAATAATACCAACAGTTTGACAAGGGAGGTCTATTACCTTTATTCCTCTATCATGAATTTGGGGTAGACATCTTTAAAGGAAAAGATGTATCAGGATCTGTGTCTCCCACTGCCATGTTCCACTCTCATGCTTCTATTGGAGGCATGATGAAGAAAGTAGAGAATCTGGACTTTTAAAAAGTTGATCGCTGTGCCATGCCACTGATTAGCTTCATGGCAGGTATGACTCCATCTTTGCCCACAGGATTGTTAAATGAAAGGGATTCTTTTAGATTATATCAGTAGTTACTATGCTAACTAGTTTCTTTACTTCTATTACCAGTTTTAGAATTGGAAGAATCCAGGAAGTACCCTACAGCAAGTGATCTGGCATGGTGAGCAGAGTCTGCTTCAGACTGTCTTACCGACTGTTGCACATCAACTTGATACAAGCTAGCGCCATTTTGGAAGAGGGAACCTCAATTGCTCATTCCTGGCTGCCCTGTGGGCAAGGCTGTGGTGCATTTCCTTAATTGATGGTTGTTGTGGGAATGTGTGGTGCCACCCCAGGCTGGTGGTCATAGGTGACATAAATAGGCAGGGTGAGCAAACCATGAAAACGAGGCAGTAAGCAGAGCCTCTGCTCTGCATCATCAGCTCCTGCCTCATGGATCCTGCCCTGAGTTCCTACCCTGACTTCCCTCCGCAATGGAGTATGACTTGGAAGTTGGAAGGTGAAACTAACCCTTTACTTGCAAGCATTTTTCTAGTCATGTTGTTTCATCACAACAATAGAAACCCTAACTAAGACATCACCTTAAGTTATAAGTGCTAGAAGTATAAAATACCTGATACTTTTACATCATTTACTTTGCGAGCAATTATCTCATTCCTACATTAATTTTCTATTCTTATTGGTTAGCTTACTAGTACTTTGATATCACTTCAGTTCCACTGACCTACCCTGCTGTGTCCAGTATTTCAGGACGTCCTAAGAACCGGACCAAGGACTGTATATTATGCTCAATAGACAGGAGTTTTCAACAGATCTTTCAACATCTGGAAAATGCAAGGTAAGGAAACAGTTTCTGGGTAAAGGGTAGAAAAATATTTAAAATAAAAGGAAGGAAGAAGAGTAAAGGGGGGGATTTGAGTCAGAAAGAACCATTTTTGAGACTTATTTATATTTTACATGTATGAGTGTTTTGCATGTATGAATGTCCATGCCCCACATGCATGCCTGGTGCCCTCAGAGGCCAGAATGGGGTATAAGATCCCCTGGTACTAGAGTTACTGATGTTTGTGAACCACCATGTGGGTGCTGAGAATCAAACCTGCATCTTCTGGAATAGAAGTCACTGCTCTTAACTACTGAACCATCTCTTTAACCCACAAATCAGAGATTTTTTTAATTAAAAATATATTTATTTATTTTTAACTTTTCTCTTTTTGTGTGCATGTGTGCACAAGTATGTCACATGTATGTGAAGGTCACAGGGCAAGCTACAGATGTCAGTTCTCTTCTAACATGCAGATCTTAAAGACTGAATGGAACTGAGGTCATCCAGGTTAATGACAAGTTTAATGGGAGTGTGTGTGTGTGTGTGTGTGTGTGTGTGTGTGTTTAAAACTTGGGTATCATTTTTTGGAACCAATCATCTTATTCTTTGAAATAAAATCTCTCGAACTCATTAATTAGCCTTGACTAGCCAGTGAGCCCCAGGGATGTGCTTGTCTCTGCTTCTGCTGTACTGGGACACCATGGATTCTTATCATGCGTGCTCTGAGGATAGGGCGCAGCTTCTCTACTTGTGTGGCATGCACTTCACTGACTCATCTCCCTTGCTCCTGGTAGAGGGATTCTTTACAGAAATAACTGATGCCTGTGAATGCAACTCCTTTTCCACCTTTACCTCCCTAAGGCCAAAAATATTTTGAACTTGAAATGAGTACTCTCTTTCTTTGTCCTAATTTTCTCACTACTGATTCCAAAGAAAATGAAGAAAAAATTTCTCTTTGTTTTTCAGCTCAGCACTTAAGGAAATGAATTTACCAGAATCACAGTATACATCTTCTTCCTCCATCTCTGACATTGTGGCCCAGGAGAGTGTCCCGCCTTGCTGTTACAGTGAAAATGGAAAACATTCTAGTGGCTGCAGCACTTCCTCTGAATCCACCAACAACAACTCAGCCCTCTCTTATCTTCAGTATTCACATTCAGAGGAAACAGGTTCTGTGGAGCTGACATACAAGGCACCATGTTCAGCCACAGAAAGCAGAAAGGTCACTCCGATGGCACTGCTTCAGGTCATGGATTCGATGGGAATGATCCCAGATTCACGTTCAGAGGTAACAGACTCTGTGGGGAAAACAAAAGACAAGACTAACTTATCACAGCCATCAAACCAAGTTGAAACAGTGAGTATACCTCCCAAGCCATCAAACCCAGTAGCAAGTCCTCAGCATCAAACAAGGAAATCAAAGAGTATGACCTCACGACCAATTCAAGTCACAGATATCTCAAATACTACTCCTGTAGTATTGTTTAACATCGTGGATTCTAGGGGGCTGATAAATGAATTATGTTCGCATGTCACAGGAATAGCCCCAAAGCCACAACACCAAGTCATGGAATCAGTGGGGGTAGATACATTGCATAAGCATCAAGCTGGAGAACCAACAAAGGTTAGTCTAGAGCCACATTGTATGGTCTTCAAAGCTGGGGAAAGGATTCCGCAGCCTCAGCATAAAATCCTGGAAACATTAAACACGGACTCAGGGTCAAAGAATCAAGCCACAAAACAGATCAGGTTTACTCCTAGCTCTCTCCAACCTTCACAGCCACCATCTAAAGTCCTGGACTCATCAAAGATGATTCCAGAACCATCACTGAAATCCATAAAGATAAACTCAATGGTAGAGGGGTCACCCATGGGAGTGATCCCACCTGTACAAGCTGGTTTGATTGCACAGTCAGTGGCTCAAGCCAGAGAGTCTCTAGAGTTGTCTTATGCATCCCAGGTTCAAGTCAGAGACTCCATATGGATGACACCACATCAAGGCACAGAGAATCTGTCATTGACTCCAAAACTGCCTCATCAGGTCATGGACCCTTCAGAATTCACTCCACAGCACCAAGACATAGACTGTTCAGAGGTGAGTCCAAGACAAAGTCACAAAATGATAGAACCTATGGAGTTGATCTCTGATACCTGGCCACAATGGAAAAATCCTACAGAAAGGACACCATCACATCATCAAATAACAGAATCTATGACAACAGCCCCAGGAGCACCAGATCAAGGGACAGTACCTACAGGGATGAGCCAACGACATCAACTTACACAATCTGAAGAAATGCCAGCTACTCCAAAACTTCGAGAAGTGGAGTGTTTGGAGAAAAACACAACACCACAACCTAAGGTTATGGAGTCAGCAAACTTAACCCCAGAATTACAGAATGAATATTCTAAGAACCTAGTTCCAGATCCAAGATTGCAAGTTATAAAACCTGTGGACATAACCAAAGATTTAATTCCAGAAGTGGTAAACAATGGACTGCTGACCCCAACTGTGGTATCTACAGATTTGGGCCCAGAACAACAGCAGAGCATACAGTCTGAGGAATTAACCCCAAAACCACAACTACAAGCGGAGAAACCTGTTCCATCAGCCCCAGAGTCTCAGCTTCAAGATGTGACGTCTGCCCAACAGACAGTTGAACCACAACCCCAAAATGTACAATCTGCTGACCTGGCCCCAAATCCACAGGTGGAAAATAATAGATCAGTAAATTTGACTGCTGGTTCACAGTCTCAATGTGTGGAAGGTGCTCGTTCAGCCCTACCACAGCAGGTACAAGAAGATATAGAAACTGTTGCATTGACCCCAAGACTACCACTTGAAGATATAAAATCTGCAAACTTGGTCCAAAAAACCAGCTCTGAGAAGATAGCCCAAGTGCCACTGCTTGAAGATACAAAGATTTCATTGCCAGACTGTAGGAGTTTAATTCCTGAGTCCCTGGTGGAAAGCACGAAAGTTGGTGAGTTGACCACACACCTTCATGCAGTAAAATCTGCTGAAGTGACTCTCAATTCAAGTTATTCTTTCCCAGAACCTGAAGGGCTAACTGAAAACCAACAAGCCTCAGAAGCAAGGGTGACCCCTGACACTTGTCATCAGGTAGAAGAATCTGCTGAATTGACACAATCATCAGTAGGAATGACTCCAGCACCACAGAGCCAAACCTCAGAATCTATGGAGGCGAGCTTACCACCACTCCCAGATATTCTTGAAACTAAGAGCCACGTTGTGAAAGAGATGAAGGAGACTCCAGAATTACAAACTGAAATTAAAGATATTCTGAAGTTGCTACCAGAATTAGAAGTGCCAACCATAAACCCAGAAGTGATGACCCCAGAACCACAGCCCCCGGATGTGGACTTTGCTCATGTGACACTCAAACCATGTTCAGAAGTTACTAACCCATCAGAAATAAGTCTGTATGAATATACAGAACGCACCGAAATGACATTGCCTGAAGTTGATGATTCCCAGGGGACCACTGTAGAAACCTGTTCAGAAATGGGATCTCAGGGGTTGAATCTAGAACCAAGAGTGCAGATTGAGGAATCAGTCTCATTGGTAGAAAAATTGAAAATTGAAGAATTAACCTCTGAACCATCTGTACTAGTTGTAGAACCTATAGAGTTGACTACAGGACCCATACCACATTTTATTGATGTGATCCCAGGGCCACAGGTCCACAACATAAAGTCTACCCAAATAGATATAGTATTAGAGTTAAAACGTGAGTTTTCTGTGGATTTAGTACAACAGCCATCTATAGGAGTGATAGATCCTGAAAACGCAAAACCAGAGCCAGGGCTACAGAGTTTATTACCAAAGGAGTCAGTTGAGGGGACACAGGTTACAAATGTGAAATCCATGGATTTGAATCTGGGCCAAGAGCAGCCAATTGTCAAATCAGGATTGACTGCAGGGCCACAACTGCAAAGGGTCAGATTTCCAAAGTTATATCAAGAGCTACATATTCAGGGGGAAAATCCAGCAAATTCTATCTCAGGCCTCCCACATTATGGTTTAAAATCTGATGAAGCAATATCATATTCCCCAATGCTAGAAGTCAGATCATCTGGTTTTATTCCAGGACCAAAGGTTCCAGAACCACAACCACAACATGTGAAATCTATGGAAGTAAATCTAGGACCATGTTTGCAAGATGTGAGATTTTCTGATCCGATCCCCGAACCGAATCTCCAGGGTTTCAAATACACACAATTTGTACCAGGTTTACCGCTTCAAGAGAGGACGTCTCAGGGATTAATGCCAGAATTATTATTGCCATTAAGACGAGAGCCAAAGTTGGAAGATAGGAAGCTTGCTCTGCCTATACAAGGATCAGAATTTCATAGCATGAAATTTGCAGCACAAGCCTCTGAACTACAGCATTCACGTGTGATATCTGAGGAGGTCAATACAGGACCTTGGGAACAAGATACCAAATTTTCTGAGCTGGCTTCAAGACCAAAACTTCAAGCAGTCAAATTTGGGGAGCAAATCTCAGGATCGATGTATGTTAGTGGAAGTTCTATGACTCCAGAGTTAGGGATACAGGATCCCAACTTAGCAAAGATCACTCCAGGGCTACAGGATACAAGGCAAGTGAGTTATAACTCAGGACCATGTCTGCAAGATGTCAAATTTTGGGATGGAATACCAGGAACTCAACCTCAACATGTGAAAACTTCAGAGCTAAACTCGGGGCCACATTTAGAATGTGTAAAAATTTTTGAGTTGACCACACAGCCAGAGAGCCAAGGGGTGAAGCCCGATTTGATAGTACATGAGTCCCTGTTTCAAGATGTAAAATATGTCACAGGGAGTCAAGTACCAAACTTTGAAGACAAAATGTCTTACAAAACATTATCTGAGCCACAAGTAATAACACTGGAAACCATGAAATCGGCTCCTGGGAGACACTTAGCAAATGCAGATCATTCTGAGTTGACCAGAAGACCACAGACCCAAGGCATAGCATCTTCTGAATTGGTTGAAGGACAGCTTTTGGGTCACATCAAACCCCTGGAGAAGAAAAGAGTCTCAAACCAAGAAGCTCTGACATCTGTGGAATTGATACCTGGGCCACATTTGGGAGACATTAAATTAACAAAGTTAAAGTCAAAGACAGAGCTGGAGCATGTCAAATCTATGCTGTCAACCCCAGGGATGCAAGCAGGAGATAGGAACCTTGAGGAGTGGTCTCCAGGCTCCAGCTTAAAGGGTTTAAAACCAAAGTTACTACCTTCAAAACCAACAATGGAAGATAGGAAATCTGTGATCTTAACTGTAGAAGAATGTCTCAAGAGGATAAAATCCACTGTGGTATCCCCAAGTAGTTCCCTGAGAGGAGATATGAAGCCTGTAAAGTTGATTCCAGGTTCAAGAATTCAAGATGTAAAAAATAAGGGGTTGGCCCATGGTACACATGTTCAAGATGTAAATGCCATGGACTTGAAACTTGAACCAAAGAAGCAAGGGGAGAGTCCTGTGACTTTTGTACCAAGCATGCTGTTTCAAGATAAATCTATAGAAGTTTCTCAAGGGACTCAACTGCAAGGTATAAAGCCCAAGGAACTGTCTTCACAGACACAATTGCAAGATAGGAAACCTGTGATTGCCCCATGTTTGAAACAGCAAAGTCTAAAACCTCTAACTGTAGCCATACCACAAGGAATCCAAGAAACGAAATGTGTAGATTTCACCTCAACACAACACTGTCAAGGGATGGCACTCATGGACTTAACTCCTAAGTCTAGACAGGATGACCAAATAACTGTAAAGCCACCAGAGTGGAAAGGTGGGATTTTTGATCAACAGAAAAAGCAGCTTGAATCAGAAAACACATTGTCCATGGTGTCAGCTCAAGAACCCATACCTGCATATATGAAACCCATAGAGATCAACCCCAAGTCAAAATTGAAAGATAAAACATCACTTGAACTGGATCCTGAGCCTGTTGTACAAAGTGTAAAATCTGAAGAGTTCCAAAATGAACTACAGGTGCCAAGTATGAAACCTTGCCAGTTGACTCCAGGGTCCCAGATATACCAAGAAAAAGCCTTGGAGTCAACGTTGGGCCCACAGCTTCAAGGTGCAGAAACTATGGCACTAAATACACAACCCCAAATTGTGGGCACAAAGACTATTCAATGGATACCAATATCTGAGTTTCAAAGTGAGAAAGGTGTAGGGTCAAATTCAAGGTCACAGTCTCGAGATGCCAGAGCTACCGAACTGAAGCCGCCTGTGCTATGGAGAAGTGGGAAGTCATCTGAACTGACTGCTAGGTCAAAAATTCAAGGAGAAAAATCTGTGGCATTTCATCTTGAGCCACAGGTACTGGGAGTAAAAACCTCTCCATTAGCAGTAGGGTTGCAGGAACCAAAGACACTTCACTTTACTTCAGAGTCACAGTCTCAAGGCATCACATCTGAGGAGCTAAACAAAGAGCCAAAGGCTGAAAGTGTTAGATCTGTTCAGTGGATACCTCTAAAGGAGTACCAAGGTGTGACGTTTTTAGGATCCAATAGTAAGTCACCATTTCAAGGCATCAAATGGCCAGAACAGAAACCCTCCATAAAATTGGGAGGTGGGAAGCCATCGGAGATGTCTCAAGGGCCAAAACTTCAAGGGAAAAAATCTGGGGGTTTTAACCTCAGGCCACAAGAACAGTGTGTGAAGACGCTCCAGTTGTCACCAGGAGCAGAGGGACAAAAAGTCGGAAACTTGGCATCAAGTTCAGAACCACAGTCTCAGTGTGTGGAAACTGTGTCATTGCACCATGGAGCAGAGCTTGAAAACACCAAATCTCTCTTGGACTTACAGCCTAAAGGCATCACATCCACAGAGTTACAACCCTCAGTACAAGAAAGGGATGTGAAGACATCTGAGGAGTTGATGACGAGGCCCAAGACAGAAGGTAAAGAACCCTCCAGGTCAGCCCAGGAATGCTTCTCTCACAGGTTCAAAATTAGTGACAAATCTGAGCTGCCATGGGGAGATCCTAAATGTGACCCTACCTTAAGGTCATTGATCTCTAATAAAAAATTAGTTACATTCAAACCCAGGTTCCATATAGAAGACAGGAGATTTCCTAAACTGGCCCCTGGAATACAGTCACAAGAATCAAAACCATTAAAGTCATCCCCAGGAATCCAACAGCCTCAAGATGTGACATCTTCAGTGCTTAAACAAGAGTCACAGTCTTCAGAAGCAAAATCTGGGGTATTAGGCCAAGGGTCACAGTCACAAAATACAAATATAGGGTTGAAAAGCGAAAAATCCTCTGGGTTGGCCCTTCAGACAAAGCCTCAAGGTATAAAATCTGAGATGAAGTCTGAGCCCCAGGCGCAAAGTGCAAAATGTTCTGACTTGACACCTGAAACAAAGTCCCGAAATATGAAATTTAAGTTAAGTCCCAGGTCACCATTGAAAAGTAAACCAATTTCAACCAGAATTCGAAGGGTCAAGCTAGATGCTAAACCTGGGCCACCGTCCCAAGGTATAAAATTAGATTCAGTTCTGAAGACAAAGTCTCAAGAAATAGAGAGGGAAGACCGTGAATCAGGCCCACAGTTACAAGATCTGAAATCTTTGAGGACGATCATGGGTGTAAAAGTCCAAGATGTTAAATTTATGAGCTTCAGTTCTAAACCACATGTGGAAGGTATGCCATCTGAAGTCATCACAGAGAAGAGTGTTCTTGGTATGAAACCAGCAGAAATCAAACTTAGTCAAAACTTACAAAGTGAGACACCTGTGGTCACCCCAAGGAAGTTGCTTTTAGGCACTCAATCTATAGGGTTGGATTCAGGCTTTAATTTGCAAGATTTGAAATATCCTGAGCTGATCATGGGCATGAAGATTAAAGGTATAGGCTCTATGGAACAACACTTGACAAGTATAAAACCTCCTGAGGTGATTGCACAGACAAACTCTCAAGATATAAAAACAGTGGACTTTGATTCTGGACCACAGACACAAAATAAAAAGCCTCAAGGCCCAAAGTTACAAACTCTGGAGTCAATACCAGAGACAAAGCCTCAACCTGGGAAATCTGTAACTTTAAACTTAGGCCCTGAGAGGACAAAGCTTCAAGATGGAAGATCTACAGAGGTCAATTCTGGCCCACACTTACAGGGTGTAAAGTTGTCTGAAGGGATTTCAGGGGACACGGTTCAAAAAGAGAAAACCAAGGGCCTTGTGTATCAGCCACTGGGGCAAGATGTAGAATCTTTTAAATGCATTTTCTCTAATACACTTGGTGGGCAGCATTTGCAGTTCATGGTACCCTCTGAGATACAGGATAGGAAACTATTTAAGTTAAAACCAGAATTACATCTTCAAGGTATAAAGTCTGAGGCTTTCAACCCTGGATTAAAGTTGGAAGATGTGAAAACTGAGTCCATGAATCTGCAAGCAACGAAGGATGAGGAGGTCAATTTTGATGCAGACTTGCAGGTTGTGGGAGTCTCTGAGTTGGTCACACCAATTTATAATGTGGTACCTTCTGGACTCAAAGCTGAAAATCAGAAGCAAGGTGGTAAACCTCACAAATTAAGTCAAAAGCAACAGCTTCAACGTATGAAGTCAACAGTGTTCAATCATGAGCCATATTTGCAACATATCAAGTCATCAGACTTATGTACAAAGCTTCAAGACCTGAAATCAATGGAATTCAACTCAGAGCAGCAGTTGCAAGATGTGAAGTCTTCTCACTTGGGCCTGGGAACAGGTACACAGTCTTTAGGGTTCAACCCTGGACCACAGTTGCCAGAGATAGAACCTTCTGTGGTGAGCACAGAGGTCAAGCTGCTGAAAGAGTCTCCTCTGGAATTCAAGCACGAACCTGAATTGCAATGTAGGAAATCCTGTGACTGGAGTCACAGTAAAAATGTTATGGCACCCAACACTGGGATACAAGATGTAGAATTATCTGAGTTGCACCCTAGTCCAGACCTTCAGGGTATAAAATCTAAGGTGTTTTGCCCTGAGTCACACTTGGAAGATGTGAATTCTGCATGTACTTCTAATATAAATTATCAATACGTAAATTTCGTTAGGTATATACCTGGGCCATATTTGCAAGACATGAATTCCTCTGTGTTCATTCCAGAGCCAAATACTCAGTGTATAAACTATGAGTGCAATCCTGGAATACATTTGGAGAGAACAAATTCTTCCTCATGCTTTTCAGGATCAAAATTGCAATGCCTAGATTCTACTGGGAGCAACCCTGAGTCACATTTGCAAGACATAAATTCTACTGAATGCATCCCAGAGCCAAGTCCTCAGTGCACAGATTCTTCTGCACGCACCCCAGAGAATCCTGAATTACATTTGCAAGCTGTGAATTCTTCTGTATATACAGTAGAGCAAAACCCTCTGTGTGAAAATTCTAATAGGTATAATCTTGGGCCACTTTTTCAAGATACGAAACTTTCATCATTTCCACCGCCACAAATTCTGTGTGTAAACCCTGTTTGGTGCAATACTAGAATACATTTGAAAGATATAAATTCTTCTGCATCTACTCTAAGTCAAGAATCTCAGTCTGTAAATTCTATTGGCTACAACCGTGGAGCACATTTACAAGCTTCAAAACTTCAAGAACAACACTTGAAAGATTTGAAGTCTGAATTAAGTCCAAGGTCAAACAATTTGGGTATATCACCTTCTCAAGAGGTGAATTCATCTAACTTAATGCTAGGGCCAAAGTTTCAAAAGATCCCAGTTTTGAAGAACCAGCTTGGATCACAGCAGCAAAGTACACAACCTATATTTACTTTGAGGCCTCAATCAAATGGTGTGAATTCGTCACCTCCTGAAAATAGAAAGTTTCCAGAGAAGGGTACACAGACACCATTTTGTACAAATGCTGTAAAACTGACACCTGGCTATAGTCTGAATGACTTGAGAAGTAAGGTGTTTTCAAAAGAACCATTTTGTCAAAATATTCAAGCTGTGCAGTTGAAGCCAGCATCACAATCTCAAAGTGTGAGTTCTTCGGATGAACCACCACAGCCCACCAGGAAGCTCCTCACAGGACCAGAACCGACCAGTGTCAAATTCTCAAATTTGTCACTGAAATCACAGCAGAAAAATAAGAAATCTTTGGCATTTGCTTCAGAGCCAAAGTGGCAAGATGTGAAACAGGCGAAATTGTCATCAGTGTCTCTGCCAGAAACTGGAAAGTCTGTGGAGTTGCCGCCAAAATCAATTCTTCAAAATGTGAAACTTGAGAACCTTATGCCCCAGACAGTTCATCCAGTCACAAAATCCACGAGATCAGAGGGACAGGTGGAGGACTCTGCAGAGAGGAGCAAGAAGTCTAGGTGTCAAGTACCAAAATCAGTGAATTTTACTTCACCACCAATTTTCCAAGATGCAGGAACTTTAAAAATGACAAAAGGGTTGGGACATAAAAGCCCAGAAATGACAAAAAAATCTATGATACCAACAGATACCAAACAAACAGATAACATCCTAGAATCATTAGAGATGCCCCTGAAGCTAGATCTTCAAGAACCAGAACCTTTTGATCTGACTTCAACACAAAGTGATCAAGATTCAAAATCCTCAAACTCAAGCCTACAGAAAAGCTACCAGATCCCAGAACCTCCTGAGTTACCTTCTTGGTCGTGGCCTCAAGACGTAGGACCTCTGGGGGAGGGCTCTAAAAGAAGATCTCAAAGGGAACAATCTGTAATAACAACAAGGCCATTCTTCTCCGTGCCAGAGTCCACTTCAGGAATAACACCAGGGCCAGGACCTCAGACTCCCAAATCTAAAAATTTGGCCTCTATGGTGTGGCTGCACAAAGAATCCTTTGAGTTGGCAGGCAAGCATGGTCAAGTTGTGGAAAATAGAGACTCTGTAGAGGTCACCTTTGGTACACAGCAGTCAGGAGGGGTGGTGGCTCAGCTAACAGAACCTCAGAATCTGAGCCTGGAAAATGTAAGCACCACTCCAATAGAATCACAGGAAGAAGTGATAAACATTGTAGGGATTAGTCTAAAGCCACGAGATCAAGTGACAGAATCTGTGAAGACACAGCTTTCAGTTACTCACTCAGTGGCCCTCCCAAAAGTCTGTGAATCTGTGGAAGTGATCCCTGGACCACCACTTCAAGTTACAAAGTCGGTGATGATTCCAGAAAGTATCCCTCAAAAGTCAAAATACAATGATTTGACTCCCAGAACACATAATGTGATAAGTTCAGAATTTGCTCGAAGCCTTTGGCTACAAAATGTGCAATCCAAGAAATTAACCATAGAGCCAAAACATCAGGTTTTACAAACAAAACAATGGCCAGGCTTTCAAATTATAAAGACTGGGTTAATTCCCAAACCATTGATTCAGATCTTACAATCTGAAGAAGTGGCACCAGGACCATGTCCCCAGGCTGTAGAACCATTAGGACTGGCCACAAGATTGAGCATTAGAGTAAAGGAGTGTTTGAATTTACACCCAAGATCACATCTTCAAGACCTGGTAAAACCTATGGAGTTAACTCCAAGGGCAGATATTCAAGTGACTTCTACAGAATTAATATCTCAGCAAACATCTCCCCTTAAGGGACCTACAGTGTTAACTCATGAGCAAAGGCTTCAGGCTGGAAAATCTCTAGGTCTCAAAACAGAATCTCCTAAAGTAATGAAAATCGAGGATTCGAATCAAGGACTGGTGTGTCAGAATAAAGACTCAGAGATGATCACATCAGCAAAGTTAGAGGCAGAGAATTACTTATCTAGGTTCATACACAGCCCTTCAATCCCATTTCTTTCTATTGTTGACAGAACAACTGAATTAGGGAACATTCAGGGTTCTGGGGTGCCTGAAGTTTCAAGAGCTTTTGGTATGGAAAACCTTGGTGTTGGTATTTTGCAGTCTTCAAAGTCCTATACAGACAATACTATGAAAAAATCATCAGTTCTTCCTTTGGTCCTTCAAAATCTACCCTCTGATAAGACAGGGGACAGCAAGGGAACCCCATATCCTGAGATCTGGAGCATGAGTGTGCTGTCTAAGGAAAGTGAAAAGGAGAAAATGGAGGAATTCCAGAGGTATTCTTCATTATCATTCAGAATACTATCCGAGGAGTTTCAGGCAGGTCTAGGGGCTCGAAGAAGCTCCATCCGCTCTTTCCTGGGCATACAACAGAATGTCTGGGAAAGCCATGTCTGTAGGCAGCGACTGCCTAGGAAATACCTCTCCAATATGCTAATGCTAGGGAATGTCCTGGGAACCACTATGGAAAGGAAGCCTTGTTCTCAACCCTTTTCAATAGAAGGATCCACTGTGGACAGCTGTCAATCCATCGAAAATTTATTTGGGGTTCCAGCTGAACTGATGGAATTCTCTCAAAGCCTACTAGAGAGGGTTCCAAGGACTACCTCTCAGACATCAGTGGATAAAAAGTACATACAGAGACATATTTTATTTCACAGTAATGAGAAAAGAATGCCACTGAAGATGTGGACACGCGGCTCCACATCATCCATAATACAGCGATTCTCTGGCACAAGATTGGGAGTAAAGAAAACATGCTCAAAGCTCAGCGATATCTTCCAGGAAGTCACTGAGCATGTGTCTGTCTCATGTACTGGGGCCCAGTTTCCTGCCTTGACGAAATCAGAGTCTGCTCTTGAGATACTTTACAGTAGGGAAGATTCTGTTTCCAGGGAGCAGAGTAAAATTTCACCATGTGGTCCACCGAGTAGGACTTTTGAGTCTCAGCATTCCCTCAAGACAAGTTCTCTCTCCCAGTCTAAGACCGATAACTCAGAACATCTCCAACTTCTGAAAGAGCTACAGTTAAAAATAGCAGGAAAACTCCTAAGAAGTCAAATACCCCACAATGTCCCTCCACCTCTAGAGTCAGGTCTTGTCTTAAAGTATCCAATATGTTTAGAATGTGGCCGATGTTCAGGCTTTAATTGTTGTCATAAGTTACAGTCTACTCTTGGGCCGTACCTTCTTATCTACCCACAGCTCCACCTTTTGAACACCCCTGAAGGCCGTGGTGATGTTCGATTGCATCTTGGATTTAAATTAGCATATCCATGGAAGGGTGCTGCATCACCCTCACATAGGAAAGGTAGATTCTCTACACCGGCTTCCAAGCGTCCTGACCATGAGAGCAATCAGGATGAAACATGGGTTAAATCAAGCCTCAGAAAGACCTCTGCCTTGACAGATTCTTTGAAGAAAATGGCCAAGGGTCCTAAAACACCAAACACAAGGCTATACAAAATCAGTCCTAGAACACTGAGGGGTCTGTCAAGAAATGGGATTGAAACCACCCCAACAAGCACTGTTTCTTCCAAGACACAAACTAAGAAATCCTCCCAGCCCAAAATCATCCAACCGCTTTTTCAAGGCCTAAGACAGGCATTCCAAGCAGCACATAGAATTGCGTCTTCTACGGGCCAGAAATTGAAGGAGAAGATGAGACCAGACAATTTGTATGCAGTCAAAAGCTTGCACCCCAAACAAAGAGCCAAGGATTATTGCTTCATGGGAGAGAGCGAAGGAGCCAGGACACCAGGTGTCAGGCTCAGGTCAACAAGCTCAAGCCCTAAGCAAAAGGACATGTGGCAGGGAGGAAGTGAGCGTGGTAGACAAGCTCCACAGGCCAAACGCGCGAGCTCCCTCCTACCCAGACCCTTGCCACTGCAGAAGACCATGGTTTGTGGAAGAGATGTCCTTAAACAAGCGACTTCACTCCCAGAAATAGTTCAAAATGTCTACGGTGATGAAGCACCAAAACACCAACCACAGCAGCTCGGCTTCTTCAGGGAGAGAACCCCATGTAACAAGCCGTCTGAAAGGACCCATTGCAGCCTTCCTCAGAGAACTCATTGGCGAACTCTCTCTGAGAGGAGACATCACAGTCCTTCTCGGAGAAGGCATAGCAGTCCCTCTGACAGAACCCTTAGAAGTCTTTTTGAGAGGCGTTATCACAGTCCCTCCCAGAGAAACAGTCTTAGCACCTCAGTAAGAAGTCTCTCTGACAGAAGCCATAACAGTCTATTTAAGGGGAGAAGCCACAGTCCCTCAAGGAGGAGCTCTCGAAATCCCTCAAGGAAGAGCCCTGGAAGTCGCTCGAGGAGCCCTCGAAGTCGCTCAAGGAGGAGCCCTCGCAGTCCCTCAAGAAGAAGTGCTCACAGTCCCTCAAGGAGGAACCTTCGAAGTCCCTCGAGGAGACGCCGTCAAAATCTCTCTGGGACTAGCCATTACAGTCTGTCAGGGAGTAGCTTTCGAAGTCATTCAGGGAAGAGCCCTCACAGTCCCACAAGAAGTCCTCGAATTCCCTCAAGAAAAAGTCCTCGAAGTCCTTCAAGGAGAAGCCCTCGTAGTCCCTCAAGGAGGAGCCCTCATAGGTACTCAGGGAGGAGTTCTTGCAGTGCCTCTGGAAGGAATCTTCGAAGTCCCTCAAGGAAGAACTTTCGAAGTCCCTCAAGGAGAAGCCATCAAAATCTCTCTGGGAGTAGCCATTACAGTCCCTCAGGGAGTAGTCTTCGAAATCCTTCAGGGAAAAGCCCTCGAAGTTCCTCAAGAAGTCCTCAAATTCCAAGAAAAAGTTCTCAAAGTCCCTCAAGGAGGAGCCCTCGTAGTCCCTCAGGGAGGAGCCCTCACAGGCGCTCAGGGAGGAGTCCATGTAGTGCCTCAAGAAGGAATCTTCGCAGTCCCTCGAGGAGCCCTCACAGGCGCTCAGGGAGGAGTCCATGTAGTGCCTCAAGAAGGAATCTTCGCAGTCCCTCGGGGAGCCCTCACAGGCGCTCAAGGAGGAGCCCTCACAGGCACTCAAGGAGGAGCCCTTGTAGACCTCTAGAGAGAAGGCATAGCAGTCCCTCTGACAGAACCCTTAGAAGTCTTGCTGAGAGGAGTTATCACAGTCCCTCCCAGAGAAACAGTCTTAGCTCCTCAGTAAGAAGTCACTCTGACAGAAGCCATAACAGTCGATTTAATGGGAGGGGCCACAGTCCCTCAAGGAGGAGCCCTCGAAGTCCTTCAGGGAAGAGCCCTAGCAATCCTTTAAGAAGTCCTCGCAGTTCCTCAAGGAGAAGCCATCACAGTCCCTCAGGTAGAAGCCCTCACAGGCGCTCAGGGAGGAGTCCTTGCAGTCCCTCAGGAAGGAACCTTCGCAGTCCCTCAAGGAGGAGCCCTCACAGGCACTCAAGGAGGAGCCCTTGCAGACCTCTAGAGAGAAGAGAACACAGTCCCTCTGTGAAGAAGAGTCTACACGGTCTTTCTGGGAGGAAACAGAGCCAACAGAGTCCCTCTTTTCTCAGATGCCCCAGTCCCTCAAAAAAGAGCCATCACAGTCTCTTACATAAGTCACAGGGCAGTCCTTCAGAAAAGAGCCATGGTAGTTTCTCTGAAAGATCTTTTTCCATTCCCTCTGACTGGAAAAGATGTGGTTCTGGTGTTGGACTCCACCCCAACATTACCAGGCATCAGCCAGGTATGCTCCCCACCACAATTACCCAGTAACAGCCTGGTAGGCCTGGCCAACTGCAAAAGGGGCGGTTCCCCCTCTTCGCTCTCTAGCCCCCTTCCTCCCCTCTATCTCCATCCCCTGGCTCGCCCCTATGTCTTTGCTCTCTCCTTTCTGCCTATCTCTGCCTCTACTACTCTCCTACCTCCCCTCGCATATCCCGAATAAACTCTGTTCTACACCATTATAGTGTGGCTGGTCCCTCAGGGGGAAGGGATGCCTTGGCATGGGCCTGCAGAGCCATCCCCTTCCCCCACACCTCCCCACATGCCCATAGAACTTATTCTTATATTTATCTTTTTATAATCACGACATCTGGAATAAGCCAGTACAGTTCCTCTAAGCCCAGGCTACACAGGCCTTCTTCCAGACTCATCCACAGTCATTCTGAGAGGATGCACAGAAGTGTCTCTGAGAGGAACCAGCACTGTCACTATGAGAGACCCTATTCACAGTCCCAAGGAGAGACTCAAGCGTCGTTCCCCTAAGGAGAGATCCAGATGTAGCTTGGCTAAGGAGGTCATGTCTTCCAGGGACCACACCAAAAAAATCCTAAAGCTGGACAAGTGTGGAGGCCTGAAGGTAGTGGATAAGGAGATCTGCCCCTGTTAAGTGTATTCCTGCTCAGCCACTGCCTGCACCCTCAGCTCTTCTGGGAGGGAAGGGGAAGAGAATGGGTCTGTAATTTAAGATCAATGAAGGGGTGATTTGAACTCCATCTGCATATGTAAGACCACTAATGGGACAGGTAGGACTAGGTGTGCAAACACTAATTCACCAGGACCATTGTTGCGATGGGGGCGGGATCTCAATGGAAGTCATCACATGACTCCTTTCCCCGCCACAGCCCCCTGGGGAAGTAGATGTTCAGAACAGGGCTAGCCGAGGCTGAGACCACATCCCGGAGAGGTGAAGAGAGAAGTGGAGTTGGTCTGGTGAGATTGTTAGGCATGGAGGGAGAGTGATGTCTTCCAGACTGACTTGTCCTCCAGTCACGGCTGTGAGTTTCTTGGTGTGACCATTATACTTTGGAGATAGAGCTGTCAAGCCGAGAACACACGGGCCTTCACTTTTGGCTGTACTCAGAGTTGGGTTTTTTCAAAGCCCATCGTAGGCCCCACCCTTTTATATCAGATCCACTTACCCACTCACCCATTTTTATTCTTCAGATCCTCGGACTCAGTTCCTCAACAGATGATAATTATTTATATTCCTTCAGCATCTCCAGTGCCTCCCGTTAATATATATATATATATATATATATATATATATATATATATATTCCATCTTTTCTTTTCGAGCCTCCATCTAGGATAGTTTTGAGAATGGGCACAAATGAAAGCTCTGGTATTGTCAACCCGTCAGTACATTGTAGAAAACTAGGATGGCACAGGTCCATTTGAAGTAGCTGCCCAGGGCAGTTTCACATCTAGGCACAAGGGGGATTCATCTCTTTGGGGATGAAGGTACAAAGGTCCCTGGCACTCATTCGAGTGCCTGTGATTTGCTAGACCCCAGAACCCACATCCCATAAGCAGCAGAGGAGAACCAGGATCATGGGAGCTAAGAAGTAGGTGAGGTTTTCTGAGGACATCTTTGTAATTGTGTAGACAGTGCTGCTAATGATGTAATGTGTCTGCACTGTGCAGCGTCACAGCCACCAGACAGGTATGGCTTTGGGGCACTTGAGATGTGGCTAGTGCAATTGAAGAACAGAATGACACATTCTATTTCATTTTAATGGACTAAAACTTCAATAGCCATCTATAGGTAGTGGCTACTGGATTGGACAGTACAGAGATCAACCTAGTGTGGGGGAAAGAAAACCAAGCTTGCAATAAAAAATACAGTCTAATAGAAATGAGTGTGCATTTCAGTTCGTGGTATCCCTGCATTATACTTTGCCCCCACATCAAATATGTGCTCATAATTAATTTGATGGACTCTGAGAGGGAAATAAAAATAGGCATATCTTCATATTTCCAAGCTACTTGGTTGCAGCGCTGATTTATTATTTTGTGCTAAGTTTTTCCATGGCTAATACAAAAGATTTTATTAACTTGGACCTCCCTGGTGAGTTCCCTCACTTAGATGACACTTAGGACATGTCTGCTCTGTGCCCGCTGTGTTGGGCACCCAGGCATGAAAACAGCTGTGGGTTTCAACAGATGAGGTGGGAAAACTTGGCACCACAATCCAGGGTGATGGGGGAAGAAGTGTGTTTTGAGGTAGGGCTTCACTATCTGGAAAGTCCCTGTGACACTTAGGTTGGCCTGTAACTTGTAGTCCTCATGTTCCTGTCTCATGAGTGCTGGGATCTCGGGCCTGTGCCCCCACACGCTCCTGTGTTTGTTTGAGACAGTGTTTCACTATGTAGCCCAGGCTGACCAGGAGCTTTTACTATATAGCCCAGGCTGGACACAGGCATGTGCTATGCTTTTAATCTGTGTACTGCTAGTAAACACGTTTATAGTGGAATTTAATACCACTTTTGGTAATTTTTTCCTGTATTACCAGAATAGTCCACTCACAGAAGCTTGAGCGGCAAAGAATAATACAGTTAGCTAGTGAGGAGTCCCGACTTCCTGTCCCAAGAGACCAGTATTTGAACTGATGAAAGTAGTTTAAAATAACTAGTTCTGTATCTTTGGCATGGAGGATGATAGCAGGTGGAGGGTATTGCGGGGTGTGGTTAAGAGGAATTAGCAGGAGCCAGGTCTATTAGGGCATGCTAAGGTGCTGCAATTGTAATTGTCCTGGAGGAGAAAGTTCACCTTTGAAGAGATGGATTGAAAGAAGTGTGAAGGGATTTTTGTGTTTCCTCTTTGAGGGCTTCTACTCGACCCATATTCTCCTGTATTTCTTTAAGGGAGTTATTTATGTGCTTCTTGAAGTCCTCTATCAGCATCATGAGATGTGATTCAAAATCCAGCTCTTGCTTTTCCGATATGTTGGGGTATTCAAGACTTGCTGTGTCAGGAGAACTGGGTTCTGATGGCGCCATGTTGCCTAGGTTTCTATTGGTAATGATCTTGTGTTTGTCTTTTGCCATTTAGTTATCTCTGGTGTTAGCTGTCAGGGGACAGCAGATGCTAGAGAAGATGTGGAGAAAGAGGAATACTTCTCCATTGTTTGTGGGATTACAAGCTGGTAAAACCACTCTAGAAATCAGTTTGGCCGTTCCTCAGAAAATTAGACATAGTACTACCTGAGGACCCAGCTATACCACTCCCGGGCATATACCTAGAAGATGCTCCAACATGTAATAAGGACACATGCTCCACTATGTTCATAGCAGCCTTATTTATAATAGCCAGAAGCTGGAAAGAACCCAGATGTCCCTCAACAGAGGAATGGATACAGAAATTGTGGTATATACAGACAGTGGAGTACTTTTCAGCTATTAAAAACAATGAATTCATGAAATTCTTAGGCAAATGGATGGAACTAGAAAGTGTCATCGTGAGTGTGAGCCAATCATAGAAGAACACACATGGTATGCACTCACTGATAAGTGGATATTAGCCAGAAAGCTCAAAATAAGTTACAATTCACCCAGCACAGGAAGCTTAAGAAGAAGGAAGATTGAAGTGGGGTGCTTTGGTTCCTCTGAGAAAGGGAACAAAATACTCATAGGAGCAATTATGGAGACAAAGTGTGAAGCAGAGACTGAAGGAAAGGCCACCCAGAGACTGTCCTACCTGGGGGTTCATCTTATAAACAGTCACTAAACCCCGACACTATTATGGATGACAAGAAGTACATACCGAAAGGAACCTGTTATGGTTGTCTCCTGAAGGGCCCTGCCGGAGCCTTACAGATACAGAGGCAGATGCTAGCAGCCAACCATTGGACTGAGCTCGGGGTCCCCAATGGAGGAGTTGGAGGGTAGACTGGAGGAGCTGAAGGGGTTTGCAGCCCCATGGGAAGAACAACAATGTCGGCCACCCAGATGCCTCAGGGTTCCCAGGAACTAAACCATCAACAAAGGGATACACATGGTTCCAGCCAAAAGTGTGGCAGAGGTATGCCTTGTTGAGCATCAGTGGGAAGAGAAGTCCTTGGTCCTGTGAAGGCTCAATAGATGGCACAGCATAGGGAAATTGAGGGCGGGGGAGGTAGGAGTGGGTCTGGTGGAAGGGCATATACTTGGAGGCAGGGGGTGGGAGGAGGGGTTGGGAGTTTTGGAGGAGGGGGGAAACCAAGAAAGGTTTCAGCATTTGAAATGTAAATGAAGAATATATTCCTTTCCCCCTTTTTATTGAATATATCCTTGTTTAAAATATTTTATTTAAAAAAAAGAAAAGTATGAAAACTGGTACCAAGAATATTATACTCAAACCTAAGGAAGAAAGTGAAATGATCTGTGATCATAACTGTATCACAGATGCATGTGATGAGAGGAGGTGAGAGTTAAGGGGGGAGGGGAAATAGGGTGTCCACAGGTTTCTATCTTTGGCAACAGTTGAATTTTGCATTCATAAACCAAACTGGGAATTTCTGAAAGGAGACATAACATTACCAACAAAATGAATGGATTTGCACTTAACAAAGAGCTGAACTGAAGTGCAGACTTAAGAATTGCCATCTGTGAAAAATAATTGGAAAAAATGTTATTTTTTTTCCTCCGTAAGATGAATGCATTCCTAAGCTCTTCCAGGAATTATGGTAAAAGCGGTGTGTGTTGGTATATACTTCAAGAAAATCGTTAAGCAGTATGAAGACAACTGGGTCTGTCTTTCAACCAGGATTGGAGTCATTGGAGTACTCTCTTAAAACCCTTTAGATCTGTTTCTGTGTTCGTGTTGCTCTCACATGAATGTGTGTGCACCACAGACCCATGGAGGCCATCAGGTCCCCTGGAACTGGAGTTATGGATGATTGTGAAGCTCCATGTGGGTACTGGGAATCGAATCTGGGTCCTCTGCAGGAGCAAGTGCTCGTAAGCACTGAGCCTTGCCTCCAGCACCAGGAATACGCATTCTTAATTATCTTCTTAGGAGATTGCAAAGTTTGAGAGCGGATGACTTGAAGTTGAGACCTGAAGAGTGAGAGAAAGTATGGAATATATTACTCTTTAAAGATAAGTCAAATAGGTTAAGACTCCAAAGGATGCTGAGACCAACCAAAAGGCTTCTTAGAAAATTCCTGAACAGAACACCAATTGCTTATGCTCTAAGAGCAAGAATAGACAAATGGGACCTCATAAAACTACAAAGTTTCTGTAAGGCAAAAGACACTGTCAAAAGGATAAATAGGCAACCAACAAATTGGGAAAAAAATCTTCACCAACCCCACATCCGACAGAGGGCTAATCTCCAATGTATACAAAGAACTCAAGAGGTTAGACCCCAGAAAACCAAATAACCCTATCCAAAAATGGGGTACAGAGCTAAACAGAGACTTTTCACCTGAAGAAATTCGGATGGCTGAGAAACACCTTAAAAAATGTTCAACATCACTAGTCATTAGGGAAATGCAAATTAAAACAACCCTGAGATTTCACCTCACACCAGTCAGAATGGCTAAGATTAAAAACTCAGAAGACATCAGGTGTTGGCGAGGATGTGGAGAAAGAGGAACACTCCTCCACTGCTGGTGGGAATGCAAGCTGGTACAACCACTCTGGAAATCAGTATGGCGGTTCCTCAGAAAACTGGGCGTGATACTTCCGGAGGACCCAGCCATACCACTCCTGGGAATATACCCAGAAGATTCACCAGCATGCAATAAGGATACATGCTCCACTATGTTCATAGCAGCCTTATATATAATAGCCAGAAGCTGGAAAGAACCCAGATGTCCCTCAACAGAGGAATGGATACAAAAAATGTGGTATATATACACAATGGAGTACTATTCAGCCATTAGAAACAATGAATTCATGAAATTCTTAGAGAAATGGATGGAGCTGGAGAATGTCATACTAAGTGAGGTGACCCAGTCTCAAAAGAATACCCATGGTATACAGTCACTGATAAGTGGATATTAGCCTAGAAGCTTGGAACACCAAAGACACAAATCACATATCAAGTGATGTCTCACAAGAAGAAAGGAGTGGACACTGGTGCTAGAATGGACCAAAACATCATTGTGGGGGAGTACAAGAACAGTAAAGTGGGAGGGGGTGGATGTGGGAGCAGGGGGAGGGAAAAAGACATGTGGGACCTTTGGAGGTGGGGAACCAGAAAAAGGGAAATGAATTGTAAATATAGAATATATACAATTAAAAAAAATAAAAAAAAAGCAGAAAAAAAAAAGAAAATTAAATCTACATATTTGTACTTAGAAGACTGGGCTGTGGAGCAGAGGCTCCCAACCTTCCCAGTGCTGCGACCCTGGAATACAGATCCTCATATTATGGTGACCACCAGCCATACAATTATCTGCTTTGCTTCTGCATACATAATTTTGTTACTGTTATGGATCATAATGTAAATATTGGTTTTTTTTCCAATGGTCTTAAGATATACAAGTTTAGAACCACTGGGCTATATAGGCTCTTAAAAATTCTTAATCTGGGCTGGAGAGATGGCTCAGCAGTTAAGAGCACTAACTGCTCTTCCAGAGGTCCTGAGTTCAATTCTCAGCAACCACATGGTGGCTCACAACCATTTATAATGGGATTCAATGCCCTTTTCTGATGTGTCTGAAGACAGCAACGGTGTACTCACATATATAAAATGAATACATCATTAAAAAATTTTTAATCCAAAAAGTTGAAAATAAGCTAACCTCATCTGTGATTAGAAGCTGAGATTTGCTATACCAGTGATTAATTATAAAGTCACTAATCATGATAAGCATTACGTCATAATGGAGCACTTATAATATCATTTACTATTTGTTTATTTATTTATTTATTTAAAAGATTATTTATTTTATGTATATGAGCACATTGTAGCTGTCTTCGGACACACCAGAAGAAGGCATCTGATCTTATTACAGATGGTTGTGAGCCACCATATGGTTGCTGGGAATTGAACTCATGACCTCTGGAAGAGCAGCAGTCAGTGCTCTTAAACGCTGGGCCATCTCTCCAGCCCTACTATCATTTTTAATACATAAAACTGCCTTGGGTTGATAGATTATACAGCATACTTAAGAAGTGTTTTTTGTTGAGTCTTTTAAAACTAAAGGTAGTAGCCTAGGCAAGACTCTTAACTCTCTTGACTTAACCTACCGTGTTAATCCTGCTGACCCTGTGAACTATGGATTTCTCCATGCTCATGCACATTCGTGAGACAGAAGTTGGAGAATTCTAAGGAAGCCCTGTGTTGGTAATAAAGAATTCTCCACAAGACTTTTCTAACAGGGATCCTGTGGGATTTGTCTCTTAATGGCCTGTTGTCTCTATTAAATGGAGATGGCTCTTACTGTGTGGAATGCTTTTTCACCTCAGGAGACCTGTCAATTCCTATTATTAAGGTGTAATTGACATATATAGTAGATGCATTTTCTTCATGTGCAAACTGAATTCAATTTTGACATAAGAACAAATCTGTAAAACTGCAACCACAATGACACATTTCTATCTATAAACCCATTTTTTTTGTTGGTGTTTTTGTTTTTCCAAACAGAGTTTTTTTGTGTATCTCCATCTATCCTGAAACTCACTCTGTAGACCAGGCTGGCCTCGAACTCAGAAAACTCAGAGAACCACCTTCCTCTACCATCTGAGTGGTAGGGTTAAAGGTATGCACTACCACTACCACCTGGCTCCTCCTAATTTTTTTGACATTCTTAATTTTTACTGTTAGTATATTCTAGTTGTAAAGAATAATGAGTTTCAAGATGGCGTTTCCATCTGTGTAGATGATATTCCTTCATCATATTCAGACTCCCGCCCCTCACTTATCCTGCACGCCCTATCCTCATAATGCAACAAAGTTCACTAAGTGCATTAGCTGATACACATTCCACATTTAATTAACCTTTAAGTAAATATTACTTGTCAAGCTTTGGTGTAGCAGCAAAGAATACCTTCAAGTATCTGATGAAAACTATTCAAACTCTCCTTGATTGTCTCCCCACATACTTGTTTTTGTTGTTGTTGTTTTGTTTTAATTAGATAATTCCATTATTTACATTTCAAATATTATCCCCTTTCCTGGTTTCCCCTCCAAAAATACCCTATGCCATCCCCCTCCCCTGCGCACCAACCCATGCACTCCCGCTCCCCTCTTTTTGCGTCCCCCTATGCTGGAGCTTCCAGCCTCCTCGGGGCCAAGGGCCTCTCCTCCCTTTGATGTCCAACAAGGCCATCCTCTGCTACATATGCAGCTGGAGCCATGGGTCCCTCCACGTGTACTCTTTGGTTGGTGGTTTAGTCCCTGGGAGCTCTGGGGGTACTGGTTGGTTTCTCCTATGGGGCTGCAAGTTCCTTCAGCTCCTTGGGTCCATTCTCTAGCTCCTCCACTGGGGACCCTGTGCTCAGTCCAGTGGTTGGCTGAATGCTGGGCTGTTTTTCATTTGGGGAATTACAGTAAAACTGTGTGTGATTCCTGTGTCAATCTTGTGTAGACAGGTGTTTTCATTTCACTTGATAGACAGCTAAAATAGCATTTAACTCTTGTGTTGATTAGGTCACATCACAGCATTGTGTTTAATTGTTTTATTTAAAAATTATTTTCATATCATATATTTGGATCCTATTCTTCCCTCTCCACAACTCCTCCCAGATCCTCCCAAACTCTCTACCCACCCAACTCCATGTTCTTCATGTAAAGTCCCTTTTGTCGTTTGTATATGGTAAGGCTAATAGTTTTCTTGTGAGGTAATTTTGTATCTGGCTACTGTGCTGAAAGTGCTTTATCATCTGTAGGAGCTTCCTGGTGGAATTTTTAGGGTCACTGGCATATACTATCATATCCTCTGCAAGCACAGATACTTTGACTTCTTCCCTTTCAGTTTGTATTCCCTTGATCTCCTTCAGTTGTCTTATGGCTCTATTGAGAGTTCAAGCACTGTATTGGATAGGTATGGAGAGAGTGGACAACCTTTTCTTGTTCCTGATTTTAGTGGAATTGCTTTGAGTTTTTCTCCACTTAAGTTGACATTGGCTATGGGCTTGCTGCCTCTATTATGCTGAGCTCTGTCCCTTGTATTCCTAATCTCTCGGAGACTTTTATCATGAAAGGTGTTGGATTTTATCAAAGGCCTTTCCTGCGTCTGATGAGATGATCGTGTAGTTTTGGTCTCAGTTTATTTATAGGGCAGATTACATTGACAGATTTTTCCCCCTAGACAGTTCTTTTTTCTGTATATCCCTGACTGCCCTGGAACTCACTCTGTAGACCAGGCTGGCCTGGAACACAGAAATCTGCCTGCCTCTGCCTCCCAAGTGCTGGGATTAAAGGTGTGCGCCACCACTGCTCTGCTCATTGACATTTTGTATTTTGAACCATCCCTGCATCTCTGGGATGGTGCCTGCTTGATTGTGGTGGATGATCGTTTTGATGTGGTCTTGGATTTGGTTTCCATTGAAACCAAATGGTATTTTTGCGTGTATGTATATAAGGGAAATGGTCTGTAATTTTGGGTCTTTATGTGGCTTGTATATCAGGATAACTGTGGCCTTGTAAAATGAATTGGGCACTGCTCCTTCTATTTCTGTTTTGTGGAATAATTTGAGGGGTTTTGGCATTAACTCTTATTTGAAAATCTCTTAGAATTCTGCAGGAAACCATCAGGTCTTGGGCTTCTTTTTCTTGGAGGTCTTTTATTTACTGCTTCTCTTTCATTAGGTATTATAGGTCTGTTTAAATTACTTATTTGATCTGGATTTAACTTTGATAAGTTGTATGTATTGAGAATATGATCTATTTCTTTTAGTTGTTTGTTTCTATGGTTGTTTGGGGTTTTTTGTTTGTTTGTTTGTTTGTGGTTTTTGAGAGAGGGTTTTTTTCTGTGTAGCCCTGACTGTCCTGGAACTCACTCTATAGACCAGGCTGGCCACGAACTCAGAAATCTGCCTGCCTCTGTCTCCCAAGGGCTGGGATTAAAGATGTGACCCTTCAATGCCTACCTGGAGTATAGGTGTTTTTTTTGTTTGTTTGTTTTTGTTTTTTGTTTATTTGTTTGTTTGTTTTTCCCGCTTTTCAAGACAGGGTTTCTCTGTGTAGTCCTGGCTGTCCTGGAACTCACTCTGTAGACCAGGCTGGCCTCGAACTCAGAAATCCACCTGCCTCTGCCTCCCAAGTGCTGGGATTAAAGGTGTGCGCCACCACCGCCCGGCTGGAGTATAGGTTTTTAAAGAATGGAGATGAAACTGGGAGACTTGGACTTGGAGATTTGGAGGCAGAGGTGAGGATCTGCATTAGCCAGAGTGACCTGCGGGGGCCAGGGAATGCCTGTTGGGAGTTGGGGACTAGAAAAAAGCAATGAACTGAGGCAGAGGGAACTTGGGAGGGGAAGCTGTGTGTGATCAACTGGAGATGGAGTCAGTGGAGGGGTAGAGGGAAGCTGCAACAGATGGTTGCTACAGAGCTGGGGATGAGACTGAGGAGCTGGTTTGTGAAGAGCCAAGGAGGGGTGAGGATCTGCAGTTAACCTACCGGCTCCCCTGGTTGGAGTGCCAGAGGCCTTTGTAAAGATATTTACTTGTGTTTCTTCATTGTGTGTGTGTTGACTAAGTGCAGGTGCACCTACCTGTGCCTGTGCCTATGGAAGCTAAAGGCCTGAGGTAGGTGCCCTTCTTTATTTTTTGAGACAATGTCTCTCACCGAGCCTGGAGCTCACTAATGTTCAGACTGATCAATGAGCTCCTGGGATCCAGGTGGCTCCTCCCCTTCCCCCAGTGCTGGAGTAATAGGCACATTCAGCCACAACTGGCTTTTATGTGTGTGCTGGGCATTGAACTCAGGTCCTCATGCTTGCAGAGCAAACACTTTATCCACTAAGCCAGCTTTAAGACTATGTCTGGGTTTTGTTTTTTTGTGTGTGTGTGATTTTGTTGGTTTTATTAAAATAGATCTTATTTAACTTTCCCCAAGAACTAATTTTTCCATTAAGCATTCTCAACATGTGTGGCTTTTGTTCTTTCTGCTCCAAATTTATTTACTCTTATCATTTCTATTGCTTGAATTACATTATAATATTTTTTTAAATTTTTATTTTCTATATTCTATGTTTATATTCCAAAGGCTTTCCCCTTTACCAGTTCCCCCCACCATACATCCCATAATTCCTCTCCCCCCAACCATTCCCCAATCATCCCCCCACACACACGATTTCTCTGTTCTGGGTTTACAAAACTGGATCCAATCTTTTCAGGCCCAGGGTCCTCTCCTTTCTTCTTCTTGGGAATCATTTGACTTGCTAATTGTGCCTTGAGTATTTAGGGCTTCTGGGCTCATTAATATCCACTTATCAGTGATTGCATTTCATGTGTATTCTTTTGTGATTGGGTTAACTCACTTAGGATGATATTTTCCAGATCTAACCATTTAGCTACAAATTGCATGAATTCATTATTTTTAATTGCTGAGTAGTATTCCATTGTATAAATATACCACATTTTCTGTATCCATTCCTCCTTTGAGGAATATTTGGGCTCCTTCCAATTTCTGGCTATTATAAACAAGGCTCCTGCATACAATAAAGACACATGCACCACTATGTCTGGGTTTCTTGATTTTAAGGATCCTATTTAAGAAACCTTTGTCTCCCATGATTGCAGAGATTTCTCTTTCATCCAGTTTTGTTGTTGTTGTTGTTGTTGTTGTTTTTGTTTGTTCATTTGTTTGGAGATGGGATCTGGCCAGGAGCTTGTTATGTAGACCAGGCTACCCTCAAACTCATAGAGGTCAAACTCAGGGTCTTGTGCATGCGAATCAAGCCCTGGGCTATATTCTTTACCAAGGTTGTTGCTGGAAATAATCAAAAACAATTGCCCTGCAAACTCTCCGAGGCAGCCCTCTTGCCAACTGTCCTGCACCAGCAGACCACGGTCCTGCTCTGGTATTGGCACTGGTGGTTATAACACCATTAGCCTTTTAGGGTCCCATGAGATCCTCTCGCTTTGCAAATTCCACACATAACCTGGGTTGCCAGCTCTCAATACCCAAATTACCAGGTACAACATGACTCTTAATGCTCAATTACTCAGCTGATTAGATTTATAGATATTATAAACACTATTACAAGATGCCAATCCAGTAATAACAGAGCCAATTATAGTAAAAATTTTATCCTAATTTCTAACCTTTAGATAATCGAACGTCTGATTCCATGTTGATACTCCGACCTACCTAGCACCTCACCACGCAAGCCCATTCTTCTCTAATATTCCTCGCTCTGCCCCCTTTTACCTTGTCCAATCACTGACCCTCTCTGTCCTGATGTACCGTTATAGAAAAGTTCCTGTAACACAAGGTGCTCCATGTATTGCTTAGTTCAAAGAAATCAAGAGATTTCTCAGAGGTTAATAGCACTGGCTGCTCTGCCAGAGGTTCTAAGTTCAATTCCCAAGAACCACATGGTGGTCCATAACCATCTAGAATGACAGCTGGTGCCCTCTCTGGCCTGCAGGCATACATGCAAGCAGAATACTGAATACATAAAAAAAAAAAAAAAAAAAAAAAAAAAAACCTTTTTGCTCCTAGTTTGTACACTGAATTGCTTTTCCTCCTTTGGTTAAGTTTGCTTCTCCCGTTAAGATGTCTTTCACTGAATCCTTATGTCCTTGGCTTTGAGTCCTCCTGAAGGATCAGGTAGAGCTTCCTGCTCCTCCAGGTGCCGTGTTGTCTCACACGCTAGTGTAAGTGCATCTCTGTTGCTCACTATACATTATCTCCAGTGTCCTTTATGATTTCATTTTCACCTGTGAACTATTTAGGAGCAGGTTATTAAATTCCCAAATATTTGAAATTTTTGTGTTTTGTTTTAAAATATCCCTTTGTTTCGTTTTGTTTTGTCTTGTTTTGTTCTGTTGAAACAGGGTTTCTTTGTGTAACAGCCCTGACTGTCCTGGATTCACTTGTAGACTAGGCTGGCCTCAAGAGATCCACTTGCCACTGCCTCCAGAGCACCGGGATTAACATGCCTGGCTTGTGTGAGAGTAACTTACTACTGTTAATGTCTAACTTGATTCTAATATGGTCAAAAAAAAACATGGTGATTTTCCTCTCTTCAATGAACATTTAATATTTGATACCCAAAATATTCTCCATTTTGGTGAATGCACAATGTGAACTTGAGAAGAATGTATATCTTTAACACAGTATTTTGCAAAACCTAATGGCCATGATGTGATATAGGTCGTTTATTCTTCATTGAAGTTTTGTCTTATTGTCCCATAAGTTGCTGAGAAAGATAGCTATAGTATTTAAGCTTATGGTTACACACTCATTGGTTTTGCGGGAGACAGGTTCATTGTTGACATTGAAGTCATTATCACCACCCAAAAGCTTTTAAGACCCTTTCTTTTGCATAGAACACTCTGCCGAACATAATCCAGCTACTGCCCCCGTGGAGTCCTCCATCAATAGTGAGATTACGATCCAGGAGACGCACTGATAGGAATCATATAAATGTTGAGCCATTTCCTCATTGCGTTCCTATATGCCTTGGTCCTACACTATGGACCAGTTCTCCTCATGAGTTCCACAAAGGGAAGGTCTGACATCTGACCCTTTCTCCGCTGTGCCGTACCATCCTAATTCCTTCAGTGTATGCTGCTGTACATGTCACAGAGATCAAGCCAGTCTATAGCTTCTGAACAGAATCTGCTTCTCGTGGGGCGTACCTGGTCTTGACATTCATGCTGTGAGCCTGGGCCCCTTGCTTCCCTCGACCGTATGAGTTCATTCTTAAGGCCAGGTATACCAACTTTCAGTTAACGAATCTGCAGCTTCTCTATTCTTGGGGCAAACAGGGGGACACAAAGGGGATTCTTGTGCAGGAGTAGACAGAGTTATCATGCTATATGGTTCCACGGGGGCAGAGATTTGTTCCCAAAGATTTACTTTGTTTACTAAGACTGCTATCATATGCATTCATATGGGCTTTTACCAAAGCCCATACAAAATTTCCCCAAAGGAAAAAGGCACAAGGAAACTCCCATAATACATAGTAAGGATCATCAAAATGAAAGTCAAAGGATGCTGGAAAACTGTGATTCCCGATCTCCACATGCTGGAGCTTTGTCAAGCACCAGTGGTCGCCAAGATTTCCATTGGACTTTGTCCTATTTTGTCTTCTGATGCTGTGATAAAAACTATGACCATGTGGTGGCGCACGCCTGTAATCCCAGCACTTGGGAGGCAGAGGCAGGCGGATTTCTGAGTTCGAGGCCAGCCTGGTCTACAGAGTGAGTTCCAGGACAGCCAGAGCTACACAGAGAAACCCTGTCTCGAAAAACCAAAAAAAAAAAAAACAAACAAAAAAAAAAAAAAAAAAAAAAACCATGACCATAACCAAGTTGGAAAGGAGTGTTTATTCCATCTGACACTTTACAGTCCACCATTTCAGAGAGTCAGGGCAGGAGCTCAAGCAGGAAGCAGGTGCAGAGGCAGGGACCATGGAGGAAAGCCGCTTCCCGGCTTATTCTCCACGCTTGCTCAGTTTCCCTTCTTTTTACATTTTAATACATTTTCTTAGTGTGTGTGTGTGTGTGTGTGTGTGTGTGTGTGTTTGTGTGTGTGAGTGTGTGTGTTTGAAGGAGTGGGCTCTCTTCTACCTTGTGGACCCAGAGAATTGACTTTAAGTTATCAGCACCTCTACCAACTGAACAATCCCACCAGCCCTCAGCTTGTGGCTGCTAGCTCAAGGATGGTATTACCCAGAGTGGGCTGGGCCCTACCCATCAATCATCAACCAGGAAAAAAACATGTCTTATCCTTCACACTATGACAGGCAGAGTGGCAGATCCTGTAATCCCAGCATCTGGGGACAAAAGCAGGATCAGAAAGAGTTCAAGGCCATCCCTAGCAACTTACGGAATTTGAGGTCACTCTGGGTTACATGAGACCTTGTCCAAAAAAAAAAAAAAAGTGAAAATAAAAATAAAATGCAAAATTTCATACCAATTATCACTATGGGAATGACAGTCAATCTGATCCACTGTGACCATACAGCATCAGAGAGAAGTGCTTATGGAATCTCACAACTCACAGGTCAGACTCCATCAGTGAGGGAAGCCAGGGCAGACACTAAAGCAGAAGCCACGGAGAATGCAGGTCACTGACTTGCTCTCCATGGCCTGTAAAGTTAGATTTGTACTATGCCCCAGAACCTGCCCAGGGATGACCCTTGACTCAGGAGGGGCCTTTCATGTCAGTCAAGAACTTGCCCCACAGACATGCCTACAGTCAATCTGATGCAAACAATTCCTCAACTGGCACTCCCTTTTCCCAGATGACAGAGAACCAACCAATCCGATTGTTCTCTTACTCAGTGTCCCTGTCACATACTTGTTAAATGTTTCAGTAAAGGGCCAGTGAGAGGGCTCGGTGGGTAATAACACTCGCTGCATGAGCCTGGAAACTGAGTTCAATCCCTGCCATCCATGCAATGATGATGATAATGATAATAATGATAAAAATAGACTTAGCATCTAGGTGTGTTGCTGCATACTTATAATCCCAGCACTTGGGAGGCTGAGACCAGACTGGACCGCACAGTGATCCTCTGTCTCGAAACAACAGGGAGGGGAGGTAAAATGGCTCCGTGAGTAAAGGTGCTTGCCACCAGATCTGAGGATGACCTGAGTTCAATCCCTAGGACAGGTCCCTAAGTGGTGGAAGGAGAGACTGGACTCCCATTGGATGTCCTCTGACTTCCCCGGGCACTCTGTGTCACACGGGCACACACGCAGATGAACACAATATAAAGGAAATCTTTTAAAGATGAACAAAACGTTTCTAGAATACACTCTTCCAAGGGCTTTATGACAATTTCATGCTGTCAGAATGACGGAGACTCCGGAATAGAATTAGGCACCTCCTCTGCCTTCAGAGTGATTAGCAGACAAGTGCCCAGTAATGTCCTCCTCCAACATCATGGGATCTATGAATCTCCCAAGGGTCAAATAAAAATTTGGAGGCTGGAGAGATGCCCTAGCAGTTATGAGCACTTCTTCCTCTTCCAGAAGACCCAGATTTAACTGGCAGCATCCTCATAGCAGATAACAGCTGTCAGTAACCCCAACTCTAAATAATATGATAACCTCTCTTGGCCTCCAAGTTCACAACATTCATGTACTGAATGTGAATAAGTGAATAAGCGTTGAAACACAGTAACTTGTTTTTAAAAATAAAGTAGAATATTAATCCTGAAAATGTCTAGGAGAAAGACCAAGGCCATGACTGCCTAATTAAAGCAAACGTTATTAAATACTGGCCAGGAGGATGGACTCAAGCTCTGTCCATACCCAGGGCTTCCAGAGGTGTTGTTGACTTACGTTAATTGGGTGCTTAAAAAGGCCAAAACCGGGAGGGAAAAGGGCATGTGGGACCTTTGGGGGGTGGGGAACCAGAAAAAGGGAAATGAATTGTAAATATAGAATATATCCAATTTAAAAAAAAAAATCAAGAAAGCTATTTTTGCCATGTGTCAATCATTGTTGACAAATAGGAAAGACAAGCGTGAGGAAAAAAAAGGCCAAAACCATATGGCTTCATTCAATCGGGGGCAAGCACACTGATGTACTTCCTGCCTATGTACCTGCCTCCTACTATGCAGTTGAGGCAAGCACCCCTGTTTACTGAAGTGAAAACAGGTGGCTTGTTATCTTACAAAAACAGCTCTAGTATTTCAGGAAGTAATCTGACTTTGGACAACTGGGGATTCTGGGTTCAGTTCCCACAGATGATCCCCACAGCCTTGCTTAGTCCTCCATCACCGAGACTAAGGCACCCCTGGCTGCAGCTTCTTCATCTGTGAGGTTGTTAGGAGCGCCCTCTGTGGGCCCGGGTAGAAGTGCAGCAGCGCAAGCCCTCGGAGACCCTACAGCCCGCGGTGCCCTGAGTTCATGCTTCTGGGATCATGGAGGGGCTGAGTCTCCCTCCAGTTCCAAGAGGACTTGTGCCAGCAATACACATCGTGGGACAAACACAGTTTCGAGTGGGTGGGGCACCAACAGTCCAGAATTGGGAAAGAGTCCTGTTCTCAGCCGGACCATTTCTATTTTTACTGGAGTCTTCTGATCTCAGAAATAAAACTAAAGGTCTTGTTTTGGAACCTAACCTTGCAAAAAGTCAGTAATCACACTCACTACACACAAACAAGGGAAGCAGGGGCTTAAGCTATTCCCAGCTATAGAGAAGCTGTGTTCCAGACATCACTGGAGAAAGGACAATTCAAGATCCTTGGGGACTAGGATGAATGCCACATCCACTCAGAGACCAGCGAGCAGGGACGGTCCTGCTACATCCTCTCCCTGTGTCTACAAGAAAGAGTTTAAGGAACTGGGGGTGCTGGGGATCCTTTGGTGGTAGAACCCAACAAACACTAGGTGGTTCTCTGCACTGCTTTAGACGGAAGCTGTCACGGGTTTTGATAAATCAAAGGGACCTGGATTCATCCCAGATTCTGTCTTCAGGTGCCTGCAGTCAAGGCTCTCACTGTTGAGATCTGGCTCCCCCTTGTGGCAGAGAAATAGCCGATTACTAGATACTCCCAGAAGCTCCCCATGGAGAGTGTTATGGAAACTCTTTTTTCTTTTCTTTTCTTTTCTTTTCTTTTCTTTTCTTTTCTTTTCTTTTCTTTTCTTTTCTTTTCTTTTCTTTTCTTTTCTTTTCTTTTCTTTTCTTTTCTTTTCTTTTCTTTTCTTTTCTTTTCTTTTCCTTTCCTTTTCTTTTCTCTTCTCTTTTCTTTTCTTTTCTTTTCTTTTCTCTTCTCTTTTCTTTTCTTTTCTTTTTTTCCTCTTCTTTTTTTTCTTTTCTTTTTTTTTTTTTAGTCAGGGTGTCTCTGTGTAGCCCAGGCTGTCCTGGAACTCACTCTGTAGACCAGGTTGGCCTCGAACTAAGAAATCCGCCCGCCTCTGCCTCCCAAGTGCTGGGATTACAGGCGTGTGCCACCATGCCCGGCGATAAGTTATGGAAACTCTTCGTGACTAGAGTTATTTTGGGATATCACAGGGGACGTCAAGAATCAAAGAGAGTTGTGGAACAAAGGAGGATAAAGTGCGACAAATAAAAGCTGAGAATGTCTTCCTTCAGTTTTTCAATGGTTATGCCAACTGATTAACGAGAATTGGAGCTTTGTCCTGGGATTCTGGGCTCTAGGCAGAGCTAAAGAAGTTCAGAGCTGTTTTAGAACTGAGTAAGGGGAGGAGTGCATGTCTGCAATCCCTTCACGTGGGAGGATGTGGCAGGCGTGCTGTCCAGCAGGATGTGCATCAGAGGCTACAGAGCCAGATTGCTCTCCCATTCAAAGAATTATTCAGAGACAATGGGCTACAGCTGTCTCTAAATAGCTAGCAATATTTGTAGAAAGCAAACATCTGAGGGGATGAAAGCACCTGGAGAATAGGCTGGGGTGGTGCCAAGAAGATGAGGGGGGAGGGGAGAAGGGAAGAGGGAGGGGTGCTGCTGATCCAGAAGACTCTAGGATCAAAGAGGATAAAAGGAAATGGTCTCTGGACACCCCATGGCCGGATCAAACCCCAGAGGTCTTAGGGTAGGAGACAGCTGGGATATTGAGCACATTTGAAGTCTAATGTGTTAAAAATGGAACTCACGACCACACTGTCAGGTCAGCCAGCCGGTGTTTTTCACAACATAGGTCAGCTAGCATGGATCTTGAATATGTATTTTAAAGGGTCTATAAGGTCAAAGAAGGGAGTTTGAACCAGGTAGGGCATGAAAGTACCAACCTGTCTCCAAACATGGGCTCAACGGACACCGCAAAATGCCCAGTGCCCCATCTAAACTCAAGGTAGGGTTTGTACACATGGATTAAATCTTAGTGTTTTAAGAACAAACATTGCCTATAGAATCTATTCTAAAACATTCCCTTCGTGGGAGAGGGAAGAATTGACTCCCGGCTCAGCTACAGAATTCTGAAGTCTACAGAATGAGAGACATAGAAGATGAGCTCTGTTTACAGGGTGCCCAGACTACACAATGATGCGAGGTGGAAACCTCCAGTTTATTTAGAAAGTCAGTTTTGTCCAATGATGGTTTCCCGAGGCACACAGGTGCAAGGATGTCTTGCTAAAGTAGACAGGTGAAAGAATGTTTTCTTGATGCAGACACGTGAAAGGACCCATGATGGGGTATAAATACGACCCCATGGAGCGTTGGAGAGGAGTGCTGAGCTTTGGTTTGTTATGCTCTACCTCACCATTTTCGCTAACTATTCACATGTATCGGTTCACCTTACATAGCATTGTTGAGCTCAGCTTGTGCGAATGCTGCCAAAGAGAGAAACTCACCAAAGAGCCTCCCATGAAGTTCCTGTGGCTTCTTGCTGCTTCTGCAGCCTTGCCTCAGGCTCTTTGGCGAACCTTGCAGTTTCTTCAGGATTGAACTGCAGCTGCTGGTTCATGCATGGTGTCTGGCTGTCGAGAGGACTGGACTACAGCTGCTGGTTTGTATCTGGTGTTTGCTATGGGACTGAACTCCAAAGAGCTATTGCTAAACAGATCCACGTCCTCCATCTCCTAATAACTTCTCTTTCACTACCTCTGGTGGGTGGTTGGCGAGAGAAGAGGATGAACATTTATTAAAATTGGCTGCAAAAAATGTATACCTGCAATAATGAGGTCTATCAAAAGCAAGCAGGCAAGAAGAATTTCCCACAGATAAAGCTGGAGAAACAGAGCAAGAAAATAAAGGATAGTAGTGAGCCATAAAACAAAGTACGAAAGAAATATACATGCATACATACCAATAAATATAAGTGAAAAAATAGAATGTGCTGAGGGGGGTGGCAAATCTTTCTTACTCAAGAATTTCAAGGAGTATGTGTTTTATTATTCCTCCAGGAGATGGGGCTTAATCATGCTAGCCCCGTACCTGCAATAGGAGTTAGATTTATAGGACACTTCTGGAAACAAAGTATGAACAGATGAAAATAGCAACGTCAGGTAGAGATGCAGCATGCATGCTCTGCAGATGGCTCGACACTAGTGTTACAAGGTGAGGGCGTGTCCCTCTTGATGTGCTGGAATAAGAAGGGTGGCCACAGCTGTGCGTTCTCCATTCCTACCCCTCTCCAAACACAGACTCTCAGTCTAAACATGAAGAAGACATCACATAAACTCAAATTTAGAGATTATTCTCTTTATTGGTGTAGTGATAGAACACTTGCCTAGGACTCAGAGGACTCTGGGTTGGGTCTTCTGCATCATGGTGCTCTAGATTAGATCCTGAACACTGGTGGGAAAATGAGATGCAAATGAAGGTGAGAGTTAAGAGTAAATGTGCCCATGTTTTCATTTTAGTGAGATAGGGTTTCTGTAGCTCAAGCTGGCTTTGACTTTGCAGTGCAGCCAAGGATGCCCTTTGATTCTGGGTCCTCCACCTCCCATTTAAATCTCATGGTCTCGAAAAGTGTACTGGAGTTCTATGAGATGTGAAAAGGGGGGGAGGGGAGATGGCTCAATGGTTAAAGCACTGGCTGCTCTTGCAGAGGACCTGAGCTGAGTCCCAGCACCCACATGGCCTCCCACAACTGCCTGTAACTACAGTTCTAGGGGATCTGATGCTGTCTTCTGAATCTCTTGGGCATGCATGTAATACACATACATGCATGTAAGCAAAATATACTTACATATAAAATAACTTTTTAAAAAGGGTGTTGAGGATAGGTGAGAAAGGGTAACTGGGATTTACTGTACTTTTACCTCAGCTTCTGTGGTTACTCCAAAATAAATAGTATAAGTAAACATGACAGTAAGACAGTAGGTCCTAGGATAACGTGTTCCTCTAAAGCCACTACTTGATTTGATGCATCTCAGATCAATAGCAACTAGGAAACATGGAGACCTGCAGACTTAGAAATCCGAGGACTCAAAGTCTATGAGGGTTCCCACACCAGCTGTCCTCACTCTCTCTGATTCTGCTTGGTTCTGCTTTCTAACCTGCAGTTTGAAATGTATGGCAGGGACCTAATCCAAGCTTAGGACAGTGGTCAGCTCCAGAGAAGATGTGAATAGGAACAAGCCATTTTGGAAGACTTTGAAACTTTGCCTCATCACTTCTTCCTTAATGACACTTTGTCAAGCAGGACACCAGAAGATTCATAGATGGATTCTTCCCTGAGATTTGGATTATCAGGGCTCTCAGAGCCAGGGTCAGCCTCAAGGAACAGTGGCTGGAATGCACAATGACTGGCCTTACCTTGAAGTACCTATTGTGGTGTCATATGGAGAAATTCTAGAGACAGAGACTCTTTAGCTGAGAGGGGCATGGGCTTGAGGAATGGAGTCAATTTGGGGGCTGGTTATCCCACTGCTGCACCATATTGGCCTTATTCTACTTAGTTTCTTGGTTTGTGTCATCTGGGTATTGTTTTCTAGGTATCTGAGCCAGACTAGGTGGCAGCCAAGAGAGAGGTGATAGCCATTCTCTCTCAAAACCCACTTCCCTCTGTGCTGAACCCCTATAGATTTGTATAAATCCATAGCCTCTGGGCCATCTGAGGGAATGGCAGAGGGAAGGGGGAGTTGAGACAATGTCCATAGATGTCTTTCTCTTAATTTATTTCAAGTAGCTTTAGACTGGGTATGGTGGTGCACACCTTTTTGTCAGCATTTGGGAGGCAGAGGCAGGAGGATCTCTCTGAGTTCAAAGTCATCCTGGTCCACATAGTGAGTTCTAGGACAGCAAGAACTACTGTGTCAAAAAAAAAAAAAACAAGAAAAGGAAGAGAAAAGAAAATAAAGCTGAGGAAGAGAAAGAAGAACAAATAGGAAAGGAGGAAAAGGAGGAAGAGGGGAAGAAGAAGGGGCAGGACAAGAGGGGAGGTGGTGGTAGTATTAGTAGTAGCTTTAGGATCATATTATCAAAAAGACACCGAGGAAGAATGTCTGAGACATTGAAGAAGTGCTGCCTAGGAGCTTGAGCAGAAGGGAGACAGTCAGACTGACATATGTGGAACTTTTGGGGCAAAGAATGTGATAAGAGTTAAGAGAGGCATGGATATTGTCCATGACATGAGAGGCAGAAGGCTATGTGAGTCCATTTTGTAAGGAAAGATTTATACTCATATGACAAGACAAAGAAGGTCTTGGGACATTAATTGCAAGTGACAACTTTGTGTGGAAATTTTTATTTCTGACAGAAGAGGAATTGTTTGCAGACATGATGTACATGGTTAATGCTAGTAAGTCATGCCCCCTGTCTGAGTTTCCTCTCCTGTGAGTAGACCATGAGTGTCTGCCTCCCTCATAGTCCCGCCATCTTGCGGGACTTGACACGCCCACCTTTTTTATTTTAGTCATTCCAGTGAGTGGATGATATCACATTGTGGTTCATGTGCGTTCCCCCATGACTAGAAATGCCAAGCAACTTCTCACATGTACTATCCATTTGGAAAATCTCCTGTAAACTGCCTATTCAAGTCATTTGTGCAATTTTAATTTGTGTGTGTGCATGTGTGAGTGAATGTGTGGATGCATTTGGCATTGTTCACATGTAGAGGTTATGATGATTTTGTGGAGTTGCTTCTCTTCTTTCATTTCTATGTGGGCTTCAATTCCTCCTGAAATTCTAGAGAGCTATTTAGTCTCTCTAGTAGAGCAGAAGGGTAAGATGAGTGAGCCTCTTAGACACAAATACAAACGTAACACACATCACACACAGACACAGACAGACAGACAGACAGACAGACAGAAAAACACACACACATACACACACACATGCAGGGAACATACTCATACCCATAAAATAAATTAAATCTTTAAAAAAATTGATAGATGGAGTCTCAGTGTCCATCACAAGCTGCTTTGAAGACACTATGTATCCCAGGTTGGCTCAGATTCATGACATTCTAGGACAGCTTGCTGCCTGCAGGGATTCCAGCCGCATGCCGTTGCCTGGCATCCATCCAGAAATCTGATGTGCCATGTTAACTGTTTCTTCAAGGTTTTGATTGAGATCATGGATTTTATATTTCAGATGAGAGATAATTGATATGCTAAGAAAAGAGTCTTCAACTCACGAATATCTTTGTTTCATTTATTTTGATTTTCTCTCAGAATATATTGATTTTATTTATTTGTATGTGACTCTGTGTGTGTGTGTGTGTGTGTGTGTGTGTGTGTGTGTGTGTGTCAGAAAAGTTTGTCAAACCCTTGGGACTGAAGTCACAGGTGATTGTGAGCTGCCTGACGTGGGTGCAGGGGACTGAACTCAAGACTTCTGCAGGAGCAAAACGTGCTCATAACCCTTGAGCCATCCCTCTAGCAATATTGGAATTTTCTTAATTCCACTCAGTAACATTAAGCTTTCAATTTATAGAGTTTTTAATATATTTTGTTTGTGTGTGACTATGAGAGAAAGATACAGAGAAGGGAGTGGAAGGCAGGAAAAAGGGATGGATAGAGGGACAGAAGGAGGGAGGGGAGGAGAGAGGGAGAGAGGGAGGAAGGGGAGAGAGAGAGAGAGAGAGAGAGAGAGAGAGAGAGAGAGAGAGAGAGAGAATGTCACAGTGTGTTTGTGTAGGGCCCAGGGATAAAACTCAGGTGGTCAGGTTTAACATCAGTGCCCATGAGCCATCTAGCTGGCCCTAATTGATAGTTTTAAATATAAAGTTTTAAAGCTATAGCAATGTGTGTGTGTGTGTGTGTGTGTGTGTGTGTTTTGTTTTAGTTTTTGAGATAGGATCTGACTAAATAACCCCAGCTCAGGTCACTACATAGATTATCACAAACCTGTGACAATCTTCCTTCTTAGCCCAAGTGTTGGTATTACAGGCATGTGCCACTAGACTCGGTGGCTTTTAATATTCAGAACTTGTTTTGGATTCATAAACTTGCTGAAGTATACTGTATGTACTATATAGAGATATATAGATGTATAGATATATACATTGTAGATGTATAGATATATAGATGTGTAGATATATACATTGTAGATGTATAGATATATAGATGTGTAGATGTGTAGATGTATAGATGTATAGGTATATAGGCATAGATAGATAGATAGATAGATAGATAGATAGATAGATAGATCGATCTTGGTTTGGTAGTGTGGTGCCCTGGTACCCTGAGAGGACAGAATAGGGTATATGATGGCCTGGAACTGAAGTTACTGATGTTTGTGAACCACTATGTGGGGCTCAGAATCAAACCTGCATCTTCTGGAAAAAAGTCACTGCTCTTAACCCATCTCTCTAACCCCCAAAGCAGTGAAGTGTTTTTTTTTAATTAAAAATACAATTATTTATTTTTAACTTTTCTCTTTCTTATATGTGAGTTCACATGTATGCCACATGTATGTTGAGGTCAGAAGACAAGCCACAGGTGCCAGTTCTCCTCTAACATGCAGAGCTTAAGGACTGAATGGAACTGAGGTCATCCAGCTTAGTGACAAGTTTAATGAGAGCGTGTGTATGTGTGTGTGTGTGTGTGTGTGTGTGTGTGTGTGTATGTGAACTTGGGTTTTACATTCCTTGGATTCATCCACCCTGTTCTTTGAAATAAAGTCTCTTGGCGGGACTCACTAATTAGCCTTGACTGGTCAGTGCGCCCCAGGGATGTGCTTGTCTCCCCTGCTCCAGCACTGGGACACGACACCATGTACTCTATTATGGTGCGTGCTCTGGGATAGGGCGCAGCTTCTCTACTTGTGTGGCATGTACTTCACTGACTCATCTCCCTAGTTCCTGGTAGAGGGATTCTTTTACAGAAATAGCAGATGCCTGTGAATGCAAGACCTTTTCCACCCTTGTTGCAGGAAATATTAAAAAAAAAAAAAATGAACCCCTGCCAACTCTCTGCAGTGGCTCTGAACCACTGTAGACTCTTTGGAGCTGTTGGTCTCGAGGCCTGCAAACTCTGTGGGGCCAGAGGGCCTCCACTGGGCCATCTCGCTCGGCCATCCCTCTGTCAGCCACCTCTCCAGTGTGGGGCCCCAGGCTGCCAGCGAGGTTCCCAAGAGCTCATCTTGCTTCCACCCAGAGCCCACACACCCCACTGGCTGCGAGCTCTCTGCCATCAGCGGACCCACATTCCAGTAACCAAATAAAACAAAACTCTTAATGCTTGATTAGCTAGCCAATTAGATTTATGTACATTATAATCACAATTATAAGATGTCAATAAAGCAATAACAAAGCCAATTAATAATGGTAAAAGTTTTATGCCAAATTCCTAATCTTTAGAGAACTTAATTACCACCTCCATTCCTCCTCCTCAAACCTGCGACCTTAGGTCTCCTTGAGCCCCTCCTGCATCCTCTCCCTACAACTCCTAGCTCCGCCCCCTATTTCCCCATCCAATCACAGACCCTCTCTGTACTGATGAAATTGAACAAGAAAATGCCTGCAACACACCCTCACCTCCCTTAGATCAAAAACATTTTGGATTTGAAGTGCCCACTCTCTTTCTCTGTCCTAATTTTCTCACTACGGAATCCAAAGAAAATGAAAAAAAAAAAAATCTGCTTGTTTTTCAGGTCAACACCTGTAGAAGTGAATTTACCAGGATCTGACTCTGTGGCTCAGGAGATTGCCCCACCTTGCTGTTACTGTGAAAATGGGAAATGAACTGACTACGGCAGATCGATCCTCTGAATCCTCCAACAACAGCTCCATCCTGTCTTATCTTCCAGTCTTTCCTGAAAGAACAACGTGACAAATCCAGAGCAATGGTCCCCCTTATTGCTGGTGTGCAGGAGCCAAAGTACACCACTGCCTACCTTTCAGCCGACAGATCTTTTCCAGAATTTTGCAGTCCTTTCTCCCTTACAAGTTCAAAGCTCTTTCATTATCTCTATTTTACAATCCCTAGATCCTTGCAAAACAAGAGAAAACAAAAGATAAGGGAAAGAATCATTTGCTCTCAGATCATGGGCAAATTCTGTCTTGAATGAGAGACTGGGACACTTTGTCTGGGCTCCACTCCAGCTCTCTCCATTAGTCAGCTGAGACCTGGAAAGACTTGTATCTCAGAAGTTTTCTACTCTGCAGAAACAAGTGGCACCTCTGGGAAATACTCAGTCATCTTGATGCACAAAGAGTTCCTGAACAAGAGATCCCCAAGACTCAGTTACCTACTCCCATCCCTCAGAACACTGAGCCAGGGGTCAACAGATCTTCAGATGGTCCATCGGTTGATCTCTATGTGACCATCAGGGTAAATTCTGAAGTAAATAGGACAGAAGCAAGAATGTCACGGCCACTCACCTCCAACAAGCAGAATCTGAGAATGACCACCAAACTATTACACAATATTTTAGTTATATCAATGGACACACCATCTTCCGGAGATGTAGAAGTTAATACAATTCAGAAAGAAACCACTTTACTGAAAAAGGATCCAAAGCACGTGTTAGAGCTGAATATAGAACAGAGGGTCATGGTTCTTCCAGAAGAAAGGATAAAGTCACATAAGGCACAAGGAACTAATGTGGAGCTGACACCCAAGGTGTCATGTTCAGCCACAGACAGCACAAAGGTCACTCTGATGGCATTGTTTCAGGTTATGGGTTCGATGGGAATGATCCCAGATTCACATTCAGAGGTAACAGACTCTGTTGGGAAAACAAAAGACAAGACTAACTTATCACAGCCATCAAACCAAGCTGAAACAGTGAGTATACATCCTGAGCCATCAAATCCAGTAGCAAGTCCTCAGCATCAAACAAGGACATCAAAGAGTATGACCTCAAGACCAAATCAAATCACAAATATATCAAAAGTAACTCCTGTAGCATTGTTTCACATCTTGGATTTGAGGGGACTGATTAATGAATTAGGTTCACATGTCACAGAATCATCAGGAATAGCCCCAAAGCCACAACACCAAGTCATGGAATCAGTGGGAGTAGATCCATTGCATAAACATTAAGCTGGAGAACCAGCCAAGATGAATCAACGGCCACATGGTAAGGTCTTCAAAGCTGGGGAAAGGATTTCGCAGCCTCAGCAAAAAGTCCCGTAAACATTAAATATGGATTCATCTAGCAGTGGTGGTGTATGCCTTTAATGCCAACACTTGGGAGGCAGAGGCAGGCAGATTTCTGAGTTCAAGGCGAGTTTGGTCTAGAAAGTGAGTTCCAGGACAGCCAAGGCTACACAGAGAAACCCTGTCTCGAAAAACCAACCAACCAAACAAATAAATATGGATTTATGCTCACAGAATCAAGCCACAAAACGGAGCTAGGTTTACTCCTAGCTCTCACCAACCTCCACAGCCACCATCTAAAGTCCTGGACTCATCCAGGATGATTCCAGAACCATGAGAGAAATCCATAAAAGGAAACTCAAGGGTCAATTCAAAGTTAAAATTCAAAGTTACAACCTCATTTGAGTTGGCTCCTGAGCCGGTTTTACAAAGTGTAAAATCTGAAGAAATGAACTACAGGTGCCAAGTATGAAACCTTGCCAGTTGACTCCAGGGTCCCAGATGCACCAAAAGAAAGTCTTTTGAGTCAACGTTGGACCCACAGATTCAAGGTGTGGAAACTCTGGCACTAAATACATAACCCCAAACTGGAAGCACAGAATCTATTCAGTGGATACCAATATCTGAGTTTCAAAGTGAGGAAGGTGTAGGGTCAAATTCAAGGTCACAGTCTGCAGATGCCAGAGCTACCGAACTGAAGCCGCCTGTGCTATGGAGAGGTGTGAGGTCATCTGAACTGACTGCTAGGTCAAAAATTCAAGGAGAAAAATCTGTGGCATTTCATCTTGAGCCACAGGTACTGGGAGTAAAAACCTCTCCATTAACAGTAGGCTTGCAGGAACCAAAGACACTTCACTTGATTTTAGAACCACACCCTCAAGGCGTCACAACCAAGGAACTAAACAAAAAGACAAAGGCTCAAAGTGTTAGCTCCTTTCAGTGGATACCTCCACAGGAGTTCCACGGTGTGAAGTTTTTAGGATCCAATAGTGGGTCGCCATTTCAAGGTGTCAAATGGCCAGAATAGAAACCCTCCAAAAGATTGGGAAGTGGAAAGCCATCAGAAATGTCTTAAGGGCCAAAACTTCAAAGGAAAAAAATCTGGAGATTTTTAACCTCAGGCCACAAGAACAGTGTGTGAAGACCCTCCAGTTGACACCAGGACCAGAGGGACAAAAAGGGACAAAAAGGGGGAAACTTCACATCAGGTTCAGAACCACAGTCTCAGTGTGTGGAAACACAGTCCCATGGTGTCATTGCATTATGGACCACAGCTTGAAAATACAAAATCTGTCTTTAAAGATAAGAGTCTTGGGTTACAGCCTCAAGGCATCACATCCAAAGAGTTAAAGCCCTCAGAACAAGAAAGGGATGTGACAACATCTAAGGAGTTGATGACAAGGCCGAAGACTGAAGGTAGAGAACCTTCCGGGTCGGGTCAGCCAGCCCGGGAATGCTTGTCTCAGAAGTTCTGAGAGATAGTAATAATCTCCTGGCCCCAACAGCCCATTCTGGGAACAACCTGACCCTCCTGGAAGATCCAGCCTGGGTAAACAATTCTCAGAATTCTCAGCAAAGTCCCATATAAAGGCAGAGCACATGTTAATGGGTTTAAAGTGTAACTTCTGCTGATGTGACTGACGCCCCTAAAGAGTATAAAAACTGCTTACAATGTTCCTTCGGGGTTGTCTCATCCTGTCTCAGTAAGAAGGGCGACCCCGGCGTCCTCTTGCTTTATGCATCAATTCTCATCTCCGCATGGTTCACTCAGTAAGCTAAGGTTCCCCTGATTCTTACAGTTCAAAACTATTGGTAAATCCAAAGTGACATTTAGGAGTATGAAATCATGCTTAAGGTGTGATTTAACCTTAAGGTCAATAATCAATAGTACAAAGTCAATGACAATCAAAAGCAGGTTCCATCTAGAAGACAGGAGATTTCCTGAACTGACCCCTGGAATACAGTCACAAGAAGCAAAACCATTAAAGTCATCTCCAGGAATCCAACAGCCTCAAGATGTGACATCTTCAGTGTTTAAACAAGAGTCACAGTCTTCAGAAGCAAAATCTGGGGTATTAGGCCAAGGGTCACAGTCACAAAACAATACAAATATAGGGTTGAACAGTGAAAAATCCTCTGGGTTGGCCCTTCAGACAAAGACTCAAGGTATAAAATCTGAGATGAAGTCAAGTCCTCAGTGTGGAAATTCTGCATGCACCCTGGGATCAAATCATCAGTGTGCAGATTCTTCTGCATGCACCCCAGAGCCATGTCCTCCATGTGTAAATTCCACTGAGAGCATTCCTGAATCATTTTGCAAGGTGTGAATTCTTCTGTATACACTCTAGGGCAAAACCCTCTGTGTGAAAGCTCTAATAGGCCACTTTTTCAAGGTATGAATTTTTGTTCATTTCCACCACCACAAACTCTGTGTGTACTAGAATACATTTGCAAGATATAAATTCTTCTGCATGTACTCTAAGTCAAGAATCTCAGTCTGTAAATTCTATTGGCTATGACCCTGGGGCCCATTTACAAGCTGCAAAACTTCAAAAACAACACTTGAAAGATTTAAAGTCTGAATTAACTCCAGAGTCAAACAATTTGGGAATAGAACGTATGGAATACAATCCTGTTCCACAACACACAGGTATGAATTCTTCTGGGTTTAATCCTGAGTCAAAACCTCAATGCATAAGTCCTGTAAAGCCCAATTCAGGGCCACAGCTGCAAAGCATAAAGTCCTTTGAGTTGACCCCTGGCTCAGAGTCTCAAAGTATAAAATCTGTTCTGTTAAACTCTGGATCACCTTCTCAGATGTGAATTCATCTAACTTAATGCTAGGGGCAAAGTTTCACAAGATCCCAGTTTTGAAGAACCAGCTTGGGTCACAGCAGCAAAGTACACAACCTATTACTTTGAGGCCTCAGTCAAATGGTGTGAATTCTGTGGTTTTTCCAACGTCGCCTCCTGAAGATGGAAAGTCTCCAGAGAAGAGTACACAGACACCATTTTGTACAAATGCTGTAAAACTGACTCCTGGCTGTGGTCTGAATGACTTGAGAAGTAAGGTGTTTTCGAAAGAACCATTTTGTCAAAAATATTCAAGCTGTGCAGTTGAAGCCAGCATCACAGTCTCAAAGTGTGAGTTCTTCAGAACAGTTCACAACATCCTAGGTCTTCCCTTGCACCAAAGTCATGTTTTCAAGGTAACAGCAAAGTCTGAATTGCCAACTGCTTGCTTCAGAGGAGAAACCAATGAGGACATGGGCACCCCACCCCACCAGGAAGCTCTTAGCAGGACCAGCACTGACTAGTGTCAGATTTTCACAATTTTAAAAATAAATGTATTTGTTTTATTAACAGGAGTACCCAGTAGCTGAACTCAGCTAGCAGAGGGGGTTTGATGTTCCAGTTGTTGCTGGGACCTGAACCCTGTACCTTCCTCATGGTGCAAGGCCTCTTAACTGCTGAGCTGCTGCCGCAGGATCAAATTAAAAGGACTACAGCTAAAAATAGCAGAAAACCTAGACCACTGAAGCAGAATTGAGACCACCCAAACAAGCACCTTTCTTCCAAGAAACCTAAGAAATCCTCCTAGCCCAAATTCACCCAACTGCTTTTTCACGGCCTAAGACAGGCTTTCCAAGCAGCACACAGAATTGTGACTTTTACCAGACAGAAACTGGAGTACAGGTTGAGGCCAGACAATTTGTGTTCAGTCAAAAACTTGCACCCCAACCAAAGAGCCAAGGATTCTTGCTTCATGGGAGAGAGCGAAGGAGCCAGGACACCAGGTGTCAGGCTCAGGCCAACAAGCTCAAGCCCTAAGCAAAAGGACATGTGGCAGGGAGGAAGTGAGCGTGGTAGACAAGCTCCACAGGCCAAACGCACGAGCTCTCTCCTACCCAGACCCTTGCCACTGCAGAAGACCATGGTTTGTGGAAGAGATGTCCTTAAACAAGCGACTGCAGTCTCAGAAGCTTTGAAGACAGTTCAAAATGTCTGCAGCATCCAAAGAAAAGCTGTGGTGATGACCTATCCAGTCTAGAGAGTCTAGGAACCGTTGTAAAGGAGGAGCCAAATTTCAGGCCCAAGAGAGGATTATATCTAACCCCCTCTGAACGGAACCCTGCAAAAGACAACCATAAACAAGAACAATGAGGCTTCTTCAGGGAGAGAACCCTATGTAACAAGCCATCTGAAAGGACCCATTCCAGGCTTCCTCAGAGAACACATCAGTAAAGTCTCTCTGAGAGGAGACATCACAGTCCTTCTCAGAGAAGACATTGTCGTTCCTCTGACCAAACCCTTTGAAGTCTTTCTGAGAGGAGTCATCACAGTCCCTCCCACAGAAACAGTCTTAGCTCCTTCATAAGAACCTATCATAGTCTCTGACAGAAGCCAGAACAGTCTCTTTAAGGGGAGAGGCCACAGTCCCTCAGGGAGGACCCCTGGAAATCCGTCAAGGATTTCAGTCCAAGACTGATATATCTCAGAACAGCTCCAAGTGTTAAAAGAACTACAGCTAAAAATAGCAAAATTAAGAAGTCGGATACCCAACAATGTCCCTCTGCCTCTGTGTGTGTGTGTGTGTGTGTGTGTGTGTGTGTGTGTATGTATGTATGTATGTATGTATGTATGTTTACACACATGCATATGTCCTCCTGGTGTCTAACCATGTGGAGGTGGGAGCAGACAGGGAACACACCTGGGCTGACCACCGCTCACGTTTGTGTGACAGTGAAGAACATCCAGGAATCCAAATTCTAAATCCTAACCAGGTCCTCCAGCCCATTTTGAAGTTATATTTGACAAGAAGCAAGATTTGGAGCATCTTTATTTCATGGTTTGAGTTTGATGTATGACTTTCAAATATTCAGACACACAGCATGTCAGCCTTGAACTATATGCTTGCCCCAAACCCTGAGACTGTCTCAGGAAGGTTAAGTCTATTCTCACACACTTCGTTCTTTCAAGGACACCCCATATGTCCACCCTCCTCAATTCAGCTGAGATTCCCAACTCCTCTGGACAGATATAGGCCCTATAGTGACTTCTTAACTCCACTACCTAGCAGGAACCATCCCGGAGGCTCTGAGCTCCCCAGACTTGCTCAAGTCTCCCTTCAATGTACCACTATAAGGCTTACACCAAGGGTATCCTGAAGTATTGGGACCAGTGGAGACACACTTCCAGATCTGGTACCACTATAAGGCTTACACCAAGGGTATCCTGAAGTATTGGGACCAGTGGAGACGCACTTCCAGATCTGGCCACCGGAGGGCAGGCACCCACAGCACCTGGAGTATAGCTACTCTGCAGAAGTGGGGCTCTGTGGGCAATTGAGCATCTAGTTCCAGTGCATGTGTGGGCCAGGAGGAGAAGAGAAAGTCCTTTGGTAGCTTCTGGAGGCCCCAGAGAGAGCTCCTTTTTAATTCTTGCCTTTCTATCCGCTTCCTGTCTTCCTTCCCTTTTATTTAGAGGCCGGCATCTAGATTCAATCTTGACTTTGTTAGTCTAGATACTTTTTCTCTCTAACCCTAGGATTACCCATCTCCAAAGTGGGAAGAATAATACATCCAATTTAGCGCACATCCCCTTTGCCTTTTCCTTGAGCAGTTGGGGCATTTTCTATAGGACAACCCATTCGAGCTGTCAGAAAGGAGCTCCAGGCAATATCCTGGGCAAAACCAGTCCCTCCCTCTACCCCAGGATGAGCTGGTTCATCAGGCTTCCGTCCTGGTAGAGGATGCCGTGGGGTTCTGTTCAGTGGTGCTGGGCAGGCTGGCTGAACTAGTCAGACTGGAGTGACTTCTACCCCAGCCTGGGAACTTTAGCAATGTCGGAATGTATTCCGAGCCTCAGCAGGTCCTGCTGCATGTCAGAATAGATAAGCAGGTGTACAGGAAGGATGCAGGGGTGGATGGTGGTAGTGGAGGGGGAGGAAGGATGGAAGCAACAAGGGGAGGATGGATGGATGGGAGGGAGGAGGGTGGGGGAGAGGAAATGGATTAGTTCATGCATTACTTTAGAGCACTTGTAGCAGAGATTTCCATGCACGGTTCTAGCAGAATCCTAAGGACTTCTTAGAGAACCAAGGGCTAGGCAGTCAATTGAGGGGTGCTCCATTTTGGGCTCCTTGCCTCTTAGAGGCAGCACTGATAGTAGCCATAGGGGTTTTGGTCTAAGCTTTCAGATTCTTCCAGACTGTGGGGCTTGGCTCATGTTTGCATTCATTTCTTCATTTAGCAGATACTCCCCAGGTCCTTCCCACTAGGGGTCTTGCTTTGAGGACATGGTTTTCAGCAGGAAGCAGTTCCCACAGGGGCTCCCAGCCAGAGAAGTCACTGTCTCAGATCAGAGCCAGAGGACCCAGGATAAAGGAAAGGCGCATGTGCATAGAGCTCAGTGCAGACCTGGGACCCTCAGCTCCTGCTCTCCCCATGGCAATGCTTCCAGGGAAAGGGTTTCTGGGAGGGCCCGGAAATGGGCATGTGTCATAAGCGTGGGTGCCCTCTCCCCAGCTGGCCTTGCCCTCTCTCCTGGCACTGGGTCACACCTGCAGGGCCTCACCCACTCCTGACCTAGATTCCCTTGTCACTCTGTCAACAGTTGTAGGGCAGAGCGAAGCCTGGCTTCAGGGGCCCAGACAGAGTCCCTGACCAGCATCACAGAAACCTGACCCCGCCTCCCCCACCAGGGTGGAGCCAGTGCCACATTAGTCAGGGTGGGAGTGAGTCTTCCTGGAGGCTGCTTGGACCCAGCTGTAGCTCTGACCTTCCCAGCAAGGACATGCTCTGGTTGACAGGGCCTCCCAGTGGGTGGGGGTGGGCGGAACCTGGTACAGGCTTTTAGGGACAGGGACCAGTAAGCACGTAGAGCAAAGGCACTGTGTAATTGAGGCCATTGCTTCTTTAGAACTCTTCTAGTTTGCTGCTCAGAGGCTCACAAATCTGCTCAGGCCCCGTTAACAGCAGGATTCTCTAGAGATGCCCAGGCCCCTGTCTGCTATATTCGGGCCCTTGAGGGACCCAACCTATCTGTTTTCGGTACCATCCCTGCCCTCAGCACCCAAAGTGTTCTTAGGATGGCTGATCTTGTGGTCACATAGTCTAGAAAATTCTGGTGTGAGGCCTGGGTCTCTATTTTGAAGCCAATAGGACCCATGAAACACCGGCTATGGGAAAGAACCTGTGGACTCACCAATAGGTGGATCCTGTCAGCCTCAAAGCCTCTGTCCATGACTCTGTCAGGCTCCTGGGGGTGAGGGCATCGCCGCTGGTTTCTCTTGGCTCCTCTCTTCACAGCTTGCAATAGTTAAAGCGGCCCCAGTTGGGACGTCAGAGCTCAACTAGACTGAGAGCCCCAGCAGTTCCCAGGGGTTAGGGGGTTATGGTAATGATCCAAATTAGAAAGTACTATTCTTTCCAGATTGTTCTCAGATTGAAACTCCTAATTAAAGATCTTTCTAAGCAACCCCAGGACTTTTAGGGTGTCGTGGTGTGTTCCTGTCGTCCTGGCACTTGGGAGGGGGAGAGAAGGGAGCAGGAGTTCAAGGCTATGAGTAAGGTTAGCCTGGGCTACCTCATCTTGAAATTTCGAAAGAAAAGATGAAAGGAACAAAAGAAAAGGGAAAGAGAAGAATCTCTGGACGCTCAAATAATTGCTCCCTTACCTGGGGGGACACAATTTGAAAGTTGTGAGCTGAGAGCACAGGGTAGGACCCACTTGCAGTCCCTCTCCTGACCCAGCGTGCAGGCCCACCACCCGTGAGCCTTGCTTTTTAATCCGAGGTTCTCAGAAGTGCTGACATCTTTGCCTCTGGTTTAGAGGTAACCCAGGCCTGTACCTTGTCAGACATGGAGCACCAGGCTCGGCTTGTATCTGAACTCAGAGGAGAGGGTGTGGCAATGGGGAGCACAGGCAGCAAGTGGTCCTGAAGAACATGCTGGTTTCCCACTAAGGACAGCACAGGAGCCTACGCTGTAGAGGGTGCTGGCTTCGCTGGGACCCCCAGCTCCGGCTTCCGGGTACAAGAGCGTCCCACTGTATAGAAAGTCACCAGCTGGATCCTCTGGGTCCTGGTGGAGAATAGTAAACTTTGCAAATTTCCCTGGCACACCTGAAATTGTATCTGGCTCCCTCTGAAGCCAAGGATAGGACTAGCCTTGGTCCCTTCCCCCTGGGGGAGAGGATGCTGTAAGGAGATTTTGAACTGGAGAATGCACGTTGGAGGCCAAGTCCAGAGTTCTTGCTGGGCTCTGCCAGTATGGATATCTGGACCAGACGGGCTGAGAGCACACCTGCTCTGAAGGCTCCAGGTAAAGAGAGCTGGCCCACGCCCAGGGCTTGACCGGAGGTGTCAGGGACACCTGGGCCTCCTGGGTCCCTGCCAGACCTGGCAGCGGCTTCCATACCTGTGTAGCTTGCCGCTCCCGGGTGCGGAAAGTCTCCAGGAATTGGGCCAGTAGACCACACTTGAGAACCCTGACAGGCAGGACAGCCACTTGGGAGGGGGCCGGACACCCCTTTCATTGGCTTCTGCTCCCTCTTCTCAGCCATTCGCCAGGGTGTAGATTGAGAGTCAACGTTTCCACACAGTCTGCTGGAATCATGGTCACGGAAGTTCTGCTATCCTTGTCTAGACTAAAAGACAGGCCCCTGGCTCAACCAGGTCACATCAGGGCTCCCTCGGGAATGTAAACAACAGAGAGGCTCATGTGTTCGTGCACTGGCCGTGCACGGCACCCCAGTCCTCTGAAGAAGTGAAGAGTCAGTTGCATCGGCAGCAGGTCAAAGGCAGTTTCTTCCAAGCTTCTAGACCCTTCTTGCTTGCTGACCTGTTTCTTCCCTCCTGTGAGCTCATCTCTGTTGTTAGCCCGCGAATGGGTGCCTTTCTGGTTTGTAAGTTGAAACCCCAGCCCTCAGGTTAAAGATAGGAGAAGGTGGAACTTTGAGAATTAAAGACGGTGGCCCCCTTATGATGGGGTCAGTAGCCCTGCAAAGGGTCCTGAGTTGGGCATCATAGTACAGTCCTGAAGTCCCAACTCATGAGGCAGAGACAGGGAGATCAGAACAAATATGAGGCCAGACTGGTCTACATGGTGAATTCCTGGCTAGTCAGATTTACAAAGGAAACTGTCTCCAAAACACCGAAACGACCATTATATGAGCGCACAGCAGGAAGACACCACACATGACACCCTGATTCTGAATTTCTCAGCCCCCAGAACTGTGAGGAATGACTTCGTTGTTTATGACCATCTAGTGTACGGAAGCTCTTTAACAGGGCTCCCCGAAAGGTGACCTCACTGGGGAACAGACTCCCTGCAGGTAAGGAGTTCACAGTAGAGTGAGCTTCCGGTCCAATAGGACTGGCTTTCTGTCACAGATGGGAACTGTGGTCGGGGCATCCATCTCCTCAGGGAACCATGTGGGATGAGGACATTTCCTACAAGACACAGAGGGAGTTGTGACGGACCCCTTCTTACAGCCCTCAGAGCAGTCACGGGCCAGCAGGCTCTGGGATGAGAGAAACTGAAGAATCCTCAAGACCACCACACAGAAGCCCAGTCTGACTTCGCAGCCTGTCACCTTTAGGTCCAAGCAGTTATGTCACCTGTTGTGCGACACCCCCCCCCCGTCACTTGTCTGACTGCCCTTAAAATTACGGGCTTACCAACCAGTGAGACGATTCACCTCAGGCTCTGTTTCTCGTGAGACCTCTTAGCCAGTCCCCACTTAGCTTCCAACACATCAGCTTTGCTTAACACCCCCCCCCGAAATTTCATCTGCTTGCCAAAAAAGAAAACAAAGAAAAAGAAAAGGCAAGGAAAAATGAAATTTTCTATTTTTTCTTTTTAAGAAAGATTTGTTTTTATTGTTATGTTTGTTTTGTTTTTTGGAGACAGGGTTTCTCTGTGTAGTCCTGGCTATCCTGGAACTCACTCTGTAGACCAGGCTGGCCTCGAACTCAGAAATCCGCCTGCCTCTGCCTCCCAAGTGCTGGGATTACAGGCGTGCGCCACCACACCCGGCTTCATGAAGAGACGGCTCAGCGCTTAAGAGCACTGACTGCTCTTCCAGAGGTCCTAAGTTCAATTCCCAGCAACCACATGGTGCCTCACAACCATATGTAATGAGATCTCATGCCTTCTGGTGTGTCTGAAGACAGCTACAGTGTATCCACATACATGAAAGAAATAAATCTTAGAAAAAAGTGTATGTAAGGTGTGAGCATGCCTGTGCACACACATTGTATGTGTGTGTGTGTGTGTGTGTGTGTGTGTGCGCGTGCGTGCGAATGTGAATGCAGCCTGCAGAGGCCAGATTTATTGGGTCCCCTGCAGCTGGAGATACTGGTTGTTGTGAGCAACCTGACATCGAATCTGGGAACCAAACTCAGGTCCTCTGTAAAACAGTAGAGGTCTTAACCACTGAGCCATCCCTCTAGCATGAAATCTTTCCTGTTTTAATTGAATTTATTAACACAGCTTTAGAAGTACCAATTTAGAAGAGAGAGGAGTCTCGTGGGAGTGGGAAGAGGAGGATGCAGAGGTGAAGGGGTGGAGTCAGTGACACTGAAGGACAGCATGTCGCCCAGCGGCATGCATAGCTGTTATGGTGTTTTGCAAGTACACACCACAGAGGAATTGCTTAACAATGCAGGTCTTGGAAATGCTCCTGTCCTGAGGTGACAGTGACGGTCAGCGTTCCTCCCCTCCTCTCACACGGAAGCGGAAGGCCACATCTCTTTCAGTACTTGGGTATGACACATCTGAGCATGCTCAGAGTGGGCTTTCTTTTGTATTGTGGCAGATTGCTAGTCTCAGAAGTCAGGTCACTGATTTCATAACAGCCATTAAGCAAATGAACAAAAACAACCATTTCTGTCCACATTTGAGGGTGAGGGAGGGGACATGATGCCCTCTCCTGCATTACCCGTATCCTATGCCTCCAGTCCAAAATCTGACCAAACAGCTTGAAGAATTGAGCTCCTGCTCTGGCTATAGGATAAACACGGCCTTTTCCTCCACAGAGTCAAGGAATTGAAGATGCACTATCTCATATAATGACTAAAGTAAAAGAGAATAATCCAAATACACAAAATGTTTACAATAGAGCTTAGTGTGGCTTGTGCCCAGCTAGCTCAGTCAGTAGAACATGAGACGTTCAATCTCAGGGTTGTGGGTTTGAGCCCCATTTGGGGGCCAGATGTTGCCTATGCCCTGAACTGCTCACTGCCTAACCCTACCTGCCCTTGGAGGTTGGAGGTGAGGTTGGAGGTGAGGTGGAGGTGAGGTGGAGGTGAGGTGGAGGTGAGGTTGGAGGTGAGGTTGGAGGTGAGATAGAGGTAAGGTGGAGGTGAGGTTGGAGGTGAGGTAGAAGTGAGGTGGAGGTGAGGTGGAGGTGAGGTTGGAGGTGAGGTGGAGGTGAGGTAGAAGTGAGGTGGAGGTGAGGTGGAGGTGAGGTGGAGGTGAGGTGAGGTGGAGGTGAGGTTGGGGGTGAGGTGGAGGTGAGGTTGGAGGTGAGGGTGGAGGTGAGGTGGAGGTGAGGGTGGAGGTGAAGTTGGAGGTGAGGTGGAGGTGAAGTGGAGGTGAGGGTGGAGGTGAGGTGGAGGTGAGGTGGAAGTGAGGTGAAGGTGAGGTGGAGGTGAGGTGGAGGTGAGGGTGGAGGTGAGGTGGAGGTGAGGTGGAGGTGTGGGTGGAGGTGAGGTGGAGGTGAGGTGGAGGTGAGGGTGGAGGTGAGGGTGGAGGTGAAGTTGGAGGTGAGGTGGAGGTGAAGTGGAGGTGAGGTGGAGGTGAGGTGGAAGTGAGGTGAAGGTGAGGTGGAGGTGAGGTGGAGGTGAGGGTGAAGGTGAGGTGGAGGTGAGGTGGAGGTGAGGTGAGGTGGAGGTGAGGTGAGGTGGAGGTGAGGTGGAGGTGAGGTGAGGTGGAGGTGAGGTGGAGGTGAGGTGGAGGTGAGGTGGAGGTGAGGTGGAGGTGAGGTGGAGGTGAGGTGAAGGTGAGGTGGAGGTGAGGTGCTGCAGAGCCAACAACATAGACTGCGGGAGCAGGCGAGAAACTCCTCAGCAAGCTCTCTGAGCCCTGCTGCAGGCCCCTTTAATACCCTCTGCCTGCGCCCCCCCCCCAAAATTGGTCCCAAGAAAGCATCTCTCTCAAACAGCGGTTCCTGACTGGCTGGCATTGTCTACACCAGCAATCCTCGGTCCCTCAGGCAGTCCTCAATGAGGTCCTCCTGCAGGAGATGCTTCTGTGGCTGTGCGCAGCCCCCAGCGTTTTCGTAGAGGTGGCCCAGCTCTTCCTGCTACAGCTTAGGACCTGGAACTCGACCTCCTAAGACTCTGTCAGCTCAGTTTGTTCCCCATTGCGGGAGGGGATGGGGGAGGAACAGAGGCCGAGCCTGGACTGATGCAGAGCCGGCCTGCCGAGGAGCACCCAAAGGCTGATGGCGCAGAAGCTGTGCGGGCCGAGGAAGGGTCCCCTTCCCCCACCGAGCGCCATGTCCCTTCTGACCCCTCGACTGTGAACTCAGAACTCTGAGAGGTTCTGCTGTTTAAGCCCATCCCTCCGGTTTTTTGTTAACAGGAACCAGAGGAAACCAGCATGTCCCTCCCACCCCCACTCAGGATGAGGGAGCACAGAGGAGCCCCTGGAGGCTAGACCTCAAGCTGGCAGGCTCCACGCCCTTTACTCTGGAGAGGGGACATAGGGACATGGGGACATGGGCACTGGCAAGAAGCTATGGGATCAAATTTCCTGAGCTCAGAGGGGCCACCAGATTCAGGGTTGGTATCAGGACCTCTGAAACCCATGGCATCACATAGGCGACAGCCGACCTGCACACCCGTCGCCCAGGTGACAGCCACCATATTCCTAGAATCCACTTGGCTCACCTCCCACCTTTACCTGCGTCTATGTCAGCATCCGTATATAAAGGAAGGCCCCTCTGATCTCTTCCCCCTTCTCTTTCCGCTGCCGCCTTGCCCTTTTCTCTCTCAATAAACCTCAGGTGGAACTGTTTGGCCTGGTGTGGTTGGTCTTCCTGGAGCCTCGTGATGATCACAACGCAGAGGAACTACCAGACTCAGATTCACACAACCCTCATCTGCATCAGATACCTGGGCCTGAAGCAAGAGGCGTGGCCTGCAGTTAGGGGCTGAGAGCGGGCCTAGACTATTCTATATTCTACAGTTGCAGAGAGGGTCCAAACGTGGCAGGAGACACATATCCCTAGCTGGAGCATGCCAATCACGGCAGTCTTGTTGAGCGGCCCATGATATCCTGGGTCTCCCCATCAGGATGGTGAAGGAGGGAAGGGGAGGCGGGAAGGTTTCCTGGAGAAAGCAGGGTTTAACCCGCCTCCGGGAGGGTTGGTTTAACCAATAGAATGTTTGCCCACCTGTGTTCTCCACATCTGTCACTGTGATGGAACGCTATGACCAGAGCGATGTGGGGAGGAAAGGGTTTATTTGGCTTACACTGCCACATCACAGTTCAGCAGCAAAGGAAGCCAGGAACTCAAAATGGTAGGATCCTGGAGGCAGGAGCTGATGCAGAGGTCATGGAGGGGTGCTGCTCACTGGCTTGCTCCTCAGGGCTTGTTCAGCCTGCTTTCTTATAGAACCACCAATCCAGGGACCACTCATAATGGTCTGGGCCCTCCCCCATCAATCACTAAGTAAGAAGATGCTTTACAGCTGGATCTTACACGTTTTCTCAATTGAGGCTCCGTCCTCCCAGATGATTCTAGTTGTGTCAAGTTGACACAAAACTCTCCAGAACAACATCTGTGTATAAATTCTCACACTCTGACTCAGGATGCCCAGCACTGCACCAGACAGGTGAATGTATACAAGTCCTAGTGCCAAGCAGATCATCAGGCAGGGGAAGGCAAGGGAGCCCAGCCTGGGACTGAGAATTAGACTCAGAGCCCGGGCAGAGGGTCTTGCCTAGTTACTAGGGTAGGAGGAGGTAGCAGGGGCCTCCTTCACCCATCTTGACGGAGAACCAAAGGTGCCTTGAAACAGATGAAACTGAAACCTCTTCCAGTGCAGTGAAGGTTCGGAGGGATAATCCAGAATATTTGGGGCTCCAGAAGAGAAGCACACCTCCCAAACAGAGACAGCGCTGCCACATCTCTTCCTCTGACTGGCCAGCCGGAAGGAGGGACAACAGAGTGTAGCAGCGAGTTCCTTAACCTGCTCTGGGCTCCTGATGGGCTGCACGCATGCATCTGCCCAAGAGCTCTCTGGATTCTCAAATGAAACACACACACACACACACACACACACACACACACACACACACACCAGTTAATTTTTATACTACTACTAATTTAATGACTGGACACTCCTAAACTTTCCCCTGCTAGCAAACACTCCTCTCCGGTACTCCTGAGTTAACATCTTTTAAAATCTAGATTCCATCTCTGCCACCCCAGGCCCAATTGGGGAAGTGGCCTGTAGTCACTTACCCTGATTCTCACATGCCGGTGGGCCTTTAGGTCTGGTCTTTCGTCTTTCCTTCACTGTGATCTCTGCTTCCTTCCTCTCTCCCAGCTCCTAGCCCTCACAAATCCCAAAGTTGGATTCCCACATTCCCAATTTGGAGGACCAGATGAATTCAAAGCGTTAGAACCAATCCCCAACATCAGAGCAGTGAGGCAGCCCTGATCCACCATTATCCTAATGGAGGTGCTATGTGCAGGGAAGCTGCAGGTTCTTCTCCTGGAGGCAAAGATTGTCACTGTCTGCCTGGCTCTCCACCCCCAGGAATCCCTCCTTCCTGAGTGTTAGCTATAAGGTTGCTTGGTCCCTAGAAATATCCAGGAATCCTGGTGAGGGCAAAGGTAGGCTCCGTTCTCCTGGTATGGCCTTCTGTCAGGGGCACCAAGGCCTGGCAGATCCATTGAGCCTTATGTAACTGGTGGGGTTGTCCATAGGTCTCCAGCCTCTGCCTTCTTCTGTCCTCCTGCCTTCCTCCTTCCAACCATCCGGAGTTGGAGACTCATGTGGAGGAAATTGAGGTAAAGAGCTGGTAAGTGTGAGTGTGAGTGTGTGTGTGTGTGTGTGTGTGTGTGTGAGAGAGAGAGAGAGAGAGAGAGAGAGAGAGAGAGAGAGAGTTCATGTATGTGTGTGCACTCATGTGTCTGTGTATGTGTATGTGCTTATGTAGGGGTTGGAGAGCATATTCATTTGTGTGTGTGTGTGTGTGTGTGTGTGTGTGCGTGCACATGTACATATATGTTCATGTGTGCATGGAGGCCAGAGGTTGACATTAGGTGATTTTTGTCAATCATGCTCCACCTTATTTTTTGAGACAGGATTTCTGGTTGAACCCCGAGCTCATGGATTCAGCTGGAGGAACTGCCCAGTGAGCTTCAGGGATCTGCCTCTCTCTCCCTCCCACCCCATGCTGGGGTCGCAGACAGCTCCTGCCTGCCCCTGGCTTTTCCTATGGGAACTGGAGACCCAGACTCACAGTGTCACCGCGGCAGGCACTTTACTAACTCCTTAGGCCCAATCCCAGCCTACCGGCCCACACAGACCGACGCTCTTTTTCAGCTGGTTCTCAGCTACCCAGGGCTGACATGGTCGATCGGTGTGTTCTCTGTGTCGTTACTGTAGTGACACCCAGAATACTTCCGTCCCTCTAACTGATCAGTCAACACTTAGACTGTCCTGAGAGGAAATGAGGAGGCCTCCCAAGGCCCCCCTTTTCTGGAAGATTCTTAGAATGCCTCAGGTGACCTGATACACCTTACCCTGAGGTGACAGATCCTGGAGCAGGGTCCCCTCACCCCCACTTACCCACCTACTCAGACCCTAATCCACTGAGTCTACAGGTCCTTTCTTTTTTTTTTTAATTAAATATATTCTTCATTTACATTTCAAATGCTAAAACCTTTCCTGGTTTCCTGAAAACCCCCAACCCCTCCTCCCACCCCTGCCTCTAAGTATATGCCCCTCCACCCGACCCACTCCCACCTCCCTCCCCCCAATTTCTTTGTTGGGGCATCTATTGAGCCTTCACCTGACCAAGGACCGCTCCTCCCACTGATGCCTGACAAGGCCTTCCTCTGACACATTTTCGGCTGGAACCATGTGTGCCCCCTGGTTGATGGTTTAGTCCCTGGGAGTCTGGGGTGACCAACGTCTTTGTTCTTCCCATGGGGCTGTAAACCCCTTAAGCTCCTCCAGACCACCCTCCAACTCCTCTGTTGGGTGGATGTTAGCCCAAAGGCTCAAAATAAACAAGTTACAATTCACTGACCACAGAAAGCTCAAGAAGGAGGACTGAAGTGAGGGTGCTTTGGTTCCTCTGAGAAAGGGAACAAAATACTCACAGGAGCAATAAAGGAGACAAAGTGTGGAGCAGAGACTGAAGGAAAGGCCACCCAGAGACTGCCCTACCTGGGGATTCATCCTATAAACAGTCACCAAACCCCAACACCATAATGGACAACAAGAAGTACATATCAAAAGGAGCATGCCATGGTTGTCTCCGGAGGGGCCCTGCCAGAGCCTTACATATACAGAGGCAGATGCCAGCAACCAACCACAAGGTCCTTTCAAGGGCTAAGAACTTCTCCTGGAGGAAGAGTATGGCACGTCCATTGTCCATCCTGGTAGGAGATATCAATCAGGAGTGGAGTGACTGTAGGTGAAGCCAGGAGAGGCTGGGACTGTAGGCTCTTTCCATCAAAGTACCACTAGGTGGCACTGTCAGCCCTCACTTAGGGCTAAGCAACAAGGAGTGGGGAGGGGGGAATGGAAGGGGAAGGGGAGAAATCAGCTTGTTTTTTGTTTGTTTGTTTGTTTGTTTGTGTTTTTGTTTTTTTTTTAATTTTTTCGAGACAGGGTTTCTCTGTATAGTTCCGGCTGTCCTGGAACTCACTCTGTAGACCAGGCTGGCCTCGAACTCAGAAATCCGCCTGCCTCTGCCTCCCAAGTGCTGGGATGAGAAATCAGCTTGTTTAAAGGGGGCATCCAGGCATTTCAGGAAGACAATCACTGAGCAGTGAGCAGGAAACACCCTCAAAGCTGAGAGAGCCTTGTGTTTGACAGACACAGCACGTAGTCCCTCTGCTTTTGACCGTATTAACACATTTCTGATCAGTCTGAATTCAAGGGGCAGGGCTGCTCAGAAGTACCATCCCAGCACTTGGGATCCCAAGGCAGGAGGATGGCTACAAGTTCAAGGCCAACCAGAGCCACACAGTAAGTTGCCTGCTATCCTGGGCTAAGTAGGGAGGGGTCTCGTCCCACTCTCTGCCTCCTGCTCTTGCCTGTTTGTCCAGTCCAGTGCTAGTGTCCAGAAAGAGCCGCACGTAGACAATGCTGGAGAGACGGGCCTTGACTCAGTGAGTACAGGGCTTTATGACTCGCTGTGCGTCAAGGATGCCCTAGAGCTAGCCCTGCTAGAAAAAGGATGAAAAAGGAAAGAGGAATCAGAAAGACCCGGCAAAGAAAGTGTGACATCCTCCCTGGGAGGGTATCCTGGCCTGAGCCACGATGAGGAAGTGAGGTGAGAGAGACAGTTCCCAGACACCAGGCCTGTCACTCCCTCCCTGAAGGGGGCCAGCCCATGACCTTCTGCCGCTGTCTGTACTTTCTGACCCATATCCTTCCTCGATGGCCGAGCCCTACCCCAGCGATGTCTGCTCTTGCCTTGGTCTTAGGCCCCTGTCATCTCCTCGAAGTCCCGCCTTCCTCTGTATCATTTTGCTGCTGACACTTGTGTAATTTTAGTGCTCTCATACATGTACTGTTGGTATTACACTCTGATGTGTCACTCTGTGCAGTTTTGTATCAACGTTTATAGTTATTCTTTTTTCAAGGACATGTTGTCTTTGAAATATACAAAGATGTATACTCAGTAATTGGGACACCGTAAGCTTTCTGCCCTAACCTCCGGGTTTGTTAACTCCTGGATGGTATTTCTGAGACCATCAGTGCACACCAGCTCTGCCTCTTTAGAAAGACATTCTTTTATCTGATCATTTCCAGTTGGTTTTATTTACAAGGTAAGTTCTCTCGGTTGAATTCTTGTTTTGATTTGTTTTGAGGCCCGGAACTCAGAGACTGACCTGCCCCTGCCTCCTGAGTGCTGGGATTAAACATCACCACCCGGTTCCCACATCATCTTTTTCTTGTAATCATCTTTTTCCTTGTAATTGATTTTTGTATAATAATTTTCTCTCCTTATCCTCAGTGAGATGAAGCTGGAAAAAAAAAAAAAAACCCAATGACAGCTTTTAACCTTCTCCTTGTTCGTATGCTATAGTTCTGCCTGGCTGGCTCAGGACTTTGAAAAGTAAGCGGGATCCTCTCAAGGCAACAATGAAAATGGAGACAGCCATCTTTACAACCACACTCATCTTAAAACACATATTCCAGCTTTCTAAAGCTCTGAGGGAAAATCCCACAGGCTTACAAGGCCGCTGGGCTACTGAGTTGCAAACCAACCTGGCCACACGAGTCAGTCAACATCTTAGTCCAAAGGAGTGGCCAATGGCAGTGGTGATGACAGACCCAGCTGTAGAGAGACACCCCCCAGCAAAGAAAGTCCAATAATGCCGGAAAATGGCAGCTCTTCAAGGCAAATGGGCAGTAACTGTGAGTGTGGGTGAACCTGGTGTTCACTGAACCAGAGGTGTTTGCTGCACTGGGGGTCACACACTACACACATCTGTGTTCTAGATAGTGGTCCTCTTTGGCCACCTGCTTTGTGGAGGCAAGAGAAGGGGCAGAGCCAGTCTGGGGACTGGGGTATGCACAGCATTGACGCAGCTCCCTTGGATGCCCACAGAGGAATATCTCAATGGTGAAGACACCAGGATCAAAGCTCTCTCCATCAAAGATCCAAAGTCAAAGAAACCCACAGCAACAAGCCCATTGCATCACGGTGGCAAGGCTCCTTAATGTACTCTTCCTATACCTTGTGACAGAAATCATTGTCTCCCATTCTCGCCGATGAATATCAACAGCAGGAAGAGGTCCAGAAATTTCGCCATGCTACGGTGTTCTCCAAGGCTTGTCATCTAGGCCCAGTCGCTCAGAGGCCTACAGTCTCTCCATTCTAGAACAGTCTGGGCTGATCCTGTCATCCGCCAATCACTTTCCGGTCTTATAGTTCTGTCCGTTTCACCTGGGTTCTATCTCCCTGGCTTCTTGTTCCCTTTTCTCCTTGGTACAGGTCTGATTGTTTATTATATTCCTCTCCACTACCCCCCCCCCGTCAGAAAAATTTCGGTCCTGCCTCAGTTTCACAAGTGTTAGGACTCCAGGCATGTGTCCCCACACCTGTTCTGGCCAGACTTTGAAAAGCAAACATGACGACTTGGCGGTATCTACTACAGAGAGCGGATGCGCACCTTCTGAGTCAGTGATTCCACTCCTGGGTTTAAAGCCATCTGCCAAGAGAGGGCGAGGCCAATGCCAAGAGCAGCCACCGCTTCCTCACAGGGGAGAATGGAGAAACACTCACAGCATGGAATGCTCTGAGACAATGAAAGTAAACAAGGTACGTGTGTGACTTCCACAAGCACGAAGGTGAACCACAGAGGCCAAGCACAAACCATTTACAGAAAATTGTAGTTACATAAAATTCGCAACCAGGTAAACTGAGTCTCTAAGTGGCAGAAGTCAGGGTTCTCGGCCACCTTTGGTGAGGGCAAACCTCTCTCAGAGCAGCCTCTTTCTTAGCACGAATAGTTATTCACGGGAATATGACCCACTTTGAAAAAAAAGAAAACAAGTCATATACTGACAGCCTACTTAGATTTTGAGCGTGTTTCACAGACTTTGATTTCTAATAAGAACCAAGTTTAAGGACTAAAGAGAAGGGATTGGGGGTGTGGCACAGCTGGCAGTGTGTGCCTTGTGGGCTGGATAGTTTTCACTGTCAACTTGACCCAACCTAAAGTCACCTGGGAGGAAAGAAGCTCAGTTGAGCAATTGCCTAAATCAATCACAGCCTTGTCACCTGGTCTAGGACACATCGTCTTGATTGATGGCTTGTTTGGGGAGAGCCCAGCCCACCGTGGGCGGCACTTCCCTAGCAAGGCCTGTCCGGGCTGCCTACGAAAGCTAGCTGAGCCTGAACCAAAATTCCACCAAGGCGCACACTTCACCCCCGCCCCAAGTCCCTGAGCTGACTTCCTTCGATGATGAATTGTGACGTGGACATATAAGCCAAATAAATCCTTTCCTCCCCGAAGTTGCTTTCAGTTGTGGTATTTATCACAGCAACAAGAAAGCACACTTTGAAGGGAGGCCTGGCTTTGATCCTCAGCACTGTGTAAAGCTGGACACCAAACATGGTGGATCACGGCTGCAGATCCAGCAGGCAGGATGTAGAGGCAGAAAGAACAGAAATCTAAGGTCATTATTGGCTATATAGCAAGTTCCAGGCTAGCCTGGGACACAGGAACCATGTCTGAGGAAGAAAACCAACCAACCAACCATCAGAGGTAGGGGTATGCACCCTACACAGTGTCCTTCTCTCCTACCTGACTGCAGACGAGGAGGAGACCACTGAGGACCTTAGAGCCAGAGGAACACTGGGGGGAGGAAGTTTCCCTCCCACAGGAACATCAACTTTGGGGGAGGCTGGGGCAGGTTCACAAGGTTACAGCAAGGGACTCCGAAACATGTTTTGTTACCAGCAGTGATTTCCTTGGAAGAGTTCAACAGCTTGGAAATGAACAGTGCAGGGAATAGTGGGAAAGTCCCTTCAGCTGCTAACATGGAGGATGTTTACGCCCCAGGGCTGCAGGCTCCCAGTTAAGTCATTGACTTCAGGGTATTTTCTGCTCAGACTGCTTTAACCGAACCATCCTGGAAGCTATCTCATATGGCAATATGTCATTTTACTGAAATGCCATGGATAGCTGAGACACAAAGCCGGGTCTTGAGTGGCAAGGCCTGATCTTGATTAGTAGTGTGGAGGGATCCCCCACCCCATGAGTCCTTTGTAGCAATGCTAAAGACCCAGGATGGGGGCCGGTGTTCCTAACCCTTCTAGTATCAACATCTAAAGTTTATTTTTAGAACGTATTCATTCTGCTCTTATTTGTGGATGTGAGAATTGTAGATGTTTCTAGAACTCAAACCCAGGAAATTCTTCAGGGCCTGCTTGACACGGGCTCCTCTGGATCCTGTTCTTCATCCACGCTGGGTCTCAGGGGGGCCCACCATCATGCTGGAGCAGTTCAGGACGCTAACCTGTGGGACTTCAGCCATCTTCCTGTCTCCTTGCCCTGGACAGAACAGGAAGTCAAGTCCAGTAAGGTCAAAGATCACACAAAGGAGGCCACTCCATTCTGTACGTTGGAAAAAGTGTGAGATCATGAAAGGTTAAGAGGTTGATACCGAAGCCAGACTACACCCGGTGATGTCACCCATGCCTGGTAATGTCTCAGACTCAGCTGCTGGCTCCTCCCAGTACCTGAGTTGGGAGGTCAGGTGTTAAGAGCTCCAGAATCCAGACTCAGGATAATAATAAAGACTCCAACCCTGATGGCTACGCAAAACTGGGTGGCCAGTTCAACTTCTCTGTCCCCTGTTTTTCCCTCAGTTAGATGACCCATGCCTCGGGGGGAAAATAAAGAGTAAATGAGTAAATGAACACAATGAATATGGTTCATAGCATTGTGGGAAGAGCACTGTGGAGGAAGATCCTGGAAACTTCTAGTGCAAGCAATTTTAGAACCAAATAGTCTTGATGCAGTGAGGGGGTTCCCGTTATCTAGGGTCTGTCTCCTCCTCCTATCTCATAGGATAGAGGAACAAAGCCCAGAAGACTCATGGCTTAGCCTTCCTTGGGGCTTCTACTCGGCTGGGTAACCACCTACTCCCTGTACCTGCCTGACCTTCATCTGAGAAATCCGCTCAAGCCTAAGTTTTTCCATTTGCCTGTGCAGAGAGTCATCTGAGAAGAGGGACCCTCACTGGAGAAGATACCTCCAAGAGACGCAGCTATAGGACATTTTTTTTGGGGGGGGGGTTTCGAGACAGGGTTTCTCTGTGTAGCCCTGGCTGACCTGGAACTCACTCTGTAGACCAGGCTGGCCTCGAACTCAGAAATCCACCTGCCTCCCAAGTGCTGGGATTACAGGCGTGTGCCACCACCGCCCGGTCAGGACATTTTTCTTAATCAGTGACTGATGGGGGAGGGCCCAGTCCATTGTGAGCAGTCCTATCACTGGGCTGGTGGTTCTAGGTTCTATTAAAAAAAAAAACCCGCAGGTTGAGCAGGTCATGGGGAGCAAGCCAGTAAGCAGCACCCCTCCATGACCTCTGCATCAGCTTCTGCCTCCAGGTTCCTGCTCTGTTTGAGTTCCTGCCCTGACTTCCTTCAGTGATGACCTATGATGTGGAAACGTAAGCCAAATAAACCCTTTCCTTTCCAAGTTGCTTTGGTTTCCCAAGTTGCATGCTTCATCCGTGACAGTAGTCCTAACTAAGGTAACCCTCAACCTCTCCTGTCCCCACTTTAACCCCAGTGAGCTTTCTTCAGGATGTCTGAAACCTGGGTCTCCTGTGCTTGGGGACAAGGCAGAGGCCTTGGCTAGATCATAAAACCAGCTCATAGGATGCAAATACTGTCCAGCTGATAGCATGAGCAGGTTCCAGGGCCGGCCAGAGATGGGAAACTGGAAAGCTACAAGAGCCTGAGTCAGAGGAGGGTAGACACTGGCAGCTGTCTAATCCCCTGCTTCGTAGAAAGTCCAGGAGGGTCCTCAGAGGATCTCCCAAGCCTCTCTCTCCTCAGTCTGTGTACTTGCTTTGTTTTGTTGAGGGGGAGTTTTGATTTGTAGCTTAAGGTGGCTTTGAACTCACAACGCCTTGCCTTAGATTCTGAGTGGTGGAATGATAGGTACGTGCCACCACACCTAACAGCTCCGTTCACCTTAGAACTAGACTGATATTGAGATCAAAATATCTGATAACCAGGACTGGAGAGAAGGCTCAACAGAATACTTATTGCTCTATCAGAAGACCAGTTTGGATCACAGTACGCACATCAGGAAACTCCCGAACACCTCTAACACCAGCTCCAACGGCTTTGATGGCCCGTTCTGATTCCATAGGCACAAGCTTGCATGTACACACACACACACACACACACACACACACACAGAGACACTTTTGGAGATAGAGTTCCGTCCAGTGTGCCTACATTATGGATGGAGAAATTAAGGCACAAAGTAATGAAAGAGCTGTCTTAGGGGCACACAGCCCAATGGCGGCAACTTCCATTTACCCTCAGCATCTATGAAATGAACTTATTTAAAATCCACATACACAGGATCATGTAGATCTGTGCTTCCCAGCCTGGCTTATTTACTAATGATAAGACTCTCCAGGTCCATGCATGCTGGATTCCATTAACTGGATAATATTCCATTGTAAATATCTTACGTCTTTCCCTTGTCCACTCACAAGTGGGCAGACTAGCCTGTATCCATACCTTGGCCATTGTGAGCAGTATTTCAATGACCATGAAAAGGTCCTCTAACACACTGGCATGATTCCCTTTGGAAAAATGCCCAGGAGTGGGGTTTTAAACCATGTAGGAGTTCAACTTTTAGTTCCCTGAGGATTGGCCACTTGCATTCTTAGTTTGTGTTTCAGACTATGTTCAACAGTACATTTCTGGGATTATGTGTCTTAAACTTAGAGGCCTTTAACCTTGGTGCCTTAAAGAGCTTGGAACCCTATTAATGTTGTGCTGAATTAATGGAACCCTATTAATTACTGAGTCTGTCGCATTTACAATGAACTTTTCTTCTATTACCTTGCTCAGCCCTGGCAGCAACCCTACAGGATGAGCATTGTGGCGAGCCTGAGCTTGGACAGATGGAGTGCGTAGCTTTGCTGGAACACAGCACAGAGGCCTTGTCCTTGAGAGCCTCGTACACATATGGAGTATCTTGATTTATTCTGGAAGATCCTCTTCTAGGGTCAGGGGTTGGGCCACACAGAAAGTTCCCCTGGATCTTTGCACACAACCAAGCTTTAGAGGATCAACTGTGGTCATGGGTAATGGACAGAGCAGACATTCAGCTCCCTGGACTATCCCAGATGACCTTCCCCACACTGGGTAAACTCCTATACTGTCACTATTACGTGCAGTAGACATGTGGTTTCCCTCCTGCGTTTCTAGCATCCCTTCCGAGGAATGATAGTCACAGCACAGCTAAGTGTCTTTTTGTTTCTTGGAGCCCACTTAGTTAATAAAAGCAGGGACTGGCAGACTCAACTATCTATTCTGTTGTGGGCACCATGTTGCTTTTATGGATAGGGACCCTCCCTGCCTGGGGCTCCTGAGATGTCTCTATTATGTCTCTCTGGTCTATAATTTTGTCTTTAATAAGACTGAAGAGCAAGTCTAGGCTGTGACCGTGCACATTGATTGTCACTTTCAAGAAGTCCCAAGTCCTGGGAACAGCAAAAGAAAATCAGCAAGGTGAGAGTTCTAGGTTCCCTGGAGCCCAGGCTTTTGATATGTCGAGATCTATAGGTGACATTTTGGCGCGCGCGCGCGCGCACACACACACACACACACACACACTTGCACTGTTTATAGAATGAGTGTCGAGTTTTAATTTTTTCATTTTATTTATTAGTGTTGTGTTATGTCTTGTACATGTATGTCAGTCTGTATGCTGTGGTGTGTGGACGGAGGGCAACTTTGGAGTCCATTCTCTTCAGCATTATTGTGGGTCTAGGAATCAAGCTCAGGTTATCAGACTTGTATGGTCAGACAGCAAGAGCTTTTACCCACCAAGACATCTTGCTGATCCCCAGATTTTGTGTGTGTGTGTGTGTGTGTGTGTGTGTGTGTGTTTGAGTCTTTGTTGTATGACTTTTTCTGGGGAAAGATGAACAATTGTCTACTTACTCCCAGGTAATGCACTAATGAGAGACCAAAAGAATCATTCTACCCAAGTCTATCTTAGTGAACCAGTGAGTTTACTGGTGTGCCTTGCAGGAGTGTGGAGAAGAAATTCCTTCAGGAGCAGGGATGACTCAAGGAAGCTGCATCACCAAAAAGCCCATTCTAGTTTGAGTGACAACTCAGAAAAGCTTTGTCCCCAATTTCATATTGGTTAAGGAATCTCCTTCTCCCTACAACTGTTACTGATTATATAGTATTAGGGAAGGGCTTTGTGAATCTTGTAACTTTCAGGAGCTTCCTGAGACTTGGCTGCTTTATTTACTGAGCCTTAATGGAATGTTTTATATGGAAGAAACAGCTATACAATCCACTATGTAGCCCAGGCTGGCCTTGCTTGGAGAGCCTCTGGCTTCAGGATCCTAAGTGCTAACATGTACACAGCCACACACAGCTCATAGTAGGTTTTAATAAGTAGCTAGAGCTAGAGAGATGGTTCAGCAGTTTCAAATGCTTAATGTTCTTGCAGAGAACCTGGGGCCTGGGCTCAGTTCCCGGCACTCACTTGGCTACTCATAACTGCCCATAACACCAGTTCTAGGGGGCTGGATGCCCTCTTGTTGCCTCCAAGCAATCCTCCATGCTTATGGCACATATAAACTCATACAGGCGTGTGCACACATGCACACACACACACACACACACACACACACACACACAGAGAGAGAGAGAGAGAGAGAGAGAGAGAGAGAGAGAAAGTATGAAACCAGCAGCCACGTGTCAACAGTGTGGGGCCAGCTGGCATCCTCTAAAAAATACTATTTAAATAAGTAAATACTGTTTAATAAGCAAAAAACAAATACATCTTAAATATTCATCCTCTCTACAGCCTTCTGAGGATTAGAAAGACCAATGAGAGGGAGGCCAGGATCAACCTGGTCTTCTCACTCTAGACGTGCTTCTTTGTACCATTTCATGAAACCTACAGATATAATGAAACAGGTAGGACACACAGACCAGAAAGCTAAAAAAGGGGGGGGGGAGACAAAACAAAATCATAATTTAAAAAAAGAAAGTATTTGTAGAGACATAGGTGTGGCATAGTGCTTTTCCTTTTTATTTTTAGCCATGTTAACATGTCATGACGGATGATTTGGAAACTATAATAAAGTGGGGAGTAGGGGCAAGCATGGGGGGAGCAAAATGGCTCAGCAAGGGAGGCCTCGTGCAGCCCGGCCTGACAGTCTGAGTTCAGTCCCCAGAGCCTGCATGGAGGAAGGGAAGAGCTAAGTCCCTCTGACACAAGTTGTCCTCTGACTTTACATTGATGTGTGCTTGTGCACATAAGTACACTAAAAATGAAAAAAAAAAAAACCCACAACAAACAATCCAAAATACGTAAAAAATGTAAAAAACAAAATAAACAAACCCATTTTCACCCTAGGTGCTATCTCTGTAACTTACTCATGTTCCTCCTTCCATGGTTTCCTCTACAGTTTGTGTGTGTGTGTGTGTGTGTGTGTGTGTGTGTGTGTAGGACACAGTGTCTCTATAATTTAAATACAGATTTTTGCTTTAACTTACATTTTATCATGGATTTTGAGTGGTTGAATTCCAACAGAGAGTGATGGCGCAGAATTAGAGAATTCTAGACCAGTGGTAGACAGGAAAACTCAAGGGGTTTCAGGATACAGTAAGTAATTCTTTAAAGCTAGATCTTGTAACCCTATCATGAGCGGAAGGTTAAGGATGACTCAGAGAGGGGGCTGGAGAGATGGCTCAGCGGTTAAGAGCACCTTCTGCTCTTCCAGAGGTCCTGAGTTCAATTCCCAGCAACCACATGGTGGCTCACAACCCTCTGCAATGAGATCTGATGCCCTCTTCTGGAGTGTCTGAAGACAGCTACAGTGTACTCACGTTCATAAATAAGCAAATCATTAAAAGAACAAAAGGATCTCTGACTCTGAGTCAGAGAGACAAGTTCTATCATATGGTAAGGAGCCTGCCACAGCCAGGACATTTCTGTTTATTGTCTTCTCGCTACAGAATATGTTGTGTTGTATATGTTTCTAAGAGATCTACGTAACAAATGTGGAAATAATTCACAATCCAAGTGGCCATGAATTGATTCTATTAGTGTTATGGTGCTTATGTAGCCTTTCAGATTTTTCTGTCCATGCATTTCCTGTTCCTCTTTTTCTCCCTGAGTCATAAAAACACACATTGTTTTCTAATTCCACTGTCAGCTTTATTAGTCATTAAGATAATTTTGCAGTAATAGTTTTTACTTTTTAAAAGAAATTATTATTTATTCTGTGTATTTTTATGTGTGCAGAATGTATTCAGACACATCTGTGTTTATGTAGCCACTTATATGCCATGACTGTTATATGCAAGCCAGAGGATGACTTCCAAAGTCAGTCTTCTGCCGTGGTCTCTGGGAATTGAACTCCGGGCATCAGGCTTGCATAGTAAACACTTTTGCCTACTGAGTCATCTCACTGGCCCCAATAAAACATTTCTTTACCACATTTTCTTTACTGGGGCTGTTCTTTTGCTTTTTGTTGTTTTGTTTTCCAAATCCTACCAGGAACTGTAACATTGCAAGGAGATAAGAACGGAGCCTGGTGATCAGAAGATGAGTGGCACTGACGCCTGTCTGGACGTGTCCAGCAGTCTGACCCCCATTCTAAAAGCCGCCATTGCACAATGTCACTCTCCAGACTGTGCTGTGAGTCTCTGGCACCCTTCTCTTAATCAGCCTCCTCTGCTCAGCGGCTTCCAATTCTTTCCCTTTGTAAATTGAGACTCTATTCTTTGACCACATACCATACTTATTTCCCAATGAAGGTTTTTGAACATCAGGGTGTGACATGATCAGGGCTATTACCGTGGCTACCAAATGCAGCCAACTCTTACTTAACTGAAATGCAGCTAACCGCAATTCCCAATTAACCAATTTTGTTTTGCCCAACTTTGGGAACATGAAGAGAACTATGTGTATATCATTCTTTGCTGTCTCTGCCTCAGTTTCTCTCACACAGAGAGAAATGGGAGGCTGAGATTAATTCAACAAAATGTCTCAAAACTATAAATCATTACTTAGAAAAATGAAAAATGAATAGAAATTATGAAAGAGGCTGTACTCCTGGGTGTAAAAGCCTTCATGGTGGTTAAAATGCCAATCTCTTCCCCAGATTCATCTGCTGAATCAACAGTGACATTCAAGGTCTCAGTAGGACTATGTGAAAATATTTTAGTAAGTGGAGAAAATTAGTACACAAATTCTCTCTCTCCCCCCCCCTCTCTCTCTTTTCCTCTCTCTCCCTTTGCCACAGAATACTGACACAATTTTGAAGCAATACACCATTGAACAGCTTATTCTGCCTGGTTTCAAGCCATACTATGAAGTTCATCAAGACCTAGGTGGTTTGGTATCCGGGCAAAGGATGGCATAAAGGTCCCTGAAACAAAACAGAAATGCCAGAAACAGACTCACAGCTTCACGGTCAATTGGTTTTCAGCAAGACTCTGACACCGTGAAATGTGGAAAAAGATAAAAAGATAAGCCTTGAGAAAAGTGCTAGAGAGGTTGGTTGGCTGTTGAACAAAAATGAGCCTTAAGTCTTTTAGTCTTATTTTACACTTTGTTGTAATTAACTTGAAGCAGATCAGATTTAGAGGTAAGCTCTCTCTCTCTCTCTCTCTCTCTCTCTCTCTCTCTGTGTGTGTGTGTGTGTGTGTGTGTGTGTGTGTGTGTGTACATGCATGTGCGGGTGTGCACATGTGCACAGAGCATATGCACGTGAACATGCCTGCCTGTGAGCATGCAGAGGCAGGGCGGGCATTGCTATCTTCCTATGTAGCTCTGCCTCATTGCTTAGAACAGACCGGGCCTCTCACTAAACTGGACATTTACTATTTCAGCCGTGCTGGCTGGCTATCCAGCCCTGGAATCCTTTGTCTCTACCTCACCAATTCCAGAGAAATAGATATGAGCCGCCATGCCTGACTTTCCAGGTAGATGCTGGGGGTTCAAACTCAGGCCTTTATGCAGCAACTACCATCGAGGTGCCTCCCCAGTATCTACCTTATTTTATTGATTTATTTTTAATACAACGTCTGGAGTTAAGATTTTCCAGCTGCAAATCTGGCTGCTAGAAAGCTCCAACAAGCCTCTTTGCCCACTCTCCCGTGCTGGGCTATAACTATGCGGAGGACCCCGCCCAGCGTGTTACATTGGTTCTGGGCTCTGGGCGGCCATCCTCACACTCGGTGAGCACTTCTTAGCCCCTGAGCCATCTCCCCAGCCCTTTCCTCTGTTTTTTACTTTTTGTTTCAGTTTTTTTTTTTTTTAAATGTATGGATAGGAGTGTTTTGCCTGCGTACGTGTATGTGCACCATGTGCGTATCTGGGTTCCTCAGGGGCAAGAAGAGGGTGTTGGATTCCCCGGAAATGGAGTCGCAGATGCTTGTGAGCTAGTGTGGGCACTGGAGCTCAAACCTGGGTCCTCTGCAAGAGCAGCAGGTGCTCTTAACTGAGCTATCCTGCCCACCCTGTGCATGCCCCACCCCAAACCCCTGCTTTTTAAAAAGCTCTCCTTCTAGGACTGTTCAGTTAGTTCAGCAGGTAAAGGTGTTTGCTGCCAGGCTTGATGTCCTTGAGTTCAGTTCCAGGACCCACATGCTGGAAAGAAAGGAGTTCAGTCGATTGTCCTCTGACCTGCACAGGGACACCATGGTGTACACACATGCATACGCATGAACACCAGTAAATGTGGAAAGAAAATCCTAGCCACACAGGAGTGTCACATTTCGTATGACAGGGCTGTGACATTTACTAGTGCATTAGGGATCTTTCTCTCTCTTGGGGCCAAGTACCCAGCAAGAATAACATGAACTGATGGGGTTATCTTGGCTTACAGTTTAAGAAGAAATATAACCCACCACGGTGGGAAAGGCATGGTGACAGAATGCAAGGTGGCATTTGTTCACACGGCCACCACATCCAGGAAGCAGAAAGACAGAAGGGGGGGGTCAGGCTGAAGGCCCACCCTAATGACTCACTTCCTCCAACAAAGCTCTGCCCTTAAAGTTCCAGCACCTTCCCCAATAGTGCCACCTATTGGGGGAACCAAGTGTTAAACCATGAGCCTGTGGGGGACATTTCACATCTGAACCACCATAGCTAGGCTCAAGGAAAGTTGGTTTTTGTGGGTTTTGTTGTTTTGTTAGGCACGGGACCTGTGTGTGGTGTTAGGTAAGTATTCTTTTTTTGTTTTGTTTTGTTTTGTTTTTCGAGACAGGGTTTCTCTGTATAGCCCTGGCTGTCCTGGAACTCACTATGTAGACCAGGCTGGCCTTGAACTCAGAAATCCGCCTGCCTCTGCCTCCCAAGTGCTGGGATTAAAGGCGTGCACCACCATGCCCGGCGTTAGGTAAGTATTCTATCACTAAAATAAATGTCAAGCCGGGCGGTGGTGGCACACTCCTGTAATCCCAGCACTCTGGGAGGCAGAGGCAGGTGGATTTCTGAGTTTGAGGCCAGCCTGGTCTACAGAGTGAGTTCCAGGACAACCAGGGCTATACAGAGAAACCCTGTCTCAAAAAAACCAGAGCCAAAAAACAAAACAAAAAAAAGTCAGCCTTGTTTTGCTTTGAGATAGGTTCTCACTGCATGTTCAGGCTCACAGGTTGTAACCAATCCAACTGTCTCAAGCTTCTGAGTAGCTGGGATTATACAGGCCTGGCTTTGTGTTTATTATATTCTTTTGTAATTTTACAGTGATTTTTGAGACAAAGAAAAAAAAAACACCCTAGGAACATCTTTTCCTCATTGCCCTGAACTTGGAGTCTTCCAGGCAGTGGTCAAAACCATTTGCCATGGGCTGGAGAGATGGCTCAGAGGTTAAGAGCACTGACTGCTCTTCCAGAGGTTCTGAGTTCAAATCCCAGTAACCACATGGTGACTCACAACTATCTGTAATGGGATCAGATGCCCTCTTCTGGTGTGTGTCTGAAGACAACTACAGTGTACTCATATACATAAAGTAAATAAATAAATCTTTAAAAAAAAAACCATTTGCCACACCTTTAATGCCTACCAAGTAGCCTATATATCCTAGCAATCTACTTTTGCTGATCTTTTCCACCTGCCTCTAGAATCAACGCTGGTGCCTTAACATACAACCTCTGAGTCCCAGGCCCTGTGCTCAGAAGGGCTCCTCATTTAGTTCAGTCCCCCGCAACGGTTCCACCTGTACATGTGTACATATTTGTTGGACAAAAGGCTCTACATTATTATTCTGTATAAAGTTTCTAACACAGGTATTTTTTTTCCTGAATACAGAATGATCAGAAGCCAGAGTTCGTGCCTGTGACCAGAGCCATGATATCACTCATTCTCCTTCCTCCTGTATGGAGGCAGGAGAAAGACCACGTTTGCTTTGAGACTCTAAATACACAAACAAGCCCAGGACAGTTTTGGACCAGTTCTGTAATTTGCCAGATATCTTATCACTCAGAAGTTTGGGACACCTCCAGGGTGCCCCCAGAGAATCTTAGAAGGTTAGTTTGCTTCTGTTGAGTTGTAAGTGTGCCTTTGCTACCTGGGGAGGTCCTTAGAGTAGGTTTGTACCCAGCAGACTTGCTCCATGTCACTCATTCACTAGAGAACCATTTGGAGGCAGTTTCTCCCTCAGAAGGAAGGCTAGGGAAGATCTAACTTCTTGCCTGCCATGTGACCTGACTGACCCTCCAAGTCTCAACTTCCCCTCCCGTGATCAGACAATGATTATATTCTAGCTTAGTTATGAGATGATCTGAGTAGTGGAGCTAATGTTCGATGTATAAAATAAACACCTAGCAAATACTGCCCCCCCCTCTCTCTTTTCTTCAGCCAGCAGTGGGCAGACCAGGCCACAAAAGCAGGCCTTGGAACAACCGGAGACCCCACTTAGGGACAGATACTCAGTACTTTCTTCTGTCCAGCAGGAATTTTGAGGGTCTGAAATGAAGGCTCTGTATGAGAAGAATCAAGGCTGCCGTTTGCTCTCTGAAATATCCCTGTGCTTTGTGATTAACATTTAATAAGTTCCCACGAAAGCTTTGAAGATAATAACATGCCTTCACGTCCCTTTTAACTGGTGATCTCGAAGCGATACATTTATGTCAGCGATGAAACTGGCAAGCTTTTGCAAGGAGCCAGGGCTCCTTCCTTATCTTGAAAAAAGCAGGCTAGTTGTGAAAATTAAGCCCACAGAGGGGAGTGGCGTGGGAGGCTCTCCTTACGCATGCGTCCCCTGCAATGTTCTGTGGCACAAATGAGGGATTATACAAGACACCGACAGCAATGACTAATGATGTCTGTATCCTGTCCTTCAGTTTATGACACTTTGATAAAGGTCTGCCATAGCCACTATCCCAATACCTTGCCACCTTATGAGGTGATGGTAAACATATCACTCCCATAATGCAAAGGGAAAGTGAGAGTCAGCAGAAGGACTTGAGAGGCTCATCTCAGTCATAAACTAGCTGGGACGTGTCGGGGCCAGGATTCCTGGACACACACTTGGCGCCCTTTGTACTCAACAGAGCCTAAATCTGTTTAGCCAAGCTGTCCTGAGCTGCACGCCCGCAGATGTTGGCAGCCTCCCGAGGAAAGAGGAAGCAGAGGGTGGCACTGGCCCGCGTGGGCAGCCGGGGACCCAGTCTGCTGCACAGTGGTCATAGTCACTGAATTCCAATGATCCGGTCACTTGAGATAATGCAGCCCCTCGGGCTGGCCTCGTCAGGGGTCAGACCTGTCCCTCTCACCCACTTAAGTACGTGCGTGTCATCTTCCTCTCCTACAGGACTGACATTTCATTTACCTTAGTGCACAAAACACTGCATAGTTTCCAACATCTCCTGACCCCTACCTACGGCTCCCTTCTGCTACTGCACACTTCTTCCCTCCTTGACCCCCACCCCCGCCCCGGGACTTGTGTGAAGTCAGCAACAAAACTTTTCCTCCTCCTAGCCTACCTCCAAACCTCTCTATGAAAAGTTTCCATTCCCTCTCCTCATCTTAAACTCCTCTTGTAAATCCTGTGCCAAGTCTGCTCAAATTCCTCTGCGTTTGGTGATTCTGGATTTCATAATCTTGGGTCTCCTCCCCCCTTCCCCTCTTCCCTCCCCCCCTCCCCTCCCCCTCCCCCTCTACCACCTTTGCTGGATTATCCTGTTTGGCCAAACTTCTAAGAATATAATATCCTTTATCCCCTAGTCCTTCGATTCCTTTCTCTTGTTTGCTGTCTCCTCTAATTTCTTAGCGGTCCTCATTTCCCCTATGGATTTAAGCACTCCACACATGGCCCAGAACGGCTGCCCAGTGCATAGTCCCAATCCTAGCTTACTGTTCAGTATCACTTCTTGTAGACACATTCAGTGTGTCCCAGATCTTGATTTTCACCCTGCCTCTGCTGCTAACAGCCATCAAGGTGATGGACTCCACCTTTACCCCAGTGTACGATTTTTTATTCTGTTTTTTTTTTTTCTTTCTCACCTCTACATCCACTCCAATGTTGGCACCACTTCAAAAATAGATTTATCAGGGCTCGAAGCAATGGTTGAGTAGTTTACACCTGTGACTCTTCCAGAGGCTCCACGTGCGGTTTCCAGCATCCATGATTGTGTGTGTGTGTGTGTGTGTGTGTGTCTGTGTCTGTGTGTGTGTGTGTGTCTATGTGTGTGTGTGTGTGTGTGTGTCTGGGTCTGTGTGTATGAGAAACCTCTCTGTAACCCCAGCTCCAAGGGATCCAATCAACCAGCACAAAATATGAATTTGTGTGAAGTTTACCTTGTAGAAAAATCGTACCTGCCTAATTGAATATCCCAACTAATCCCAAGTGTCTGAGGAAGGTTTGGAAGGTGTCTGAAGGTCTGCTTTCCTTGTTTCTCTCTGGCTCTAGGTCAAAACCCTGAGAAAGTTGTTAACTGCACATACAGGCTCAGAGTGGGTACCATCTAGGGGAGCTGTGGTCAATTACAAGGCACCGGTTGATCCACGGTGAGTTCCTTCTCCCTCCCTTCCCTAATGAGAACCCATGATGGTGGGCAAGCTCAGAGAACTTCAGCAAACAACCAACCAGGTTGACTGTACATCCTGGCAAAATCTCAGGCCTGCAGACCAAGGAGATCATCAGCAATTAGGCCTCGCCCATCCCTCTGATCCCATAAGGCTGCCTCTTACCCACTAACCTCAGGCCTCAATGGGCTCTTCAGTTTCTCTAACATTCCACTGGGTTGTGCCTCAAGGCCTTTTTATCTCCCTAAACTCTGTTTATTCCCACCCCCATTTCTCCCCCTCTCTTCCTTTTCTGTTCCTTATTCCTCTTCATGTCATAGCTTTTTTTATTTTTACTTTTTAGTTGGTGTTTTACTATGAACCCAGGCTGGCCTCAAGTTTGCTATGTAGCCCAGGCTGGCCCCAAACTTGCAATTTTTCTGCTTTTTCTTCCCGTGTGCTAGATTATATGTATGTATCACTACGCTTGGTTCCCCCTTATTCTCTGTGTGTATGTTTAGGTGTGTGGGGTGTATGCATGTATGTATGTGGGGGGGGCTCAATGTTGAGTTTTTTCTCTCATGCTCTCTACCTTATTTTTGCCAAACAGGACCTCTCACGGAACCCAGAGTTCCCCATTCAGATTAGACTGGTCAGAAAGCCTCTAGGTTCCATACATTTTTGTACCTCCAGTGCCGGATGAAGCCTTAGGTGTGTGCTGCCACACCTGATTGCTAGGGACCCAAGCTCAGATCTCCATGCGCACATAGCAAGCACTTTACCCACAGAGCTATCTCTCAAGCCCTTCTCCTTTGTTCTTATGAGGCTCAGACCATCCCCATTTCTGCTCAATGGGCCCACTTTAGAATTGTCCTACTGACAACTGTGTAAACCGCTCTTCATACCCCGCTCCCCGCCATCCTAAGGACACACCCTGCGACATTGTCCCAGCATTTACGTTCATCAAAGTGACATTTCATACTTCCCTGGTTCCTATCATTCATCCCATGACAAACATGGCCAAGATACCAAATGACAAATGCTGTGGGAAGACGTAGGAAATACTGGTGAAAATTCCAAAGAAAAATGTTTAGATTAGATCATACAGGTCCTCTGAAGATTTGCTAAACAAGTGAATAAAAAATATTAAAGCTCCTAATTTTTACTCCTGACTAAAGATTCAGTTTCAATAATGAAATGCAGAGAGATTCCCATGGTAAGCATCTACTGATAATATGCACCAAAGAGAATATATTCCAGAGAGTAAGTGTGAGGGGCCTGGAGAGATAGCACAGGGTCCTGCTGGCCCGAGTTTGATATCAGGAACCATGGTGTGGGAGAAGAGAGCTGCCTCCTGGAGAGCTGTCCTGTGACCTCCTCAGGCATGCCATGGCAGGCACCCCCACCTCACCCCCAATAATTTTTTAAATGTAATGAAGAATTTACAAACAATGTTTTATGGTACATTTATATTTATGTAACTGAAGGAGTTACAGATTTAATTATAAAAAGAAAAGCATCCTGAGAAAGGGCTGTGAGTGAGATTCGCTCCCCTGCCTCCCTCACCAGCCAGAAGTACTAGTGAAAGTTGAAGGCAGAGGGACACACCCTGCTGCAGGCAAGATTCTTACTTTATACCCAAGGACTATGCACATGTACTGGGGTCGTTATCATCATCCTTGATGAAATAGTGAACGTCCACAAAAAGACTTGATTTTCAGGGCTCGAGAAATGACTCAGCAATTAAGAGCACTGACTGCTCTTCCGAACGTCCTGAGTTCAAATCCCAGCAACTACATGGTGGCTCACAACCATCCGTAACGAGATCTGATGCCCTCTTCTGGAGTGCCTGAAGACAGCTACAGTATATTTACATATAATCATAAACAAACAAACAAACAGATAAGAATATCCTTTAAAAAAAAAAAGACTTGATTTCCCAACAGAAAGCTTTTGGAAACTAAAGGCAAAATACTCCAGAGATCCACAAGGCCTCTCCACAGATGAGCCGAGTTACCTACTTTCTTTCTAAGTGACAAGTGTTCATGGGATGACTTGGTACTTCATGTAGAGTAAGTCCTGGAGGATACTTCTGAAACACTGACTCCCTCTGTTTAGGACAAAGGAAAGACTTAGGAAATACAGCAGCAAAATCCGGGGAGTGTTTAATGCTTACAGTCATTCGAAATATTTCTATTTGTCTATCTATCTATCTATCTATCTATCTATCTATCTATTATCTAGTGTGTAAGTGTGTGTATATATAAGTGTCATGACATGTATGTGCCAGTCAGAGAACAATTTGTGGAATTTAGGTCTCATCTTCCACCACGTGGGTCCCAGGAATTGAACTCGGATCATCAGGCTCCCGGCTCAGCTGGAAGTATCTTTACCAGCTGAGCCACCTTGCCATGGCTCTTGCAACCTCTCACAGCTCTGCCAGCTCCCTCTTCTCAGCTCCCTACAATCTGCTTTCTGTTTTGCTGGAAGCAATCAGAGCCTACAGTGGTCCCCCTTACCCGCCCTCCCAAAGCTTGGGTCTTCCAGGCCTCCGAGAAACCCTTGTCCTGCTCTTTCTGTCTCCTGGTACCATCCTTCTTCTCTTTGTGAGAAAGTCAGGAAAAGAACAAAAGGGGCTGGAGAGATGGTTCAGTGGTTAAGGGTACACATTGCTTTCCCAGAAGATTCAAATTGAGTTCTCCGAACCCATCTCTGGCTGCCCACAACCAGCAGAAGAGGCACTGCACTCATGTGTGCATACCCCCGCCCCACCCCCACCACACAGGACACGCATAATTAAAAAGAAAAGAGCAGACAAACTAATAAAAGTCTCTTAATTGTATATTACCCATGAGTGACAGCAACTGTTCCGATTTGCAATAAAACCCATAACAAGAGTAGTCTACACACTTGCCTCTTTGATTCTGTTTTTAAAACATACTCTTACAGACTTTCATCCTCAACACTCCGCTGAAGCTGGTTTCATTACTCAGGATTTTCTACAGGAAGAGAACTGGTAGAATACATCCCACCACACACATACATATGTGCATATGATAGGGGATGCATTACATCAGCTTACAGGCATGTCTAACTCATGGTCTGTGGGTCAAATGTGTCTCACACAAATTCCTATGAATGTGACACTGGTCAACCCAAAATTGTGAGCTTATTTAAAACAGTATGAGGGTGTGTGTGTGTGTGTGTGTGTGTGTGTGTGTGTGTGTGGTGTTTTAGTAGTTCAAAAAGTTCTATGGATTTATTGCTAATCTAAACAATTTGTTCCTGCAGTTAAACATGCTCATGTCTCCAGAGGCGAATACTTTGGCAGCCATTTGGTAGGATAGATGATCGTGATTCAGCACAAACAGCTGTGCCACTGTACATGAATTCTTAGAGTAGGTGTGGCTCTATTTCAGGGTCTTGTCTTGGAGTTAGCCCTGATTTTGTTTTGAGTTTTCATTCCAGACAATTAGGGAATGAAATCGGTTCTGCTTCTGTCTCTCGGGCCAGAAATAGTTTGATTGTGGAAGTCTTATAAAAATATAAGATGAGAAAGTGTGTCAGGTGTACAGCTCACAATGGTGGAGGCTTACTTAATACAGGATGTACTGAATCAGCTTACGGTTGTGATTTTTCTTCTGGTAACTTGATTGTTCAGCTCTTGAGTGTGGATTTTGTAGATGACAGTGTCAAGCTGCAGTGTCAGAAGGTCAAACACCCTTAGTGTTCCCTGGAAGCTGGGTGATTCATCAATGACTGTCTGCACATCGGGAGCCTGATAACCTGGTGGCTTCTGTATCTAAGAAGGTGGGAGCTTCAGAACAAGGGGCTCAAAGTTGCAGCCCAAGGGTAAGGGTAAAAGCGGCTCCCTGGAGGCCTGCTGGTGTGAATCATGGTGGAAGGTTGAGGCAGATGGGGTCTGATGTCCGTTGGTAATGGCAGCAGCAAGAAGAATTTGCAGGGAAGGATGATGGAGTTTGAAGGAGCTGGAGTGCCGGGCATGGTGGCGCACGCCTGTAATCCCAGCACTTGGGAGGCAGAGGCAGGCGGATCTCTGAGTTCGAGGCCAGCCTGGTCTACAGAGTGAGTTCCAGGACCGCCAGGACTACACAGAGAAACCCTGTCTTGAAAAACAAAACAAAACGAAACAAAACAAAAAACAAACAAAAAAAAAAATGAAGGAGCTGGAGGCCCCTCCTCCCACTTCATACCCCTCCAGGTCCCAAGCTTGTTAAGACAGAGCTGCTTACATTCATGAGGGTCTTTTCTCACTCCATTGCTATCACACATGTTAATCATCTCTAGAAACACTCTTACGGACATACGCAGACATGTGTTTCGTTGGTCTCCTAACCATTCCTCAGTCCAGTCAAGCTGACAGTGGAGATTAGCCAGCACACTGCTTTCCCCCGAGTGACCCTTGTGGCTAGATCCATCAGACATCCAGTAGATGGGAAGGCGAGCCCATCTTCCCCTGACTGCAGGTCTCAAGAGCATCCGCTGAGGGTGGTGGCTCTTCATCAGGGACACTGCTGGCTTCCAGGACACTTTACGCTGCTGGTTTTCCTTCTGTGTCAAAGACATTCACTCTCAGACGTTTCCCTGTCTGGACACCCCTACCCTAGTGATCGCACCCAGTCTTTGTCCCCACAGTTTCACCTCTTTCTTTGAATATCCAACTCACCTCTTCAGCGTGGTATTCAGGCCCACACAGACATGGGACAAGAACCACTAAGACATACACCGAAGTGAAATCCTGCTTTCTCCTCCACTGTACTGTGTGCAGATGCTGAAGACTTTCTGACTCAGTAAAGGCTGTCTTCTCACAGCAGGTCAGGTGCTGACCCTTACAGACCATCCTAAGTCCCCTCTCACCCAACCCCTCAGGTTTGCCTTTTGCCTATATCCAGAACTTACCCCCCTCTCTCCCTAGCACTGCTGTTCCCAATGAGTGTTTTGTTCTCTCTCTCTTTTTTTTTTTTTTGAGACAAGATATCCCAGGTTACCCGCAAACTTATGATCCTCCTGTCTCAGAATCCTGAGTTCTGAAATGCCACCACACTTGGCCTAACATTTAGTTTTACTTCAGTTTTTTTCCCCAAAACATGTCTTTACCAATTTACTCTTTGATCAGTAAGTAATACAGAAGAGAGTTAACTTATCCATAGTCTTGCCTGATCTTGGTATTGTCAGTTTTTTACATTGAGGCCACCAAGCTGGATGTGTGATAGTATCTCCTTTTGGTCTCAACTTGCATTTTTCTTATGAGTAATGAATATTAATGCATTTGCATTGATTACTTATTAAAACCCTCTGCAATACTGGGATTGAATTTAGGGCTTCTCGTTCTATTACTGAACTACATCTGTTTTCTCTCTCCTTTTTAAGCCCACGTGTCATAGAGCGAAGGCTGGCCTTGAACTTGCTTTGTAGCTGTATATGACTTTGAACTTCTGATCCTCCTGCCTCAGCCTCCTGAGTGCTGTGATTTCAAGGATGCATGTATGGCACCATATCTGGTTTTATGCAGAGATGGGGACTGAACGGAAGGCTTTGTGCTTACTTAGGAAATAATTCACCAACTAAGCTACACCTACCCTCTGTAGCCCCCTTTTTTACTTTGTATTTTGCTAAATTGGTCCAGGCTGGCCTTGAACTTGTGATCCTCCTGCTCCAACCTCCAGAGGAGTTGGGATTAGAGAGCTGTGACACTACCACACTCTCCTGACTTGTCTCTCGCCCGTTCTTAACTGTTCATATTGGCTCGTGTAGAATCCTTATTCTGTACATCTGTTCCTGAGCAGAGTAGTGTGAACATCTTTTGTCTTTTCCTTGTCTTGCTGATGTTTCGATTATTCATTTATCTCCAGTCTCGAAGCTTGAGCTCATGACCCACTGTGTGATAGGCCACCACCCAGTGACATCGCAGCCCTAAGACAATTTCTGAAGGAGCTCTCAGATTATTCAGATCTTTCTATTTTTCCTTGTATATTTTTAAATAATGTGTTTTCTTAAAGAAAAAAAAAACAAGTAGCTTTCTTTGAAAGACTCAAATGTAGCCAGATGGTGGTGGCACGCGCCTTTAATCACCCAGGAGGCAGAGACAGGCAGATCTCTGAGTTCAGCCTGGTTAACAGATTGAGTTCCAGTACAGCCAGGGCTATACAGAGAAATCCTGTCAGGAAAGAAAAGAAAATTCAAATGTACTGGCTTAGGCTTTTCCATAAAAGTTTTTTTTCCCTATGATATTTCTGGTGATATGGATTAGATTGATCCATATTTTACTCTATATTATTCTATTTGGGTGTTAATTCTACCCAGGGGCTCAAAAATGTGCTTCTCTTCTTGATCAATCTTCCCCGAGTTATTAAAATTGTCGCTCTCAGAAAGAACTAATACTGGTCTGTGGCAGCTTCCTGTTGAACTCTTGCTCTCCCTTTCTCTTATCATTTTCTTTCTCAGTCTAACCTTTATCTTCTTTTAAAAAGAAGTGTGGCAGGGCGGTGGTGGCGCACGCCTGTAATCCCAGCACTTGGGAGGCAGAGGCAGGCGGATTTCTGAGTTCAAGGCCAGCCTGGTCTACAGAGTGAGTTCCAGGACAGCCGGAGCTACGCAGAGAAACCCTGTCTCGAAAAACCAAAAAAAAAAAAAAAAAAAAAGTGTGTATCTGTAGTAAAGATCCCTCCTCAGTGAGACCATTACAGACTACCCCATTTCCAACTGAAACCACCCCTCTCACTACATTTAACAAGTCTTCCCTATTTCATTTTTTATTTTATGTGTATGGATGATTTGTCTGCTTGTATGTGTACACCATGTCTGTGCCCGGTACCCATGGAGGTCAGGAGATGGCACCTGATCCCCAGGAACTGGAGTTACAGACAGTTGGGATCTACCATGTGGGTGCTGGAAATCAAACTGAAATCTTACAAGAGATGTCAGTGCTCTCTTAGCTCCAACTCCATGATTTTCTTATTTTTGTCGATTTCTACCATAGTATTGATAGCAAAGTCAGTCAGCCTCACTTTATATAGGACCTTCCATAGCCTGCTAAACTCCTAGCACACAGCAGCCCCAATGTGGGAGGAGGCACAACGGGCTTAGCGCCCCCCCCCCTTTCCCTCTAACCTAACCTGTAACACCATGAGTTTCCTTTGTTCTCCAGGGTGCCTCAGGATCTTCCACACACCCCAGCCTCCCCTGCTGGGGCCTTATCACCTGGCATCCATCTCAGTGCTTCTCTCTCCTGCCCCTGGAAAGAATTTTTAGTATTTAAAACAAATGTCAGACGCTGGTGGCACACGCCTTTAATCTCAGCACTCAGGAGGCAGAGGCGCACAAATGTCTCTGAGTTCAAGGCCAGCCTGATCTACAAAGTGAGTTCCAAGACAGACGGGAACAAACAAGCAGAAACAAATAAATAAACAAATATAATCTTCACGAAGGTGGAGACTTATTTCGTTCACAGATAAATCTCTAAAATCTAAAACACCTTTAGTTTACAGAATGAAGCAGGGAATTAGTGTGTTCAACGAGGGGACAAGAGATAAACTTATCAAGAATTTATATGAGACATAATTATATTCATAGGCAAATATATAACTTTTTACACAGGAGGAGGTGTAGGTTCAAGAAAGAAATAGAGTCATGATTAGAAATCTTGGTCTAAGAGCTGGAAATGTTGCTCGGTGGTGTGGTGTGCTTGGTTAGCATTTAGGAGGGTTTGGTTCCTAGGATCTGCGAAGTAAAATAAAATAAAATAAAATAAAATAAAATAAAATAAAATAAAATAAAATAAAATAAAATAAAAATCCAAATAGGAATCCAGTTCTAGCTCAAAAACCTGTGTTTTCTACTTCAAACACATTTTATAAAACCCAGAAGCCGGAAGTGATGGCACACGCCTTTAATCCCAGCTTTTAGGAAGCAGAGGCAGGCGGATCTCAGTGAGTTCGAGGCCAGTCTAGTCTCCGGAGCTGAGTTCCAGGACAGCCAGGGCTGCAAAAACAAAAACACAGAAACCCCTCGTTCGGTCCGAGCTCCGTCTCTGGAGCCTGGTCCGGGTCCTGTACTGCCTGCCTGCTTGCAGCCTGGGTCTTGAGTCCCACAAGGGCAGCACAAAAGACTCATGGAACGCAAAGGCAGGGGCGGTGTTTCCGACCGGAGCGCTCTCCCCGGCTCTCCCGGAAGCGGCGCCTGCTGCCTGGGTAACGGTGTTCGCAGCGAAGCCGGGATGGATGCGGAGGAGTTGGTAAGGACCTAGAGGACCGCACAGAACTCCGATCCCATAACCGAAAAGGCAAAGGACAGCCAGGAGGAGGAGGAGCAGCGCCGGGAGTAGGCGTCGGCTGGGGGCGGTGACCCGCATAGGGGGCGGAGCAAGGGGCGGCGGCCACGCGAGCCCGGAACCTGGCTGCGTGTTCACCCTGGGAGGTTGCGGGTGAGGTCGGGTGGAGCGTTTGTTCACATGGGGCGTGGGCCAGAAGGAAGATGAAGCTGTGGGCTTGTGGGGTCGCCACCCTCATGGCTTGTCCTCCTTGGAGGGCAAAGCTCCCAGCAAAGCTCCCTTTGATGCTTGGGGGGTGGGGTGTGGGGTGTGGGGAGGGTTAGGGAGAGCAGGACTTCCAGGGTACATCCAAGTAATCCCTGTCAGTCTGTCTAGGCTACGAATTCCAGACCCTTGCCAAAGACATTCTAATGTGCTTACTATCCTAGGGTTTCCAATGCTGCAGTGAAACAGCATGACCAAAAAGCAACTTGGGGAGAAAAGGGTTTATTTGCCTTACACTTCTATATCATTGTTCATCATCTAAAGAACAGGGCCGGAACTTGGAGGCAGGAGCTGATGCAGAGCCCTGGAGGGGTGCTGCTTACTGGCTTACTCCTCGTGACTTGGTCAGCCTGCCAGGTTCTGTAGAACCTAGAACCACCAGTCCAGAGATGGCACCACCCACAATGGGTTGGACCCTCCCTCATCAATCACTGATTAAGAAAGTTTCTACCTGCCACCTGATGATGGTATGGAGATATTTTCTTAATTGAGCTTCGCTCCTCTCAGACATCTTTAGCTTGTGACATAAACTATCCAGCACATGTGCCCACACCTCATCATAAAAGTGGTTAGGACGCCGCCGAACTTTGCCTGCACTTTTAACATGATGGGTATATTCAGTAATTGACCCATAAGTCAAACACCAAAGAATTAGGAACCAATTCTGTGTGTGTGCACTGGTAGAATAATGATAGAGGAACTCATGGTAGACAGTAACTACTCTTTGTATTTATTACACGTGTAATAATGTGTCTAGATAATAAGTTGATAAAGCTAAAATTATACTCCACCATGATCCATCCATGTATACCACCATTGGACTCTATGCTCCTTTCGCTTACAGTAGAACCCCAAGCACCCAGTTAAACGTCTAATAGTCACATAGTTGATACCCTTTATATTGCTGGATGAATAAATCAACATTTGAAACATCTGCCTCTTGATACATTTTCAGTGCCCAAAGGAAAAGTCAACAGTGTTTTTAATCTCTGTATGTTTGTTTTGCTTATCCATATACTGGGTCATCTTTTTCTCCCTCAGCTCTTCCAGGGAGTTTACCTATCTATGTCTTTGCTTCCAATATAGCCCGGTCTACCTTTCCTTCTTTGTTCTACTCTGCATATTTCAGTAGTTTTATGGAATAGTTACTGCATTTCATGCTACTAAAGATACTAAACTCTTCTTATTTATAGATACCGTCTGATGCATTTGTAGTTTTTTACGATTTTTTTTTTTTTTTAATTCTGAGGGATGAAGTTGCCAGGAATACTGGAAGTAGAGCTTAGAACCATGGGGTTTAAGGTGCAGTGTGTTGGCCTGACAGTAATAGATTTCTGCCTTCCACAGAGAGCGTTCACAGACCGCTGTTCTCAGTGTGCTGCTGTCTCCTGGGGCCTTACAGATGAAGGCAAATACTATTGTACCTCTTGCCACAACGTCACAGATGTAAGTAATGTGTCATTCACAAACTTGACTATGTTTTCACAATTGTAGTTTCAGCCTGGTGTGTGTGGCCTGACTCCTAAAAAATGAATCTATATCACTCACTCAGTGGCCAAATTCCAAGAATAGAAATAGTCTTTAAGAGCACAGTCTTGGATTAAGAAATTTGCAAATTAGGCAGAGGTGGTGGCTCACGCCTTTAATCCCAGCACTTGGGAGGCAGAGGCAGGCAGATTTCTGAGTTCGAGGCCAGCCTGGACTACAGAGAGAGTTCCAGGACAGCCAGGGCTACACAGAGAAACCCTGTCTCAAAAAAACAAAAACAAAAACAAAAACAAAAACCAAAACCAAAGAATTTTGCAAATTAGATTGGAGATGAACTTTTAAAGTTATGTTGAGTCATTTATAAATGAATGTTTCATTTACTCTGTATGTATATGGAAGTCTTGTTGGTTTTTTGTTTGTTTAGTTTTGGTGTTTTTGAGACAGACAGGTTTTCTCTATGTAACAACCTTGGGTGTCTTAGAACTTGTTTTGTAGACCAGGCTGACTTAGAACTCACAGAAATCTGCTTATCTCTGCCTCCTGAAGGCATGTATCACCACGCCCAACTTGATGTATTTAACATTATACTTGAAGGATATTATTATTAGTTTTTAACGTGTTGTACCAGCTTAGAGATTTGGAGGATGGCATGTTAGAATGGTGGGAGACTGTTGGGTATAGGAAACATTCTTCCTTACCACTATCTTTGTGTAGTTCCTTACAACCTACCAAGTACTTTCTCATCCATTGTGTAATCACTGCTTCACAACAACCTGTGAGATACAATGTTATGCCCAGATAGAGAAAGCAGGGCTCATGAGTCATTAGTGGTTTTTGTTATTGTTGTTGTTGTGTTGTTGTTGTTGTTGTTGTTGCTGCTGCTGCTGCTGCTGCTGCTGTTTTAAGGCAGAGTCCGACTGTGTAGACCAGGCTGGGCTCGCACTCAGAGATCCAAGAGAGCTAGGATCAAAGCCATACACCACCACACCTGACACCAGTTGAGTTGGAGGCTAATGCCACAGGAGTGCAAAGATTTGGGACAAGACTTGAATCTAAGTCTTCTAACCACATCACGCTTGCTTCTTAAACTAGCAATTGTCACTCTGCATTGTGCAATCATGGTAAATGAGGCCATCTCCACAGTGAAAGTTCTAGGTCCCTTTAGACCAGTAACAAAGTGTGGACAGCGTGATGCTGGACTAGATAAACATGCCATGACTGTTCTTCAGAGGGAAGGATTTGCTGGAAGTGCAGAGCCAAGAAAGAATAAGCACTGCCTTCAGCACTTAGGCAGAAAGGCTAGCTGGGGTAGAAGAGAGACTGTGTGCCCCAACATAGAGTATGGTAAGGACTGACTTGCCTTCCTACTGCAGATGACTCAAATCTGGATAAAAGGTGTAAAACAACCACAAAAGCCCCCTTAAGACACATAGCTAAGTTAGCAGACGACTCAGTTCCACAAAGTGCTTTGCTTTATAAAAGGTGTGTATTTGTATGGGCATGTGCATGTGCATGTGGGTGTAGATGCCTATGGAGTCCAGCAGGGCGCGCTGGGTTTGGGATGGTTGGGAACTGATGGTTGTTGTGGAACCCAAGGGTCTTCTGCAAGACCTGTGCATGCTCTCAGCCCTGAGCCATCGCTCCTGCCCCACACAGGTGTGTTCCTTTGAGGTGGCTTCTTCAGTCTATAGCTCAGATGCTTGTTTACTTCCCTATTAGTCAGTCAGACAGGATATTACCCAGATGTATACTTAACCAAAACACTGGGGAATGGTGGAGCAATCATCTCCTTGATCATGGCAATGGAGACACGTCCCATCAAGATATAAAAATAGTCATATACACAAATACATCAGATTACACTTGAAATGTATGCAGTTTATCCTGTGCTTTGATGCTCACTGAGGTTCCAGTGGTTTAGTCAGTGTTAATTTTATACTGTGATTCAAATGTAAACATAGTGAAGGAGCGGGATGTCATAATGGAGGAGTCTCCATTTGCAGATGGAGTCAGGGCACTATTTTTATAGGAATCGAGCAGCCATAACTAATGGCTTCTTTTATTTCTGTCTTTGATGTTTCTTGGTTTGGTCTGATTACGTCAACTACCATCATTTTTAGTTTGAAAGAATATAATATTACTACTAAGCTACGTATTGAAGAGTCTAAACCCGAGAGAGTGAGGATGTACAGTTCTCCCCCCACCCACCCCCCTTTTGGTTTTTTGAGACAGTGTTTCCCTGTGTAGCTCTGGCTGTCCTGGAACTCACTCTGTAGACCAGACTGGCCTCGAACTCAGAAATCCGCCTGCCTCTGCCTCCCAAGTGCTGGGATTAAAGGCGTGCACCACCACTGCCCGACTGGATATACAGTTCTTGAAGGTGGATGTCTTAGGGTTTCTATTCCTGCACAACCATCATGACCAAGAAGCAAGTTGGGGAGGAAAGGGTTTATTGAGCTTACACTTCCACACAGCTGTTCATTACCAAAGGAAGTCAGGACTAGAACTCAAGCAGGTCAGGAAGCAGGAGTTGATGCAGAGGCCATGGAGGGATGTTCCTTACTGGCTTGTTTTCCCTGGCTTGCTCAGCCTGCTCTCTTATAGAACCCAAGAATACCAGCCCAGGGATGGCACCACCCCCAAGGGGCCCTCCCCCACTTGATCACTATTGAGAAAATGCCCCACAGCTGGATCTCATGGAGGCACTTCCCCAACTGAAACTCCTTTTCCTATGATAACTCCAGCCTGTGTCAAGTTGACACAGACAACTAGCCAGTAGAGTGGATAACATTTTTTCTTTTCCTACTGTTCAGGCGCATGATCTAGTGCATTCTGTGTGCTGGACAAGTGTCCTATTAACTACATCCCTGATCCCAGTGTGTTTCTGTAAAAGGCTGTGAACCTGAGAGGCTGCCCTCCACACAATAGACAAACCTGAGTGAAATTATACAACTTCAATTGTTACTCTTGGCTTTACACTAACCCAGGCATGTTCAATACAGAATAGCATACCTCTGTGCTTCCTGGAGTTGTGTAGCGTGGTGCTGTGGAAATTCAGTGGGTGGAGAATGACCAGCGAGTGAGTCAGTAGCCTGGGACAGGTGGAGGCTGCGACGCAGCTCTCACCTCAGCTCACCGTGTGGGATTCTTTAAGCCCTTGGCACTCGGCACAATCCCAGCAAGGACTTCTGTGTGGAAGGCTTTTTTCCTGGTGTGTTTTAGTCAGGAAAAAAAACTTAAGGTCCTTAATCTGGCTAGTTTAGATGACATATATTTTTTATAAATCCTTAAGTCTTTAATACAAGTATGGGCTTAAAATTTTGTGAGTTTAATAGATTTTGTAAGACTAGTGCATGCTCATTATAGGAGATTAAAAACTATGCAAGTGGAAGCCCAAGTCACCAACACTCTCAGTGTACACTAGGCAGCTCCCATCCAGTCTTTTGGTTTTCTGTGGGAAGGGATAGGGAAGCCTGTGAGTACTTCTGCATATCTGTCTCGATGGTTTCTACTGTGTGGTTCAGAGTATCACAGATTTCTATTAAGTCTGTAAATATTCCACAGTCTAACCATGGGGTGTTTAGCCTTCCCTAGTTTTTTGTTGTTCTGTGTTTTACATAGCTCAGGTGTAAAGCACCTTCTTACCTCTGGCAGTTCTGCTCTAGATAGCTGCTTCGGTGTTGCTTTGGCATGTCTTATCTTCATACTGTAGTCTCTTCAGTATATCATGTGTTCTGAAAACAGTATCTGCACCCAGAAATCAAACCTATAGTTAAAGGCATGACACTTATTGTATTTGAGATGGGTCTCGTGTAGTCCAGGCTGGCTCTTGGGGATTGAACTAGGGTTGGGGCATGTTAGGTTGGTAGGGTACTCCTCAGCTTGTGCCTTTTATTCTTATGAGACTCATTCTGCCGCGGGCGGGGTGGGGTTGGGGGGCGGAGTAGTAGAGCCCAGAACTCCAGAGCTCAAATGGCAAGGGCTTTCCCAGGCTATCAGGAACTGCCCCCCCCAAAAAAAGATTAGCTTCTTTCTCAATCTTTAAATTTAGAAAAATATATTAATATTATTTACTATTTTAAAATTTTTATTTTTATCCAGAAATAAGACTTAGTATTTTGGTTTTGGTTGTAAGAAAGTCAGTCTAAGGATAGTTTGTTGTGAATGGTACTATTACCATTTTAAAGTTCTTTATTGGAAATAAGAAGTCCTTTTATGCCGGGCGTGGTGGTGCACGTCTGTAATCCCAGCACTTGGGAGGCAGAGACAAGCGGATTTCTGAGTTCGAGGCCAGCCTGGTCTACAGAGTGAGTTCCAGGACAGCCAGTACTACACAGAGAAACCCTGTCTCGAAAAACCAAGAAGAAGGAGAAGGAGAAGGAAGAAGAAGGAAGAAGAAGGAAAAGAAAGAAAAGAAGGAAGGAGGAGAAATCGTTTTATTTCATTTATTTTATTTTTTCAGATAGGGTCTTACTCATGCCATCTGGCCTGGAACTCACTATGTAGACCAGGTTGGCCCTGCCTCTGACTCCCTAGTGCTGGGATTAAAGGGATGCTCCCCACACCCATGGTAGTACTTTGGTCAATGAAACTCCCTTCTCAATTAGTGTTCACACAACCATGCAGAAGGAGGACGAGCCTCCCTGTGTGGCAGGAATTCAGGGTGGTGGTGTTTTGTTGTCCTTTGTTTGTTTTGAGAGAGGGTCTATGTAGCCCAGGCCAGCCTTAAACTCTTGAGCTTCTGCCTTCACTTGTGAAGCATGTGCTGCTGTCTCTAACAGTAAATTGTTGTCATGTTAAAATGTATTTTGCATGGGTAAAAATGAGTATATTTTATTTTTGGTCTTGTTTGATACCCCTTATTTTTTAAAAATTAAATAAAAGTTATCTTTTAATACATTTTTTGTTTTGTTTTGTTGTTTTTTCAAGACAGGGTTTCATTGTGCACCCTGGCTGTCCTGGAACTTGCTCTCTAGACCAGGCAAGCCTCAAACTCAAAAATCTGTCTCTACCTCCCAAATGCTCGGATTAAAGTCATGCACCACCATGCCCAGCTTTTTAAATTCAAATTTAATTGCAATATAATTGCATAGTTTAAAGTAAAGGTTTATGTGTTTGGTTACTGTGTAACTGACTCTTTTAGGAACCAAAGTCTTTTTGAATGAAAAAGTAGCATAAAGATTAACTGTCAATGGCTAAGATTAAAAACTCAAGAGACAACAGGTGCTGGTGAGGATGTGGAGAAAGAGGAACACTCCTCCACTGTTGGTGGGATTGCAAGTTGGTATAACCACTCTGGAAATCAGTCTGGCGGTTCCTCAGAAAATTGGACATGTCACTTCCAGAGGACCCTGGCATACCACTCCTGGGCATATACCCAGAGGATTCCCCTGCATACATAAAAGACACATGCTCCACTATGTTCATAGCAGCCTTGTTTATAATAGCCAGAAGTTGGAAGGAGCCCAGATATCCCTCAAAGGAAGAATGGATACAGAAAATGTGGTATATTTATACAATGGAGTACTACTCAGCAATTAAAAATAATGAATTCATGCAATTTGTAGGCAAATGGTTAGATCTGGAAAATATCATCCTAAGCCAGTTAACCCAATCACAAAAGAATACACATGAAATGCAATCACTGATAAGTGGATATTAATGAGCCCAGAAACCCTAAATACTCAAGGCACAATTAGCAAGTCAAATGATTCCCAAGAAGAAGAAAGGAGAGGACCTTGGGCCTGAAAAGATTGGATCCAGTTTTGTAGGAGAGTATCAGAACAGAGAAATGGTGGTGGTGGTGGTGGGGGGAGGTGATTGGGGAATAGTTGGGGGGGAGAGGACTTATGGGACGTATGGTGGGGGGGAACTGGGAAAGGGGAAAGCCTTTGGAATGTAAACAAAGAATATAGAATAAAAAAAGAAAAAGAAAAAAAGAAAGGGAGTACAATACAAGTTTGAAAAAAAAAAAAAGATTAACTGTCATAGTATGGTTTCTCAGTCATCTGTCCAGTCACTCTCAGGTTGGTTCCTGGACACTTCCCAGTGTGTACTTGGCATGTGTGTGTGCTTCAGGGTACAGAGCTTTCCTCCTCACGGCCTGTCTTTGTTTCCTGCAGCGCTCTGAGGAAGTGGTGAGCACAGCAGTTATCCCTAACACCAAGATCAACTCCATCAGCAGGGGGCTGAGACAGAGAAGCAAGCTTGGTGAGCACCATGCCCACAGCAAGGCTCCTCACACTGTCCTTCACGACGTGAGGGCACAGGATGAATTTAAGTACATTTCAGACAAAATGCCAGCCAGCATTTTAAACAAAATCCAAGTAATTAAAGTCAAGTCGCTGCGGGGGTAAACTTGGGAGCAAATGCGCTGAGGTCTGTGTTGTCCGTAAGCTACTCTTCTGCAGGGCGCTGTTCCGCAGAAGGTAGCAACAGGTTAGCTGGCTGTAACTGGCCTGTGTCCTGTGCTGTGCCGCTAATTGTGATGTGATTTTCTGAAATGGTTCAGCTGAGTGCTTCTCAGATCGGGCTAGCTCAACACCATATTCAACTTTGAACACTATTTCTCATGTTGAATTTTGAACATACCCTTTTAAAATAGGAAAGATTATTTGTCTCTAAAATAGCTGTAGAGTGAGTACTGATCCTGTGAATCCTTACAGTGGGCCATTATTGAGAAGGATCTGAAAATATCTGGCTGGCGCTTTGTATTTTTGTGAGTAACTAGGACCAGATGGATTCTCAAGTTGGAAACCACTGACCTAAGGGTAATAGTAAACATTTCTAGAAAAGGTAGCTGTTTCGTATAAATACATATGTGTATACATGTGTAGGAATATATATATGTGGACATACATGAAATATATATATACATATATATATATGAAATATACATTGACATTCTTAGATAAATAACAGAGGGATGCTCAAAATACTAACATAGATTTCTATTTAACCTTTAATAGTAACTTTAAAAGAGATGATTATTTTATGTCTATGTATATAGGTATTTGTGTACATGTATGTTTGTACCATGTATATGCTGCTACTGTTAGAAGCCAGAGGACTATGTTATAGATGGTTGTGATCCCACTATGTAGATGCTGGGAACCAAACCCAGGTTACTGAACTGTCCATCTCTCCAGCCCAATAGTGATTCATTATAGGCTAAAACCTTGTTGATTTTTATTCAGTTTTATTAGAGTAACACATGATTAATTGTAACTCATATATGTAAATAGTTAAAATGTATAGTTTGGGCTTAATGTCTACAGAACCTAGGATGCTGCATTAAGTGGTATCTGCTAATCAATGCCAGAGAGTCATGGCATTGTCGCCTGTGAAGGAAAACAGTGACACCATTGGTATATATGTAGGAGAGTGCAGAGAGTTTAAAATGCAACATTGTCAGTTTCTACGTTTGTATGACAGTGTGTGGGAACCTTGTACGTGCATACTACTTGGAGGATTTAATTCTCTTAGCCTCTCTGCATGCATCAGAAATTATATAACAAGAAATATAATTCTTGTTATATTTGAGACTCTGCCCAGGAAGGATTGGTAGTCAATGGGAGCAGGAATTTCCTGATATTATGGTAAGTGAAAGAAGTTGGAGTCTTCACAGTGTGCACAGAAGCTATGTGGGAGTCAGTAACAGATTTCAGAAGCCAAGTGTGAGAAAGGGGCTTCACCCACTGTTACATTGTCTCCAATTGGTTGTACCATAGCTAAATATATAATGCTGACTGCTCTGGCAATTTTTTTTTATGATCTTAGGGTTGTGGGGCTCACAAGAATAGTCCATTTAAAATATTTAGGAGCTGGGAAGATGGCTCCATCAGTGATGTACCTGACATACAAGGACTGGAGCTCAGAGCCACAAAACATACGTAAAAGCTGCTAATTACTGCATGCGCCTTGTAATCGTGGTATTGGAAGGGATGGATACAGATCGATCCTCAAAGCTTACTGGCCAGCCATTCTAGCCAAATCCACGAGTTTCAAATTCACTGAGAAATCCCATTTAAAAAAATAAAGGTGGGGCTGGAGAGACGGCTCAGTGGTTAAGAGCACTGGCTGCTCTTCCAGAGTCCTGAGTTTAATTGCCAGCAACCACATGGTGACTCCCAACCATCTGATGCCCTCTTCTGGTGTGTCTGAAGACAGCCACAATGTACTTATATAAATAAATAAATAAATCTTTAAAACAAGAATAAAGGTGGAAGGGCTGGAGAGATGGTCAGCAGTGAAGAGCACTTGCTTTTCTTGGATCTTCATTCAGTTTCCAGCACCCACGTGATAGCTTGCAACTGTCGGTATTTGAGTTCCAGGGGATTGGATGCTTTCTTCTGGTTTCTGTGGGCACCAGGCTTCTGTATGTGGTACATATATACATACATACAGGCAGAACACCTATATACATGAAATGAAATAGTAGTAGTTTTTAAAAGATTCAGAGTGATCAAGGAAGACCCTGTCATTGATCACAGATCTACACACTCCCACACACAGCCACATGCAACCCACGTACAAGTGCACGCACACTATACAATTACAAATACTGCACACAATACCACACATAAGTACTTAGAATATGTCTCATACCTAGGCACTGGGATATATCAGATTTCTTATTTTCAATTTCTCTCTCTAACCCAGAACCATTTTCACAAAAGCAGAGTGCCATTGTGAGTTTGTTTTCCTAAATGTGTGGATTGCCCTTTCCTGACCTCTAGACATTTATTGGATCTTGACATTTGCATATTTGTCAACCAAAATCTGTGTTGAAATGGAACAGAAAACTGGTGGATGCAGTGACTAAGTATTTCCACATAGGAATGCTTTGAGCACTGTAAAATAAACATTTAAAAACTTAAATCTCAAGCCGGGCGTGGTGGCGCATGCCTGTAATCCCAGCACTTGGGAGGCAGAGGATTTCTGAGTTCGAGGCCAGCCTGGTCTACAGAGTGAGTTCCAGGACAGCCGGGACTACACAGAGAAACCCTGTCTCGAAAAAAAAACAAAAACAAAACAAAAAAAATAAATAAAAATAAAAAACTTAAATCTCCCAGGACTCTGGGAAGCAGAGGCAGGCAGATTTCTGAGTTCCAGGCCAGCCTGGTCTACAGAGTGAGTTCCAGGACAGCCAGAGCTATACAGAGAAACCCTGTCTCGAAAAAACCAAATCCAAAAAACCAAAAACAAACAAACAAACAAACAAACAAATAAAACCAAAAAACCCAACAAAACAACAACAACAACAACAACAACAAAAAGTTAAATCTCTGGGATCTAACTTCTTGAGTTCTTTGTATATATTGGCAATTAGCCCTCTGTTGGATGTAGGGTTGGTGAAGATCTTTTCCCAATTTGTTGGTTGCTGTTTTGTCCTTTTGACTGTCCTTTGCCTTACAGAAACTTTGTAATTTTATGAGGTCCCATTTGTCAATTCTTGATCTTAGAGCATAAGCTATTGGTGTTCTGTTCAGGAACTTTTCCCATGTGCCCATGTCCTCAAGGGTCTTCCCCAGTTTCTTCTCTATTAGTTTCAGTGTGTCTGGTTTTATGTGGAGGTCCTTTATCCACTTGGAGTTGAGCTTAGTACAAGGAGATAAGAAGGGATCAATTCGAATTCTTCTACATGCTGACCTCCAATTGAACCAGCACCATTTGTTGAAAAGGCAATCTTTTTTCCACTGGATGTTTTCTGCTCCTTTGTCGAAGATCAAGTGACCATAGGTGTGTGGGTTCATTTCTGGGTCTTTGATCCTATTCCATTGATCCACTTGCCTGTCACTGTACCAATACCATGCAGTTTTTAACACTACTGCTCTGTGGTATTGCTTGAGGTCTGGGATACTGATTCCCCCAGAAGATCTTTTACTGCTGAGAATAGTTTTAGCTATCCTGGGTTTTTTGTTATTCCAGATGAATTTGAGAATTGCTCTTTCAAACTCCATGAAGAACTGAGTTGGGATTTTGATGGGGATTGCGTTGAATCTGTATATAGCTTTTGGTAAGATGGCCATTTTAACTATATTAATCCTGCCAATCCATGAGCATGGAAGATTTTTCCGTTAGTCATTAGGGAAATGCAAATCAAAACAACCCTGAGATTTCACCTCACAGCAGTCAGAATGGCTAAGGTTAAAAACTCAGGAGACAGCAGGTGTTGGCGAGGATGCAGAGAAAGAGGAACATTCCTCCACTGCTGGTGGGATTGCAAGATGGTACAACCACTCTGGAAATCAGTCTGGTGGTTCCTCAGAAAACTGGGCATGACCCTAGAGGGGTCTAGAGGACCCTGCTATACCACTTCTGGGCATATACCCAGAGGATTCCCCGACATGCAACAAGGACACAGGCTCCACTATGTTCATAGCAGCCTAATTTATAATAGCCAGAAGCTGGAAAAGAACCCAGATGTCCCTCAGTGGATGAATGGATGCAGAAAATGTGGTATATTTAAACAATGGAATACTACTCAGCAATTAAAAAAAATGAATTCATGAAGTTTTTAGGCAAATGGTTAGAACTGGAAAATATCCTAAGTGAGGTAACCCAATCACAAAAAAATACGCATGGAATGCAATCACTGATAAGTGGATATTAGCCCAGAAGCTCTGAATACTCAAGACATAATTAGCATATCAAATGATTCCCAAGAAGAAGGAAGGAGGACCCTGGTCCTAGAAAGGCTTGATCTAGCATTGTAGGGGAGTACCAGGACAGAGAAATGGGAGGGGGTGATTGAGGAATGGGCGGAAAGAAGAGGGTTTATGGGACATATGGGGAGTGGGGAACCGGGAAAGGGGAAAGCATTTGGAATGTAAATAAAGAATATAGAAAATTAAAACAAAACAAAACGATGAGTTCATGAAATTCTTAGGCAAATGGATGGAACTAGAGAGTGTCATCCTGAGTGAGGTAGCCCATTCACAAAGGAACACACATGGTATGCACTCACTGATAAGTGGATATTAGCCCAAAAGCTCTGAATACCCAAGATACAATTCATAGACCACATGAAGCTCAAGAAGAGGGAAGACCAATATGTGGATGATTTAGTTCTTCAGAGAAGGGGAACAAAATACTCACAGGAACAAATATGTTGATAAAGTGTAGAGCAGAGACTTCAGGAAAGGCCATCCAGAGATTGTCCCATCTGGGGAATTACCCCATATACAGTCGCCAAACCCCAACACTATCGTGGGTGCCAAGAAATGCTAGCTGAAAGGATCCTGATATGGCTGTCTACTGAGAAACCCTGCCAGAGACTTACAAATGATGCTCACAGCCAACCATTGGACTGAGCATGGGGTCCCCAATGGAGGAGTTAGAGAAAGGACTAGAGTAGCTGAAGGGGTTTGCAACCTCATAGGAAGAACAATATCAACCAACCAGATCCCCAGAGTTCCCAGGGACTAAGCCATCAACAAAGGGATACACATGGCTCTAGCTGTGTATGTAGCAGAGGGCTGCCTTGTCAGGCATCAATGGGAGGAGAGGTCCTTGGTCCTATGAAGGCTCGATAGATGCCTCAATGTAGGAGCGAGGGTGGGAGGTGGGAGTGGGGTGGGTGGAGGAATACCCTCATAGAAGTAGGAGAAGGGAGGATGGGATAGGGGCTATCTGGGAGGAGGATAAACTGGGAAAGGGGATAGCATTTGAAATGTAAATAAAGAATAAATCCAATTAAAAAATAAAAGAAAAAAATAAAAGATGTGAAATTCAAAAAACAATTGTAAATGGGAAAAAGGTCAATAAATTTTGGGTTACTTACAGTCTATCTAAGAAAATGCTAGGTTAGAAGAACAAAAAAACAAAAAACAAAAACAAACAAACATAAAAACTTAAATCTCACTGAGTATGGGGACCAAACCTTTAATTACAGCATTGGGAGGCAGAGGCAGACAGATCACTGTGAGTTCCATGTCTATGTATTGAGTTACTGGCAACCTAGGTTACATAGTGAGACACTGTCTCAAAACTAAAACAAAACAAAAACAAAAAAACAAAAACAAAAATCTCAAACAAACATACATTTCACCTATTTTTTTTTTTTTGTTTTGTTTTCTTTTTTCTTTTCTTTCTTTCTTTCTTTCTTTTTTTTTTTTTTTTTTTTTTTTTTTTTTTGGTTTTTTCGAGACAGGGTTTCTCTGTGTAGCCCTGGCTGTCCTGGAACTCACTTTGTAGACCAGGCTGGCCTGGAACTCAGAAATCCGCTTGCCTCTGCCTCCCAGGTGCTGGGATTACAGGCGTGCGCCACCACTGCCCGGCATTTCACCTATTTTTAAACATGTCAAATAGTTGGTTTTCTGCCTTTTATGATAACATTTCAGGGAATCATAGATAATTGAAAAAACTGAGTATAATAACAAAATGCTTAGCTTTAGCATTTTTATACACATACATCTGGTTGGAAAAAAGAATATACAGATAGAAACTATCAGGCTGGAGAGATGGCTCAGTGGTTAAGAGCATTGACTGCTCTTCCAGAGGTCCTGAGTTCATTTCCTAGCAACAGTATTAGGGTTTCTATTGTTGAGATAAAACATCATGACCAAAAATCCAGTTGGGGAGGAAAGGGTTTATTGGGCTTATACTTCCAGATTATACTACATTATTAAAGGAAGTCAGGCAGGAACTCAAGTGGGGCTGGAACCCGGAGGCAGAAGTTCATCCAGAGGCCAAGGAAAGGTGTTTCTTACTGGCTTGCTTCTCCTGACTTGCTCAGTCTGATTTCTCATAGAACTCAGGACCACCAGCCCAAAGATGGTAACCACAATGGCTGGTCCCTCCCTCACTGATCACTACTTGAGAAAATGCTATCCCTACAGCTGGATCTCATAGAGGCATTTTTTCAACTTAGGGTCCTTTCTTATGACTAATTTGTGTCAAGTTGACACACAAAACCAGCCAGTACACACATGGTGACTCACAACCATCTATAATAGTATCTGATGTCCTCTTCTGTCATGCAGGCATATATGCAAATAGAGCACTCATATACATAAGTAAATAAATAAATCTTTAAAAAAAAAAGGAAAGAAGCTATTCATGGTTGAGTATAGTAATAGATGCCTATGCTTTCAGCACTTAGGAGATGGAAACATAGGTAGGGAGACTGATACAAATCTGAAGCCACCTAATCTGCATAGCATGTTCCCTGTTACACACAGTCACATAGTGGGACCTTGTTAAAAAACAAAACAAAACAAAAGCCAAAGCATGTACATATACACAGTATACACAAATACATATACACAATATACACATGTACAACACAAATAGACACAGAGTGCACACACATACAAAGTATACATACACATACACAAAACATACATGTATATTCATAAAGTGTACATGTGTACACACAAGAAAACTATTTGAGGTACAAAAATAGAAGTCTTTTGGTCCATGTAAACAGAGATTGCATTATGTAGAAGCATCATAGTAAATTAGGAATATATGTGTCTAAAGCTTGTTATTTGTCCTTTAGAGAAAGGCTGGGATTGGTATGTGTGTGAAGGTTTCCAGTGCATACTTTATCACCAAGCAGAAGCCCTGGAGACCCTTGGAGTAAGCCCAGAACTTAAGGTAAGTAGCTAGACGTTAGCTATCATTGTTTGAAAAGTGAGACTTGAGTGGACCTTCCCCTAACTCTAAGATTAGAAGTATATCTTGAGGTCTGCGTTTAATCCCCAACACTGAAAACGAAATGGAATGTTATTTATTGGGTTTTCCCTTGTCCCTGGTAAGGAGAAGCAGGTGAAAAGGCATTTAGATTAGGTAGGGCCGTCTGTAGAGTGTGAGGGCTTGTGTGGTACCTGTGCCTGTGTGGCTGTCACCATCACGTGTTTCTTTTCTTCTTAGAATGAAGTCTTACACAGTTTTTGGAAGCGATACCTTCAGAAGAGCAAGCAGGCCTATTGTAAAAACCCAATTCGTACAAGTGGAAGGAAAGCCAAGGTAAGCCCTGGACCCTGACACAAGGCACTAAAATTCACTTTGTGTGGCAGAAAAACAAAGGCTTTTTTTTTTTTTTTTTTTTTTTTTTTTTTTGTGACTGCTTGAGTCTGACTGTGGTGCTTGCCTATGGATTTTCAGGGAAGAGGCTCCTGGTGCAATCCAGAATGATCTAGACTTTACAATGAATTGTGGCTGGTTATTAAACTAGTTGTAACATAAAATTTATCTTCTGAGTTAGGGTTTTACTGCTGTGAACAGACACCATGACCAAGGCACATCTTATAAAGGACAACATTTAATTGGCGCTGGCTTACAGGTTCAGAGGTTCAGTCCATTGTCATCAAAGCAGGAGCATGACAGCATCCAGGCATGGCATGGTGCAGGAGGAGCTGAGAGTTCTACATCTTCATCTGAAGGCTGCTAGCAGAATAGTGGCTTCCACGCAACTAGGATGAGGGTCTTATAGCCCACATCCACAGTAACACACCTACTCTAACAAAGCCACACCTACTCCAACAAGGCTACAGCCCCAAATAGTGTCACTCCCTGGGCCAAGCATATATAAACCATCATATCTTCCTCTTAGAAGTTTTTGTTATTTTGGTTTTGGTCTTTTAAGACAGGGTCTAACTTCATAGTCTAGTCTGGCTTTGGACTCTTGGTAATCCTCCTGCCATAGCCTTTCAAGTGCTAGGATTACAGCCACCAAACCTAGGTCATGCATTTTGTATAGATAATTTAAGGAATTTCTTGTTTGTTTTGCAGCATCGGGATCAAACTCATGTTGTGAAAGCTCTGTGCCTCTCAGCTCCCTGCCTGGCCCAGAAAAGGGCTCTAGAGGGACTCTGTCATTTGACTGTTTAGTTTGTGGTATTTGTTTGTCTTGTTTTTTTTTTATTGTTGTTGGAATTTTTTGCATATGCTATTCCTATTATGATGATGGTGATGACTGTGTTTTGAGACAGGACCTGATTATTTCTCTCTGGCTAGCCTTAAACTCATGGAGATCCTCACTGCTTCTGTCTCCCAAGTGCTGAGATTAAAGGCAAGTGCCACCAGCCAGCTTTTTTTATTTTATTTTATTTTATTTTATTTTATTTTATTTTATTTTATTTTATTTTATTTTATTTTATTTATTTTATTTTTTATTTTTATTTTATTTTATTTTATTTTATTTTATTTTATTTTATTTTATTTTAGTTGTTTAGTTTAGTTTAGTTTAGTTTAGTTTAGTTTAGTTTAGTTTGAGACAGGGTCTTATTTATCCCAGGCCAGCCTTGCTGTGTGCAGTCAAGGATGACCTTGGCTTGCCTTCACCTCCCAAGTGCTAGATTGGCAGACATAATTTTATGTTTATATTCAGAAGCTCCAAGCCAGGGCTTTGCACATGCTAGGCAAGCATTCTAGCAACTGAGCTGCGTCCCCAGGTCCTGCACGCCATCCCTTCCCTTGCCCCTCCTACTTACTTTACCTGGCATCTCAATGCCTGCCCCTTACTGTCCGTCTCAGGGCTTCGAAGTGAAAGTAAGTCCGCCTGGGTGCCCCTCAGAGCCCCTCTGGCTTTGAGCAGTTTGTTCTGAATTGCTTCCGAGGTGTGCTATGGCACTTTTTACTTGGAATAAAGGGCAGTTCCAGTAGCCACCCTCCAGGGCTAGTATGAGATTCTGAGTCTATGTGACTCACATTTGCTAGAAACTTGGGAGGCGGTCCAGCATTTCCTTGTTTGGTAAGGTCCTCATAAGTCTGTATGCAAAGGTCAGTGATCTAGGACTGAGGAGCCGAGGAGTCGAGGTCAAGTTGAAAGACTCGGTTACAGAGGTGAGCGAAGGCGGGGCCTCAGAGCTGTCAGGATAGGAGCCACACACTTGTCACGCTTGTCACGGAGGGCTAAGGCGCTCTGTGGTTTTATGGTGACTCTTAAAAGAAAAAAAGGGATTATGCAAAGTAGTAAGAAGATGACCTTCAAATCTCATACTCGGTGTCTCTGGTTGTCCTTGTGCACTAGGATGCTGCCTAGCATGTACAAAACAGGAATGAAAAACTGGGGTTCTCTATGACACTTTACTCTGAGGCTAACTGAAAACTTACAAAAGTTTTGTTGGTATGAATAAACACCTGGTGGACAGTATCACATTAAATCCTGATGAATAAGAAATGAAGCCTGCCGGGCGGTGGTGGTGCACGCCTTTAATCCTAGCACTTGGGAGGCAGAGGCAGGCGGATTTCTGAGTTCGAGACCAGCCTGCTGTACAGAGTGAGTTCCAGGACAGCCAGGGCTACACAGAGAAACCCTGTCTCAAAAAAAAAAAAAAGCAAGAAATGAAGCCCATCAGTAAATCACATCATTTCTGTCACACCAGTATAGCTACACCCTTTTCTGAAAGGGAGAGAAAAATATATTTTAAATTAGAAATGGGTTTGGGGTGTTGCTTACAGAGAACTTACCTAGCAGTTCTGGACAACAGATTCCATCCTCAGAATGTAGTTACCTCAGTAACTACAAGATCACCTCTGCAAATGTGACCTGAGAGCTTTGGATGCAACCATTCCAAGTAGAGAGGCCAGTATCTGCATTCTAACCTACAACTTTTGAGCTATGGATAGCTGTTGATTCTATAACAATCAAATATGTATATAAGAGGGCATTGGGAAGGATGTTGTGTACCCCAGACTGGCCATGGGGGACCCAGGTGAAGGGTCTTGGGAAGTGACATTAACATGAGGTATGGAAGAGAAGCAATGCTGAACTTCAGGCCTCACTGGGACCACCGCCCAAGCCTAGATTAGGTGCGTGGCAGTGGCTGGGGCCCACAGCACACAGGAGAGGGTGAGTGGTAGGCTGTGGAAGGGCTTTGGAGATAGATCGGCAGGACTTCCTGATGCACTAGATGTGGGGTGTGGGAGGCAGGAGTCAAGGATAACTGCGGTTCTCAACCTAAGCGTCTACAGGGAAAGAAGTGCCAGAACCCGAAAGGGCAGCTGGGACCAGGGGTTCGGCTTGAGGCAGCTCTTAGACATCAAGAGGAAATGTCACACATGTAGTGAGATAGACGAGTCTGCAGTGGGAAAGGTAGGGATTTAAAACTGCCAGTGTGGATTATAGCCATGAAGTCAGCAGATCCAGGCTTCAGGCACACTAGGCAAGCATTCTACCTCTGAGCGACAGCTTCTAACCAAGTGTCGTAGTTACTGTGTGATAAAACATCATGACTGTAAGCAGTGTGGGCGGAAAGGGTTTATTTCGATTGTACTTTCACATCAGTGTGCCATTGAAGAAAGCTGGGATAAGAACTTGGAGGCAAGAACTGCAGCAGAGACTGCGGAGGAGTACTAACGGGCTGGCTTCTTGCCTTTCTCAGTCTGTTTTATTATTGTTATTGTTTGTTTCACATGGAAAATGGTAGCATTTATGTGACCCTCCCTGTGTGGCTTCAGCCACCAGGACACAGGGCGGCCCCAGCACCCTTCATCTTTTCCTCAGCCTTCAGGATAACAGGCTTCGTGGGGAGCTGCCCCTTCCCCAGGACTTTGCAGTACCCTGACGGACCACATCAGTGGCGGGCGCAGCTCCAGTCTTGTTTTTGCAACATTTCACCTGTGTCTGCTCAGCATGGCATGGGGAAAGGGAGGCGCCTGTGCCGTCTCCCAGCCTTCTATCTTACACAGCCCCGGGCCGTGTGCTGTGGGCTGGGCCCTATGTAGCACTGATGTTTAAGGGACACCACGGGCTTGCTTACAAGCCAGTCTTGTCGGACATTTTCTCAATTGAAGTTCTTTCTTCCCAAATGACTCTAACGTGTTAGCCCAAATTAGCCAGCACACCAAGACACACCAACATTTTAAGTACCCTTAAGAATACTGTGAATTAAACTGTGGCATGCCAATGATTATGAGTCAGCTGGATTTCAGGGGTCTTAAAATGTGGGGTAGGGACATTATAGAAGTCAAATACAGTAGCTATGATTTAAACCCCAAGTTTGTTGGATGTCACCAAAAGGCAGACACAGAGGAGGACTGAAAACCTGAGATCAGGGCCTTCCCAGGGTTACTGTGTTGGTGTGAAGTCCAGACAGCTGAGAGGAGGGATGCCTGTCTGGAAGCCAAGGAGACAGTCTTTCATGTGAGGACAGTGGTGTCTGGTGATGCTGCTGCTAGGTTAAGGAGAGAGAGGGCTGAGACAAGCAGTGGGGCTGAGCTGGAATGGGGACGCGGCAGACAGAGATCTCTTCACTTCCTCAAGGCATTTTGCTTCAGGAACATTCAGAAGAACTGGGTGGTACCTGTGGCCAAGGAAAAGTCTATAGCAGAACCGTGGGCGGGGGTGCCTGCGGGAATCTGTGGAAGTTCTCTTCTGCTTGCTTCAGGTTTTCTGAGTGCATGCTTCTTGGCCAGTTTTGTGATGCACCTTGCTCGGTAGGCCTATGACAAGGGCATTTAGTGTCAATCGGGATTTTTTGCTTCTGTGTTCTGTATGCTTCTTCAGTACATGAGTTTGATCTCCTTGTAATAAGGTCATGTTTCTTGACCCTCAGGGATGAGGTCATAGGACTATGAATGCGGCCATGTAAGCTAATGAGATCTCTAAGTAGCCAGTCCCCTGACTACTCTAGAGGCACCAACGGCCATTTCATTAGTTGACATGTGACAGCAAGCAGTGGTATGAACTAGTCCATCCCGGTCATGCACAGAAAGTGCCGTGCGGGGCAGTGAGAAGTCAGGAAGAAGAGGGGGTGGGAAGGCGGCAGAGCGCGGTCAAACCCGCTGGAAGGAGAGAGGCGGAAAGGAAAGGCAGGCTGGGCAGAAGAAAGGAAGCCACAAGATACAAAGGTAACACTCCCGGGCAGATGAGGTAGAAAGCTGCCAGCATGGTGATCCAAAATAACACAGATGCTTTCATTGCGAGGGTTCTGACCCTACAGGAGAGGTATACCTGGAAGGAGGAGGTGTGTGTGTGTGTGTGTGTGTGTGTGTGTGTGTGTGTGTGACTGTTTCCCCACTTAGCCTTGTTTGTAGTCCCTCTCTGGGAAGGGTTGCTGATGGGAAGAGTTGCCTAGAAAGGACTCTCAGATGCAGTGACAAGCAGTAACTTTTTAGGGTCACAGAAGTTAACTTTTGAACTCCAACAGTAATTTCTGTTTCTGTTATCTTGTGAACAGGTATTAGAAGACAGCCTGCAGTCCTCGGACTGGGGCAGTGATCTTGAGCTGCTAAGTGATACCACATGTCCTCTTGAAAGTGGAGCAGAGTTGCAGTCTGACCCTCAGACTCCAAAGCCTTTCCCTGTCACCAAAGGATCACCAAAGTCAGGTAAAATGGAGAAACAGTCTACTTAGCATCTTTTAAAACTTATTTATTGATCGTATGTGTGTAGGAGAGTACACGTGTGGGTCACTGGCTGCTCTTCCAGAGGATCTGGGCTTGAGTCTCAGCCCGCACATGGCAGCTCACACCGGTCTCTAGCTCCAGTTCTAGGGACCTGGTGTCCTCTCTGGCCTCTGCAGATACCAGGCACACAGGTGGTGCACACACGCATACAGACACACATGAACAAAAATAAAAAATATTTTTTTAAAAAGATGATTTCTGGAGCTTTCTTTTAGTTTTTACACTAAAATTTTGAATACAACTCAATATAAAGCTCTAAAGTGCCCATTGCTACAAGGAAGCTAAGACACCGGCTACCGTCCCAGACGGCTGTCTGTTTGCATACAGAGAGAGAAAGGCAAGGGCTTTGTTTTGTTTTTTTGTTTTTGATTTTTTGTCTAAGACAGGGTTTCTCTTTGTGACAGCCCTGGCTGTCCTGGAACTTATCTGTAGACCAGGCTGGACTTGAACTCACAGAGGTCTGCCTGGCTCTGCCTCTCAGGTGCTAGGATTAAAGGTGTTATTATTAAAGGGATTATGGCACGCCACTGTGTGCCATAATGCCTAGCTGAAAGGCAAGATTTTAAGTACATATAATTCAAATAGTTCTCCATGTTATAAAAAAAATGCAGAGAGGGAGGGAGGGAGAGAGAGGGAGAGAGAAGGAGAAGTAGTTTACTATTCTCACAAATGTTCTGCTCATAAGAGATGTTTATTTTCAGCCTTCATTTAGTATTATATCTTGATTTCTGATTTGGGACAGTAGTTCTAAAGTTGCCCCCGTGGGGCTGGCAGGATGGCTCAGCAGGCTAAGGCACTTTCCACAAACTCTGATCCAAGTTCGACTCCCCAGGACCCACATGGTGGAGAGAGAGACTCTGACTCCTGAAATATGAGTTGTCCTTTGAGCTCTACATGTGTGTGAGTGACACACAGACACACAGGCACACAGCACTCTCTCTCTCTCTCTCTCTCTCTCTCTCTCTCTCTCTCTCTCTCTCTCTCTCTCTCTCTCTCTGTTGTCTCTCATGCTTTTCCTCACTGCTGCTGGCATGCTGGGATTTCCCCACAAGGTAGAATTTGTCAGCTTTCTGCTCAGCAATCACCTTCTTAAAGCTTCTTAAAGAGGTCTTTCTGATCACCTGCTCAAAGGAGCTATCTTGCCCCTTTCTAGAAACCTTTGGATGTCCCGGCATTGCTGTTTTTCTGGATAACACTTTTCTCTGTCCACCATAATTGTTGTTTATGGCTTAGTAGAGTGTAAATTACAGGAGAGGTGAGACACAGGTCATTGTCATTTCCCCAGGCCTTCGGGAGTGGCACAGAAAGTGAGGTGGGTCTCTGTAGAGTAAGTAGGCTTGGCTCTAGTGTCTGCTAGAGGACGCCTGGAGGCTGGGTGGGGGATAGAGTGCTACTTCATTCTTGGAGTTTAGAATTTTCCTTCTATTTGACCTTTTATTTTTAAAAATAGCGTTTGTTCAATATGTAAAAATTTACATCTCTTTTAAAAATCTCATTCCACACTATTCCTATAGATAACCCTAATTAGACTGTGTACACAAAGTGAAATAGTTACAATTTATTTTGAATAGTGGTTGTTTTGTTACTTATTTTTTAAAATTTCGCTATGTTTCTGAATAAGCAGCATCTGTCTGCTCTGGATCTGTTGATGGAGTGGAGTACTCAGAGTGGAAGGAGAAGGGGCTTGTGAAGATGACTGTGCCCAGGACACTTGCTCTCTGCTATCTGTCCTTGCTCTGGCAGAGAGAAACAATTACACTTTCAGACCTTTTGAGGTAAGCTGAACTTACTTCCTGATTGTTTTTTTCCTGACTATCTGTGTGAATTTAGGAACATACTTTGGATATTTTTAATTTTATAAGAAAGCCTAAAATGAGGAAAATCCTGGAAAGCTGGGTAATACATGGGCTATTTTCTCATAGTTCTGACTAAGAACCTGACAAAACCAACTAACTTAGAGGAGAAAGATTTGCATTGGGTTGTGGTTTAAGGGGATTCAGTTAGTTCACCATGTGGGGGATGGGGTGGGGGGGAGGTGGGGGGGGAGGTGGTGGTAGTCTTCTTGCTCACATCAGACCAGGAAGTAGAGAAGGGGGATGCTGCTTCTTTACCTTTGTTTCTCTTTTATATTCAGTCTAGGCCCCCAGCCCATGGGTTGGAGTCATCTGTATTCAGGGCGAGTTTTACCTCTCTGGAAACATTTCTTTAGGCATGCCTGAAGTGTATATGTCTCCTAGGTGATTCCAAATCAGTCAAACTGACAGTGACGAGGAATCATTAAATGTGGCTTGGGTTCTTTTTTTTTTTTTTTTTTTAAGATTTATTTATTATTACATGTAAGTACACTGTAGCTGTCTTCAGACACTCCAGAAGAGGGTGTCAGATCTCATTATGGATGGTTGTGAGCCACCATGTGGTTGCTGGGATTTGAACTCAGGACCTTCTGGAGAGCAGTCAGCACTCTTAACCACTGAGCCATCTCTCCAGCCTGAAGATCTATTTATTTATTATATATAACTACACTGTAGCTGTCTTCAGACACACCAGAAGAGGGCATCAGATCCCATTACAGATGGTTGTGAGCCACCATGTGGTTGCTGGGAATTGAACTCAGGACCTCTGGAAGAGTAGTCAGTGCTCTTAACTGCTGAGCCACCTCTCTAGCCCCATAGCTTGGATTCTAATTCTTAAATTTAATTCCCCTTAAGTCTAATAATTTGAGTTTTTATTAATATAGTGGAAATTATACTGTTTATTCACATGAAATATTAGAAAGTTAATTATCTAATGTAAGTAAAATACTTTAAAGAGAAAAAGACATTAATATTCCTGTGTAGACATCTTAAATATTTTTCTAAGAAAAATTGAACAGGGAATCTTTTTACTAACAAAATGGCCATTAGTAGTTATATAAAACCGTGTATTGCTGTTGTAAAAACTAAACTATAGGCAGCTTGTGTTTATTAGGAAAAGTTGACATCAAAACTATAGAAAGGCCCTGTTACACAGTAGTAGGCATTTGCATATTTCAAAGTAGTCTACAGAAATTTAGAAAGACTGGCCTAAGGAAGTAGACACTTGAGCTAAAGCCAGTTCCAGTGCACAGGTTTTTATACCTAATGAGTCCAATGTGTAAAGATCAGTTACTAGGCAGACCAACGAATGTTCATTTCCCCCCTTCCCTTATGTGTGTTCTGAATAATAAATTGAGTTTAAACCGTATATGGAGAACTTACAAGGACTCACGTTTGAAGCTAGGCTTCTTTCTCGTTCCACCCATTCATCCGCACAACACGTGACATTGAGCAAGCCTGTGTTTCTCTGTTTCCCCTTCCTTCCAGGTAAAATGGGTCTGTAATAGCACTGGCTCCTTACGGTTGTAACTGCTTGGACCACTGGCACGCTGTGAGCACTTAGAGCAGTGTGTGCAGCATCACTAGTGTCCTGGAGAGTAGGATGTCATCTCCATCCTCACCGTCACAGTTGTCGGCGTTGGCACTGTCCTTCTATTAAATAGCCTGCTCCTAGTTAATGATGACAGTGCCTTTGATTTTGTCATATTAGCCATATAAGAAAGCTGTTCTCAGGTGTGAGCTGCTTCACACAGACCACTGTGAATCAGTGAGCGTTACTCAGTTGAACCTTGCCTGGCTTGTGCCCTTACTAGATGACATCATCTGCTCCCAAGACTAATTATTATCTCTGTGCTGATGACTCCCCACTCTATCTCACTAGTCCAGGCTTGTCTGCTGAGGACCAGACCCATATATTCATCTGTATGGCTGCCCATGGTCATGACTACTTGATGCCTTTATTGTTAAAATCATATGACTGAAAAGTGCCTCCCCATCTGTCTCCTTGATCTGCTCTCCTCCAGGGTTCCTAGCACATGCTATGGACCCTGGTGGTATCAGGATTCCTAGGGCTTCTCCTGGGCTCTCCTCACTGCGTAGACAGCCAGTCATGGCGTCCTAGCCCTTGTGTACCCATCACAGCTCTAACCGTCCTTCCCTCCGTGCCTCGCCTCACCCCGCCTGGCTTGGTTGCTCACTGGGCGCACTCCTGCAGCCTTGCCACCCTTTCCGTCGTCCTGCTGATAAGCAGAGGGTCTTTCAACAAGATCCCTAATCATGAGAACGTAATCGTGTCTTCAGAGCTGGGTCAAGGGGCCAGTGGTCCCAGGGCAGTCTGTAAGTGGGCAACAGAACTGCCCTAGAAGGAGAACACCTCAGGGAAAACACTGGGTGGAACAGGCAGTCCTCATCTTCAGCCTCCCTTGCTCACTCGCTCTTCCTTCTGACCCTCCTCTCCCAAACAGGGAACCGTAGAATGCCTTCAAGGAGATTAGATCCAGTTAGCTGGAGGGCTGTCACCCACCATGCTACTAGGTGTGGACAAGCTGTGGACAGAGCTGAGTTGCTTGGGGCAGTAGGAGAAGGGGCTGTCACCACTGCTTCTCATATGCTCTGTTTTCCCCCCAGAATGAGCTCCAAATCAGATCCTCAACTTGTCTCCTCTTGACCACAGCCCCAGCATTGTCTGGGGACTGCAGGAATCAGACCCGGTGTAGGGACTGTTTATCTCTTCTAAATACCTCTGCGAGGGTCTCCAGTGCAGTCTAAGCTTCTGCTAGAAGCTAACATTGGTCTGCAGGGAGATAGGGCCAGCTTGGCTGGAATGTATGTCCTTTCTTCCTTCCTTCCTCCTTCCCTCCCTCCCTCCCTCCCTCCCTCCCTTTCTTCCTTTCTTCCTTCCTTCCTTTTAGACAGGGTCACTCTCCTCACTCAGGCCTCTACTCAAAGATCTGCCTGACTGCCTCCAGTGCTGGGATTAAAGGTGTGTGTTGCCACACCCAGCCCTAAATATGTTATAGTTGATGGTGAGCTGTTGTTTCCTTATTTATCTTCAGAGCAGCATCCATAGGCTTTAGGATTAATTCTTCTTATCTCTTCACATTTACTGTAATGGACCCTCCCCTGCTAGCTGTAACAACAGAAAGTAACAACAGCCAACACTTCTTGGACAAATATTTGTTGAGTAGCTGCTGTACTCGCATTATGTTCTAGAGTTTAGAGCCTTGAGATACAGTGGGGAAGCGTGTAAGTCAAGTGTCCACTTTCATGAGGGGGAGGCAGATGACCATGAATAGAGGAGAAAGGGATGAGCCTCACAAGTGCAGAGCAGAAGGCTGAACTAGGCTGCGGGGTGGGGGTGGGGGTGGGGGTGGGGTGGGGAGGAGAGCTTGTCTGCATAGAAAGGGCTCTGAGCTGCTCTTGGAATGAAAGGGCAGCCAACCCAACCTGTATCCAGGCATCCCAGGGAGAGCAGGGCATCTCAGCAGGAGTGGGCTCTGTGATCAAGGCATAGAAAACAGGAGTGGGCCTGGAGGAAGAGCCTGATGGGGAGAGGAGGACTGAGAAATGAGCAGGACAGAGGGGAGTTTATAAGTGAGTTTGCCAGGGTCAGGGAGCTTTTCCCCTTCAAAGCATCTTCAACACATTCATGTGTGTATAATAAATTTTAGTTGTTCTCACCTCCAGTCCTCTCATTCCTATAACTTAGAAATATTGAGGTATAATTTACATATGAAAAAAGTCTTCAACCATTAAGAACATGCAGTTCCTTAGGGCTGAGCTATGGCTCAGTGATTAGGAGCACTTTGAGAGAATCTGAGTTCAGTTCCCAGCAAGCCCGTGGTATCTCAGAACTGCCTGTAAGTCCAATTCTAGAGGACTAGCACTCTCTTCTAGACTCCATTAGGCTAGGCACACATGTGTTATAGATACAGATGTGCAGGCAAATGCTCATATGCATAAAATAAATAAATCCTTAGAAAGATACACAATTCGAACCAGGGGTAATGGTGTCTCTTGCACTCAGGAGACAGAGGCAGGCAGATGTGTGATGTGTATTCCAGGTCTGCCAGGGCAACACAGTGATACCATCTCACAAAACAAAACAAAACAAAACAGAACAGAACAAAACAAAACAGAACAGAACAGAACAGAAAGTAAAATGTGATTCAGTGGTTTTTCAGAATAGCCCACAAAAAATATGCAGCTGTCACTTTGATACACTTCCAGGACATATTTTATTACCTCGGAAATGCCCTGTGCCCATTAGGACTTTGAGTTTTAAGTGCTGGCATAAATGGTGGGGAGACTGTAGCAGGAGTGACCATCTGACCCTAAAGGGTCACCCAGGCAGCTCTGTGGAGATGGTGTTCTGTGCAGGGAAGAGACACAGGCAGGAGGTGGCTGCTCCGATGCGGCTGTGCTGAGGGACACAGAAAGGATACATGGGACAGGACTGACCCACAGAGCACACAGCTCTGGCATGTGGAGTTGCTTTAATGGTCTACAGCCAAGAGCCAAGCAGCTTGTTAAATTCTGATGTGTCTCAAATCAAAGCTACCAAACTGCAGTAAAATTGTGAGCATAGTGTCTCCAGGAGATGCTGCTGAGATCTTTGTTGGGCAGTGGGGGCATGGGGGATGCTTTTTTCTTGTGCCAGTTCCTTTTCAGCAACTTCTTGGATTGATCCAGAGAGGCTGCTGATAATACCCACTAAAGGCTGTAGTGTGTTAGAATTTTGATTGAGCTGCCATCCATTGTTGGGGAGAAAGGTTTTCTAAAGGAAATTTCAAAGCAGACTTTGAGAAGTGTTTGGAACAGTGCTATAAACTGTGTCACATTTAAAGCTCCACGTACCTCCAGACCTGCTCTGTGGGCATCTCTGCTTCCCCAGACTCAGTTCTCTTTCTTGCCTCTGCTTCAGCAGCACTGAATGAGCCTCTCTGGCAGCCCCCACGGGCATGATTGCCCTGTCTGACTGAACGGGCAGGATGGGGGTGGGCCAAGTCCTCATCTCTTGTTGCTCTCTTACTTCAAGCACAGGGCCTGCCTCGAGCATGTATCCTCACATTTATTTTAAGTAGATATAATATTTGTGTATGTATATATCAAGGAGTAAATAAATGATGCTCATGTTAGCATTTGGAAGTCTAGATGTTTTGAATTGATAGATATATATTATATTATGTATATAATAATATTAAACTAATATTGTAGTTTACTATGCATAGATACTTATGTAACCTAAAGCGATTAATGAAAACCCAGCTGGGAGAGGTTTTCATCTATTTTTACCTTGAATATTTAATTCTCAAGTTTCAATAGACTAAAAGTTAGAAGAATCACATTGTAATTTTGAAATTAAGTTTAGGCGAGTGCTTCCTTTGCTAGGAAGCTGGTGGCAGTGGAGGTCAAGGCAGTGCATTCTGGGGACTTATCCCACCAGCTTTTTCCTATTTCTCTTGATACCTGTTTAGGAATTTATGCAGGAGACCCTGTCCTGCATTCTCTCTTTTGTTTCTTTCTCTGCTTTGTTTTCTTGGCATACTATAGTTTATTGACTGACTGCCCACATCTTCTTCTAACTAAAACACAAGATCTGTGGGAACGGGAATTTTACCAGTTGGGTTCCCTGCTGCTTCCCCACTAGTGCTGACAGGGCCATACCCTAACCTCTATTTTACTTGATGAATGAGGTATAAATACATGTTTTAGTCCATTTTTAACATTTGGAGTTTTCTTCAGACTTAACATTTGACTCAAAATGTTTGACCTCTTTCTGTATACAAACCATTGGGATGAAAACCTTAAGAGTTTGTTCATCAGCCAGCACGCACTGGGCTAGGTCCTAAAGACAGAAGGGAGACAGGAAACAGGGACCAAGAAGAGCTTCCTGAAGAGGGGATTCACAGGCTGAGCAGGAGCTGCTCGTGTGATGGGAGCTAGCCAAGGAGGGAAGGCTGTGGGAGCCTGGTGGTGAACTGGCAGACCCACCCTCCTCAGACACAATGCATTGAATAGAGTTAGGCAATCGGTAGACAGTCAGCGGACTAATCTTCTTTATGGGTGCTGGGGACAGTAGCTTTTAAAATATGGAGAGGTAGAATCCACTGAGCTTATTCTTCCTTCCCTTGTGAAGGGGGTAGACTTTCAGAAAGTTTATTCAGAGCAAGTGTATAGCCCTCATTGAGATGGTTTTTTTTTCTGAAAAATACAGGTTTGTTGAAGAGGACCGTATTCCATACATAAATGCTTTTAAGCTTTTTCCAGAAGAGATGAAAGTGTATGGCCGTGACAAAGGCATCTTTGCTGTAGAGGTAGGCTCTGTTCTTTTTGCATTGAAGTGACTAACATGACAGCATTACAGCTGTTTCTATGTTCTCTGGTGCAGTATTTGATTCTGCCGTTTTCAAACATGTCTAGTTTCCAAAGTTGTAATTTAATGATGGGTAGATGTATTATTAATTTATTTTATTTTTTATTTATTATTATTATTTTGTTTTGTTTTGTTTTTTGTTTTTGTTTTTTCGAGACAGGGTTTCTCCGTATAGCCCTGGCTGTCCTGGAACTCACTCTGTAGACCAGGCTGGCCTCGAACTCAGAAATCCGCCTGCCTTTGCCTCCCAAGTGCTGGGATTACAGGCGTGCGCCACCCCGCCCAGCTTATTTTTTTAAATTTACTCATATGATGGCTCTGAAAAAGATGTGGTTCTGTCCCTGCTTGCACACGGAAGCAGGGACAGAAGTTTGTGTGTCAGGAGGTGCTAACTCAAGTTTTCCACTTGTGTTAATTTTTCTCCTTTCTGAGACAGGGTCTCACTGTGTCACCCAAGCTGGCCTCAAACTCAGCATCCCTCACCCCAACCCGCTAAATTGCCGAGATTACAGGCAAGTACCATATGCCTGGCCTCCTTTATCTTCCTCTAGATCTGTTCCTAGTGGAAATGCTTTTGTCCTTCGACTGTGCTTCTTTATTGCTATTAGAGTACTCAAAGACTTCTTCCCTTGTTCTTCATTAGATGATTGTAGATACACTGAATATTAATATTAAATATTTTCTTCCATTTCCCACTTAAGGAATTATTGTCCTAGGCCTTTGTGGCCTCTGTGGCAACAGCACTGTTTGCATCTTAAGAGATATTTGCAGAATGCATGCAATGCTTGTGGCCACAAGCATTAGTATTAATAAAGACAGTGTTCTTTATAAGATGTGAAATTAAGGCTAAACCATTGTAACTTTTCTACAGCCTTATATAGTAAGCAAATCATTATATAAGGCTGTATCTCCCATATCAGAATTCTTCTGTGCCATGACAGTTTCTCAGTCTTTGTTTTGTTTTGTTTTGTTTTGTTTTGTTTTGTTTTCGAGACAGGGTTTCTCTGCGTAGTCCTGGCTATCCTGGAACTCACTCTGTAGACCAGGCTGGCCTCGAACTCAGAAATCCGCCTGCCTCTGCCTCCCAAGTGCTGGGATTAAAGGCGTGTGCCACCACTGCCCGGCAGTTTCTCAGTCTTTGTAGAAAAAGACAGCTAAAGAGGGTCCAGATCTTTTCTTTTTGTACACTATCGGACAGCAGTGTACAAAAACTCCCAAGAACATGGGTCTTGAGTAAAATTGGCCAAAGTGAACAGTGCATTGAGAAATATTACTTATGGAAAACAAAAACATACAACAGCAACAGAAAACTCTCCAGAACTTTGGGTGAAAACAATGAGACTGGAACACTTTTACCTGAGGTTTCTCATATTTGTCACCCGACCGTGACCTAGCTGGTAGGATGGTGCTGCCAGATATGGCTGCTCCTGTTAGCTTCGTTACTGGAGAGAAGCGGGGGCCCGGTGAAACAGAAGATTCCACAGGGGATGTCCAGAGAAAGCTCACACCCTACTGACCTGAGACTGACTACTGATGGATCAAGCAGACCAACAGTAGTTACTAAGGGGACAGCCCAGAATCTGAGCAAATATGCTAATGATGTCACTGTGGGTAGGGAGACATTGGCATCAGTCAGAAAGTTGATATCTCATACCAAAAATTAAGGCACACACTGTCACATCTGCTTGTCTGTCTGTCTGTCATCCATCTATCTTTGTTGCTTTACTTTTATTGTTCAGTCTTTCAAAGGTAGGAAGATTCCCTTCTTTGGAAATAGAATTTAAGGCAAAAGAAATAAAAATTAAAAAAAAAAAAAAAAACAAAGATTAGGACCAAATAATTGTTAGAAATTTTTTCTCCACAGTTAATTCTCTTAGAAACTACTTGTTTTGTCCTGGGTAGGTAAGGGCTCCCTGAGCCGTCATTATTTGGTAGTACATAATGGGGAGGGTCTCCCCTCCTCAGGCTCACATTCCAAAAGTCATTTCTATTCAAGCGCCCTGTGATGTGAAAGTGTGCTGGCTTGTCAGTGTTTTGATAACATACGGACAGAAGTTTGAAAATATCCCAGTATTTCACCTCTCTCTAAAATTAATCGGGGAACTGCTTACAGTTCATTTCCAAATCAGGGTGTAGCAGGATTATAGTATTCCAATCCCTCTAACCCAGGGTTTTAGTGTCCTGATCAGCCACAGCACAAAAAATATTAGATGAAATATTCAAAAGTTAACTCAAAAAATTTGATAAATATAATGGAACATCATGTGTTGTGAGTTTTGAGTGATATGGTGGCCGTCCTGGGTCCCGCTGCCAGGGTGTGAGTCATCCCTGGGCAGCCTGACGGCCTGGCATGTGACTGCCCACTCGTCACTTGGCAGCCGTTTGTTATCACACTGACATCCGGGACCAGTCACAGTGCCGAGGTTCTGTAAGCACTAACGTACTTAGTGGCCATAGGATACAGGCATGGTGACGTCAGCAATTCAGATGTGTCTAGGAGCAGCTAGGAAGTGTTACCTTTAAGTGGAAAGGCCAACCCCATATATATTACTAAAAGAGATTTATTAGTTGAATTACATATGAAGGGTAGGGTATGCGCATGTGAGTGGTTCTTTCTGAGGAGTCCAGAGGTACAGGAGCCCCTGGAACTGCAATTACATGTGATTGTGAACTACCCTGTGTGGGTTCTGGGAATCAAACTCAGGTCCCCTGGAATAACAACATGTGCTCTTTTTTTTTTTTTTATTTAGATAATTTTATTTTTTTTATTTATTTTTTTATATTCTTTGTTTACATTCCGAAGGCTTTCGCCTTTCCCAGTTTCCCCTTTACCCTATGTCCCATAAGTCCTTTCCCCCCCCACCTCCCACCTATTCCCCCATCAACCCCCCCCCCCACACACACACACACACCATTTCTCTGTTCTGGTACTCTCCTAAAAAACTGGATCCAGTCTTTTTAGGACCAGGGTCCTCTCCTTCCTTCTTCTTGGGAATCTTTTCATTTGCTAATTATGCCTTGAGTATTCAGAGCTTCTGGGCTCATTAATATCCACTTATCAGTGATTGCATTTATTGTGTATTCTTTTGTGATTAGGTTAACTCACTTAGGATGATATTTTCCAGATCCAACCATTTGCCTACAAATTGCATGAATTCATTTTTTTTAATTGCTGAGTAGTATTCCATTATATAAATATACCACATTTTCTGTATCCATTCCTCCTTTGAGGGACATCTGGGCTCCTTCCAACTTCTGGCTATTATAAATAAGGCTGCTATGAACATACTGGAGCATATGTCTTTATTGTATGCAGGGGAATCCTCTGGGTATATGCCCAGGAGTGGTATGACAGGGTCCTCTGGAAGTGTCATGCCCAATTTTCTGAGGAACCGCCAGACTGATTTCCAGAATGGTTGTACCATCTTGCAGTCCCATCAACAGTGTAGGAGGGTTCCTCTTTCTCCACATCCTCACCAGCACTTGTTGTCTCTTGAGTTTTTAATCTTAGCCATTCTGACTGGTGTGAGGTGGAATCTCAGGGTTGTTTTGATTTGCATTTCCCTGATGACTAATGATGTTGAACATCTCTTAAGATGCTTCTCAGCCATCCGAATTTCTTCTGGTGAAAATTCTTTGTTTAGCTCTGTACCCCATTTTTTGATAGGGTTATTTGGTTCTTTGGGGTCTAACTTCTTGAATTCTTGGATATTAGCCCTCTGTCCGGATGTAGGGTTGGTGAAGATCTTTTCCCAATTTGTTGATGGCTGTTTTGTCCTTCTGACCATGTCCTTTGCCTTACAGAAACTTTGTAATTTTATGAGGTCCCATTTGTCAATTCTTGATCTTAAAGCATAAGCTATTGGTGTTCTGTTCAGAAACTTTCCCCCTGTGCCCATGTCCTCCAGGATCTTCCCCAGTTTCTTTTCTATTAAGTTCAGTGTGTCTGGTTTTATGTGGAGGTCCTTGATCCACTCGGAGTTGATCTTAGTACAAGGAGATAAGAGTGGGTCAATTCGCATTCTTCTGCATGTTGACCTCCAGTTGAACCAGCACCATTTGTTGAAAAGGCTATCTTTTTTCCACTGGATGGTTGTAGCTCCTTTATCAAAGATCAAGTGACCATAAGTCTGTGGGTTCATTTCTGGGTCTTCAATTCTATTCCACTGATCTACTTGCCTATTGCTGTACCAATACCAGGCAGTTTTTAACACAATTGCTCTGTAGTACTGCTTGAGGTCAGGGATATTGATTCCCCCAGAAGTCCTTTTATTGTTGAGAATAGTTTTAGCTATTCTGGGTTTTTTGTTATTCCAAATGAATTTGAGAATTGCTCTTTCTAGATCTATGAAGAATTGATTTGGGATTTTGATGGGGATTGCATTGAATCTGTAGATTGCTTTTGGCAAGATGGCCATTTTTACTATATTGATCCTCCCAATCCAAGAGCATGAAATATTCTTCCATTTCCTGAGGTCTTCTTCGATTTCTTTCTTCAAGAACTTGAAGTTCCTGTCATACAGATCTTTCACTTGTTTGGTTAGAGTCACGCCAAGATACTTTATATTGTTTGTGGCTATTGTGAAGGGTGTTATTTCCCTAACTTCTTTCTCAGCCTGCTTGTCCTTTGAGTACAGGAAGGCTACTGATTTGCTTGAGTTGATTTTATAACCAGCTACTTTGCTGAAGTTGTTTATCAGCTGTAGGAGTTCTCTGGTGGAGTTTTTTGGGTCGCTTAAGTATACTATCATGTCATCTGCAAATAGTGATAGTTTGACTTCTTCCTTTCCAATTTGTATCCCTGTGACTTCCTTATGTTGTCTAATTGCTCTCGCTAGAACTTCAAGTACTATATTGAAAAGATATGGAGAGAGAGGGCAGCCTTGTCTAGTCCCTGATTTTAGTGGGATTGCTTCAAGTTTCTCTCCATTTATTTTGATGTTGGCTACTGGTTTGCTGTATATTGCGTTTACTATATTTAGGTACGAGCCTTGAATTCCTGTTTTTTTCCAGGACTTTTAGCATGAAAGAATGCTGAATTTTGTCAAATGCTTTTTCAGCATCTAATGAGATGACCATGTGGTTTTTTTTATTTTAGTTTGTTTATGTAGTGGATTACATTGATGGATTTCTGTATATTGAACCATCCCTGCATCCCTGGGATGAAGCCTACTTGACCATGGTGAATGATCGTTTTGATGTGCTCTTGGAATCGACAACATGTGCTCTTAACTACCACGCCTGCCATCTTCAGCCCCTGCCACTTTGCTTGCTCTGGGTTGCTGTTTGTTGCTGTTATCAGTTACTAATCTCTTACTGTGCTAATTTTTGAATTAAACCATCATAGATATGTGTGTGTATATGGAAGAAGGTAATACAAATAGGACTGGCACTATCTGAGAGGTTTCAGACATCCGTTAAGGATTTTGGAACACATGCCCAGGGATTACTGTAGTTTATAATAGAAAAAGAGAAAGTCATTGATGAGGGGAGCCCAGGCCCTTTGAGAAGGACACTGGAGTGTCCGAGGCTTAGGAGCAGCCCCTGGCGAGCCACTAGAGCCCCGAGTCGTTCGTAGAGTAGTCCTCTCTTACCTCTCTAATGTGTGTACATGCATGTGTGGGAGTGTGCGGGTGTGCCCGGGTGCACAGACGGCTGGCCGTTTGTCTTCTTTCTAATAAATACTGTTAACGTCAGTGGCAGTGAGAAGGATATCATACTGTGTTATACAATTTCTTTTTTTGCTAGAAAAAATAATTCCAAAAAAGAAAGTCCGTGTTTTATTCATTCTTTGCTTGATAAAATTAAAATTAAATTTTGTTTTGTTCAAAATAAGATAAACTCTTTTATATATCCCCTTAGCCATATCTTCTTACTATTTACCTGTAAAATTTTGCTCCCCATTTTTTAAAAATTATTTTTATCATGTATGTGTCTGTGCATGAGTGTGTGCACATGAGTGTAAGTTGGCCTCCATGTTTTAAGTAGGTTGACTTTGAGGGGCTTTTATTAATCTGAGTTATCTTTGGATAGTACTGATATTAGAATGAAAATTTATTGTTGCTACAAAAATCGCACTTGAGCTAGTGAGATTGCATATTGGGTAGAGGAGCCTTTCCCCAAACCTGACAACCTGGGCTCAATCCCCAAAACCCACAGGATCCAAGGAGAGAACCAGTCCCTCAAGTTGTCCTCTGACTATAACACGCATTCGTCACACACACACACACACACACACACACACACGATAAATAAATAAATGCAAAATCATGCTTATGATCTAGAATGTTAACATTTAAGTAAAAATTCTGTAATACCTTACTTTCATTTCTAAAATTGTTTCCACTTTGGTTTTGGGGGTTTTTGTTGTTGTTGTTTGTTTTTGTAGGTTTATTTATTTTGATTTTCCATCAAGGTTATTGAAGACACTGAGCTTGTTATATTTTTGTGAGGTACTTATTTGAAGCCTTAAACCAGATGAACATATATGTCTAGAAAGACAAATATTTATTTATTTAAACAGGCCATGTCATGTGACTAGTGTCTCAGGTATTAAACTCTCTGCAGCTTTCTGCACCAAGGTGAGCCACTGAGATTTTCTAGCATGGGGCACTCCTCAGCTCCAGTGTCTGCATCTTAAAGTCCAACCAAAATTGTGAGCGGCAGTCCCTAATATCTTGGTGCGCAGAAAGTAAGCTTGGAGGAGGGCTCAGTCCACGGGCCGCCATCTTTACTCTTTACTTGCCTTTTGCATCATGTCAGGGAAGACTGTGTTCCACATGTGTGTGCACCTGTGACGGTGGACATCCACAGAAGCAGGGTGTGCCTGCGGCTCGCACTTGACATGGCGAGTCAAAAGGCAGTGAGGACAGTGGAAGTCGGTATGCTGCTGCAGGTGGCCCTGGTATGGGATCTGTAGAGCTGATTATTATCACTGTCTGCTTCACAGTCTCGTCTGTGACTGCCTAGATAACTGACCTGGCACTTTTGCTCTGAACAGAGGGTAGGCTGGCCAAGGCAGGCCGTACTTTGGCGGACTATAGGAATCCATGAGTATAGGTGAGAGAACAGAGAGGAGGAGGTAGAGATAGGATACTAAGGTAAAAGGGAGCTCCAAAATGGTCACTGAAACCAGTCTCAACCCCGAGGCAGAGATGGCACTAGAAACCAAAGGCCTGTGATAGAGGCCTTTGCAAGTTGAAGTCCTTGCAGGCTGGTAGTTGGAATGGGAGCTGGCCTGCTAGCCAGAGCAGCCACTTGAAGTGGGCTTCTTCCTGATAAGGCAAGTGGGTGTCTCTTGTCTTGGGTGAGGTTGTTGGTATAAAGGAAGAGGACACTGCTCTCCAGCAAGCACTCTAGGCCTCAGCTGACTTGGCAGAACGCCGGAGAAGAGCTGAACTAGGATGATGCCCGGGAGGAAACACCGTCCTGGGAATCTCGTTTCAGTTTGGGAGAATAAAAACCCAGGCTCGAATTTTGGAACTGACCTGGACTCCAAGTTGGTATTTTATTTTTATGTACATGTGTGTTAGGTATGGCGTGTGCACAAACGTGTATAAATGTGTACACATATGTGTAGGTTCCTGAACCCATGTACACTTATGCAGAGGCCAGAAGTGTCTTCCACTATTGTTCTGTGCCTAATTATATTGAGTTTATATATATTAACTGAAGCTCACTGTTTTGGCTCACAAGCTCCCAGGATCCACCTGTCCCCACCCACTGATGCTGGGGCTTTAAGCACACACAGCCAAGCCTGCATTTCACCTGGGTGCTGGGGACTTAAACTCAGACCGTTGTGCTTACACAGCGCATGCTCTTCCTGCTGAACCATCTCACCAGTCCTTGTTTATATGTCTGAAATGGCATCCTACATACACTGAGCAAAGCCCTGGCTTTCTGGGTTTGCCTTTTAGAGTAGTAAAGGTACCCAAAGTCATCACATAATAGGAAACTTGCTTTGAAAAGATACTTGATTTGAAATGTTTAACTTTGGACTTAGTGACTGAAAAGTTGTTTCTGGTAGTCACCTGAGCCTTATTGAAATGTCCTGCTAAACTAGCCAGAAACCTGCTGCCTTGTTCCAATGTGTGTCTGTCATTATGTTTGGCTTTCCTGGAAGGCCAGTGTGACTGGCTTATCACCTTTATGTTAGTTCGCTGCTTAGCCTTGGTTTATAAAATCCCTCCGGCCTCAGTCCTGCCTGGCTCATTTTCTTTCCCACCCTACCTTTCCCTCTATGGCCAGCCTGTCCTGCAGCCTACTTCCTACTTCCTGACCTGTGGGCTTCTGTGCTCCTCACAGCTGCTGCTAGCTGAATCCTCCGGTTCTGCTCGGGCAAGCCTGGGTGTCCATTCTGCCCGAGCCGGGAGATACTCTGTTGTTGAGTCCCCAACCGAACTGTAGTCCTGGCCTGACACCGTCTTTATCATAGATTTATGGGAAACTAGTGTGTGGAGAACTGAGTGATCACATGAACCCCCTTGTCATGTTTTCTGACAAGGAAACCAACCTACAAATTATGATCTGTGAAGAAATACCACATCCTTCCAGCCATAAGGACTATCTGTGAAGTCCAAGTATGTGACAGACGTCCACACAGCAGCTTCCTTCAGGCCCCAAGAAGGACACTTTAAAGCTATCGTAGGGGGAGTATTAGTTTTGAGAAATAAGGGTTTCAATATAAATTTCGATTAGTCTTTGATCATGCCCATTTCTAGGGTTTCTCAAACCCTGGAAAGCCTGCACACATCTGGCTCCTTTAGTATTTACAATCTTGGTTATAGAGGATATTGCTTTTTGAACTGAGTTTATGTGCTGAGATTAATATCAAGATAGTTCTTTTCTTTTTAATTAGGAAATGTAGTTTTACTCTTTGTGTGTGGTGTCTGCACATGTTTACCTACGTGTGTGGCCAGAATCGAGTGTCTTGCCCCCCCCCCATCTCTCTCTCCCTCCCTTCCTCCCTCTCCCTCTCTCCTGCCCTTCTCACCAGCTCACTTTTGAGAGAGTCTCTCACTGAACCTAGGGCTTCCTATTTTAGTTAGGCTAGCTGTCCAGCAAGCTCAAGGTCCTGTCTTACTTCCTGGTGCCCACTTCCAGGAGTGGGGCTGGGATTGCAGATGCCTACCCTGGCATTTATGTGGGTTTCTATTGCTATGATAAAATGCCATGACCAAAAGCAACTTGGGGAAGAAAGGGTTTTTATTTCAGTTTACAGTTCCACAGCACAGCCATCAGGGAGAGATGTCAGGGCAGGAACCAGGAGGCAGGAGCCGATGCAGAGGCCCTGGAGGAGGATGCTTATTGGCTCGCTTAGTTTGTTCTCTTAAACCATCCAGGACCACCTGTTCAGGGATGGCGCCACCAACAATGGGCTGGGCCTGCTCAAGTCAGTCATTAGGACAATGCCTCACGTGCAGACAATAGATTTAAACACCACCACGAGCACACGTGCACACACATACACACACCCACACACACACACACACACACACACACACACGTGCACACACATACACACACACACACACACACACACACACACGCCCAGACACACAAGTATAAAGGAGTGACAGAGACGGTGGGAGGGTGACAGGAGCAGGGAATGTGAGGAGAGCACTATGCTATAATGCACCGAAGGTCCTAAAGGAATAGTGCATGTGCTTAAGGGAGAGATTGATGACTAGAACAGAGTTGTATAAAGAGGGTGGGGAGCAACATGAAGAGTGCTGCTTGGCTTTTTGTTTTTGATCTTTAGGAACCTCCATATTGCCTTCCACAATGGCTGCATTGATTTACTCTCCCACCAGTAGTGTATAAGGGGCCCCACCTACCCCCATCCTTGCCACATTTTCTTGGTTTTGTGTGTGTGTGTGTGTGTTATTAATGACAATATTAATTATTGATTGGAATAAGAGAGACTAAGTATTTTGATTTGTGTTTCTCTGACGTTTTAAGAGACATGTCCAGTAGACAAATTTGAGCTACTTTTCTCTCAATATAAATAAATGTGTTATTTCATTGATTTCAGGTCTGTTTGACTTTAATCCACATAATTAATTGTACATATTTTTGAGGTATGATCTCTGTACATGTGTGCAGCATAAAATGCATGTCTGTCTTTGTGTTGGGAACACGGAAGTCCTCTCTACTATCTGTTTTCAGATGCTTAGTTTTTGTTCTTGAAAGCTGTCCTGTGCACTGGACAGTCAGCAGTCCCCAGCCTCTGGCCATCCCTGTTCCACTCTTGACCTCTTGAGCTTCCACACGGGAGAGCATGCCACAGCTTCTCCTGAGCCTGCCTTCAGTACCATGCAGTCCAGGCCGCTGCGGTTACAGGATCTCATTCTTCATGGCTGAACATATCCTGCTATGGCTGTAGACCACTTTTACTTTTTGTTTTTTTAAAGATTTATTTGTTCTTTGTAAGTATACTGTAGCTGTCTTCAGACACTCCAGAAGAGGGCGTCAGATCTCATTATGGATGGTTGTGAGCCTCCATGTGGTTGCTGGGATTTGAACTCAGTATCTTTGGAAGAGCAGTCAGTGCTCTTAACCACTGAGTCATCTCTCCAGCCCGACCACGTTTTATTACCTCTACGCATGGGCTGCAGTGACCTGACCTGCAGAACGTGTGTGTGTGTGTGTGTGTGTGTGTGTGTGTGTGTGTGTGTGTCACACTGCTCTCTTCTCATGGGTGCGCTCTACTGTGTGACTTGCAGACTCAAGTGCTGAACTTTTTGGTTTTGGAGTTTGGTGTTGTGTTTTGTTTTTCAGACAGGCGCTTTTGTTGTAGCAAAGGCTCACAACCTCAAACCCACAGTCTCTCTGTCTCAGGGTACAGAGTGCCACTGTACTGGGTTCTACTTTTAGTTTCACGACGGCTGTTCCAGTTTACATTGCCATTATAGAGTTGATGCGTTCAAATCATCAGTTGGGGTTTTGTTTTTTGCTTTTTTCTGGGGCAGGGGGTGTTGTTTAAGGTTGTTTTGTTTTTTTTCTTCTCCATGTACCATCTTATAAAAGAGAAGAAAAACGTGTTTTCATCTTTTTAGTAGGAGTCGTCCTTACTCAGCTGAGATTTTTTTTTTTTAACTGGGTTTTCCTTTGCATTTCTCAACAGCTGATGTGGTGAGTGTTTTTCATGCGTGTGTACATTTTTATGCATATGTTACCCATTTGTACGTCATTTGAGTTGTTTGGTTCAAATCACTTGCCCATTTAAAAATTGGTTTAATCTACAATAGTCTGCTATTTCCTTCTTTACATAGCCTAAGCATTTATCTCCTGTCAGATGAATGGTTCATAAGTATTTTCTTCCATTTTATAGGTTGTTTCTTAATTCTACCGTTTGGAGTCTGATGTAATTCCATTTATCTATTTGTGCCTTAGTTACCTATGCCTTTGATTTCATACCCCCCACACCCCCAAAAAAAAACTTTGTTCCAACTAATGCCCTGAAGCATTTCCCTTTGGTTTAAGAATCTACTTCATTTTAGGTTGGATCTTTAAGCCTGTGATTCACTTTGAGTTGCTTTTTTTGTTTTTTGGCGGTTATGGTGAGAATAAAAGTCTGGCTTTTTAAAATATGGGTCTCCAGTTCCTAGGTGCCATTTATTAGCAACTGTCTTTTGTCCACCGCTTGGTTCTGGTATTTCCATCATAAACCAGTTAGCTGTTGTTCATGGATTGTTTCTGGGGTCTCTGATGTCTTGCATTGGGTTTTGTATATATTTTTCTGCTATTGCTTTGGTTACTGTGGATTTGTGGCACGTTTTTGAAGTTGGGTATTACAATCCCACTAGTTTGTTCTTGTTAGTGTTACTTAGAAAAAACACACCTCCTGAACTTGTATGGAAGCACAAAGACTTCATAACTAAGTAATTTATGTAAAGACTATCATTTGTATTTGGTAGAGATTGCATTGGATGTGTAGGTGGGTCATGTTGGGTCACTTTGGACACTTAATGACTTCCTTCAATCCACAAACATGGTTGTCATCCCCCTGACCTCTCCACCCCTCCATCTCTCCGCCCCTCTGCACCCCCGACCCTTCCATCCTCCCACCCCCTTTGGTGTTCTCTTCAATCCCTCAGCAGTGCTTCCCAGTTCTATTCTGGAGTTCTCGCATCTCTTAGTTAAATCTGTAGTCTAGCTCTTGGCGGCTTTTTTAACTTTTTGGTAGTTATCGGTGCATAGAAATGCTACTAATTCTTTCATGTTAATCTTGTATCCTGTAAATGTATTGAATGCATTTATAAGTTCTGATCTTTTGTGGGCTTTTTAGGCTTTTTATATGTTGTGTGCAAACAAGGATAGTTTGATTTCTTTTTTCCTATTTGGATGACTTTTCTTTCTTTGCCTCGTTCAGTTATCCTGGGTAGGATTTCTTACACACTTCCGAGGAGATGTGGGAGCAGGCAGCCTTGTCCTGCTCAAATCTCCCAGGAAATATTTTCCACCTCTAGTTTGATGTTAGCTGTGGGTCTATCCTACACAGCCTTAATGATTTCCCTCAATCTACAAACATGGTTGTCATCCCCCGACCCCTCCACCCCTCCAGGTATGCTCCTTATAGCCCTGAATTGTGGAGATCTGTATCATGAAGGGTGTTGAATTTTATTTACTGAGTGCTGTTTCTGTGTGCATCAGGATGGAGTACACTGGTTTTTTCTTTCATTCTGTTGGTGCGATATGTCACACTTCCTGACTTGTGCATGCTGAGCGGTCTATATCCCTGGGATCAGCCACACTCGGTTGTATATCTTAATGCAATCCTCCACTCAGTTTGCTAGTGCTTTATTGAGACTCTTCTCATCTCTGCTCATCAGTGATACTGCCCTACAACTTTCTCTTTGTTCTTCTCATCTTGTTTGGTTTTGGTGTCAGGAAATGCTGTCCTCATAAAATTTTCCCCCTTTCAAATTTTTGAAATGGTTGGAAAGTAATTAAAGTTAGTTATTTAAAAGTTTGATAAAATACGACAGTGAAACTTCCCAGTCCTAGATATATTCTAATTAGAAGAATTCTTTTTAGTATTCCATTTTGATGTTTCCATGCCTTGTTAGGTTATCTATTGCTTAACCCTGAAACCTTGGAAGCTCATGTTAGTCCAGGAATGGCCATTCCTTTTCTTCTAATCTGTTGGCAAGCAGTTCTTTGTATACTGAGTCCCTGATGCAGTGGTTCTCAACCTATGAGTTGCAACCCCTTTGGGAAGTTGCCTAAGATCACCTGCATACCAGATATTTACAGTATAACTAATAACAGCAACATTACAGTATAAAGCAGCAATGACAGTAATTTTTTGGTTGTTGGAGGGGTCTTCATAACACAAGTATTAAAGGGTCTCAGCATTAGTTCGATTGAGAACTACTGTCCTAATGCTTCTTGTATTGTAGTTCATGAATGTCCCCAATACTGCTTGTATTTCTCTGGTGTCAATTAAAATGTCTTCTTTTTGTCTCTTGTTTTATTTGAAGCTTCCCTCTGTTTATTTCTTTATCTAACTAAATGTTTATTGACAAGATTTTAAATTTTCTTTTAAAAAAATCACCCTTCAGCCAGGTGGTGGTGGCACACACCTGTAATCTCAGCACTTGGGAGGCAGAGGCAGGTGGATTTCTGAGTTTGAGGCCAGCCTGGTCTACAAAGTGAGTTCCAGGACAGCCAGGGCTACACAGAGAAACCCTGTCTCAAAAAAAAAAACAAACAAAAAAATCACTCTTCTTTCTTTTTGGGGGGTGTGGGTGTGAATGGTGTCCAGAATGGTGGTACATGCCTGTAATCCCAGAATTTGGGAGGCTAAGGCAGGAAGATAAAGAGTTTGAGGCCATCAGCCCAGGGACAGTCTCAAAACCAAACCAAATCAATATCAGCCCTTTTTGTTTCATTGATTTACATTTCCCCTCCTGGTGCTGGAAATCAAACACAAAGCCTGCGCTCAGCCCCGCTGTTCCCGTGACCGTACTTGTCCTTCATTGGCCTTACCTGGTTTGTTTCTGCAGATCAGCACTGCACTTGACACATCTCTGCTTTTACTGTTTAGCTGGTTTTGGTTTTTTAGGGCTGTGTTTTTATTTTTACCATGTTAGTGGTTTGGTCCAGACCTTGTGGGTCTTCTGGTGTTTCACTGCTGTTCTTTTCAGCAAATTATATTCAGACACTTATATCCTAGGCAGGCCTTGAACTCAAAGCATTCCTCCTGCCTCATCCCCCCTACGGCTAGCATTACATACAGGTGCGTCTGTACCCCACTTTCTTGTACAGATCCCTGAGCTTCCTCTCCACGCAGCTTTATCCTCTCTGGGCTCTGTCTGTGAACTACAGCCATTTAACTTCTGGGAATCTCCTGCTGACGCCTGGCTCCACCAGACCACAGGGCTTTGCACCCTGTTCCTCGCGGGTTGGTGGGCAACTGCTCTGGCAGGAAGCTGGGTGCCCGGGTGCTTTGCTCAGTCAGTGCAGCCTGCTGTCACTCACCTGAAAACCCCTTTGCATCTTCCTTCCCCCCCCTCTGTTGTCAGTGGTAAAGATCACTACCCAGAGTAATTAATCTCCCCGGGCAGAAACAGAAGTGTTCCAATGTTGGGTTTTAAACGTATAAAATGGAGTCAGTGTTCAGATGCTGAACAATTCTTTCCTGGTTGCCTACAGGCATCTCAATGCTTACTCAGTGTTAGATCTTAAAGTCCTAATTGTCATCTCTGTTCCTGAGTATCATCAGTAGTGTTATCTTTATATAATCAAGACATCCCCTGCAAAGTTTCAGCTGAGTGGTAGAGCATACCTAGAAAACGTCTCCTTAAGTGTGGTGTGAATTTGGAGGCCATGGGTTTGGATATGTAGAATACTTTTTATAATCTCTTCTATCGGCTCTGTTTTCTCTCTTCATTAGTATTTTAATTGTTAATGATGATTACATACATTTAAGAAGTCCATCATGTGACCTACACTTCCCTGTTTCTCTCATTCTCAGTACCTAGCTTCTGGTAATTATCATACTACTCCCATCTTCTGTGAGTGTAACTTCTTAAAAATAAAACATACAAGTAAGATATTTGGCTTTCTGTGACTTATTTTACTAGGTATAATATATTTTGGACTTACTTGTATTATCATGAATAGTTGAATTTACTTTCCTCTTAAAGCTGAATGTGTTTGTTTTCATTTCATTTACATTGCTTGATAAAATATACTAATAACTAATTTAGAGGAAAGGGTGTTTATTTTGGCTTACATTTTCAGGGTATAGTCTGCCATTGTGGAGAATCCACAGTGGCAGGAGCTTGAAGCAGCTCTTACCGTTACATCTGTAATTGGAAACGAGGGAAGTGAGTGCGTGCATGCTGCTTGCTTATTTCCTTACTTGTACTCAGCGGGACTTCTCTGCTCTTCCACAGTTAGGGATCTTTTGCCTAAAGAATGGTTCCATCCACCGTGAACTGACGGACTCACGGAGTCTTCCCTAGAGCCTCGAGGAAACTCACACTAACAGGAAACGGTCACTAGGAAGCAGCCATTGAACAGTGATAGAGACAGAATAATGTGGTCGGAGGACATTAGGCACATCGCTCAAGACATTCTCTGATAGACGTGCCTACAGCTCAGGCCGGCGTAGTCTCTCACTGAGCCTCCTTCCCCAGTTACAGGGTATATAAAGTAGACTACTGAAGTCACCCATCACACTCTGCTTCCTGTCAGTCTGACATACCAGACATCACTTTTAAGCCATAACCTTCTACATCTTGTCCCCAAAGTCTCTTTTTAAATATAATGTAAAATGTAGCCCAACTTTAAAGTCCAAAGTCTCTAAACTATGGGCTCCTGAAAAAATTAAAAAGAATTTACATACTTCTAATACATGATGACACAGGGTTGTGTTCTTATCCCAAAAGTGAATAATTAGGACATCACAGAGAAACATCAGATAAAACCAAAACCAAAATCCAGCAAATATTGCATCCCATAGCTCAGTGTGTAGCATCTGGGGTTTGTCTTCTGTGCTTCAAGGAACCTTGGTAGCCCAATCTTTCCAGCTTTGTAAGAGAGCTGAGGCTTCAGGGTCACCATTGGCCTCTTAGAGCCTTGCTGCAGCAACTCTGATCCTGCTACACAGCTGCTCTCCACGAGCCTCTCAGTCTTGCATCTTTCATGCTTTCAAACCAGTACCATAGGCAGGGCAGTGGTGGTGCATGCCTTTGATTCCCCGCCCCAGCCCCAACTCTTAGGAAGCAGAGGCAAGTGGGATCTCCAGGTTTGAGGCCAGCCTGATCTACATAATGAGTCCCAGAACAACCAGGTCTGCACAGAAAAACCCTATCTCAAAAAGAAAAGAAGGAAAGAAAACCTAGTACTTCCTAGAACTGAAATTACAGAAGATTCTGAGCTGCCATGTGGGTGCTGGGATCTGCAAGAGTGGCCAGTGCTCTTAACCACAGAGCTGTCTTCAGTGCTGAGCCTTTTCCTTTAATACAGTTTCATTACATTTATGTGGGGGTTGGGGGAGGGTACTGTGCCATGTGCTTACCTGGTGGTCAGAGAACAAATTACAGGAATTAGTTCTCTCCTTTTTGTGGAAAGGATCATCAGACTTGGTGGCAAGTTCCTTTACCCTCTGATACATCTCTCTGCCCTCCTGGAGAGCTTTTGAAAATAAGCAGTCTTTTAGGAATGATTTAGATTTATAGGAAAAACCATAATCCTAAAAACAATCCAAAGAACACCCATATTCTGACCTTTACTCAAATTTATCTATTGTTAACGTTTTGTTCTTTTTGGAAGTACTGGTTGTCTCTGTCTACCCGTGTAGCCACATAATTCTACTTCTGAGTCACTGGGGAAAGTTACAGCTGTAGTTTCTTGCCCATAAGTACTTTAGCACACTTTTCTTAAGACTAAGAATATTCTGTTACATGTTGTAATTTACTTACAAATTTTTATTCTCTTTAGAGCTGAATAATATAAATGTGCCATAATTTAAGTAGTTGTCTATTAATATAAGCTTTGTGTTTGGGGAGAAAACGTTATGAAGAAGTCAACTGGCTAATAAAAATCTAAGACTAAAAGATATCTATATGCCTGCAGTAGAAAAATTGATAAAATATGTTGTTTGTATTGACTACATTAAACAAATGTGGGAATGAATATAGATTGTAGCTACAAGGAACATGTGTGATTCTAAGAAACATAATGAGTTTAGAAAGCAAGACTTGGGGAAGTCTGTATAAAGGGATCCCATTTTGTTAGTATAAGTTATTGGTGGCTCAAATTCAGGATACCAGGAGACTGCCTCCAGTGGACAGAGGGCTTGGTAGGAAAGGTGCACACTGGGTGCATTCCTAGTGATGATGTCGTAGTTCCTGAGCACACAGTAGGTTCGTGGGTGTTCACTTTCCTATCTTCCATCAAAGGTGCTAATGTATGAAATGTATCCTTCTAAGTCTCAAAAGTTTAAAGGCAGCCAGGGGATGCTAAGTGCAATTTCTGAAAGGGAAGACTCAATGGTAGTCTGTGTACACGGTTGTTTTTATGTCTTACTCCTCCAGCTGTGAAGCATGAATTCCATGTGAGTTGGGACTGTATTTGCTGACTCAGTCCTCCAGAACTGTGTGCATGGACAGGCTTAGTTGTGTGGCTGATCAACTGATGAGAGATGCATATGAAACAAAATATATTTAAACACTGCTTTGGGGAGAGTTCAAAGAATTCTATTAAGTTTGGTTAGGAAATACCTTTGGGATATAGCTTCCATTTATAAGCTGGGGTATTTAACAGTAAGAATCGTGGGTGTGTCGGTATCGGTTGTGAGCTAAATCATCTTATCAGTTAGTATGTGCTTTTCACCAGCAGTGCTCAAAAAGGGATCTCTGGGGGGACGTTTATATTTTTTTTGGGAGAGCCATACTTCACTGCCAAATGAAACTGGTGATTTCATTGGATCATCTGTAATTTAGTTTGATCCTGACCTATGACACTCTAGTACCCAGTGTGCTCAGCCCCAGATTCTCGTCCCCACACTACCTGGAGAAGAGACTAGAAACTTGCTTAGCACTTATACCAACAGGTGTGAATCTGCTGCAAAAAGTAGTCACTTAGCTCTTCCAGAGCCGGTCCCAAGAGGGGACCACCTGCTCTGCTGGACACCAGTTCTTAGTTGCTTATACTATGAGGCTGTGACGTTGGAACACAGATCCGACAACAGTCAGCACGGTCCAGAAGGTGTTCTTGCAGTGGCAAGTCCTGCTTGGTCCTCAGCTCCTAATTGTATTTGCTCACAGGTTAGATTTGCCTTTATAAATGTTTCTGAAAAGCTCTTGCCTGCCCCATCGGGTCATGGTGGGGACCCAGGCTGTACTCCATATACACATCGCATTCACCACCATGACCCGGTGAACATAGGAAGTACCTTTTGTTACTACACAGTAAATGTGTAACCATTAAGATAATTCTAGCAGTTTAAAACTGGCTGGTGAGCTCTTTTATGAATCATAATATATGTGCAATCCATTTTATCCTTTCTCCATAAAGAATACATATTACGGTGCTTTGTCTTTTATTGTGATAATGTTACTCCTTGTCAGTTTTCTTGGGACAAAAGTCTTATATTCACAAGTAATAAACTTATATTCACAGGCACATCCAGAGCTCGCCAGAGTCTTCTTAGCTGAAGTTTAGCTTCATAACAGCAGTAGGCAGGGTGTGGCCCGCACCTCTTTATAGCTGAGCAGGAAGTCAGCTCTGACGGGGTATTGTAATCTGCTTTATCACGGGAGCCTGAAGTTGTGTAACAGAAACTCTAGCTTGTCCTCGCCTGTCCTAAAGCATTGCTTCATGAAGGGAAATAAACTCACTGGAATATTTGTGAAATTCAATTAAAATGCTTTCCCAAGCACTCTGTTTTTAAATGCATGCTGGAACAATTTATTATAGCCTTGTGGTCTTTTACAAAACATATTAATTGAGTGATTTCTTCGGTTGTAATTAAGTGGATCTGTGTTACTCTAGAAGCCCTGTGTCACGTCTGTATCGGGCGGAGTAGTGGCAAACCCAGCCCCTGATTTTTCCAGGAGAAGGAGAGGATCTGGCTGCTCCGGACGGACGCAGTGTTTGTTTAATGGACAGGCTGCTTCCCTTCACTCCGGGCTTTGCCTCTGCTCACAAAAGTGCATTCACTCCACTATAGTATGTTGAAACTTTTCAATGGAAACGGCTTTTCACTAACAAAGGAAGCATTTTCTCCCCCTTCCCATGTCTTAGCTTTCCCCACAAAGTCTTGGCTTCTCCCGCAGCTGTACCTCCACCAACAATGACAAAAGATGTGATTGTGCTCGGAGATGGCCGTGAAGATAATGCCACTGGAGTTTGTGTGGGCTCCTAGGGACTGTTTTTCTTCTGGGTTTTGTTCTATTTTTGTTATTTCAGAAGGTTTACCATGCCTTAAGAGCACCAAGAACGATCCTCCCTTCCCCCAAAAGGTTTTAGAAATCCTTTTTAAATCTTTGTCTGAGGGGAGCTGTTTCCTTCCATTAGATGTTCTGTTAGTCTCTGCCCTGGGAACAGCAGGTTTCAAGAAATCCACCTAGACGTAGGAATGGAGTGGGACCCTGAGTGTGAGTGGGTTGCTTTCTTGCAAGCAGGCCAAGAGAGTTTCAGCATCTGACTTGGGCACAGACAGTGCACATTAAGCTTCTTACCTCCCTTCGTCTTCTTTTCTGAGTTGTGACTCCAGCCCCAAGCTGGCAGCCTTCATACTGTGTCTGTTTACTTAACTAACTTGAAGATGACGTGTGTACATCTTTCTTGATTCATTTTTTCACTTAAAGTTCTGGGCAGTGGTGCTGATTCTTAAGCACCATTTGCTTCTAATAAAAACCTTTCAGATTTTCCAGTAGTCAGGCTGAACACCTAATCTCCTTCAGGAGCACTCTGTCCACCCAACAGCCAAGCCGTCAGTGGAACCAAATCATAGGATCTCACCACGCTGGTCTCTATTAGACAGTTCAGCTGATGAATGACCACCCTTTGGGGCCATGGTTCTTTTGTATATTATAAGTAGACACTAGACGGTGTACATTTTCAACCCAGCCCTTGGCAGCCTTTCCCAAGCTTCCTCTCAAGATTCAGCCATCTTGTCATTGCTCACTAGACTCAGCAAGAGTAGATAAAGAAGCTACCAGAAAGTCCTTCTGAAGTACAAACACACAGTCCAATACTGATAAGCAGCATTCTCCCCTTCCCTCCAAACAAGCAGAGAGAAAAGATGTAATGCCGGTTCAGCCAAACCCACTGAGTGGCAGTCTGCCATGGTGATTCATTTTGCCTTGCAGCAATCTTACACCCTTTGTGAAACTAGGTCTCTCTTGGTTGAGGGAAGAAAAAGCCTCCTCCAGAGCTGTCAGTCACTGCTTAAGCACCACCAATGAAGGACTTAGTGGATCAAATTTAATATACCCAGAGTGTCCAAGCCTTCCTCTGGAGTGTTCACCATGCCACTCAGTAAGTCACCTGTGTCCCTGGAGCGTGCTTGTGCAATCCTGTTAGAGTAGTAACTGACAGCTTGACGTTTACCTGGGGGAGATGAAGGCAGTGTGCTGATTACAGGTGTGCTCGGCCCCTCCCCTCAGTCCCACTCCTCCCTTGGGGATCACTACTGCTAGACAGCATGAGGAGCCAGCTGATGGCTTCTGTTCCACCAGTATGTGTGTGTGCTTCTCAAGATTGTACAGTAAAACCAACTGAGGATTTCTGCCACTCCAGAAGAAAAGAGAATGGGAAGCCCCTGGGCTTTGTCTGTTACCTTTGCCTCCCCCTGCCTCGGGAATATGTGTTCCCTAGGGATCCATAGAGACGCCACAATTCCATCTCAAACTGAGTTAGAGCATCTCAAACTTTCAGATGCACAAGACAATGGTACACACCTGTCACTCAGAAGGGTGAGGCAGGGGAATTGCGAGATCTGAGCCAGCCTGGGCTACATAACAAGTTCTGGGACAGCTTGCACTAGTTAGTAAGAGAATCTCAGAAAAAAAAAAAAAAGATACAATAAGTTCTGGAGTTGTTGTTTAGCCTGTGTCTTCTCAGACCCAGACTGAGTCAGAAAATCTGGTTATGAGATCTAAGCAGGCGCCTCAGTAATGAGCATCTTGCTGCTGATTCTGGTAGAGATGTTATTTTGCACAGTGCACAGGAGTCTTATCTCTCTGCTCTATCCTGCCTTTGTATTCCACACTGAGCCATACAGAGTTTGAGGTTAGTAGTTGAGAATCAGCAGAGAACCCAAGGGTCAGTGGGAAGCAAAATGCCTCTGTGCCTTACTAAACAAGAAAAGCTCTGAGTGCCCCCCACCCCCGACGCTTCTGCTATGTTGGTCCATCATGGGCTCTGCTCATCGGTGAGAACATGCTGCATACCCCAAGCAAGTCTCACCTGGGTGTTCTCAGTGATTATATGCTGGCCATCTGAGCCTTAGGTCGTGTGCTATCAGAGCTGACTCCCTCTCTGGACTGAAGGCAGCCCTTCTCTAATCCGTGCTATGGAGCAGTGCCGGCGCTCAAGCAGGCTGACCCACTGTGAGTGGGGCTGTGGTGTGTCCGTACTCAAGCCTTACGGACTATCAGACCCTGTCTCATCGAAGCCTCCCCTGGGACAGGAATGAGGGTCAGTGGTGACACAAGTCTTTATCCTATTTGAGGTGCGGAAAGGAAACACCTCATCCTACTCTGGGCTCCCTGAATAATAATCAGATGCACAGAGCAGACTCTGAAGCTTCTCTTCTGGTCTCATGGGAAGAAAGACCCGAATCTTTGTGCACATAGCTAGCAGTTGGTTCATGTCTCTGCTGAAGCGTGCTTCCACTGCTAACGTAAAGACCTGGGTAGCCGCTGCGTGGTGTAAATTTTATCCGTGTTGTTTTAAAATTGTCATTACTGTTATAATCTAAGCAATAAATATTGTTGGCAGATAGCATGTGAGAGAGGGAGATAACAGCTTGTCTGGGATGTTTTAGCACACAGGAGTACTGTCTACGTAGAAATATACAACAAGCTGTTGGGTTGAAAGCCCAGTGCTACAAACTTGGGTGTGCCTAAGATGGCTGAGAGAAAAGCCCTTCACATCAGAGTCATGACTTTTTGTTGGGGGTTTTGGGGTGTGTGTGTGTGTGTGTGTGTGTGTGTGTGTGTGTAGTATAGTGTTTCACTGAAGCCCTGGCTGGAATGGAATTGTGTAGTGAGGCTGGCTTTGACCTCACAGAGATGGCCTTAAGTTTGTACACATCACACCTGACTTTTGTGGCTTTGTTGTGGTTGTCTTCAGTATAGTGTTCTAAATTGCTGAAATTTATGACTGCATACTAGTTTTATAATCAAACTTAAATGTTGCTGAAATATAGTCATAATTTAAATATATAGCAATGATGGAAGACTTTTAAAAAGTAATGGGCCTGGCGTGGTGGCACACTCCTGTAATCCCAGCATTTGGGAGGCAGAGGCAGGCAGATTTCTGAGTTCGAGGCTGGCCTGGTCTACAGAGTGAGTTCCAGGACAGCCAGGGTCACATAGAGAAACCCTGTCTCAAAAAAAAAAAAAAAAAAAAAAAAAAAAAAAAAAGTAATGGAATGACATTGAATAACCTTTAGTCATCTTTAAAACCATTTTTGGGTAATTCATAAATTTAAAAATTGGCTCTGTCTAAAAATAATATTACTCAAGAGTGCTAGCTCACACCTATAATCCTAACACCTACCTGGGGAGGTAGAGGCAAGGGGATCACGAGTTTGAAGCCAGCCTGGGATGTGTAGTGAAGGAAGGCTACCTTGAGCTGCAAAGCAAACCCAAAGGCCAAGGGGGATACTTGAATAGGGAAATTTAAAAGCAAGATCTAAAATGCCAGATCGAGACTAGATAAATGTAAAATCTGAATTTTAGTATAAATGAATAGCTTAACATTAGGCGTGTTTATTTTCTTCTTGGTTCATAATTGAAAAGATGGTGGCCAATTCATGACCAGCTGTTGAGACTGACAGATCAGCTTTGTGTGGCAATTTTGAAAACATACTTAGTTCTATTAGCCTACCAAATTGCTGCTCATTAACGACCTGTTTGTCAGGAATTTGTCATCTATTAAATCACTTTTTTGAGTGAGGTGATTATTTTTCTAAGGGGACATATACTGCTATAGTGTTTTGCTTACAGGTAAAAAGTATTCTCTTATGTCTCCTCCTTGCCTTATTTAAAAGGATTAGCATTGCTGTAAATCCTGTCAGCCATGCTAAAATTGTCTTAACTTCAAAGACACTCCAGGCTCTGCAGAGAGAAGCAGAATTCTAAATGAATTATAATTTTTTTCTGAGGAAATAGGCACTTTCCTTCCAAAGATGAATGAGAATTTGTTTTTCTTTTTTTTTTTCTTCTTTTAAATTGGCAAATTAGAATATAGTTAATAGTATTTTAGCATATAAGTAGAATTATTTTACCTCAACATTAAAAGGATTTTAAAAGAACACATTGCCACTTGGAATTGACAACAGTCCCCTTTATATTCCCCTGCTGCGGATTAATTATGTGTTGATAACACATTAAATGATAATCATGTTAAAATAAATACAATACAGAGACGACTGTGGTTTCATGAAAAGCATAGTCAGCATAGGTATGAAGCATAGAAGTGAGGGCGTAACTGTGTCCTGCATGCTCCCTCCCAAGCCCTTGTGGGTATCACCCGATCCTTTACCTCTGTGGAAGAGCTGAACATAACAACAGGGCGTTTCATAAAGAATCCTGATTCCCTCAGTTGGCTCCTGAGCACGCTCACACATTTAGAAGGCGGGAAGATGAGACTCTACAGCAGGCTGTCTAACAACCCCGAGTCACGTGAGCTCAGAGTGGGGAGTGATGGTTTCTTTACCCTAGGGAGAGTGTTTGATGCTTAGCCCCCTAAAAGTAGAATGCCTGGAGCTGCAGGGGTAGCTCAGTGGAAGAAATGTGTCCCCCACACACCCTGCACCACCCTAAAAGAGGAAGCAGTGGAGTGCCTGCTTAGAAATGCTGGGTGGGCCTCACTAAAGGTCTGCAGGGAGGCCAGGCATCTTCCCACCCCACAGTGATTGTGCGTTGCGTTTGGATACTGTCTTTAGTTTCTCTCACAAAGCTGATCTACTAAGCAGTTCAATGTGAAGCTGCTTGCTCAGCTGGTAGTGTCTTCACCTCTTCCCCCCTTTGTTTTTGCTGAGGTAGCTTGAGGAAATGCACCAGGCATAGAGTGGGTACAGCACAATGGGTTCCTTCCTCCAGCCAGGAGCCAGCCCGAGTGGAGAAACACTGTCCTGATTTAACTACGCAGAAGACTAGGTCCCAGACTCTTGAATCCTGTTCTTATATCTGACATCTTTCTTTGAAAATAGTTTAAAACTCACCCTGTTGCATGTAGAGTATGGGTCTTATTGCTGATTCGTGTTGCATTGTAAGATACCCAGATCCACTCCTGTCTCATCCCTGACAGGCATTCACGGAGTCTCTTGCTTGGGCTTTCACAGTCTCATTATACAATGTCTAGAATGTGCATCTCAACAAACTTGCAACATTTCTGCCAAGAACAGCTTAGCAAGGTCCTCACCCTAATGAAAACCTGGGGTTTCCTGAAATCCCATAAAACACTTGTTCATATCACTAGGCATGTTCATAAGCTTCATGTGGACAAATTATATGAAAAACAAAAACAAAACAAGGACAGAGTATGTTCTCAAGAAAGCTCCAGACTTTTCTAAAATTTCAAATAGGATCGTAAATGCCTTTCTGTGGAGGCATTAGTATGAAGTCGAGCTGCAGAGTTTCAGTTTGTGGACTTAGAGCTGGCATTGTCTCCCTCCCTTACAGAAGCACGGATGTTAGGTTGTGGGCTGCACCTGCACAATTTGACAATGAATGGGAAAGCACAGGAGAAGAGGGGAGACAGTGTGTGTTAGAACTGTTATGAGAACATTTTGACTTGAACTGGTTGGTTGATTGATTGATTTATGATACTGAGAATTGTACTACAGTCTCGCTAAGGCTGGACAAGACTGCCACTGAGTTATATCTTACCCTATGTCTCTAGATGAGTCTCAGCTTTGTCTTCCTCCAGATCTAAGGCAGGAAGTAATGATGTCACTGGACCGTGAACAAGGCTGGCATGGACTATGAGTCAAGCAGAACTATATGGCATTTTAACTTAGTATCATTATTGTTTAAAATTACCAAATGTGGGGGTTAGAGAGATGGCTCAGTGGTTAAGAACTCTAGCTGCTCTTTGAGAAGACCTGGGTTAGTTCCAGGACCCATGTGGCAGCTCACAACTATCTGTAATGCCATTTCCAGGGGATCCAACAGTGCCGCACAGACATACACAAAGGCAAAAAAATACCAATGCACATAAGATAAAGATAAATAAAATTACCAAATTTGAATAGTAAGGATCTTTCATATTTTTCTCAGTATTCTAAATTATATTTGATGAATACATAATACTTTTTTTTAAAGATTTATTTATTTATTATATGGAAGTACACTGTAGCTGCCTTCAGACACACCAGGAGAGGGCATCAGATCTTGTTACAGATGGTTGCGAGCCACCATGTGGTTGCTGGGATTTGAACTCAGGACCTTCGGAAGAGCAGTCGGTGCTCTTAACCACTGAGACATCTCTCCAGCCCCATAATACTTTTTTTTTAATGTGACTGGATCTCACTATGTAGCTTGGCTGGCCTGGAGCTTACTGTGTAGACCAAGCTGGCCTTGAACTCACAGAGATATGCCTGCCCCTGTCTTCCAAGTGCTGGGGTCAAAGGTGTGTACTGTCATTCTTAACCTTATAAGTATATAATGCTTTTATTACAGTTGTTTGTGTATCTTGTTGGGGAGGTACAGGTGTCACAGGACACATGTTATATGGCATATGTGGGCCTCATAGGACGACTTACCAAGGCCAGTTCTTTGCCTCCGTCATGTGGGTCCCAGGGGTTGAACTCAGGCCGTCAGGCTTGATGGCAAGCACTTGTACCCATTGTGCCATCTTACCAACCCATAGAGTGCTTTTAATAACAGATTTATTTATTATGTGTGCGTGTGCTTGCAGGTGCCCATGGAGACCAGAAGAGGGTGTTGGCTCTCCCAGAGCTGGAGCTCCGGGTGATCATAGTCACCTGAGGCAGGTGCTGGGAGCTGGTCACTGCCCTCCTGCTAGAGCGGCAAACGCTCTTAACTGTTGGACCATCTCTCTAGCCACCCTCATCCTCCACATGTTACTTTTAAGTCAGAAATCATCTTCAAAATAATTTTCAGAAAGTTTTTAAATAATTAATATTGCAAAGATTACTATCTTGATTATGTCTTTTTGAAATTTCAGTCTTGGCCTGACTATGAAGACATCTATAAGAACATGATTGAAGTTGCCATATTTTTAGATTTGCCTCGTTTCCCAGACATAACTGAAGACTGCTACCTCCATCCCAACACCCTGTGTATGAAATACTTACTGGAGGTCAATCTCCCCGGTGAGCTGTGGTGTGCACGGGGAGGAGGCTTGGCTGCAAAGCTCTGTTCAGCAGAACAGGAGGGCCTTTCTTTCAGCTGCAGACTACTTAAGCCACCTGAAGGGATCCATAGTAACAGGAACTTAATTCAAATGCTTTCTTAAAATAATTCACACCATATAACACAGTTAAAGGGACACTGCTCAAAAACAAATTTCCATCTTTGTGTGATTTATGCCGGAGAGAACTTACATGGTTTCTGTGGCAAGCTGACTAAGTGCGGGCAAAGTATCTCTGTATGAGCTATTGATGACCGCACGGAAAAGCTGCCCTGTCCATCTGAGGACATTAGTACTGCGTAGTGACTTCTACTTCAGAACACAACTACCAGCCAGAGGTAATGTCGCCCCTTTAAGAGTGGAGGAAGAAGGCTAAGCTAGCAAGGAGACCTGACTGAGAACACTGCAGCAGTCCTTGAGGCTGCCGGCATGGCACTTGAAGCCTGGTGACATTCACAAGCTCCAGTTTCCAAAGCCATGGTGAGCAGTGTGGGTGATACAGTGAGCTCTTTAGGGCAGTGAGGATGGTTATAGAGCCTTAGCACCTCATGCAGAGCACGTGTGCCGGATGATCCTGGTGCAGCCTGTGACACTAGCCAGTACTGAATTTCATGCTGGACTAGAAATACTAGAAGCCTAGGATTTTTATTGTCTGCCTGATGGTTTGTTTTGTATTTTGTTTGTGGATGGAGAATGTTGAATCAGGGTATGTCTATGCAGCCTGCAAGCTCCATATCTAGACCTGACTGGCCTTGAACTCATGGAGATCCTTCTGCCTCTGCCTCCTGGGTGCTGAGACTATAGGTGTCAGTCACCATGCTCAGCCTTAGAGTGACTGTTGCTGAGTTATCACAATGCATGTCATTTCCCCTTGCCTTACTCTACTGTAGATGGCCTCTGTTGGGTTCCTAGTCTAGCTGGTGAGGGAAAGCAGTACAAAGTAAGATAGTGACAATCTTCATGTTGGGATTCACATTACAAACCAGCCATTCACTTAGGAGTTCTCGGGGAACTGCTTTAGTGTGGAGGCAAGTCTGACTGGGAAAGCCTCCTGGTGTTACACAGGAACCCTTAGAAACCATTGGTATAGCAACGACCTGTGACCTGAGAACCAACCAAGAGAAGCTTGTGATGCAAAATGGGGGAAGAACTGTTGAAGTGAAGGGACCAAAGACCTGTGTAGATAGAAGCAAGGAACACTGCAGCCTTTGGGAACATTTGAGACCTGTTGGGCCTGGGAGCTGAAAGTTTTAATGGGTTCACGCCTTCTGGAGACTGATGACTGATTACACCGTAAGATCAGAAGAAGGAAGGGAGCCCAGTTCAGGAGGGAGACAAGGATACTCAGTAATGGAGAGGACAGATTGGATGTGTGTCAGTCAGGGCTGACCTGAGTGCTTTAGGCAGGTTTGGTCATGTAATGTTCATAACCATCAAGAAGTCACTGTGCTAGCTCATACTTTAGTGTAACACATATGAGGTCACATGGAGCTGGTCCAAGTGACAGGACTCCACAATCTGCCCTTTCCTGCACCATGTGCTCCCCGGAGGGAAAGAGGTCTGTGGATCAAACCCGCGTAGTGTCCATTCTATCTGTTAGAAGAGGCTATGCTGTACCTCTTCTATGTAGGCTAGTGAGGAATTTGCTTAATAACTTTGAGTTTTCAAAGCATACTTCTGTAAAATCTTATTTTATCTCATTCTGTTCTCTCATAACCCACTTAACAAGGAAGGATGATATTGCTAGATATAGGGGTTCGTGCCTATAATTCCAAACCTCAAGAGGCTGAAGCAGGAGGATCATGAATTTGAGGCAAGCCTAAGCTACACAGACAAATCCTGTCCTTAGAAGAAGAAGGGTGAGGAAGCTGATGCTGTGTGGCTGTAATCATGTGGCTGTGATGAGAAGCCTGCATGCAGGTCCTCGGGTTTCAGGACCCAATCTCACTAGACAGCCTTCAAGCTGCAGACACAGCCTGTGCTGAATGCAGAACTTCTCTGGGAAAACAAAGCATCTAGCAAAGAGCTTTCAGAGCCTCCAGAGTGCTCTGAATTCCTGGAGAAGGTTGACCTTGTAAGGTGAGTGTGCCTTGCTGTAGAGACACAGATGAGGGGAATATATGGGGCAGCACAAAGCTGGTGTGTGCCTGTCTGCATGAGACCCAAATGTGTCTCGCACATGCATATTTTAAGGCGTCAAGTAGGTCTTGCCAAGATTTGCCCATTACTATTTCCACACTGGCCTCCTTTTTTAAAGAATTATTTTATTAAAAAAAAAAAAAAAAGAAGAAGCTCTCAAAATTCCTGTTTGACATCATGTTTTAAATAAAAGGTTCCTGGGTAAGATGTTACATTCCTGTAATCTCAACCTCCACACCAAAGGCTGAGGCATGAAAGTCAAGAGTTCAGGGTCAATATGCGCTATATGGAGGCCCTGCCTTACAAACAAAGCAGATGTGTAAAGATAACTTAGAAATGTGGCCTAGTTTGTGTTTAACTTTTTTTTTTCAACAGATGAAATGCATACTTTAACCTGTCAAGTAGTAAAGTTGACTGGAATTGGAGAAGTGGATTTTCTGACCTTTGATCCTATAGCTAAAATGAAAAGGACAGTTAAATATGATGTGCAGGCTGTGGCTGTCATTGTAGTTGTGTTGAAGCTGGTGTTTTTGCTGGATGACAAGCTGGAATGGTAAGTCAGTGGCAGGTGACTTGTTATTGCACTAACTCCAGTTGTTTTGACCCTTGCTTCTGCCAGCTGTTCAGAGTACAGGAGGGTGTGGGTCTGCTGTGCTGTAGCCGTAGGGCTTTCCAGAGTGCAGGAGCCCTGTGCTTTCACAGGGGGATGGGGATCTAGTGTGTTGTAGCCATAGGACTTTCTAGAGAGCACTCACATCTCTTGATCATGCCTGCTTTTGAGTAGCAGCAAGCATTTCTCATCCCAAGGATTTCTGGTTTTTAAAGCATCATACATTGTAAAGAATAATTTGGCACCAAAGCAGGATACCTTTAGGCTCCTGGCACTATATCTCTGAGATTATTTTAGATTATAGAGATACTCTGCAATGTTACCCTCTTGAAAGTAATAAGGAATGAAGACCTTCAGTGTCTTTTTCCTGGGCAGTAATTGCCTCCAATCTTGGTGCTTTCTCTTCAGAATTCAGGGTTAACTGTCCAAGCGGAGTATGGCAGAGCATACCTTTAATCCCAGCACTTGAGAGACAGAGGCAGGGAGATCTCTGAGTGCAGGCTAGCCTCTTCTCCAGAGAGCTCCAGGCCAAATGGGGCTACAGAGTGAGACCCTGCCTCAAAAACGTTAATTAATCACTTAATTAGAATTAGCTGCCCAGACGCATGTCATCTGCTGACGGTGCCTTGTGTGTTGGTCCCCCCAGGTCTTACTCAGATCTCGCTGAAGCGTACAATGAAGAACACAGAGAAGGTACTGGATTTTTTTTTTTAGTCAGATTCAAAGTGGTTGTAAATGATGGATTAAAAAGTAGTTGATATAGAGAAAAAGATGAACAGTCATATATATATGTGTCTGTATGTGCACAAACTGTGCACATGTTTACTTTCTGTATATAGATCTAAATGTAATGTCTATGGCTGCCAGGACGCCCACCTGTTCTGTCGCTGTTGTTCCACACTGCTCACCAGCCAGACTAGACCAGAAACTTCCTCCACAGCTGCCGTGCTGGCCCCTCTCTGAAGTGCTCCTGTTTCATATCCCCACAGCCCTGAGTTCAGACTCAGCATGTGCCTTTTTATTCCCCTGTGAGTGGTGTTCTGCCTGTGCGCCACACCTCTCACTACACACCGGCTCCCCGCCAAAGCCGGAGCTAAGCATGCCGGCCACCACTGCTACCGCCTAGACTCTCCTGGATTATAAGTAACGACCTAAGCACATCTGTCCTCGCTGGACTCCCATGTCTGTAAACTCTGAGATGATTGTCAGGCAAGCATGTTGTAAACCGACGCAAAGCGACTCTGTACTGAACGCAGGGCTTCATCATGGCCTCACCAGCTCTCTCCCACTGAGCTACAGCCTCAGCCTCCTTTTGCTTTTTTATTTTTAAAGACTAGAGCTCAGTAAATTGTCCAGGTTGGTCTGTGTCACTTTGTACTTGACTTAAGGTCCTCCTGCTTCAGCCTCCCAAGTAGCTGGGTTTGAATCTGGTGCTATAATTTCAGTTCATATTTGTTTTTTATCTGATACAGAACAGAGTTTCTAGCCCAAGAATAACTCAGTGCAGTTTTGTGTCTATATGAATTCTTATGTTCGGATGTAGTTCTGTCTGTAGAAGGATTTTTGTTCATTCATTTTAAGAGTTTTGGTTTAATATTCTCAGTTCATTTATTTTTTCATAACATATTTTCCATAACATATGTGAAGTTAACACTTTTTACATCCCAAGCTTACAGGAACACATACATAGGATTGAACTAGATGTCTTCTGATGTTCCTTGAATGTAGAAGTAATGTCAGGAGAATGGGGGTCAGAAAACGCAGAGACGACTTAACTGTTAGCTGTCCTCTGCCCCACTGTTCTCTGGGTAGTCCCCTCACCGCCTCTGGCTGTGTGGTCTGTGAGGCTGTATCATCTGGTTATATTGGCCATTTGAAAAGATCTTATTAGAGGATAATAGACAGTAATCCTGTTTATGCTTGCCATGTCTTGGTCTCTTGTCTCTCTAGCCTGTGTGTCACACGCGCCAGCTCTCCACTCCGTCCACTTTCTTTCCCATGGGCAGGATCTCTGGATTAAGAGTAGGAAGAACATGTATAGGCCCCGAGGAGAACGGGACTCATGTGCCATAGCACCACTCCACACGCCTGTCAATCCTGTGCTTATCAACACAGTGCCTGAGTGTGTTGGAGTCCTACCAGGAGCTAGGCTGTGCACGCTGGGTGTGGGGTGGGGAAGGAGGGACTGGCTGTTTAGCAGCTAGCAAAATGTGTGATCTCTTCTCCAGGAGGCAGCAAGGCCTTCAAAGGTGAGAAGAAATGTGCTAAAAGGAAGTTTCAGGACTGTCTTGTGGGGCCACAACATTGTCACACCTTACAGCAGAGAGGGACGGTGCTTCTGCCCCTCCTCTTCAAGAACTGTCATGTAAATGTTCTACTTAGGAATAAACTCAGATTTGAATAATGTGTGTTTTGATGTGACGGATTCCACTACTGAGCATGCATTTCATTTCTTTCAGACACGCCACAGTTTGATTTCAGAAAATGGTACCAAGTTATGAAGAAAACTTTTGATGAGAAAAGACAAAAATGGGAAGAAGCAAGGGCCAGGTGTGTCCTCTGTCCTCTGTGCCCTGCTCTGTGTCCTCAGCTCCACATCTGTTAGTATGTGCTTGGTAGCATGTGGCCTCTCTGTAGAAATTTTGGTCCTGTGTGTTCAAGTTGGTTTTCCCCCTTGGGGTTGGGATTCCACCTCAGGACTTCACACCTCCTCCTCCCCGCCCCCACCTTTGCTGTCTTAAGTCACTCCTAGTAAACACCTTTGCTTTTAGATTTCCCCGTTGTTGCAGGGCGTGCCTGCGCAGGCCTGTAATCCCAGCACTTGGGAGGCAGAGGCTGGCGGATTTCTGAGTTCGAGGCCAGCCTGGTCCAGGACAGCCAGGACTACACAGAGAAACCCTTGTCTCGAAAAACAAAACAAACAAACAAACAAAAATCCCCATTGTTCTTTCTCTGACCTCTCTCTGCTCTAGGATCTAGCCTGGGTACCACACTGTACTTCACACTTGCATCCGGGCGGGCAGGGTGCACCTGGCCTGCGTGGATGCTCTTCTCCTCCCCTGTGTTTTCTCGAAGCTGGTCCTTTCCTGTGTGTGCAGCCCAGTACTACAGAGATTATAAGTGTTCCCCTGTGGCATGTGTGATTGGAAGGTTTTCCAAAACCAGTGACCTCTGAGAAAACCAGAGGACAGATAGTGGGCTTTTGTCTCTTGTCCCTGGAGCACAGCTCAGGGCTAGGTCCATGACTGTGCATCAGGAAGAGTGTCACTTTAGGGACAGAGTATGAGGTCCCCGTCTTCACAGACTCACTCTGTGACATCACCTGCTTACCCCCGCTCAAGTTCAGTTCATTCATAAACTTCTAAGCATTATCTAACTAGGGAGCACATCTCCACTGATCTCCAGCACAGTTTCATTTCTATTAAAACTGAGTCCCACATGACAGAAGAAAAACCAACATCTCTTTATATAAATTTGCACTAATATTGATGTAATCAAATCATTTTATATCATTTGAGAAAAGGAAGTTTCTAAAGTTGTTTGAAATGGTAAGTTGCTCTAGTTCCCTGCTGAGCAAATTAAAGACGGCTAGCCTTCGTAGACTAGGAAAACATTTTCAAGTTCCAAAGTAAAGCTTTTATTTTTTCCCCTAAACACCAGAGAAACATGTTCAAAGGCAGATAAAGCACCATGGAGAAAAAGTTCCTTGCAAAAAGAGGAGTGACAGGTTTTTGCTAGACAGGCTCAGGGCACAGGAGCGGGGCGGAGAATGCATTCGGACGGGTAAGTGGGCTCAGGCTGTGACGGCCGAGGACGAGGATGGGGTGTGGAGTGTGGGTCCCAGGGCTGGCTGGCGTGCTTCCTCTTCTTTGTTGGGTCCTCCTGGTCTGTAGTAAGATGTGTCCTGGGCACTTGGGGAGTCAGCCTCCTTCTGTGCTGTCAGCTGGGTGACTTCGCTGATCCCGAGGGCTGGGTGTTGCAGGGCCATGCTGTGCAGTCTCCTTGGCTTGCCCCAGCAGGTCACCACCTTACATTTCAGACACTCCCAGTTCATGCTGCAGTGTGAGAGTTGGTTGCATGTCTGAAAGTACTAACATTAGCTACTTTAGGGGAGTGTTTACCAGCAAAAAGGAATGTCTATTTATAAAAACCCTTTTCCCAGGCATTAGACCCAGAGAAGAGGTTGTCTATAGGATCCTGTACCAAAGCCATCCTCTACACAGTGTTAATACACATAGGTGGTGGCAGAGGATCCTGTACCAAAGCCATCCTCTACACAGTGTTGATACACACAGGTGGTGGTGGCTGCCATATAACTGATGTCACTCACTGGCACCTGATGTGTGGGCACAGCGCCCCAGGCATGCTGAACACCTGCTTCATCTCTGCCAACCCATTTTCATATAAATTTTTTATTTTATGCCTTCCTTTCTAAAGATTTTTATCATCTATTATCTATGTATCATCTATCTATCTATCTATCTATCTATCTATCTATCTATCTATCTATCTTAGGTTATTTATTCATTTTACTTGGAATCAAACCCAAGCCTCCCTGTTGCTCTGGTCATCATCTTTCGGGCTGTCAGATGGTCATTAACACATTTTCTGCAGCTAAGCATTCTATACTGCATGAGATTTTGAAAAATACTAGTAAAAACAGTAGTAAAAACAGCTTAGTAGGCTGCCTTGATAGCTGACAGCTTATCACAGGGGTTGAGAAGAATCTGGATGAAAATGTAAAAGCACGTGCAGAAAAACTCATTGCCAGGCTGGGCAAGATGGCACAGCTAGCAAGCATTAGAATATGAGTTCTAATCCCCAGAACCCATGTAAAAGCCAGATATGGTGATAGACATCTGGAATCCCAGCACTGGGGAGACAGAGACAGGAGGATTCCTAGGACTTGCTGGCTGCCCAGTCTAACCTAATGAGCAAGCTCCAGGTCCCCATGAGAGACCCTGCCTCAAAAAGCAAGGTGAAATGGCTCCTAAGATTGACTTTTCACACACACACACACACACACACACACACGCACACGCACACGCACACGCACACGCGCGCGCGCACACACACGTACACACACACACACACACACACACACACACGAGGAAGAGAGGGAGGGAAGATGATTGATAAAACAAAAGGCTTGCTGATCTTTTGGGTTAGGTAAAAATTTCTTTGATATAAAATTAAAAGCATAATACATAAAAGAAAAATTGGTAAATTAGACTTTAGAAGTGAGGATTTTTCCAAAGGTACTTAAGAGGAAATGAAACCCTGGGCTTAGAGAAGGTGGTTGAAAGCGTGGCATAGAGGTACACACCTTTAATCCCAGCGCCGAGAGGCAGAGGCAGTGGGTTTCTATGGGTTCCAGGTCTCATAGTGAACTCCAGGGCAGCTGTTGCTACATAGTGAGACCCTCGTCGTGGGGAGAAAAGCCAAAGAGAGAGAGAGAGAGAGAGAGAGAGAGAGAGAGAGAGAGAGAGAGAGAGAGAGAGAGAGAGAGAGAGAGAGTAGTTACAGATCTACTGAGTATCTGATGAATAGCAGATGGAGGTCTGATGAAAGATTTTTATGTATAAAATATAAAGAATTAATAAAAATAGGAAAACAAGTCAAGTTTTCAAATGAAAAAACTAAAGATGTACAGGTCACACAAGAGACATCTACCATAATTAGAAGAGGGTCTACTTTCTGACTACAGTTGCCCCTGCTAAGTATTGGAGTATGAAATAGTACAGCTACTTTGAAAAGTTCACGTGAAATAAAAATGTATGTTCCTGTAGAAATCCATATAGAAATGTTTGTGGTGACTTTTGCCAGTGACAAGATAAATAACTGGTATGTCCCTGCCATGCAGCCCGCTGAGCGACACCACGCAAAGCCTTCTGATACAGCAGGAGTGTGACTCCTGACATGCCACAGGATGAACGCCCCAGAGGTGCGGTGTGTGTGCGCGTCTACTTCTATAACACTCTCCAGTGGCCGAGCCTATCGGATAAAGATCATGGTTGCCCAAGATCAAGGGTGTGGAGAGGACTGACTACAAAGGGCCTGGCTTTTGGAATGATGGGACTGTTCCGTGTATTAGTCACAGTGCTGATTACACAGCTGCGTGTGACTGCTAATTGGAAGTGTCCCGAAAGAGGTCTCATTACATGTAAATTATACCTTGGTTCTCTTTTCAATCAGTGAAACAAACCATGTCAAAAAGAGGGAAGCATCTAGATAGGGTCTAGCTAGAGTCCCACGGCCTTTGTGGTGTGTCTGTTTGGGAACTTTGTGTACTGTGAAAAGCAGGCAAAGGAAGGCAAACATCTGGAGAAGACTGCATTTCAGGAGGCTGTCCAAACAGTTGGAACATTATAAGCTTCAATTCCCAGCCCATCCTCTTGGGGCGTGGCCTGGGGATGGTAGTAATGCCTCCTTGATTGTGGTGGCTACTTGTTTAGGTCTCCATTATCAAACACCTGTCCAGACCTGTCATTCCAAGAAAAGCTTAACAGTGGGCGTCCCTGAGGACTTGACTATACAGGACACTTGTAAGAAAATAAATAATAATTTTTAAAAGTTATTTTAAATAAAAAATAATAATTAAAAATATAATTTAAAAAATTAACCACAGATCTAAATGACAACCTTGTCGATATTTTAAGTGTGATATAATTTACCTAAACTTAGTTTACACATAATTTACAGGAAGACAGTCTTACATCACCTATATAATCACAATTGTGCTAATTTGAATTTTTTGATGTTTGAGGAAAAAAAATCTCTGTTCTTAAATTGGTTGAAGTGATCATTGTTTCTAAATCAGCCAGGCGGTGGTGGCGCAGGCCTTTAATCCCAGCACTTGGGAGGCAGAGGCAGGCGGATTTCTGAGTTCGAGGCCAGCCTGGTCTACAAAGTGAGTTCCAGGACAACCAGGGCTACACAGAGAAACTCTGTCTCGGAAACAAACAAACAAACAAACAAACAAACAAAAAACATGTTTCTAAATCATGTTACTAAACTATGTTTACATGTATTTTTCTTAACTAACATTTTAAAATTAGGGGAAATTACCAATTATTGAATTTTATAGGTAAATAGAGATATTTGTTTCTGGCTTGCTGCTCCTTAGTGTCTTTTCTAGAAAGTTCTGGTTGTCTCATGAGTACCTGTGAGCCAGGCACTTTGCTGGGCACTAGATGTGCCATATCTCCAGTTGCACAGGGTTTGTCCAGTATTATTTGGTGGTTACTTCTCTTGTTAAGACAGAATCTCATGTAGGCCTGGCTGACCTCAATTCACTGTGTAGCTCAGGCTGGCGTTGAACTCCTCCTCTCGAGTACTGAGGATACAGGGCTGTACCACCACTCTCTGCAGCACATAGCAGCACACAGTATCTTTTTTTTTTTTTTTTTTTTTTAAGATGTAGTCTCACCATGTAGCTCTGGCTGGCCTGACACTCGCCTCTGCATTCTGAGCACTGCGGTAAAAAGCATGTGCCACCTCCAGTGGAAGCCTCCAAATACGATGTGAATTAGTCCTCATAACAGCTCTGTAAAGCAGGAAACAGGACACATGCTAAATGTGCTTGTTGGCTCATGTATTCATCTAGTCCATTATTAATGAATACTTAAGTTGAAAGCCTACTGTGTGCCATCCCATCTATTAACAAGGAACCTAGAACGAGCAGGGACCTCACAAGAAGACCAACAGAATCAACTAACCTGGACCCTGGGGAGGTCCCAGAGACCGGGCCACCAACCAAAGAGCATACAAAGGCTGGACCTAGGCCCCCGACACAGATGTAACAGATGTGCACCTTGGTGGCTATGTGGGTCCCCCAACAACTGAAGTGGGCTTACCCTGACTGTATTGCCTGCCTGTGGATCCTGCTCACCTAGCTGGGCTGGCTACCTTGTCTGGCCTCAGTAGGAGAGGATGTACTTGTGCCAAGATTTGTTTGTGCCCAGGGGGGGCTCGCGCTTCTCTGAGATGAAGGAGAGGGAAGATGGGGGAGGGGCCTCAGAGGGGTGGGGCTGTGATCAGGATATAAAGTGAATGAATAAATAGATAAAGTAATGAAAAGAAAACAAAAGATATATAGCCATAGTGGGTGTTGGGGAATGTAGACATGAATGGGAAGACCTTGACCCCACAGCTTATGGGAGGCATAGAGGCATTAAAATGAAGTGATTACGTTAAATGTCTGGTGTGTGCTCTAGAGGGCATAAAGGAGACAGACAGTTCTAGGCCCGCCATAGTCACTTGGGCTGCTGGGAACATGCAGAAGGTTAGCAGACCCTCTGACTCAGTGTCTTCTTCTGTGCCATGATGTCTTTATTATTTTTTTTTTTTTAGTAGACTGAATCAAGAGTCATTTTACCATGTTTTCTGGAAGGCTCCTCCTTAAGGAAGTGCAGGAGAATGGGAATGAGCTTTTGCAGCTGATGTCCCGCAGCGGCATCCATGGGCAGTATACCAGGGGCTGCCTGGACCCCAAATGGGGTGTGCCACTCCTCACTGCTGGTCGCCCATCAGTGTAGGAAGCCGGATAGCACTTAGCCTTTGTCTGGAGATGGGACGGGGGTGGGGGGGGTGGGGGGATGGCGGGGGTGGGGGGGATGAGGATGGGGAGGACACCCTATGGACCAGATCATCCCAGCACCCCCTCTGCAGTAAGCATGCCTAAATGACCTTCACTCAACAAGATCAGATTCTTAGGTCTGTCTTGCTAGAATCTAGGACTTCCTGTTCTCAGCAGGAAGAAGGTGGTTTCCAGGCACTGGGTACCAGAGAGATGGGTACTCACTGTCTATTTTGTATGGGTTTCTAGAACCAGAGGGCACAGCTCTCAGTGATGAACGTTTGGGGCGAAGAGAAATAGCAATGAGAGTAACGAGCGAGGGAGTGTGTGGTGATGGAAGCGACTCTGCTGTGTTCTGAATAGTGGCTCCTCAAGGGCCCTTGACTCCTACAAGGATCACACCGCTGGCCTGCTCGCTCTGGGCGTTTCTTTCTAGAATGGAAGCACTGAGAGTTGTAGACAAGCACCCAGAGCTGCTGAGTTTCAGGTCCTACCTCTGTCTCTGAGCTCTGGGCACCCACTTCTCATTCTGCTTCACTTCTGTCCTACCTTGTACAGGTATGCTTGGAAAACCAAAAGGCCACTCTACCGTTCACACATTGATAAATCAGTCGCATATAAGAGAAGAGGTGAGTCTGATGGTTTCCTTTCTGTGCCGTGTAGCAGCACTGTTGGGAGGACCAACCCACTCTACACGAAAAGCAAGGGCATACACAGACTTTCCACTCAGTGGGGACACCCTTGTACATATCTTCTTCCTAAGGAGAAATCACATAGAAGTCCATATTCTGGGACCTCGCCTGCTTCTTCATAGCAGAGCTCAATTTCCCTGTAAAACTGAGGTCCTGTATTTCTGTGACCGTGAGAGCTCCGTCAGGATGCCCTGAGATTGGCCTGTGCTTTTTTTAAGACACTATTAAGTAATCTCGTGCCACTGCAGCCTCACTCAGTGCTCCAGCATATGTCACTGCAGTTAGGAAGCCAGCTGGGTGTGAGTGTGCACTCAGGAGGCCAAGGGATGGAGGGAGGAAAGAAGGAAGGGAGGGAGGGAGGGAGGACGCTCCGGGTTGTGAAGCCAGACTGTCCACCACCACCCCTAACGCGATCCATTCCGGCGACTCCAGGCTTTCCTGGAGCACTAACATCTGTCTCTTCCCTCTATCTCCAGAAATGGTGGAGAATCTTCAGAAACAATTCAGTGCCCTGGTTGGTTCAGCAGCTGCGGCTGAAAAGCAGGCCCCTTCAAGTTTTCAGTTCAACTGGACTGAAGAAGGCACTGATAGCCCTTGTTTCCATGGACATAGCCTCCAGAGACTCCTGATAACGAAAGGCCAGTCCTTGATAACCAAGAACTCCCTGTATTGGCTCAGTACCCAGAAGTTCTGCAAAAGGTACGCATGTTTTTAAAACTCCAAAAGCATGAGGCGTGAGCAACTCAGCCTGAAGAGCTCCTGTCTCTTCCTTTTAGAGGTTATAATCTAATTACACCATTTTCCCATCTCCCTCTCACCCTCCAAACCCTCCATATACCTCTTCTTGCTCTTTCAAATTCGCTGCCTTGTTTCTTTTTCTATTAATTGTTACATACATGTATGTGTATACATACATTTGTCTTAATACATAAATACACCCTGCCCTGTCTGTATAATACTATTTGTATGTGTGTTTTCGGGGCTGACCATTTGCTGTCGGGCCAGTTGCTTTTCCCTGGGGAAGTCTGCTCTCCTCCACTCTCAGCAGTCCTTAGTTGCCTGTAGTTCTTTGTGTAGGGCTGAGGCCTCGTGGGCTCCCCATCCACTTAGGCATCTCTATTGTCATTGTCCTTGTTCAGTTCTGGTTTAGGCAGCCATGTGTGTGAGGCACTGTGTGTATAGCTTAAGACATCAGGAGATCCAGTGTCACAGCAAAGTCCTGGTCCTCGGCCTCTTGCAGTCCCTGTCCTCCACTATGTGCTCTGAGTCTCAGGTGCCGGAGTGCCCTGTGGATGTATCCATTCGGACTGGGCGCAACACCTCTGCATTTTGATTGGTTGTGACTCTCTGTAATAGTATCCATCTGTTGCAAAGATAAATTTCCTTGATGATAATGTTGGTGGTGGTCGTGGTGGTGGTAAGGAGGAGAAAGAGGAGGAAGAAGACTACACTTCTCTATGGGCATAAGGACATACGTTTAAGTGTAATTAGGAATTTTGCTTGTTTAGTGTAAGTGGTGACTGTGGGATTTTTCATTCCTTAAAAAAACAAAAACAAACAAACAAACAAACAAACAAACAAAAAAACCAAAATCACCAGGGTTGGAGAGATGTTTTAGTGGGCACCTGTGGTTCTTGCAGAGGACCCAGGTTCTGTCCCCAGCACCCACATGGTCGCTCACAGCCATCTGCAACTGCAGTCCTGGGGATCCGATGTCCTCTTCTGACTTCTGTGGGCATCAGGTGTGCATGTGATCTCTTAAATGAAGGCAAAAATAGTTATGAAATAAATCTAAGATAATAAAATAAAATAACCGCAGGAATTTAGGACCACACACATAACTTGGATCACACTGCTTTAAGTGTTTGGTGTTTATCTGTCTTTAAACTTGACTCTGGACTGTTCAAGCATTTCAAAAGCGGAGACTGAGACAGTGAGCCCTCCTGGGTCCCGCTTAGTGGTCCGGACAGGGGATGGTGTTCTCTTTGTATAACTAAGGAGCTTCAGCAGAGTTCCCAGGTTCCCTTGAACTCAGAACACTGTATAAAGCTAGCTGTATCTGCTGGGGAAGGGGTTTGCAGGGTGGGCAGTGCAGGGCTGCCAGAGCGGCTGAATTACTATTGAAAGATAATGTGCCTTTTCCCTTTCCGTTCTAGCTATTGTAAACACGTGACAACTTATGAAGAATCAAATTTTTCCTTGAGTTACCAGTTTATACTAAACATCTTCTCCTTCTTACTGAGAATAAAGACCTCTGCTCTCCATGAAGAAGTGAGCTTACTTGAAAAGAAACTTTTTGAAAAAAAATACAATGAATCAAAGAAGAGCTCAAGGTCCAAGAAAGTAAGGAGACATTAAGAAGCCAGGGAGGGGCTTGCTCGAAAGGTGCTCTTAGGATAATGGTGCCTCGGTGCTGTGTTCCAGGGACTGTGTGAAGTCTATTGTTGAACAGGCATATACTTTGACGTGTGTATTTATATGCATTGTAAAATAGGTGAGCTTTGAATTATTTTCATAAATACTTTTTTCAGAAAATTAAAATATTATGTAAATGACACCTGGAAACTTGTATTCATTGTATTTTAAAGTTAAACTTTGTTTTTACACTTTCTCTTTCCAAGATGGAAACTAGCTATGTAGTTTAGGCTTAGAACTGGCTAGCCTGGAACTCACTATTGTAGCCCAGGCTGGCCTCAATACATATCCATCTTAAATCTGGGATTATAAGCATGCACCAATGTGATTGGCTTTGAGTTTTTACTTTCTTAGATTATTCCTTACTTTTTATAAACTTAATCCCAGATTGACCAAAGGTCTAAACAACATAGTCATCTACTTACACATATGTGTAAGTATTCTGAGGAAATAGTATGGATGCCTTGATGACCCTAGGGTTGGGGAAAACCTTCTAAGTATATCTCAAACTAGAAGGCAGAAGAGAAGGTAAGCAGCACCACCACAGCACACAGCAACCTGAGTGACGTGCTGAGCGTGCTGTGGACAGAGGAACAGTTTATTTAACGTAGCAAAGGTGCTTGCAAAGCAATAGGCAAAAGACTAAGGAGATCTAGAGGCCAAGCCAGAAGGACATGAAGTGCTGTCCCACATAATGGACTGGCGGGTGTTTTAGAGAAGTGTAGACTGGGGAGGACATTGGGAAGTCGCCATTCCTGCTCAGAGTCCATGTTCTCAGTGCACACTGAGAGCTGCCACGTTCTGGTCACAATCTGGGCATCAGAGGTCCAGCACCAAGCAACTTCCTGCTTTAAAAGTCATGTGATCTACTTGGGAACTGATCGAAAGTCAGTCTGTCTTATGGAGAATTGAATCAGGCAGGAAACAGTGGGGGTAACCGTGATAAGAAGACGTACCCTACAAAGCATGGCTAAGGAGGACCTTCTAGGAGGTAACATTCGAGCAGAGACCAACTAGCATGAAGTGCAGCATAGGGAACAGGCTGGGCTCCCAGGAAGGTCATTCTGCAGTGACAGGAGGAGAGAGAGTACAGCCGATGGGATAGAAGATGGGGCGCGCCATCCAACCGTCGTGGGAACTGCGGGTTCATCCTGCATTTGCCACAAGAAGCTTTGGGGGAATATCAACAAATGCCTAAGTAAATTGTTTTGCACTTGCTGAGTTTCAGGTTTTGATTTGGCAATCAGTAATGAATCCTGACTTTTGTAAACAAATGCTTTTTGGCATCTCTGAGGGGAATCCCATGGTCTCATTATAGTTAATTAAAGTAGAAGTTTACATTGACTGATTTTCAAATGTTAAACCAACCTTTTATTCCAAGAATATCCCTCACCTGGCCCTAATCCAACATCTGTTTTATACATTAAGCCTAATTTATGGAATATATGTTTTTAAATTTGTTTAAGACAACATTTTGATATGTAGCCTGAGATAGCCGTGACTCAATTCTCCTGAGCCTCCTAAGCAAGCTGGCCATTAGAGGCATAGCTAATATGCTAAAATTTTGTTAGTAAATCTTTGTTCTCTGTTCATGAGGGACATTCTGGAGTTTTCTTTTGTTTGGTCTTAGATTTCTTGAGATCTCGGCATGTTTCCATCACTCAGAGAAGTGAGTTCAGCTTCCATCAGTTGGACTGTGATAGTCCTCAGCTCTGACCTAATCAATAGGAGTTAGACCCAAGATGGCCACGTGGCACAGTCTGGAAGCACTGGGCCTCCTCGCCTCATAATCAAGTGCACTGACCCTTGGGCACAGGGGTTTGGGGTCTGGAGTAGCATGTGTCATCCCAAACCTAAGGGACCAATCCACTCAGCCTCAGAAATGTAGAGTTTTCAAAGCTGATGATGCAAGCTTCCATGCAGCAAAGACCCCGACTCTCCTGCAGTCCAATCTCCCCAATGGATTCTGACCATTTTAGTTAGCGTTTTAGTTCACAGGCACAGCCATGTGCACTGGGATGACGAAGACGCTTCCTCTGCAGAATCCCACATGCCACTGGCTACTCTTCATAACCTCCCCACCCTCCCCACCCTGAAATACAAGTGTTCTTCTGTAGTTGAAGGCTTGGCATTTCCCTTAAAAAAAGAATGCCTTCCTACAGCGCTGGCTTCCATGCTCAGGAGCAGTGGGCGTTACCATGGGAGTGCAGTGCCGGCTCAGGTGGGTGAAGAGCCTCATCCCCTAAGGGCAGCTTCGGAGGGCATGCCGCGAGCCTGTCTGCCATCGACACGTGGTAGAGGAACCACTTCAAAAGCTGAGATGGAGATGGAGAGCCCAGGCCCCAGCCCCTGCCTCCACAGCCCACAGATGGTGAGCTCCACCACAGCCCCGGTTACTGGCACGTACTCAACTGTGTAGACACAGAAAGACACTGGGAAGGGGCTCTGCCCCCAGATCTCCCAGAAGACTCTGAGCAGAGTTCCTAAGCATGGCTGCTGTAAACGTTGCAAGAAGTGCTTGAGTGTTGCAGCTAATTAATAGTGGAGATTTTTTTATTCCATTAGCTGGTGAGATTGTTTAGTTTGGGGGTTGTTTGTTTGTTTGTTTGTTTGTTTAACTTAAAATGCCTCTGAGTTCTTGAAAGCTGAATAAACCCACACAGTTCAGTCTCTCACAAAACACAGTCAAGTGGTTCTTACTGTGTGTTCCATTGTTTGCTGGCCTGCGGTGTGCCCGGTTGACCTGCTAACACCGGTGGCCAGGAAGATTCAGGAAACGAACAGCCCGCGTCTGGGCCCACTGGCACTCAGATAGAATAAACTCATGTCAGCACTGCTGCTCACATTAACTGCATCATGTGATTCAGCATTACATAAAATAAGAAAGACCGTCAGTCTCTTAACATAAAGGCTCCTGGGATTGGACTGGGGATATGGCTTGATGGTGGGCGTTCCTGCTGCACAAACTCGAGGTCCTGAGTTCGGATCCCCAGTGTCCAGGTAACAGCCTAGCCTGCAGCACACAGCTGTGACCCTAACACTGGACAGGTGGTTCCCCAGGGCTCACTGCCTTGCCTGTCTACATACACCAGAGGGGAGGCGGGCAGGGAAGAGAGAGCTTCCTAAATCCTAGGGGAAAAAAAAAACTAACCCCAATGCTAGAAGCAGCAGGAGAGTGGAAGATGTTTGTAATTTTCTTTTCTTAGAAATTCACACCAGAAAAGTCTTTCTGGAAAGGCCTCTGTCTGTTGGAGCACTCTGTCCCCTCCCTCCGTGCCCAGTGCAGCTGCTTCTGTGGCTTGGTTTCAGTGGCCCCTCTCCTCCAGCTGATGTGCTTCCCACCGTGCAGTCCTGACCGTGGAAGGGTGCTCAGAGGAGGACTATCCCCAGAGTCCTGCTCCTGCTGCTCAGCCAGCAGGTGGGCCTGAGTGTCCCCTGCACATGCCCCGTGTGTCTCTGCCTTCCCAGGACCTGCAGCGGGCACCTCCCCTGGCGCCTCGCACTGCACCGGCATCCCAGGACCTGCAGCGGGCACCTCCCCTGGCGCCTCGCACTGCACCCGCATCCCTGACTTTGCTCCTGGGCCTTTCTTGGCACCTGAACATTCCTGTCTTTGATTTATTCAGTACCTACAGTACATCCTGCTTGGCACATTTAGCACTGTCTGTTTGCCTGTGCCCTCCTGTACAAGGTCATTTCTTGAGGCACCTTAGAGAGCCCTATAGCTGGTAGATGCTCCAACCGTGTAATGACTAAAGAGGGCCATTGCTAACTGCTCCTCACCCCCTCAGTTGCTGCAGGGCACTTGGCTTGTTTAATGAACAGACTCAGCTGTGTCCTTTCAAGCATTGGTTTGGAATTGCTCAGAGCTCTTTAAGAGACAGAGAAACTGGTATTGCTTTCATGGCCATCAAAAAGCTGTTTCCCACTTAGTGTTCCAAGGTCCCACTCGTGAGACCGCTCGGCCTTCTACCTATTCTGACATGGCACCACATTATTTTATACTTGGCCTCTTAACCACAGTGACGTGGCTCCCTTTATTTTACGAGTGGGGCTGTTGAGACACTGAGTTCATTGATTGCTTAGGATCAAACAGGAAGCCAAAGAACCAAGATCTGATCACAGGCAGCCTGGCTCCAGAGTCCTTGGACTGCATTTACTCACAGAGCTGCCTTTCTCATCTGGGGGTGGTGTGGATAAGAACACTGGCCTCCATCTACGGAAATCCTCAGGACCTCGCCCACCTTCACCCCGAACCTGGGCTCCCTCAGGTGTCCCCTGCCTCCTACTTGTAGCTATAACGCTAGCCTTCCGGGCCTGTGGCACCAATCTCAGCCCCACAGTGCCACTGCCCAGTGCAGACAGACACTCCGCCACTCTTCAAGGGGGATTGCAAAACCTCCCATCTCTTCAGGCATTTATCATACCTCAGCCTGCAATTTTCCGAAAATAGATTTACTAGCTCTCTGGGGCTCCAGATCCTCTGATGGCTCCTTGCTGTCTAGAGGCCCAATGGCTTGTCACTGGACCATGGCTCCTGCACCCGCTTTCCCTCTCCTGCCTCATGGGCTTGCTCAGCTCAGGCAAGCCATGACATCTCATCGCCCTAGGCTCTTGCCAGGGCTAGAGTGGCTGTCAGGCTTGGACAACATTCTCCTTCTCCCAGAAGAATACTCTTCCTCCCGAACACCCTTCCTAGATGTCATCCCCAGCCAGCCTTCCCCACCGCAGCTCCCCGGGGAGAGCACACACATGGTCAACGAATAGATGACGTCTGTGCAGTATGTGGCTCTCTAGAGCGAGCGCCTGGAGAGTGAGGGTCAGGTCAGCTGTGCACACAGAAGTCCAGGGCCACAGACCAGGTAGGTCAAGTCAGCACGTGATCCCCGCAGCTCTGAGGGCTAAGAAACTCAAGACCTTGTATGAGAAAGAACTAGAACTCCTAAGAGTACAGGCAGCCTTTAAAGGTGTGCGCCAGGGACACACCACACATTTAAGTCAAAAGGGACTCTAGTAATTAAGAGTGCGGTGCTCTTCCAGAGGACCTGGGTTCGATTCCTAACCTCCCGCATGGCTGCTCACAACTATATGTCACTCAGCAGTTTCAACATCTCTACCAGAAAGCCCTAAGGGGGCGTACTTAGACACCCTCTTCTAGCCTCTGTGGGCACCAGGCATACAAGTGGTGCACAGACATACCTGCAAGACGTCACTACTGACAAAATGATTAAGTTTTTTTTTAAAGAGGATTAAAGCACGTCTAAGCCGAACGTCGCTGGGTGAGCCCCCTGGTCCGAAGCAGCAGCACAACCCCTGTTCACGCTTCGCTCAGACCGAGCGCTGTCCGCTCCCAGGCAGCCTTCGCCCGGTTCCTCGAGCAGGCCTCTCCTCGCTGATGCCCATGCTGAGTGCCCTCCACTTCCCACCCCCCACCCCCAACCGTAGCTCATGATCCCAGTGAGTGGCATCCACAGATGTCACTCAGTATCCCAGACACCGGGCTGGGATCCACGGTCCAGAGAGGACGTATAAAATTGAAAGCAAAAACGTGTGATTGTCAAGCAAAGGAGCTTGTCGGTGCAGGGAAATGACCGTAAGAACTGAGTCACTGGAGCATGGACCTTGAGCCACCTGGGCCATCTGATTCATCGGACCCTTGCTGGTTCTCCTCCTGCAAAGCAAGGCTGTCCCCCTGCCCCTCGCAGGAAGACGCACGTGATGCTCCAACGATTTCAGATAGATATGTACTCTTTGTTTTCATTAATTTATTCTCTCATATACTACTGCGGTTCCCCGCCCTCCTCTCCACCCGGTCCCTCCCCCTCCCACTGCTTCCCTCCTCATCCACTCCTCTGTCTCCCTTAGAAAAGGGCAGGTCTCCCAGGGACATCAATCAAATTTGGCATGGACATGTTTTTTGTATGAGATCTCGGGCTGCTACTTCAAGAAGTAAAGTGGCCATGTGGACCAGCAAGCACGGTTCGGCTCTCAGAGCCCATCTGGGAGTTTTCTTCAAGTGCCACAGAATCCTATGGCTACGCCCATTCACTGTTAGTCACAGGTCAGAGGGCTTTCTGGAGGTGAAGGCCTGTGCTTCTGAGCCTAGGGCTTTCTGGTAGAGATGTTGCAACTGCTGAGCCCTTGCTGGGATGATCAATTGACAGCGAAGCCACAGCAAAAGAATGTGAGGTATCCTGGTTCTCGTAGTTGCCAGCAAGCGGGTGACGCCCTATCCCACGGAGCCATTTCTCCATTCACAAACAGCAGCACAGCTGACTGCTTGGGTGACTGCAGGCTGGATGAAGTCCCAGGTACCTGACAAGACGCACCCTAGATTAGTAGACCTGGCAATGGCAGGCAGGGTGGGGGAGGGGGGAAGTCTCCTGCAAGCATGCTCACGACAACTGTCACGTTTGAAAGTAGAGCGTACGATGGCAAAACTGAATACAGTCCCGAGAGTGAGTGGTCTCAAGGTTCGAGACGGCTTAGGCAACCACAGAGCCAGATGCCGTCACTAGGAAGGACCAGTTGTTGAGGGTGTCCAGGCTGCTCTACAATGGGGGCCCTGGGTTAATCTTGGAATCTCGAGGCAGAAACATCAAAACCTTAGGAACAAGAGGTGTACACCCCACTCTGAACCTATCTCTCAACAGCAACTTCTCTGTCTCCGAGAGATGGCCTCAAACTACCTCCAAAAGCTTTAAGGATCAGAGGCTCTCGGGTGTGTCTGCTCGGGGATACTTGATACTCCCCGAGGAGGACCAATGTCATTACTGTCCTGAATACCAATGACTACTGATGCTAATATGCTTGACAGTTTTTTTAAAAAATGAGGTAAAGTTTCTGTCCTCTAAATAGCTTGTGCTAGGATAAGGAAAATTCCAGAAGGTTGTAAGTTCAGTATTTATTAAGCTCCTGTATGCGCCTGGAACTGTATGGGACACCTAACTTTTCTTTCTTTTTCTTTGTGCAAGTCTTACTGTACCTCTCAGACTAGCACTGACCTGCTAAACCTTTGGACATGATGGGACTACAGGTATGTCCCACTATGTGCAATTTGTGATATTTTTCTTTTAAAACTAGCAAAAGTCTTTAATAGTAATAGTAACTGTTCTCAGGGCACTCAAAGGTGAAGCAGCTCCCTACAGCCCAGGCTGGAGGGGGCTGGGAGAGCCAAACCCCGCTGCCTCCCACACCCTGTTCCCGGGAGTGGAAAGTCCTTCATCTCGGGCTGGCAGAGGCCTGAGATGGTAAGCTGGGTGGGGCAGGTGGAGAGCTGGCACAGAGGCTCTGCCCTTCTTACTGAGCTGCTTGAGATGTCCCTTCCTCGCCAACCTTTCCATCACGCCTAAAATCACCGAAGGCGGTGAGCCCCACCAATGGCGGCCGGCGGCAGTGCGGTGGTATTCCCAAGGACTCCGTACATAGGTTCCTGCTCCTACAGTGTGTGTGGTGTTGGACTGCAGAAAGCATACTAGGGAAACCGAATGCCAGTCCTGGCCCTTTCTGGACAGGCTCTACTATTGTGCTACACTCCCACTCGCTCAGGATCTCTAGAGAAGATAGAAACCATCTTTAAATGCCCGTGTGCCAGGGCCTTGTGCCATGTGCCAATGGGAGATTTTTTTTTAAGTTTAATTGTATCTTTATTAATGTTCAAAGCTAGCGCAGAGTAATGGGTTTCATCGTGGCGTTTTCATATGTCGTGTCATTTGTCCTTCAGTGCCTGCTCCCCTCTACTGTCCCTCCCTCTGGATCACCCCCTTCTCCCAAATAGCCTCACTTCCGCCCTGATGTCACAGTCTCTCACACACACCCTCCACTGTGGGGAGGTCTCAAAGTCCCACAGCATTCCAGCTAACTCCACAGCACCCAAAACTGCTTCCCTCACGTTCCAAATGGAGACTGAGGCCCATGAGGGGCGCAGGCTGCTCAAGGCAAGAAGGAGATGCTGACCTAGGATTTGAATCCTGGTCTCCCGGAGTCGTGTGGGACTGACCTGAGGAGAGAGCAGAGCGGCCTGAGCTGTGGTCTGATGAGGGACAGTGAGCAGAGCCCCTGGGAGTAATTCTAATGGCACAGCAGGTTGGCCTTTAAAGCCACAGAAAGATGCTAAAACTCAACACAGGCCCAGAGAACACAGTAATGAGCATACCGTGTGTTGGACGCTTTCCACTGGGGTGTCAATTAGGAAACGTGTTGGGGGCAGATGGGAAGGGAACTACAATGGCCAGGGTGTTTCTGGTCACAGCAGCCGCTCGTATAGCCCTGGGACACAGGGATGGAACACCGTACAGCAGTTTTCTTTTACTGAGGCCCAAAGAAACTGTGTTGTGAGCAAACTCGCTAACCAGGAGGAGCATCTGTGCCAAGACCCTCTCAATGTGCAGCCAACCTTGACACATTGTCTTCAGACTTCATTGTTCCCACACGATCTGCACTGGAGTGGGGGTTGAGGGACCCAATGAGTCCCTTACTCTGACACCCAACTCTTAGGACACAACCCTCTTTTCAAAACAGTGCCATTGACTGGGTGTGGTGTGACATTTCCATAGACCCAGCTCTTGGGGGAGCCTATGACAGGAGAATCCTGAGTTTTAGGGGTATACAGTGAGACCCTATCTAAAAAGCAAGCCACAGCAGGGCAGTAGTGCATGCCTTTGATCCCAGCACTGGGGAGGCAGAGGCAGGTGGATCTCTATGAGTCCAAGGTCAGCCTGGTCTACAAAGTGAGTGAGTTCAAAAAAAAAAAAAAAAAAAAAAAAAAAAAAAAAACGAGGAAAAAAAAGCAACAAGCACATCTCCACAAAATAAATAGAAGGACACGACAGCTGGGTGTATTGCTACATGCCTGGACTCAGCTTCAGAAGCCTAAGGGGGAAAGATTGAGACCAGTCAGGGCCATACAATCATCAGATTCTATCTCAGAAAAACAAAGCAGAAACCAAGAGCGCTATCCCATTCTTAAGTTTAAGAAGGCCCTCCAAAGAGATAAGCCCCACTCCTAACTAAAAAACAGTAAGATAGTGTTTTCATCTCAATCTCTGACAATGCCTGGTACTGATACAGTCATAGCCTGGGCCAGTTTGAGCGGCTACCTGTCTAAAAGGCACAGCCTTTTGGGAAAAAGTCTGTAAAGATCCCAAACATTCCACCTGTGGGCTGCTGTGAGCCAGATCAAGGGCAGGGGAGCTTTGCTGCACAGGCCTGCAGATCTGAGTTTCATCCCGGAACCCAAATAAAGGCGGAAGGAGAGAGCTGACTCCATGATGTCGTCCTCTGACCGCCATATGTACACCTTAGCACATACACACACACACACACACACACACACACATCATGTGCACACATGTAAAAGAGTAAAAATGATCATTTTAAAGCTGCAACTCCAATTCTAGGAATCTATCCTATGACCATACTCGGCCTAGCATGAAAGAATGTACTCGGGAGGACATTTAATTGTGAATATTTGTGATTGTGAAAAGCTAAGGGAAAACTTACTGCTCACCATTAGCCTCTGTCACACACCAAATCAAAGAAATACAGGTTTCACCGTAATGACATGAAAACTGTGGAAACCATAAGAAGTGATAAGTTGTCTTATCGAAAACCGTATATGCTTGCAATCACATAGAGAAATCTGGAAATAGACACACAATAGTTACCCATTCTCTCAGGGCATGGGGACGGTGGGTGCAGGGGCCCGATTAACTCCAGCTCTTCTGTATTGCTTATATGTCTTTCTTCCCTTCCTTAGTTGTTTCTTAGTTTATTTACCTTGACCTGTGAGTACATATTACTTTCCATGAGTAGAAATAATGTTAACGTATGAATAAGGGCCTTCAGGATGGCTCAGTGGGTGTGGGAGCTTGTCGCCAAGCCTGCGGATCTGAGTTCGATCCCTGGAGCCCATATGATGGGAGGAGAGCACCGACTCCCACAAGTGCTCCTTTCATCGACACACACATGCTGTGGCTATGCTCCCACATATACTCACCAAATACATACGTGTAAATAATTTGTAGCAAAAACAAAGACGCAATGCTAACACCTTGCAGATGTGGACCTGAATTTCAGTGTGTATTAGAAATAAAATAATCCTATCGTGAAGTTTACCTATTTTTTTTTCAGTGTTTGTTTTGTTACAGGGTCTCCTGTAGTGAGTCTCCAGGCTGGCCTGAGACTCACTATATAGATGAGGACAGCTGCTTCCACCTCCCAAGTGCTGGAACTACCAATGTACACCACCATACCTAAGTCCTATTTTTTAAAATTACTATAGCTATGATCTAATACCAGTGGGCCTTCCTGTTCTGTTTCTGATTTTACGGCTTAGCCTGTCTTCATCGGTCCTGTATATTTGGGACCTACCATGTGTCAGACGTTGAACCCAAAGGACCAGTGCTCCTCGATGTCCTCTATACTAGGGGGTCATTTAACTTAGCCCCACAGGTAGGCCAAAGGGACTAGAATCTGGGGCCCTGGAGACCTACAGAAAACTATGCCGTTCACTAACTGTCTCCAGGACATTTTCCATGTACACGGCAGTGCTGGGGACCAGGCACTGACAGAGCAATGCCCTCTCTGGGAGCTCACATAAGATCTCAGACATGGAAAACAGGGCATGGCGACTGTGCTGGGACTAAGCTGCTGGCATTGTGGACGGCTCCCTGGGCCAAGGCTCGGGAAGGCCAGCACGGGGAGTGGAAGCACTCTGAAGTCTGTGGTGCCTGAGTGAAGTGATGTCTGCCAACCTCCAGGGTAGCATCTGACGTGGGAAGGGAAGGCTTTATTGGGAGTGACATGGGATTGTGCTTTAGGAAGGGCCACCCTGGCAAGAGTCTGTGTGGGTGTGCATTGGTGCCCATGTGTGTTGCATACATGCACATGTGTGTGTATACACACACATATAATTTTCTTAAAATTTGAAACTATCAAGTAAAGAAAGAACAGGCCCCAGGCCCCAGAGTTGCACTAGGGCTGAGCACAGAGGCTGGAAACAGCTCTGAGCATCATGGCTGTGGCTACTGACTGGGGCACTAGCGCCTCAGAGAACTGAGAGCCCAGGGTGGGGAGGTGAGAGGCAGCTAGCACAGGACAAAGGCACGGTCAGCCCTTGGCACGTACCCCCCTGCCTCCCCGGTCCGCCATCTCTCACTGGCCCTGGCTTCATTCTCCTCCCAGCTCCCCTGCCTGCCCTTCCTCCCCTCCTGGCTCCTCTCCCTCTGTGCCTTTGATGTTGGAGGCCCCAGGACTCAGGACCATTGCATCTCAGATGCTCCTCCCTGCCTTGGGGCCTGAGCCATTTCAAGGCTTTGAGTTCTGCCCTGGGGATGACCATGCCCAGAGGTCAAATTTTGGTCCAGATATCCCCCCCCCCCTGCACTCCAGACTAGTATCCATCTGCATGACTCATGTACTCAGAAGAAAAAAGAACTTTAAACTTAGCACATCCTAAGCAGGACCCTTGCCCGCTTATAAACTGCTATGTCTGCTGCCCCTCACCACCTCAGGGGACAATGGTCATTCTATCCAGCTGCTCAGCTGAAAACCCCTGGTCATTCTTAACAAGAATGACTTTTTGTTTGTTTGTTTGTTTGTTTGGTTGGTTGGTTGGTTGGTTGTCAAAGTTTCACTTTGGGACTGGCCTGAAACTGGAGAACCTCCTGCCTCAACTTGTGAGTCCTTGGATTGTGGGCACACTATCTATCAGAGACACTCTCTAACCTGCCTTTTGGGTCTCAGAGAATCCTGTTAGTTTGAACATAAAGGCATCTAGAATTCAAACCCTTCTCAGAGTTCTGTCACCCCAGGTCATGCTTCTGGCTATGATTTATCTTTTGCTTGTATTTTTGAAATTACCTCCTACAGATTGATTCCCTACCATTCAGTGGCCAGCTTATTTTAAAACACAAGTGATGTCTGTCTATGCCCTACCCCAAGCCCTTCAAAGCTTCCTCACTCAAGACCTTACCGAAACCTGTGGAGGCTCTACAGTCCGCACCTGTGCCCGGTTACTCTGGCCACACTGCTCTCTAGCTCAGCAGTGGACACGCTGATGTTCCCTCTATGTAGGGCCACGACTGTGCCTTCACCCTTACGAAGTACGTTGGCTGCCCATCCCTCACCATCTTCAAGTCCAGAGAGCTCCACTCTCCTTTCCCCATCCACCTGCAAAGATTGCCATCTCTCGGCACACCAAACTATGATGCTCTAGGAAGCAGGAAAATTTGCCTGCTCTGTCTCTGCCTTGTCCTCTGTGTCTAGGACCCTGTCTATACTGTAGTAGGGCCTGGGGCTGAGGTTAAAAAAGCAGACCCATTGGAGAGGGGGAAAAATTTTAAAAAAGGGGGGGGGCATAAGAAAAAGGAGGAAAAGGTGGAAGCCAATCTGGAGCTGGCCAAACAGAAAGACCACACAGGTAGAAGAAGCTAGGAGTTGAGGATGGTAAAGCCCAAATGCAGCTCTGAGCAGATAAAGAGCCAAGCAAGAACAGGTGCCCTCAGGAGGTTGGTGGAGACCCCCGGAGCTTGGGAAGGCGGCTTAGAGTGATGCTCTTGACACTTGGTAGGTACCCAATAAACAGGGATTGCTGGCCTGGGAAACATGAGTTACTAAGGAGCTGTGCAGACTTGCGACTGTCACACAGTGGACACTGAGGGATGAACCAGAAGGAAACCTCCAAACCTGCACATCTGCAAAGAAATTCCCTAGGTATTGCCGAGGCAGAGGCCTTGGGGCCGGGGAACTGACCGCGAGCGAGAACTGGAAGGTGAGACGCGCCCACGCGGGTGCGCGCCGAAGCCTCTCGGCGCCAGCGGCACTACGGGACGGCGCCACCGGGGCCAGCCGCGCGCAAGCTCCCCAGCGCCGCCGAGCACCGCCGAGCACCGCGTGGCCCCCGCCCTCCGGTCCGGCCCTCAGGCTCCGCCCCAGAGCTCCATCTCACCAATCAAGAGAAGCTCCCCGCCTCTCAGTTCCAGAAGCCCCGCCCCGGGCCGGCGCGCCGCCAGCCAATGGGAGGCCGAGCCCAGCGCCCAGTGCGCGCAGCCCGCGCCGAGCCGGCTCAGAGCGAGAAAAGCGAACCCAACCCGTCGGGGCCGCCGCTCCGGACCCACCGCCTGCCGTCGCGCGCCGCCCGCCGCCGCCTCCTCCCCCCGGATCGGGTGTACTGTCCCAACCCGAAAGTCCAGTTCTGCGGCCCGGCAACGGCGAGCGAGCGCGATGACACAGGAGTACGACAAGTGAGTGAGGCGCGGGCGCGAGTCCGGCCAGGGCCCGGGGGCCACCGCACCTGCCGCCGCGACGGCGCGGGTTCCCGGAGCTGCAAGGCCGAGCTGGGCGGGGCGGGAGCGGGGGGCGGGGGGGACACCTGACCTGCCGTCGGAGGGCTCCGGGGTCCGACGCTCATGGACCGGTGGGGACCGGTGGACCCCGGGCAGCCTGCTGTCACCTGCCGAGCGGCCGGAGTGAGAGATCTAGGGGAAGGTTGAAGTGTCCGCTGCCCGCGCGTTTTCTTCGCTGCGGCTGCTGTGTGAGAAATCTGCTGTGGGTGTTCTTGGGCCCTTGCATCACCGACGGTAATTACAGAAGACTATTTTTACCGTTTGGGAATATCAAGAAAGGAAGAAACTGCAAGCAGGGTGATAAAGCTAGAGACTACTCTCGAATCGGGGTTGCTTTTTTTGGAGTTTGGGACATAAGAAAGTAGTGAGAAATGTTCACTGATGATGTAAGAGGTGATCAGACGTTGGCAGGACCTGGGGGGGGGGGCGGGGAGTTCTCAATTGTACTCGCAAGTTTTCTATAAATATGAAGATGTTCTGAAAGATCGAGTCTGTCTTATCTCGGCTCAGTAAATCTGGAGTGGAGAATTGGTTTCATAGTTAAGGGTAGATTTTTTTTCTCATGCTTGTTTTCTGAAGGAGGTTAGCCGAGTGTGGAATCAGCAAGAGAGATTAATCTTGTCTTGTAGAAAATGAAGTTCAGTTAGTGCTCGGCTCTCCTTTTAGAATCCTGACCCATAACTCTTGAAGGTCTGAGGCTCACTTGGAAACACCCATGAACCTGCAGGGCTGGAGCAATAACTTGATGGGCTTGAAGAAGTGGGCTACAATTGTTTCTGTGTTTATTTCTCTACTTACTTACTAGGCAAAAGTCCCTGCGCCAGCCTCTTGGCCTTAGGCATACTTTGGAAATATAAAATGCCTTCAGGGTAATTGCAGACATAAAGCCACTTGGAAAATATTTATTTTCTGATGCTTGTACCAATGTTGGATGGGAGAGGAGAAGAGAAGCTTGAAAAACTAGCATTACGACTGTGAAGGAGCCAACTGCTGTCAGAGTCTTCTGGAAGTGGCTATTAGGTTATTAATAATAGCTCAGCAGTACACCAGGGACTCTCACCAGGGAACCACAATCTCTCTGTGGGCCTCAGGACCCAAAGACTTGGAGGGGTGGGGGGATGCCAAGTTGTGTGTTTCTTTCTTCGGGTAAAACTTGAGATTTGTAAAGATAAGTTTTCTCGATTTTTTTTTTTATATTTCAAAATAATAAGCTACCTCCAGATGTAACTCCTTAGAATCATCCTGTCCCTCCCCCTTTTCAAAGATCTCCTTTTTTTTCTTCTTCTTCTTCTAAATCTCTGTTTTTGAAGGGTTTGGGTGACTGCCAAGCCCAACCTTTGTTGATTCCTTGAGAAGATAATCAGACTTTCTCCACTCACTTTTAGAAAAGGTAGGTCACCTCTAGGCCATTTACACATTTCGCTCGTGTGTTGCAACGAGAACTGGGCCTGGACAGCCATAATTCAGATAAGTTCCAGACACCTTCGCTCTTGCTCCCTCGCACACAAAAAAGCACTGCCTCGTCTTGCTAAAGTCAATGTTCCGTGTTTTCTTTCTATTGACTTATTAAATAGGACCAGCGGAGCAGTTGTTGAGACTGTTGACAGTTCCAGTTTTTGGAAGCAGTAGTGTTTGCTCGAATCATTTCAATTAAATCTCCTGTAAAGTGCCCCTAAAATCACCATTCATTTTCTGAATTTTTCCCACAAACTGCGCTGTTAATGTGAAATAGTCCTTGCCTGGTGTGAAAAACTAATAAAGATTTTATTTATTTTTGGGGGGGGAAGGGAGCACTGGGGATTAAGCCCAGGAAGCCCCCTAACCTGGAGCAGAGAAGTCACATGCACAACACCTTAGCTATGCCATGAATCCTAAAGCCTGGGAAAGGGTCGGTTTGTTTTGTTTTGTTTTTTTTTACATTTTATTTATTTTATTTTATGAGTTTGTGTTGGCACTCTCCTCACCCTCCCAACATTCTCATTCTCTCTCTCTCTCTCTCTCTCTCTCTCTCTCTCTCTCACTCTCACTTACACACACACACACACACACACACACACAGAGGACAACTTGTAGCAAGTCCTTTCAATCTACCGTGTGGGTTTTGGAAATTTAACTCAGATACCTTCATCAACTAAACCATCTTACCAGCCAATGAAGATTTTAAAGTAATTAATTTGCCGTGTGTGTGTGTGTGTGTGTGTGTGTGTGTGTGTCTTTAACATTCAGAGGGCAACTTGAAGGAGTCTGTCCTCTTCTTCCACTGTAGGTCCCAGGGATGGACCTTCAGGTCCCCAGACTCATGAGCAAGTGCCTTTACCCCCTGAGCCCTCTTCCCCGGGGCCGTGTAAAGCTTTTGGAATCGTATCTGTCCACTGTTTTTGGAAAGGCTGAGTTCCATTCTGTGCCTTCGTTTGTTGTGGGCTAAGTGTTTATCTCTGAGATGAGCCGTCCACTCCCCTGCCAGGTGATTATGCTGCTTTATTGATTTATACTCCCCTTTGGCTGCACTCCAGGCTCCTTCTGCTGGTAACAGTAGTCTTCTAACTTTCTCATATACCCTGAAGGACTAAGTGAAATGTCCCTTTTGCTTTCCGTCCCTTCTTCCTGCCCCTGTTTCTCGGAAGGAGCTGTATAAAGTCATGGCTTCGGCTGGGGAAGGAGGAAGTCACATAGAGTAGCGGGCTTGAGTGTGACTGAACAGTATCCATGCCTCACTGTATCCCGCGTGTGCGGTTATAAATATTTAAATAGTCCTGTGTCTTCTTAGAGGGGCTAGTTTTGGGCTTTGACAAGTAGTATCAGCTCAGGGTCTGACTGGGGGTCCTGCCTTGCCTTCTGAGCGTGTCTTCCCTCGTCTGACTGACTAAGGCTATTGATGTGGCTAACATGCCACAGGTGAGTTAGTTAAAATACGCCTTGAGAAAAAGTGTTTTGTAAACCAAATCTGAATTTTCTGAGCATTTTTTATTTATTCCAAAATTATCTTTAAGAGGAGTGTGGACACAGTTTCAGTTACTTTATTGTGTTTCCTTCAGACAGCCCTTCAGAAGCTGTTGGTATGTATTGAATTGATGGTAATGCAGGAGATGGAACCCAGTGCTTTGCCCATTTTGACCAGTTGCTATTCCACCGGGCTGCCTCCCACTTGTAATTATATCCTGGCGCAGGGCCGTGTGCCCTATTTTAGAGGAATGTCAAAGAACTGTTTGTTCGGTTTGTTTTGTTTTGGGTTTTCTTTGTTGTTGTTGTTTTGTTTTGTTTTGTTTTATACAGCTTGTAAGCTGTCTTGCTGTAGGAAGTACGGATTTAACTTTTGAATTTGTTCCTCTGAAGCAAAAGGCCAGTGCTGGTTCTTCAGAATGAAGCCCTTTACCCACAGCGGCGCTCCTATACCAGTGAGGACGAAGCCTGGAAGTCGTTCCTGGAAAACCCTCTCACTGCAGCCACCAAAGCGATGATGAGTATCAATGGAGATGAAGACAGCGCTGCCGCACTGGGCCTGCTCTACGATTACTACAAGGTAGGCTGCGGGCCCTTTGCAGCTGTGGGCGAGCACCGTGCCCAGACGCACCTGATTCAGCAGCCTATAAAACAGCCATTTGCTGCTGGAATGTCAGGCCGCTTGCTTCCCTAGTGACTGTAAATAGTTTAATGACTCCCCTGGCTTCTGGTGGTTCAAAGCTGAGCATCCGCGATCATAGAATCAAAGGGTGGTTTTTAAACAGCCGCTCTGGCCCTCACTGAAGGAGACGCTGCTAATAAAAGAAGATAGTAGCTGGTCTCCCCACCACCCCCTGGTTGAGTGTTTTAACAAACTTGGTTCCTGGTGTCATGGAAAGGGGTTGTTGCTGACTGACCTGTGCTCTCCTCTTCTGCGTGGTGGTGGTGGTGGGGGGGACCGCCTTTTCTGTAGCTGCTATTACGAGGCCTTGGGAGCCACTGAGGACTTGGTTCTAAGATCAGAATATACTTTCTTTTTTTCTTTTCTTTAAGATTTATTTTATTTATATGAGTACACTGTAGCTGTCTTCAGACACACCAAAAGAGGGCATCCATTACAGATGGTTGTGAGCCACCATGTGGTTGCTGGGAATTGAACTCAGGACCTCTGGAAGAGCAGTCAGTGCTCTTAACTGCTAAGCCATCTCTCCAGCACACAGAATACCTGTTCTTTGCCTGTTGTTAGACAGTTGAATTAGCCTTAACTCTCATGTGCACCATATGTGGGGTTTTATACCATTCTGCCTGATGGTTCTTAATGGAATTCTAGTAATTCAGTTGCCACTCTCTGGTGACCTGTGTCACACTAGACACAGGACAGAAGGCCAGCCTGTGTGTCACTTTGGACTCTCAGGCCCAGCATCCTGGATGCATTGTTAGGGTTCAGCCCCAGTCTGTTTCCAGCCATAGACTGGTGCTGGGGTGTGGCCAGCGTTCGCTTTCTCCTCGGTGTCCATCAGCAGATGCCCCAGGGCTGGCCATTTGAGTTGGTTGGTCGCCGGCATCAGGTGTTATTACTTGTTACTAGCAATGCTTTAAAACAGATTGCCAATCCGTCAAACAGAACTTGGTGTTATCTTTTTCTATGTAATTTTAGTTATGTGTATGCATATGAGGATGTATGGGAAAGTTTCTATACATGTGTGCAGGCGCCCTTAGAGGCTAGAGGAGGGAGTTAGAGTCCCCGGAGCTGGAGTTACGGGTGGTTGTGAACTGCCTACTGTGAGTGTCGGGTCCCAAACTCCTGTGCAAGGACAGTGTGCACTTTTGATCCCTGAGCCATCTCTCAAGCCCCTTTATTTTGTCATTAATGGTGAAATATGAAAGAATTCTTGCACAGCAAAGCACTGCACACATCTCAGCAACGCGTGTGTGCCCGTTGGGACCATGTCTCAGCTGGGTTAATGTCACAATGTACCAGTGTCATTTGTCTGCTTCTTAGCTTTGAGGCAAAGAAAAGAGGAGCCAGAAAAGGAGTAGATTGGAGCTAGGGAGATGGCTCAGCAGTTGGGAGCATCGGCTGCTCTTCCAGAGGACCCTGGTTCAGTTCCCAGCACCCACATGATGGCTCACAGCCATCTCTAACTCCACTTCCAGGGCCTCCGATGCACTCTTCCGACCCTGGGCACCATTTATGCATGTGGTATACAGACATAGGTACAGGCCAAACATTCATACCCAAGAAACAAAATACATACCTTACAATTTTAAAGAAGAATAAATCTTTACTCCCACTATAAAGTCAGCTTGTGATACCACAGGTCTGTTTGGCAGTGGCTCTCCACTGGTTGCAATGGTGATCGGACCGTTAGCTCCTTGAGGGCAGACATCGCACAGTGCTCAGCAGATAGTCAGGAGATGAGGGAACCAATGAGCCTCCTGAGAGATAAAGAATACTCCTTGGGGCGAAGGCCTCTCCCCTGGATAGGGACTGAATCCCTCTCATTGATGTTAATGCTTTAGGTTCCCAGAGAGCGCCGGTCATCTGCTGTAAAGCCTGAAGGAGAGCAGCCAGAACCAGAGCACAGCAAAAGGTAAGTGCTTCGTACAGCAGCACAGCCGGCAGGGGGATGCGAGGTGAAGAGGCGGGCTCTGCCAAGCAAACCCAGGAAGGGCCTCTTGGATAAGATGGTAGAGTGACCTGTCTGTCATCTCAGGGTCAGACTCTGTTGCTGATGTGCCTCTGTTACTCTGAGAAGTTATCTGTTGGTGTAAGCTGTGTTCCCCTTCCTAGAAAACATAAGCATCAGCCTCTGCTGCTCCGGAGGGAGGTGCTAATAAAACCTGGGGTGTCAGCCCATCTGCACTGAGACCCTCTAACGGGAGTTGAGAGAGGGGGATGTATCTTCAAAACAAAACAAAACAAAAAAGCCTGGGTGTGGTGGCACATGTCTGTCACCCCAGCACCTGGGAGGCAGAAGCAGGAGGCTCAGGAGTTCTAGCCAGCCTGGGCTCTTGGGAGAGCCTGTGGGAGACACCTGCAGCTTGATGATGGAGCGGTTGACCGTGTAAGGCAAGGCACCAGGTTCAATCCCAGATCTGGAAGAGAGAGAGAGAGAGAGAGAGAGAGAGAGAGAGAGAGAGAGAGAGAGATATTGAGATTAAGTACCAATGGCCCTTAAATAGTTGTCTTAGTTAAAAACTCAATGAATTAATCTCTGAACTCCTCTTGAAGGCATCTTTTAAATATTTAGATTGCATCTTTCATAAATTAATTAAGGCTAAACCATATGGCTGTGAAATGTTTTTAAAGACATTATGGTGTGCATAAACCTGTTTGTGCATACCAGGGTGCACATGCAATCGTCAGAGAATAGCTTATGGGAAGGTCCCTCCTGCCACTAAGTGGCTTCCAGGCATCGAACTCAAGTCGTCAGTCTTGGGGGCAAGCACCTTTACCCACTGAACCATCTTGCTAGCCCCTAAAAACAGCTGTTAAACTGGCCCATGTTCTATTAGTAATAAAGAATAAAGCAGCCAGGGGTGGCAGCATATACCTGAGATCCCAGGATGTCGGAAGCAGGAGTTCAAGGTCAGGCTGAGCTGTGTAGCTAGATTCCCTTGGGGTTGGGAGAATGACAGAAATCGACTTAAGGAATGAGTAGCAATCCATATTCCATACTCCTGACAATTATTTCTTTACTGTGGTTGTGGTCAATTACAGATAGTTTTTGGAAGGATGCATTTATTCCACTTAATTTGTTTCATAAATATTTTTCATATTGCTATTTAAATCTTTATAATTAGTTTTGGCGAGTGGCTTATTTATAGATTTTATCTATTTCTTTACTTTTTTTTTTTTTTTTTTTTTTTTTGGTTTTTCGAGACAGGGTTTCTCTGTGTAGTCCTGGCTGTCCTGGAACTCACTCTGTAGACCAGGCTGGCCTCCAACTCAGAAATCCGCCTGCCTCTGCCTTCCAAGTGCTGGGATTACAGGCGTGCGCCACCACACCCGGCTTCTTTACTTTTTATTATGAATCTTTTCAAGCACAATAATAGGAGAAATGGTAGAGGCCAGCATGTATTCATTGCCAGACTCAACAGCTGTAATGTTGAAGTTTTTCTCTTTCTTAACAGTCAGATTAATTCATGTTTTATTTTATGTCCTTTTGCTGGTGTGTCCTGAAACAAATTCAAAATGTACTTATTTTTGCAGCCATGTCTAGTCTTTTGCAATGATAAAGCCACAGTGAAACCTTTGATCCTTTGTCCCAAGTTGTCCTGGTTGGCCTGGAGCTTTGAGTCCTGCCTCAGCCTCCTGACATTTTTGTTAGGATCAATCCTCAGGAGTGGATTTACAGTTCAGGGTTTGAATACATTTTGCTGAACTTGAGATGTGTAAAGTCGCCATTGTTTTGTTCCTTTATGTTCCTTCGGTTTGTAATATTTCAGGGGACTTTAAAACCACAGTCATGGACCATAGAAGTCTGGCGATAGGACACTTGCTAAGCACAGATAAAGCTCTGGATTCCCCCCCCCAATATCAGGAAAGAAAGTCAAAGCAAACAAATTTTTAAAAGCTTCCACCATTTGGGCTGGGGAGACAGTGCAGCAGGTAAAGGCCATGCCGGCCTGGGTTCTTTCCGAGGGACCCAGCTAAAGGGAGAAGAATAGCACTCTCCACAAACTTGACTTCTGACCTCAGTGGACTGCCACATACCTCACACTTGTGCACACACACATACACACATACACATATAAGTACACACATGTGTACACAAACATATACACAGACATACACAAAATAATAATAAATATTTTTAAAACTAAACATTCATCTTACCCAAATACAAAACCACAATTAATTTTATATAAAACATCTCTTGATAGCGTATGATAATGTCCTTGGGAACGACAGTATCAATATTAGAAAGTGATGCTTACTTGTGAGCATCTGTGTACCAGGCATCATTCCCTGAATTCCAACCTCAGCACCCACCCATCCCAGAGGACAGACACCTACTGCACTGCTTAGTGTTTGTCAGGTTGACACAAACCTAGACAAACCTACCTAGGCGGAGGGAACGCCACTGAGGAGTTGCCTCCAGCAGATGGGCCTGTGGGCTTGTCTGGGGCAGGCGCTTTGTTGATAGTTGATTGGTGTAGGAGGACTCCGCCCACTGTGGGTGGTACCATCCTTAGGCAGGCAGACCTGGGCTCTGTAAGAAAGGGCACTGGGCAAGTGGACACAAGCCAGCAAGCAGCATTCCTCCATGGTGTCCCTGAGTACCTGCTTCGGCTTCCCTTGATGGTGGACTGTAACCTTTCCTTCTCCAAGTTACTTTTGGTCTTAGTGTTTTATCACAGCAACAGGGATGCAAGCTGGAACATTGTTTTTACTTTTCATAGATAAGAATGGAGTCCTGAGATCTGAAATAACTTGCTCAAGCTGACACCAAATTTGAACCCAGGCGATCTCCCGCCAGGATCTCTGGTTCTAATCCAACTGATCAGTTGCACTTAAAACTTCGGGTTTATAATAAAATAGGAGGATCCGTCTTAGGGCCTGGGAAGAGCATGTCCTGGAGGAGAGCTTTGGGTCCCCCATCTCAGAGCATGGAAAGTGTTGGCTTTTGGGATTGCTTGACTGAAGTCTTCACAGGAATGGGCCCATACTTCATTTTCTATTTTGTTGGCTTCTGTCAAGTGTATTGCTATTGTGGGGAGCCCAGACCATGAGGGTGCAGGTTTATCTATCCTAGAGCATGTGCTAAGTATCTATAAAGCCCTGGGTTTGAGCCTCAAGGCCTACCCCTCCCCATCCTTAAAGCACTGTATCATCAAGGTTGAAACTACAGTGTCCTTTCTCCTTCCCTGAAGAAACAGCATACCGACTGTGACGGAGCAGCCCCTCATTTCTGCTGGAGAAAACAGGGTGCAAGTGCTGAAAAATGTACCCTTCAACATCGTCCTTCCCCATAGCAACCAGCTGGGCATTGATAAGAGAGGCCATCTGACAGCTCCCGACACAACAGTCACTGTCTCCATAGCGACCATGCCTACCCACTCCATCAAGACAGAAATTCAGCCGCAGGGCTTTGCTGTGGGAATCCCCCCGGCCGTGTACCACTCTGAGCCCACCGAGCGCGTGGTGGTTTTTGACCGGAGCCTCAGCACTGACCAGTTCAGCTCTGGCACTCAGCCTCCCAACGCTCAGCGGAGGACTCCAGACTCCACCTTCTCCGAGACCTTCAAGGAGGGCGTTCAGGAGGTACAAAAGACAAAAAACGTCTTCCTAAGACAGCGGCATGTTTGTCTAAGTATTGAGTTCCACCTTTTCCTGGTTATGTAAGCTTGAAGCTTAGCCCAGAATGAGTGGATCAGGAATAAAAGATTTTTTTTTTTAAAGAGAAAGGCCTGTAGGTATAATTTGTAAGCTAAACCTACAAATCCAAAAATTATCATCAAGGGCACATGGGTAATCTTACCAACAGCTGAGTTAACAATTATGGTTTCTGCGAAGAGATTTGCAGGAGAGGGAGGGAGAGAAAGGGAGCCCATGTGTAATCTCCCACTGACCACAGTGTATCCTCATAGTGTTTCTTCAGCTTTCGTCTTAGGCCCATGCAAGCGCCTGAAGCCAGCCTAGTCTGGCAGCTCTGTCAAGTGCTCGCTGGGTGCTGCCTGATTAAGGGCATGATCCAGACTCAGAGGTGGTCCCTGGTACGTCCTGTAGACTTTACAATGAGTGCTGCAGTTCTAAGGGTCTGGCCATGCACACAGCGGGTTGGAAGCAGTATTTAACTGCCGCTGCAGGGTCCTTTAGGGATAGAACCAGACACTCCCCAGGAAAGGGTAGCAGCAGTCTTACCTAGCCCTGCTACAAGCTTGATTCTTGGCCCTTGTAATTTGGCTGCATATTCTGGACTCCCAACATGTGATGTGGGAAAGATAAGAAAAGAGAAAGAGTGCATCTCAGGAGTGTGTGTGAATGTGTGTATGTGTGTGTGTGCACACGCCTGGGCACGTGTATATGTATATAGATACAGAAATGTATGTGTATAGTGACATGAGTGGTATATAAAATTAGACATTTGCTTTTTATTTTATCTATTATGTTTTCATTCATTCATTTGTTTATTTATTTATGGTTTGTTTGTTTGTTTGTTTGAGACAGAGCTCTGTCTATGTAGCCCTGGCTATTCTAGAACTCAATCTATGGACCAGGCTGGTGTCAAACTCACAGAGATCCTCCTGCCTCTGCCTCCTGAGTGCTGAGATTAAAAGCATGTGCCACCACTGCCTGGCTGATACTTTTTTTTTTATTTAATTTTTTAAAATAGATTTAGGATTTTTGTTTTGAGACGAGCCCCTGGACATTAGTAGCCATGCTGGTAGTTAACTGCTCGAGGCTCACTTCATTGATATTTCAGGTTTTCTTCCCCTCGGAACTCAGCCTTCGGATGCCGGGCATGAATTCAGAGGACTATGTGTTTGACAGTGTTGCTGGGTAATAGTTGTTTTCTTTGTTTGACTTCTGGATTTTCGGCATCTGTGGCCATTTCTCTCTTTGGTGTATCAGGCCTAACAAATCTGAGGTGGCTCTGGTGAGCTTTTCACCTTCCTCTGATTCCGCCAGCTGTAGCCTTATCTTGGGTAGGGGACTTTGGATGTGCTGATTTGGTGTGGGACTCTGGTTTTCGGTTTCCTCAGCTCCTGGTGTTGGTACTCTCTCCTTCCCTTCTGTGGTGTTGTGGGATGGAATCTGAAGGGAGGGGTGGGGCTTAAGGTAGATCACTGTGGTCCGACCCTTCTGCTCCCAAAAGTGTGCAGCTAGCTGACCGTTAGTGGACAGAGAACTTTATTATCCTTCTTAATGATAAAATAAACAAATGTAACTCCCCCCTTCCCCCCCCCCCCGGCCTGGCAACTTGGCTCTAGCTTAGCAAAATTGCACCGTACTCTGGAAATAGGAGCACTTTCTAGGTTCATGGAAAGTATATAAACAACTCAAGATTTTTTTTTATAAAGTCTAGGATGTCATTTTTTCATTTTATGTGTTTAGACTTCCTTTATAAGCATGTCCCAAAGTACAAGAATCACAGACTCACAAACATTAGGGTTTGTGGTAAGGCTGACAGGCTTTCTCAGTGACAGGTCAGAGAGTAAATAGCCTCTCCCTAGGTTTTTGACTACCCAGTTTTGCTGTCATAATGAGAAGGGGTTCACAGATAAGATATAAGCAAGTGGTGTGGCTATGCTCTAATAAAACTTTATTTATAAGCATAGGTGTAACTGGCCAGTTTCCAGTGTAGGGAGGCTCTGAGTGGCTGTGTAAAGTAAGAGGAGACATAGGCCACTGTGGAGTGCCTGCTTAGAGACGGAGTGCAGGCAGAGGCAGCAGAGAGTGCTGGCAGCTGAATGGCCGAGTGCAGGACTCTCAGCCCCTGTTTGCAACCTTTGCTCCATAAATTCTAGGTTGGCAGCAAGCCCACGAGGTTCCTTCTCCACCTGCCCAGTTCCTGATGTCATCTGTAGCCCAAGCGTCCAAATGTCTCATTGTTAACATTAGATCATAGAACTTCTAATCAGTATTTTGTAGCCCACTGAGTTTCCAGTCACTAAGCCCTTGAGTTTAGGATCCTGTTTATCAAGTGAAGGGGGCAAGTGCTACTTCTAATATGGCACAGTCAGCTGGATGCTCGCTGGTGGTCTGCTATCCAAGAACCCCCTGACCCCCGACACACACACACACACACACACACACACACACACACCATAGCACTTTAGGACTGCACTAAAGTGTCCAGGAAGCTTCCCAAAGACTGGCCAGACGTGTTTCTTCTTTGTCCTATAGGAACAACTTTGAGTATACCCTAGAAGCCTCAAAGTCACTTCGGCAGAAGCAAGGGGACAGCACTATGACGTACCTGAATAAAGGCCAGTTCTACCCCGTCACCCTGAAGGAAGGGAGCAGCAACGAAGGGATCCACCACCCCATCAGCAAAGTTCGAGTAAGTTCCGTACTGAGTCTGCTCTCCAGAAAGCCTCGTCAGGTGACTCGAGGCCTAACACTTGCAGGTGTCTGTAACTGAATAAAGGCCGCAAAGTGCCGCGCTGTGAGGCTTGTTTTTAAGGATTATTCCTCCTTTTCTTCCTGCCTCTGAGTGTGTGTGCATGTATACATATGTCCTTGGAGGCATTGGATTCCCTGGAACTGGACTTGCAGGCTGTGGTAAGAGGCCTGTTGAGGGCGGGGGAGAGAACTCAGGTCCTCTGGGAGAGCTGCAAGCGTCCTTAGCCACTGTGCAGTCCCCGGAGTCCCCCGCAGTCTTGCTCTAAGCCACAACTCTCTGACCTAACAACAAGTGCCTTTCTCTGAAGCTGCTCACCCCTTGGGGTCCTCATGCTGTACCTCGTTCTCGTCCCCAGAGTGTGATCATGGTGGTTTTTGCCGAAGACAAAAGCAGGGAAGACCAGCTCAGACACTGGAAGTACTGGCACTCCCGCCAGCACACGGCCAAACAGAGGTGCATTGACATTGGTGAGTGGCCCAGAAGCCCACCGTCCTCCTCACAGGCTCCAGTGCCCAGCTTGCCAAATCCAATTACCTTTGGCAATAATGAACTTCCTGCCGAAAGCATTTGAATTTTGGTGCCAGCCACAGATGTGTTCCAGGCAGTGTCCTGTGGCTCTTGGAATCAGGGCTCTGTCCTCACTTCCTCCGTGGGCCCGTGCCCAGGCACCGGTTTGCCATGTGACTGCAGCCAGGGACATGAGCCAGCCAGCATAAGAGTGCCCCACTTTCAGCCTCCATTTCTCTTTATCCCCTGCTCTGCTGCCCCTGAGTGGGACCCAGGACTGCCCACGTGGTGCTCAACCACCGAACTCCATCCCCCACCCAGTCTGCACACTTTGAGAGGCACGATGTCTTCTTTAGGTCATTACCTGGCTTTTACTTAGAGTTAACGACAAGGAGATTTCCAAATGGACCAAAAGAAATCACTTCTGCAGCTATGGCCTGAGCTAGCTTGCTCCTCTTGTTAGTCTGTGATAACCCAGTGATGGATGCCCAGGATGTACTACTATACAACACCTCTGTCCCCCTGACACCGTCACCTGCATCCCAGGCGGCTATCCATCAGAGGGTTTCTGTTTACCTTTTTACATTCTCAGGCTTTCTTTTTTGTAAGAATAAGAAGAGCTGAATTTGGGGGCTTATGAGATGGCTCAGTGGTTAAGAGCACTGACTACATATCCTAAGGTCTTGAGTTCAAATCCCAACAACCACATGATGACTCACAACCATCTCTACAGCTACAGTGTACTCATATACATAAAATAAATAAATAAATAAATAAATAGATAAATAAATAAATAAATAATCTTTTTTTAAAAAAAAGAATTGCTGAATTTGTTGGGACAAGGTCTTTAGGTCTAGTGTCCAACTCTTCACAGCCCAGGCTGTCACTGAATTCACAGCAAAATCTAACTGCTTCAGCCTCCCAGCTTCTGGATTGTAAGTTTGTACCATACCCAGCACAGAAGAACTAAGTTCTTGTCTTGGTTCCATAGGTATGCTTTGGGATGTTAGGACCATTGGTGAAACTTTTTAGACTAAAACTTCCTAATTTTAACCCAACGATTCGGAATTAACTCTATCTAAGCTTGCCTCAACTTTAAAAAAAAAAGATTTCTGTGATTATTTTTTTCTTCCTTTATTTTTCAATTTCTTTCATTCCAACAAAGTGCTCATTTAAGTCGTCCAGAGGATGATGCAGAAACCTGAGTATTTCTAGGCCTGCTGTGAGCTCACACTGAAACTACCCGGCATGACTCTTTTTCTTGTTGGTTGTGTCACACAGCTGACTACAAAGAAAGCTTCAACACCATCAGCAACATTGAGGAGATTGCTTATAACGCCATTTCCTTCACCTGGGACATCAATGATGAGGCGAAGGTATGTCATAACGCCCAGGGTGTGTCTGTCCCTTCCAGCTGTCTTTAAAAAAAATGGGAGGAGCTTTAAGATTTCACGGCCGATCTGTTTTGCAGGTTTGCCTTTCTCTCCCTCCTAGATGTTATGAAACTCTCCTCCCAGTTCCCACCCTCCTCCAAAGCTGCATTTTTCTTGCCGCCCCTCGGCACACATGTGAGCCCTCCAGGTGGGGCTGTCACCTGACAGTGCCTCCCGTCTGACCCCCAGTCCCACCAGGCTCTCATTCGTCATGTCATCGGGCCCTACTTCCTCATTCGCACCATAGCGTCTGCACCTTCCCCCCACCCCCATCAGTAGTATCCCTCCAACCAGGGCACAGTGGCCTCAGATTCAGAGGGTCACTTGGATGATTCTCTGGGACTTTCCCACCCCTGTAGGGACAAGCAAGCATATTCTTAAGTTAGATCTCCCTTCCCATGGTGGTCTCTCCATTCTCTTCGTTGAAATTTTTAGAGCTTTGCCAGTCGGTGGTGGCTCTCAGGAAGCAGAGGCAGGGGAATCACTGTGAGTCCTAAGCCAGGCTCCTCTACATACAGAGTTCCAGGCCAGCCAGAACTACATAGTGGAAACCTGTCACAAAAAAGGAAGAGGGGTGGGGAGAAAGTCTCAAATACTGCGAGTTTCTTGAGAGTCGGGTGACATTTGTTCTGTCTCCTGTGCCATGTGGTTGTATCTAAGGCACAGGCACACGCTTCCACTACGGGAGACAGTCTTTAGGAAGCTCTGGTGCTGTGACAGCTCTCCTGCCAGCCCACACCACTCCACGATCCAGAGCTGGGCACTGGATTAAGCCTTAGAGGGGCTGCTGCGGGAAGCAAGCGTGCCACTTCCTGATGGTTAGCTCAGTTATGTGGAAATTTAAAACTGCAATAGGATTTAGCTCATGGCCTCTGAGAAGCCCTGAAAGAGGAGATGGCCGCGCTCTCTGGGTGCTTCTGGTCTCAGGCTCCTGAGAAGTGAGTGCTTCCTGCTTCACACTGGGAAACCGTGGAAACTGGTAAAGCACTAAGCTCTCTGTTCTGACTTGCATGAGACCTATAGAAGGCCCTAGCTCAGTTTTGGGTTTTGTGCTTTTGGTTAGGTTTGGCTGGTTGTGGGTTTTTGTTGTTGATGTTGTTTTTGTTTTTGTTTTTTGTTTTGCACCTTTACCGCCAATGAGAAAGCAAAAGGCGTATGGGGCCGGTTCTGCTGTCTGCTGGGTGTGGCCAGGATTAATAAGCACTTGTTGGAGCCTGGGAGCTCTTGGCTAGAAGGACCTGCGTATGGGCAGGGCCCTTTGTTTGCGTGATGTGTCACTCTCGAGGGTGGGAGTAACGGGGCTGAGAAAACAGGGACAGCAGGCTGTGCACCGAAGGCTGACAGGTACTTACACCAGAGACAAGTACTCCCTGAGCAGAGTCTTCAGTCTACTTAAAACAGGGAGGCGGAGCTCAGCCCTCCTGTACCCAGTTCAGAACCCGAGTTCGACCTCCCCTACTCCCTGAACATGGTGGCCTGGTTTCTTAGTGAAGAAGCTTTGGAGCTGACACCAGACGTCAGTTTCAAGCATGTGTCGGAATCCGGCAAGCAGATCCTTAGCTTTCCCCAGCCAAGTCTGTGCTTCTGTTTTCAAACTTAAAGTAATTAATGCCTCAAGGTAACTAGAGCGGGTGGGTGTTCGGGCAGAATCCTGTACAGGCGGGCGTTTTGTTTACCTACTTATTTTATGCAAGTGTCTACCTTCTTAAGTGGCTCCCTTTGTTGTTCTCTCTTCGTTCTTAATTAATTCAGTGTTGTCTTAGTAGTGCTGGAGATGAAACCCCGGGCTTCATGCTTGCCAGGCACGCTCTACCCTAGCCCAGCGAACGTTAATTTCTGCTTCTCTCCCACAGACGTCCATGTTGGTGGACAGTGTATGGAATTCTTTTGCTCTTATTTCTAATGGTAACATATATACTCCCTGGCATACCAGTATGAGTAAGTCCAGAATTTCACCCAGCATCCTCCTGGGTCCTGTACATAGACATGTTCCTATATATAGGCTTCTGCCTCTCACTTTGATGTCACTGTTTTGAGAACAAACAGAGGCAAATCATGAATGTCTTGGCTCATGCGGTACTCGGGGAAAACACTGCTCCAGCCTGGACTCAACTCACAGTTGCCTCTGCTCACGCAGGTCGTGGGTGCAAGCAAGAACCTGCTGGAGCCACGGAAGCGCCGAGGGGAAAGCTATTCGTTTTTAAAGCAGCAGCAGAAAGAGAAATTGCTTTGAAACCTAGGAATGTCTGGGTGTGGTGGCGCATGCCTTTTATCCCAGCACTGGGGAGGCTGAGACAGAGAAACCTTTCGGGTTGGAGGCCAGAGTGGTTTACACAGGCCAGCTGCGTAGTGGAGACATTCATTGGCAGCTGGGCATCTTTCAAAGACTCAGAAGTCTACAGACAGGTTACAGTTCAGCATTGGCCGTCCGCTAGGGAGCAGCCCCAAATTGTTCCTGAACACTGCATGACCAAGCTGGACCGCTGGGCGTAAGTTCCGCAGGAAGAAGCAGCATCTGGTTTGGACCTTAACAGATAGGCAAGTTGCTAATGTGTAGGACTAATAGAGCAAGATACGAGGGGACTGTCACCAGAGAAGAGAGGACAGGCAGTAAGGCACAGGCGTAGAACAAGGTGGGTACGTGCTTGCCTGCAAGGACAGTCCCCTTGTGCCAGCAGGTCCCTTCCACCCTGAAGGAGCCAGGCTGCATCCAGCTAGTGGCTGAGGTACTAGCATGGCTAGCTGCAGACTTCCAACTTACAGGTTGTACCATTAGGTCTGCAGCTCACATAGGTCACGTGTTAAATGGACTTTTGTGGAATAGCCTAAGATCTTAAGGATAGTGTCACCCTGTCTTCAAGGGAGAACGTGTACGTTACTTTACACATGAAATGTGGAGGCTGAAGTCCTCAATGCAGGTCTCTCTTCTGCAATAGATCTGACTGGAGGGAGGAGCTGTGGTTCTGCTGGAGCCCCTGGCTTAGAATCAGCTCTTATCTGGCTTGGCTCATACACCTTAATTAAGGGTTTACACTTACAGCAGCATTGAGATTTGGTTGTCCTTAGGAAGCAGGAGAAGCCTAGAGATCTAAAAATAAATAGTGGGAAGTTGGAGGGAGCAGCAAACTGTTTGGGTGACTGTCACAGGCAGTGCTGTGCCGGGGTGCCCCGCCCTGTTCACAGTCCACCCAGGACCATGCACCACACAGCAGTGCTTAACCCTCTCTGGAGCCAGTGTGTAGCTTGGTGAAAGCAGGCCCCCGGGACCAGTGCGAGACCCTGAGCTGGGAGGCAAGTGCTCTAGGCTGGGCATTATTGTTTGAAGCTCTTGAGGCCGGCACTGCAGACTCCCTGCGATTCATAGAAATTACTCTAGACGAACACTTTAGCTGCTGAGCCCAACGTTTATAGTGGGTGATAATCTGCTGTAGAGGAATGGAAATTATAAACCAAAGAGCTATCGCCTGGGAGTTCAGTGGTTTGGGACAGCACCAAGGAAGGTGATCGATCTAGCGGCAGCTGGGGGGTGGCTCTGATGACAACCAGAATGGTAAAGGGGGAAGACAGCAGCAGTCAAGTGCAGAGCCCCTGGTGTGCTTTGTGTGTTGTGTGTCCCAGGCGTAAGACTGCAAGGCCCCTGGTACTCCTTGTGAGACCCCTGGTATTCTTTGTGAGTTGCTGTCAGACCTCTAGAGGAGGCTGTGTAGTCTCAGTGTGTGACCAGGCTGCTCGCTGACCGATGGAATTGCATCTTCCCACACTGTGATCCTTCTGTGGGTGTGACAGACCAGCGGCAACACACTTTTCATCTCTTTCTAGGTCCCTTCCTCCCGTTTCTTGCCTTCCATGCAGGGCCTTAGGCTGAGGAGATAGGGCAGGGACAAGGCCGGTCAGAGGCACGGTCTCCCATTCATGCAAGCGCTTTGGTCAGACTGTGTGCTGTGATAGTCCAGTCGCTCTGGGATGGGATCTAGATGGTTATTCGGGAACACAAGTTTCTGTCATGGAAAGGCTCGAGTTACAAAATAAAGGGGATTAGAACGTCGTCGATGCCTCCTCTGAGGCCCCAGAAGCTTCACGGTGAGGTTCTGGTGTTTAGGTAGAGTGGCATCTTTCCTTTTGTCTCCTTGGCTCAGCGAGAGCCAGTGGTGTTCCTGGGGCGGGACCATCAAGGCTTGAGGCTGTGAAGGGGTGTGGCTACCCTGGTAACTTGAACTTGGGATGTTTTGTGTGTGCTTGTGGGATGCAGGGCGGATGAGTTTAATGACCGTTTGTTTTTTTGTCTAAGCATAATGTTTGGAATTCATTGTGAGAGTGTATTTTTTTTAAAATGTCTTTGGACTGAACACATTGCTTGCATTTAAAGGGATTCCATTCTGGTGAAGCATCCATGGGGGGAGGGGGGTTACCATTAAAATAAGGCGGTGCTGCGTTTGGTTGTATTAAGCTGGGGCAGGTTTGGTTTGTTTCACGACTTATTTCCAGTGTGAATGGGAGGGCGGAGGGAAGAGAGAAATGAGTTAAGTGTTGTGCTTGTAATTGCACGGGACTTCAGACTAGAGAGTGGACCAGCCGGGCTGCCTAAGGCTGCTCCGGAAACACTGTTACTTTTAAAACAAAGGCGGTGGGCCAGCATGGTGGCTCAGCAGGCAAACGGCTTGCTGCAGAGCCTGACAAGTTCAGCTCAATTACCTGACTCTACAAGGTGGGAGGAGAGAACAGACCCCCACACTCTCACCTTTGGCCTCCCCCCAACCCCACACACATATACTAAATAATTAATATTTGTAAAATTACCTCACAGAAGCGCCACTCAGAGTCTAGGCAGACCGTGGAGCTAACTAGATTGTGCTGGCTTGTCTGCACACTCCTGGCCTTCTGCTCCCAGCAACACTCCGGGGAGCCACCGGCTTGGTGTTCATTGACAAGGGTTTTCACGTCTGCAGTTTAAAGGCACGTGTTTTGGGGTGAGGAGATGGCTGGGTGGGCAATCTGAATTCATATCCCAGGCACCGCAGCAGAAGCCTTGTGTGGCTGTGCACACCAGTAACACCAGGTCTGAGCAGCAGGCGGGAGGACTGCTGGGGCTTTCCCAGTGCTGGCCTAGCTCCGGATTTGGGAGAGACCCCATCTCCAGGGAATAAGACAGGGTATTGACAGAGCAGAACATAATTCATCCTCCTCTGGCCTCCCTGGCACACGCCAACCGCCACACACAGTAAATAAATAAAAATAAAACACAGCAGCCGGGTGTGGTCATCCCTTCAGTCCCAGCAGTCTAGAGGCAGGGGCAGGCAGATCTTTGTGAGTTCAAGGCCAGCCTAGTCTACAGGTTGAGTTCCAAGACAGCCAGAGTGACATAGAGAAACCCTGTCTTGAAAAAACAAAAATAAATAAATAAGTGCAATAAAACACTCACTAATGTAAAAAATTTAAAAGTATATCTACCAAACATGCCTGTGTGGAGCGAGGCGTCTGAGAACTGAGCTGCGTTAGAAATACCAAGCTTGCCGGGCTGTGGTGCACGCCTTTAATCCCAGCACTTGGGAGGCAGAGGCGGGCAGATTTCTGAGTTCTAGCTCACTCTGTAGACCAGGGCCAGCCTGGTCTACAGAGTGAGTTCTAGGGCAGCCAGAGCTACACAGAGAAACCCTGTCTCGACAAACCAAAAAAAAAAAAAAAAAGAAAAGAAAAGAAAAGAAAGAAAGAAAGAAAGAAAGAAAGAAAGGAAGGAAGGAAGAAAGAAAGAAAGGAAGAAAGAAAAAAGAAATACCAAGCTCATTTCCTTGAGGTGGCAACTGCTCTGGGGACCAGCGCAAAGATGACTCCTGTCTGAGGCGTCTTTAAAGCCAGGTCTTTGCGGCTTTTGTTGCACCAGTGTTTCACCGTGTGTGTGCTCTGCAGAGTCTTAAGCAGTAAACTGAAACACGCGGAATCAAGGCAGGTCTTTGGAACCCACAGGTAACAATAGCGAGCATTTATTCAGCACATGCCTCAGGGTGAGGGCCAGCTGAAGGTGTCTCTGACTGCCGAGGAGACACTTGGCAGCCGAAGAAAGCCTCACCTTGGTAGTGAAACCTGTCTCTGTGGAAGGAGTTTCAGGCACCCCTGCCTGTTTAGCCTCCGTTGGTGGTGCTGCCTGAGTCGGGTGTTTTCTTTGGGGGGTGGGAGTGAAGCAGATTTTTACCCTTCCTCCATTCTGTCACTCCCAGGAAACAATAAGCTCCTCTGTGGAGACGGCTCGTTTGACAGCTTGTCGCCCTAACGCGCCTTCTCGTGTTCCTTCCTGGAAATCCCATCTGTGGCTTTCTGTCCAGTCGGCTTTGCCACTCATATGTTTTGTTTTTTAAGATTTTCATATCTTTGCTACTTTTAAACCAAAACAGAACCACTGTGGCTCTGGCCTGCTGTGGAGGCCGTGTGAGGCCTTATAAGGAGTCAGGGGTTCTTATAAACGGAAGCCACAGGTCTTCCCGGCCTTTTGTTAAACAAACGAGGACTTGACCCCTCTGTCAATCCACAGACTTCGCCTTGAGCCCTTCTGCTTCTAGAACTTTTGGTCGGCAGTCAGCTCTGCTCGGCTGGATGCTGAGTCTCCTTTGAGAGCCATGTGCTGGCTCACCTGTCCTGTAGTGTGCCGTGGGCTGGAATGCGGTCTGTGTGCCCTCACCCACGCCCCCATCAACTCTGCATAGTTCCAAGCACACAATCTGCTTCTTTGGGACAGCAAGTGCCAAATCACTGCATCTGCCAAGTGTCCTCAGGTTCACCAAGTCTAGGCTACGGACGTGACAGGGAAGGGGCGCAGGGAGGTCCCTCCAAGTGTCTTCCCCTCCGTGCCTCCCTTTTATCTCGGTGACTTTTCCCCTGGCTCTCTGCAAGGCACAGAAACCGAGACGCTGTGTGGGCGGTGTGGGAAGCGGCTGTGGCAACAGCGTGCTGACTCGAGCTTGTTTTCCCTTCGGGGAACGCCCCTCCTGGTCCTGGCCGTGGGAAGACTGCGAGTCAGTACTTTTTCTCCTCCCACGTCCCTGCCCGCCCCACCCCTTCCTGCCAGGCGGCTCTTTTCTTTTGATGGTCATTTGATAGTCTGAGAAGTTACCAAAATGCTCAGCTGCGCCCTTGAAGCCCTCGGAGCAGTTCGCAGTTCCTGGTGACAGTGTTCTTGTGTCTTTAGGACAGCAGAGTCTCCTCCCACCAGAGCAGGGAGCAGGGTGACGCACCGGATTATCTGGGCATCAGAAATGGAACTGGATGCTGCCGCGTGGGTGACTCAGGCTCGATACTGCCTCAGCGCCACACACTCATTAGCTGCAGAGGAGGGGCTCCCCGGGAGGAGGTGCAGGGCTGGGGTGGGGCACAGCGCAGGTCTGTTTGTTTGTTTGTTTGTTCTGGGGGGAGGGCTGTGTAAAGCCCAATAAATGATCCCGACTAATTAGACATTTGGCCAAGAACTGGATCTCGATTTATAGTTTAAAATCTTACGCTATCAGCTTCAATTCAGGTTCTTGGCCTCTTTGACATGTACTAGAAAAAATGGTGATTTTTTTTTCTCTCTCTCTAGTTAGTGCTATTGGAAATGAGGGGGAAATGTTACCGATGTTTTCATTTCAGCTGTTGGACAATTTTTCCCCGTGAAGAGCTACTTAGAAAGATCTTTACACTGATTTGGGTGACTAAATTTGAATTTATCCTACAGTTCCTACTTCCCTTTTAGAAGATCGATTACATTCTAGAAAGGAGCTTATTGATATACAGATACTTTGACTAAGTTGAATTTTTTTAAGAGTTATTTATGTTTTTGAGTACACTATAGCTGTCTTCAGACACACCAGAAGAGGGCATCAGATCCCATTACAGATGGTTGTGAACCACCATGTGGTTGCTGGGGATTGAATTCAGGACCTCTGGAAGAGCAGCCAGTGTTCTTAACTGCTGAGCCATTTCTCCAGCCCGACTAAGTTGAATTTTAATACATAAAAATAAAAACAAAAGAGAGTCCCAGAGGCCATTGGGATTGTATCCAAGATGGCTGTCTCTGTGTCTCCTGGCCATGAGGCCATCAGCTAAGTCCTGCAACTTGTTTGCAACAAGTAGGAATTTGGCACAAACTCTCTGCTTGGTTCGAAACCGGGAGACCTTTGACTTCATGCCTCATGATCAAGGTGACCTTCAGCTCCATCTTCTGTCTAGATGTCTGTTTCCCCTCACCTTCTCACTTCTCCAGGCTTACACAGTGCCTCTCCATGAGGAATGGCCTGACTCTGGAGTCCTGGGAGCTGGGCCCTGCTTTGCCATATGTTTTCTCTTTCTCCATCAATGCCCTCTAACCATGAACTTGGCCCCATCTGTCTCTAGTGAGAAGATTGTGAGAGCCAAGCACCATGGGTAGTGCAGGGTCCCTGGGAGGGGGACATTGAGGATCTGTGCATGTGGAGAATGGCAAGCTGCTTCGGTTGCCATGGTAACCTTACCTAAGCATCTCCCCATTTGAACCCCTTCCTTTTCTCTTTCCTTTCCCCTCCATTGGAGTCTTTCTTGTGATGTGCATCTTAATGCACAGGTAACAAGTAAGCAAGGGGCTCTCAGCTCTGAAACCAAGCCTTCCCCCCAAGTCAGTCTAAAGTGTAAGGGCAGCGCGCCCTTGGTTCACCCCTGAACTTTTCTGGGCAGGAGTCCTTCCGGGGAATTCTACACACATTGTCAGTGCTTCGCTACTAGGGCAGAAGATCTGGCTCGAGAGGTCCCGTGGCAAAAAAAGCTGGCTCCGCTAACGTGGCCAGTCAGCCAGTCATCCCACGGCTGAGGGAGGGGACAGCCATCGGAGCAGGCGGCCTGGCATTCTCCAGCCTGATCATTAGCGAAGCCAGAATTGCGTTCTTGGGTCTGGCATCAGCAAGGCCAAACCCCATGTTCTTAGGAGTTCCAAGGAAGATGCGTTTCAGCCAGTGATTCATCAGCTGCTGAACATTCCAGCAAAGCATATTTGAGCTGGACTTACCTTTCTGGGTACCTGCTGTGAGTGTCGATGGGAATGAGGCAGCCTAGTCTGAAGAGGAAGCTGACATGGGGGCCCAGCACGCATACGGGATGGAGGAGCAGTGGTGGTCTTGTCTTCTGCAACTCCAAGATCACGTTGGAGACTGGGAGAGCTGTAGTCCTTAGCCTATCTGTAATTTCACTGTGATGAAATTACAGTGTGGGGTAACCTGTCCTAAATTAGTCTTAGGGTTTCTATTGTGGGGATGGAACACCATGACCAACAGGAAGTTCAGGTGGAAAGGGGTTATTCAGCTTACACTTCCACATTGTACACTATCACTGAAGGAAGTCAGGACAGGAACTCAAACAGGCCGGGATCCTGGAGGCAGAAGCTGATGTAGAGGCCACAGAGGAGGGCTGCTTACCGCCCTGTACCCGCTCAGCCTGCTTTCTTATAGGATCCAGGACCACAAGCCTAGGAGAGCCCCAGCCACAGTGAGCCAGGCCCTCCCCCATCAATCATTAATTTACAAAATGCCTTTCAGCCAGATCTTATGGAGGCATTTTCTCAGTCGAGGTTCCCTCCTTTCATAACTCTAGCTTATGTCAAGTTAACATGAAACCAGCCAGTACGATTATTAAGAAAAATCTAGAGCTGAAAAGATAGTATACTTGGTGACCTAATTCAAGTTCTGTTGCTGCTGAGAAACACCATGACCAAAAGCAATGTGGGGAAGAAAGGGTTTATTTCGTCTACAGGTTACAGTCTTATCATTGAGAGAGACCATGGGGAACAGTGGTTGCTGTTCAGCTGCCTGCCTAGCGATGATGCCGCCCACTGTGGGCTAGGCCCTCCTGCGTCAGTTAGTGGTTAGGAAAATGGCCTCCGACTTGCTCACCAGCCTGTCTGTCTGATGGAGGCAGTTCCTCAGTTGAGGTTCATGCTCCCCAGGTGTGTCTAGGTTGGTATCAAATTGACAAAAACCAACCAGCACAGTGGATATAGCATTTGCTCTCCAAGTGTGAGAATCTGTGTTCCATCCTCAGAGCCCATGTAAGGTGCGCATGCCATCAGACCTGGCAGAGACAAGCTCTTCACAGGCTGAGGTTCAAGTGGCCGGGGTAGAGCATGGTTCCTGGGAGACTCACTCACCCTTGTGCCTCTGGCCCCACATCACTGCCGGCCCCAGTCCTCCCCTTCCACATAACACACATGGTGTCTTCAGACACATCCCAGGTCTGGACCCCGGGTTTGCTCTCACAGTCCTTCTGACCCTGTGAAACTTCTGACCCTGTTACAAACTTTCTTCTTCGTCTCCTCTACTTTGTTCCTGGGCAGTCATTTCTGAGTGAGTGTTCTGCCTCCCTGTGTCTCTGCTCCCCTTCCTGTGAGGATAGACATGGGAGGAAGAGCCAGCCCTGTGACCAGTGTCATGAGGCTGCCAAGATGCTTCTGGGAGAATCCTTGCACAGCAGTTGGGGATGTGGAAGAGGATACAGAAGAAGCCCTCATCTAATGTACATCCCTTGCTTTCAAGCTGCATTTTACAAACCAATTGAAATCTTTTTGAAATATTCTGAGTGCATGAATTCTCAGCCAGGAATGAGGAACTGTCCTAGAAAAATGACCTGGATGTTTAAAAAGAATCTTGTAGAACATCTTTGGCCTGTTTGGTAGTTTTTGTGGTTAGGTGTTTTTTTTTTTCCTTATAACTATTTTGGGTGGGAACTTTAGTTGCAGTCTTTTGTGATTAATGTTTTGATTAGTTGAATAACATCATACTTTTTCCTCAAGATAAGTAGCAAGGAACTGTAGAAATAGAAAAGTTAGCATTGAAGGTTCCTTCCATAGCAGAGACCCAGCCTGGCCAAAGGGAACATGTCAGTCAGTCAGTTTGCAGTAGTAGAACTGAAAGTGGTGTGTGTGTGTGTGTGTGTGTGTGTGTGTGCGCGTGCGCGTGTGTGTGTGCGCACACGCGCCTGTAATCCCAGCACTTGGGAGGTGGTGGTGGCGGCAGCGGCAGCACATGCCTGTAATCCCAGCACTTGGGAGGCAGAGGCAGGCAGATTTCTGAGTTCGAGGCCAGCCTGGTCTACAGAGTGAGTTCCAGGACAGCCAGGGCTACAAAGAGAAACACTGTCTCGAAAAAAAAAAAAAAGAAAGAAAGAAAGAAAAAGAAAAAAAAAAGACTGCTTGGAATGCTTATTTTATACGGATTTGATTGCCTCAGTCCATTCTTATTCACTCAGGATGTGGATTCAGTGGCTTTTTAAGTTACTTTAAGTGTCTGGCAGTCTTTCCACTTCCTTAAGCACAGAGACAGCTGGGGTTGGTCTTTTCCTTCAGCTTTCCCTCAGCCTTCTGAGTATAGCTAGACAGACGGACAGTGTGGCTCCAACACAGTGATACATCTCTAGCCCAGGCTAGATAGCTTGTAGAATGTGTAAATGTTGAACTCTGAAAACACACACTCTATGTCTTCTCTTTTATTAAAGACATATACAAGGGCTGGGACTGTAGCTCAGTGGTAGAACCCTTGCCTCTTGTGCAGAAAGCTCTGGGTTTGATCCCCTAAACAAGTGAAAAAAAGAAAAACCCAAAACCAAAAGCTTTTGGCTGGGCAGTGGTGGTGCACACCTCTAATCCCAGCACTTGGGAGGCAGGTGCATTTCGGTGATGGAGACCAGCCTGATCTACAGAGTGAGGTCCAGGATAGCCAAGGCTACACAGAGAAACCCTGTCTAAACAAACAAACAAACAAACTACAAGAACCAACCAAAACCAAAATGGACCACATGCTTTGTCTAGAGATGACTGAGCTGTGATCTCCAAGGGTCGAGTGGCAGACAGCGACAGCTGGACCTTCTGCCTGAGCACACGGGTCCACACAGTGTTAGAGAACCTGAGGGCAGGTATGACCTTATTGAGTAGCCAGATCTGCGGATAATGAATATTCCTACTTCAGTGCCTTGTGCAAAATTCCTTTTCAATTAAAAAAAAATGCATGTAAGAGGAACTGAACTCTTCAAGGAAGAAGTCATGATTAAGACAGGTTTCATAATCTTAGAAGAGTTTTGAAGTTAAAGGAGACCTTTGGTGCACTGAAGCCTGCCAGCGTGGAGGAGAGCAGTCCCTTCACGGGGAAGCGTCATCCTGGTTGATCATGTGAGCCCCACATGGCAACACCTGAAGGCGGTTTTGGTGTCTGAAGCACCCAAGCTGGGGTGTCCCCAGCCGCATGGCCTGTCCCTGTGGGTTTGGGGCCATGAGGGGTCTGGCATGGCTGTGGCGTAAAGCATTGTTAGAGAGAGAAGCTCCCAGGGCGTTTGTGTGCAGTGGTTCCCCTGAAGTGTTTGTGGGGAGGAGGGAGGAGGCAAGAGATGTACATGTCTACCAAGTTCCCAGGCCAAGTTGGACGAGGACAGCCTTTAAAGTAACAGCATTTATAGAAAGTAGATGGCAAATGTATGTATGTTTATATTTAGTGTGTGTGTGTGTGTGTGTGTGTGTGTGTGTGTGTGCATGCGTGCACAAGTGTGCTCATGTATGTGGAAGCCAGAGGTTGGTACTGGGCATCTCCCTCAGTCACTTTCCACCATATGTTTTGTACCTGAGTCTGGAGCTCACCAACTCTCATCTCACCTGGGGAGGGTGGGCAGACCCCAAGTACCCTCTTGTCTCTGTGTCCTTAGCACTGGACTCACAGTCCATGATGTCACACCCAGGTTGTAGGTGTGAATCGAACCCAGGTTTTCATGAGTGCCGCTAGGCTGGTACCTGAATTACTCAAATCATTTTACCTGCAGTAATGACAGTAAGGTTCGGGGCTCATCCTCATCTGCTGTGGACAGAGACTGTCACAGTGAGGCTGGAGATGAAAATGACCTGGAGCTTGTCTGCCTTGACTGGTCATGCGACAGCAGGGTCCAGGGTTACACTGCTAGTTACTGGACAGAGCTGGTGCCAAACTTGGTTGCTTTGATTTTCAGAGCAAATCTGCCTCTGTTGAGCACCTTACCCTGCCCAGCAGAAAGCAGAGGGTGGGGGAGATGCTGCTGTCTGTGCTAGTCTTTGGTGAATGCCTGAACCAGCATGGGTACCACTTCGCTTAGCCCAGGATGCCCATGATGGCCCAGCAGATTCTTCCCTGAGGCTACTGCATGAGCTGGGTTGTTTTCTTTGAGGTCTTCACTGTCCTTCATACAGTGTGCATCAGTCCCTTTGGTCTCACTCTCTGGTGTGCTTGTGTGTCCGTCTGATCGGGGAGGCAGTTTTTAAATGCCCAGTTAGGTTGAGTCAGCCTTTCTGAAAGCTTCTGAAGTCTCCTAAGTTGAGAAGAACTTTGATAAAGAGGAAGCAGATGTGTCTGAGTGAGGACGCGGAGCAAGCGTGAGAGGCGGCCTTCCCTGAGGCTCCGGCTCAGGCTGCTCCTGGCAGCTGACTCCTGCTTTGCGCAGAGACTTGAAGCCGGGAGTCAAGGGGAGGGCAGATTTGGGTTGGATTACTGTGAAATCCTCTTGCCAGGGGAATGGCTCTTTGGGTCAGAGACTTCCTGGAATCGGTGAGCTAGAGTGTACTTTCCCAGGCAGCCATTTTTGAGTTAGGAATTGTGCCACATGGCCCAGAATGGCAGAGGCTTAGATTTTCCATCTGACTGGAAGGTGAAATGTACAATGGTTTAGTAAATAAATTTTATTGTTTACAAAGATTTACAATGATTCTTTTAAAAAACATTTTTTCATATTAATTCTATTTTTCCCTTTTCAGATAGCTCTGTCTGTGTGTGTGTGTGTGTGTGTGTGTGTGTGTGTGTAGATGTGCATATGTCACAGCATGCTTGTGGAGGTCAGAGGTCAGAGTTCTCTCCTTTCACTGTGTGACCCAGGCCATCAGGCCTCGCAGCAAGTCCCTTTCTTTACCTGATGAACCATCTCAATAGCCCCTGTTCTATAGACTGTCTGCTGTCTCTCATGTGCATATTTACGGATTAATATAAAACATTCTTTGAAATATGTACAAGAGGGCATCAAATCAAAGCCCAGATCTTTCTGCGAAGCAGTTCAGAAATCCCGTGAGCTACTTCCTGCTTGCGTATCCAGACTTAAGTCTTTTTAAAAAAAATGAAAGCAGGGCCGGGAAAGTGACTCAGTCAGTAAATGCTTGCCTTGCAAGAACGAGTGCCTCAGTTTGGCCTCTCGCACCCCTGGAAAAAGCTGGGTGTGGTCGTGTGCCTTTGTCATCCCAGTGCAGGGGAAGCAGAACCAACCTGAGAAGATGCCTGGGGCTCCCTGGCCGTCCAGCCCAGCCTAACTGCTGAGCTCCAGGCCGAGGGGAGACTGCCTCAAAGGAACTAGATGGTATTGCAAAGGAGAACACCAGAGGTGTACACACACAGACACACACACACACACACACACACACACACACACACACAGGCTTTTTTAAAGAATTATTTATTTATATTATGTATGTAAGTACACTGTAGCTGTCTTCAGACATACCAGGAGAGGGCATCGGATCCCATTGTGAGCCACCATGTGGTTGCTGGGAATTGAACTCGGGACCTCTGGAAGAGCAGTCAGTGTTAACCACTGAGCCATCTCTCCAGCCCAGGTCTTTTTTTTTTTTTTTTTTTTTTTTTTTTTTAAGTCAAATAATTTTGTTTATTCACTGGAAATGATTAGAAAAGTATTTAGAAGCAAGATACCATAGTGCCAGAGTGAAAACGGTCTAGAGAAGGGGGCACACCTGGGCACCCTCCATCCAGATCTCCAACCAGAGGATACAGTCTGTGGCAATAGGTGGTTGTGGGCTCAGCGGCGATTGCTTCACCTTGGTAGGAAAGCACCAAAGTGAGCTCCTTCACCTTCTACCCCAGACAGCCCAGCGGCCCTGGAGCTTCAAATGTGGGCGGACAGCGCCCTCTGCTGGACGTAGAGATAGATCTGTAGCATGTCTAATGAGCCCAGCGTGTGTGTGTGTGTGTGTGTGTGTGTGTGTGTGTGTGTGTGTTGTGTGTGTGTGCGCGCGCGCGCGCGCGCGCGCGCCTGTCTGTCTGTCTGTCAGCTGCCCAGGCCTGTATGAAGAGACGGGTTTTACATGGAGAACAGGATCCGACGGGACCCTTGCAGACCTGGGGAGTCGGGAGGGCTGTGGGGTGGACATGAGCGAATCAGTAAGGAGGCTGGCTGGGTCAGCAGAGAGGGGACTGACAGTGCTCAGTGAGGGGACAAGATAGGGGTGCTCTTCAGATTTGTAATTGGGTGTGTCCCAATCTGTTTAGGATGCCCTGTCTTTCTCCACTTAGAGTACACAACCGTCTAGTCTAGGACCTGCTCTTTGTCACTGTGGGGCCAGTTCTCTTTCTGTCCCGCTTCTCTTCCATTCAGTCCCCCTGTCTAGCACACAGTCCCCACCACATACCCATTTACAACCCAAGGCTGAACAGTGCTCCCCCGAGGTAGCCTGCCCTTGACTGTTGGGGCCTAGTCATTGGAAGGAATCCTGGTCATCTGATACAAAGATCTTTGAATCTCTGAAATTCCCCATTTAAAAAAAAAAAAAAAAAGCCTGACTCTAATACAGTTTCCTGTATGGTGTCCGTAAATAAGTCCCAAAGCCAGTGGCCTGGGGAATCAAAAGCACCTAAGCGTGTTAGACTCAGTCAAACCCAGAGCCATGGAAGCGGGCAATGGCGCATGCTCCCCAGCCGCACAGAGCGTCACCATCTGCACTGAGTACCAGTTTGCTGCACTGCACCCACTGCGTGTCTCCATCTGCTTAAACCCGTGAGGGACACGCTCGAAGGGGTAACTGAGGGAGAGGCGGGCGGGACGTGGGGTGGAGCTAGGTGGACCGCCCTCGGCTTCCTCTTCAAAAAGGAGAATCTGGTATGCACTCAAGGGCCACTGACCCTGCTGGGCTTAGTGACAGTCTATAAAAGCTGTCGGTGTGGGTCAGTGGTGCTTCAGATGGTGGTGAAAGGAAACAAACTTGTGGGCCGGCAGGTGTGACCTCAGGTCCTGTCCGCTGCTCTCTGGAGTGCCCTGTGACTGCCTGGTGGAATATGGCCGCTGACAGCCTGCTCAGTTACTGGTCTCTCCCTTGTATAAAGGCTCCCCAGCCCAGCACAATGTCTTCTTGGCTTCTTCTCTGTGGAGCCCCCTTCAGTGAGGAATGTGTTAGTGTTCTGTGACTATTCCGTAGGCCAGCATAATGACTAAAACCTGTGAAAAACTTTGCCAAGTGCAGTAGCTACCCAAATATAGTGAATCCAAATTATATTTAAATTATGAAAGGCCGCCCAGAAAGGAGTTTCTTGACATTATTGGAATTAAATTATTCTCTAAGGACTTAATCCAATGTGATTCTGTTACCAGACACCTCCAAGAAAGAAATGAAGGTATTTTAGTAGGAGGAGCTGGATTGCAAAGGAACTTTGCTGGAATTTTTTTTTTTTTTTTGAGACAGGGTTTCTCTGTGTAGCCGTGGCTGTCCTGGAACTCACTCTGTAGACCAGGCTAGCCTTGAACTCAGAAATCCGCCTGCCTCTGCCTCCCAAGTGCTGGGATTAAAGGCGTGCGCCACCACCGCCTGGCATCTGCTGGAATTTTATAGTCAAACTATCAATTAGGAGACCCAGCTTTTGTTAAAAAGGACACGGGCTGCAACAAATGATCTTAAAAAGTGACACCAAAGGTACAGGTGGTTCCAGAGAGTGTGTTGAGTTGTCCCCAGCAGCCAAGAGACATATTACAGTGTCCCAGGCAGGTGGCACCAGCCATGACAGCCACATTGTCCACTGTCCTGGCTGATACCCAAGAGCGGTCCTGGGGATAAACAGAACGTCCACGCTCCCCTCTGCCTCTCCACGCCTATGGTCGCTGCTCCTGCCTCTGGATGGTGTCTCTCAGGGGACTGTCTGTCGTGTCAGCATTTGCGAGGCCAGGCTGGGCCAGCTGCTGGAGTTACCCCTCACAGCCTCCTCTTCCTTCACAGGTCTTCATCTCTGTGAACTGCTTGAGCACAGATTTCTCGTCTCAGAAGGGCGTGAAGGGCTTGCCGCTCAACATCCAAATCGACACCTACAGCTATAACAACCGCAGCAACAAGCCAGTTCACCGGGCCTACTGCCAGATAAAGGTCTTCTGCGACAAGGTGAGAGAGTCGCTGGGCTCAGGGGAGAGCTCCTGAGGTAGGCTGCCCCTCCCACAGAGCAGCTAACCTCTAATGGGCGTGTACCATGTTACCCTGGCGGGAAAAGCTGCACTGTAGAAAGAAGGGAAATACTGAGACTAAAAAGACTGAGAAGATTGGAGGCTGCCTTTTGTGGGTGTATCTGGTAAAGGATGTGGCCCCAGTCCTGGGCCCAGCTCAGTAACCACTGTGTGGAGCACCCTCCCCTGATCACCACCCTGAAGCCTCTTTGGCAGGCCATCTCCCAAAGTCCTAGTTGCAGCTCCTCCCTGGGAAACACTTTTGTTAGGTGCAGAGCCACGTTTCTCTGTCAAGTCTCTGTCAAGAGACTCTGGGAGGGCTGTTGTGTATGACCACTGGGGGGCGCCTGGAACCTTGGAGTTCAGAGAGCTTTCTCAACAGCCTGCTAGAGCGGACACATCTGCGGGCCAGGGTCTCCACCTGTAACGCAGTATCACAAATTCAGTGGGTTAAAGTTCAGCATCACTGGACCACCACTGAGGTGTGAGCAGCGTTCCTTCCTGGACTGTCTCCTCTGCATCTTTAGGCTGCCGCTGATTGTTCCGCCTCCCGGTCCCTTGGGATCACCTCCAGCCTTCCCTCCCCCTTGCCATGTAATCTGCTCCTTCTCCAGCCCCAGGATCAGGAGTGGGGATTACTGGAACACGGGTGCTTCCTGGGGCCTGCACTTGCAATCAGTGAGTCACAGCTGGTGGGCACCAGCACCCCTGCCCTAGGCCAGTCTCTTCCCATCTGACCACATTCCTCTGGAGTCCAAGGAACCCCGATGATCCAGGTGTGGTGGTACCAGCACCTTCAGGCCAAGAGAATCGGGAGGTGGAGGCCGGCCTGGGCTATATACAGAGTCCCGTCTCAAACAGAGACAAAGCAAAAACACCTTAGGAGGAGCTGTCGGGATGTGTGTGCTCTTTATATAACACTAGGGAAATTGCAGTTTTATTCAAACACTTTTCCCACATCTGATGTTTTTGTTACATCTTTCCTGATGCTAATTTCCCTGCGTACCCGTGAGAATGCACGCCTTCGTTTTCTGAGTGCCATGAGGCTTATGCTCACAGGGCCTCGGCTCTCTGCTGCCCACCTGACCTGCATCCCTGGCCCTGGTTGACCCACTTGCCCCTCAGTGCCTTTCGGTCACCTTCTCCTCACTCTCACTTTATGAGTCTGGTCTCAACTTGTCGTCAGAAACCTGAAGTAAGGTACTTTGGGTTCCTTTGGTGAACCTACAGTATACGTCTTTCCAAAGGGAGTTGTACTTTGCTGTCTCTTTGTCATGAGTTGTTTAACTGGCCATGTCATTTGATAAATGACAGTTTTTCATCTTTCAGGAGCCGTAGTCACTCAGCACGTTCTTAGAGAAAATGAGGGCAAAGTTTGGATTTCTAAAGTTGGGGGCTCGGGCAGCTGCTCTTTCCATAAGCTCGTGTGTCTCCCTGGCCTGCCCCGTTAGGTTCTGAGACACTGCCATATGTAGTTCATGCCCATTATACAGGCAAGACTGACCTTGAACTCGTGACCCTCCTGTCTGTTTCCCTGACCCTAATGAAGGCCTATGCTGCCATCTCGTTCAGTCCCCACAGAAGTCGGTCTCCGCCAGGGCCATAGTCATCTTAGCCCTGACAAGCTGAAGGGCCTTTAGGCTAATGTTTGGGGACAAGGCCTGCTGTGCCCAAGCACATTCCCAGCAGGCGATGAGAGAGAGAGGGCCGAAGAGCCTGCGGTCAGATGACCCCGTCCTGTTCCAGCACTTTCTTTAACAGCTTGCAGTATCTGTGAACAGGAATGAATCCCTCAGCTTGTCTGCAGAGAAGCATTTCACCTTAGGCTCTGGGGCTGGTGTAAGGTCCGGCTGTCTGTTCACGGATGCTGACAGACTTGGAGCTGGTACTGCTGACAAGGCTGCGGCCAGCCAGGTCTATTCTATGCGTAAGGTCTTCCTGTCTATAACTCTTTCCAAGGTTTTTCTCTTCTACTGGTTCTAAGCAGTTGAGTCTAATGAGGTGCCCTGTTCTTGAGTTGGCTGTCATTGGGTTTGGAACATGTCTGGCTATTGTTTCTTCAGACATGCCTGCTGCTTTTCCTCGGGTTCTGCATCGCCCATAGCCTATAGTTAATTGTTGTTGTTTGATTTTTCTTATTTCATTTCAGGTAGTTTCTTTCATTGTCCTAGGTTTGCTGATCAGCCATCCGTTGGCGAACTGAACTCCACCCATTGGTGTTTGCATCTCTGACGTGGTAGTTTTCATCCCTAAAAGTTCAGGCTGGACCCTTTCTAGGTCATGTCTCTACTTAGCAAGCGATGGGTTGGTTTCTGCTGTTGGTGCTGATGCTGTTCTTCTTAGTTGATTTGGTGGTTCCTATGGTGGTCCCTAGAAGCAAACAGAGTCTTATGCACACTGGGCACTGTCCCACTGATCCGCACTCTGAGCCCAGGTATAGTTTTTCCATAGCCTTTGAACATACAGGATAAAGTGACTTTACTGGCTTAATGTCTGTGCCTGGGTTCCCCTCAGTGGTTTGATTTCCTCCCTGGTTAGAGACTGCTTGGCTGTCTTGCTGGGTACTGAACCTTGTGCATTTTGCCTTGCTAGGTGGTAGGTGATTTCTTATTCCTGGAACTCTTCTCCAGGTTCATCCTGAGACCCCATTAAGTTTCTTGGAAATGGTTTGCTTTGTTCAGATGTCATCTTCTGGTCCGATAGGGTGCTCTAAAGCCACGCTGTGTCAGGCTAATTATTCTGCACCAGTGAGCAGGATTTTCCCGGGTGTTGGCTCAGGGCCCCGTGAGAGGAAAGTTTTTCCAGTCCAATTGGTGAGAACAGACAGTATGTTTACCCTGCATTTGGGGCGGTGTCTCTCTTGCCAGGGTGTGTTGTCCTTGGTTTGTAGCAGTTTGTACCTGGAAGCTGCTGAGCTCTCTGGCTTGAGTTTCCTTGGTACTTTATTGTCTTTCTCTTCTTCAGCTGGGACCCTGCAGGCACCAGGGCCTGCAGGTAAAGGGCCTGCCCTGCTCCCTCCGGTTCTGCAGCAGCCATGAGAATGTTTGCTTCCTGGGTCTAGCAAGGTTCTGTCATTTCAGAGTAGCGCGAGAGTCTCTTTCTTGGCAGGAGCTGAGTTCCTTGTTATTCTCTCTGGATACAGCTGATAATACATTTGGTGTAGCTGCCTTTGGGGTGGAAGTGTGGTTTCTCTTCTAACCGAAGTTAGGGTTAGGTTGTTAGGTTGCTGTTGTTTATTTGTGTGGGGATGCTCATGTGTGTGTGTGTGTGTGTGCACGGGTGTGTGGGGATGCTCATGTGTGTGTGTGTGTGTGTGTGTGCACGGGTGTGTGGGGATGCTCATGTGTGTGTGTGTGTGTGTGTGTGTGTGTGTGTGTGTGTGCACGGGTGTGTGGGGAGGCCAGAGTTTGATGTCGGACATCTCCTTTATTCATTCTCCACCGTGTATGTTGAGGCGGAGTCCCTTGTGAACCCAGATCACCAGTTTGGCAGCTCTAGCGAGCCACCTTACCCCAGGGATGCACTGTCTCTGGCTTCAGCTCACTGGGGTTGTAGACAGGGCTGCAGTGCCCACCCCATATACAGCAAGTATGAGCAGGCTACGTGTCTGCCATGCTGTGCGTTAGCCCCTTCTAGAGCAGGCAGGAGGTTGGTGTTCTGTTTTCAAACCTGATCCTTATCATGTAATGATGCCAAAGATCAGTGAGAGGCCCTCCACTTCCTCCTTCCTAGCAGGGAGTGTATTTAACAGAAACCTAAGCCAGCAGTCTCTACCTGGCTGGGCCACTGTAAAGTCCTCCTTACCGCGCAGAGACATTATTACTCAACCAAGCAGAATGAGTCAGCGTCACATTTTAATGTGTTGAATGCTGTCCCATTTCAGGGCGTAGTTTTACTAGTGAGGTTTTGTGAATATTTTTGTGGGTTCAGTTGCATGATTCTACTACTCAGCAGTTGACACTCATGGCACAAATAAGTCCTTTTATAGGACACAGAACACGAAGACCTCTTGTGTCATCTTTGTTTTTGTGAATGACACCTGATTGTTTCTGTCACTCACAGGTGCCATGACTCTGGACAGTGTGATGACATTTGCTCCACAGGGGATATTCACAGGGCCAAATTTTAGTTTTTCTTTCATGGTCCTTTCCTGTGAGGTCGGGGAGGCACCCATACCTTGGCGGGCATCGTGGTGCGCTAGCATGATCTCTAAGCTTTACCTTTTGCCTGGCCACATCATTTATGAAGAGGAATTTCAGTTTATTTGTGTTTAAAATAGATGTTTGCTGGGGTTGATTTCCTGTAGTTAGAAATGGTTTTAAGAAGTTTTAAAAATGTAATTAGATATGTTAATTGTCAAAAAGAGTTTCCCATGTGGCCTTTCCAGACAAGCTCATGATGTACGTCAGTGAGAGGGGCAGACTTCTAGAGGGAAGCAGATCTGGCGAGCCCATGCTGGTACTCACTGCCAGAGAGCCGAGTAGTTCCCGGAGGATCTGATCAGACTCTTGTCTCGTTTGTCTGCAGGGAGCTGAAAGGAAAATTCGGGATGAAGAGCGAAAGCAGAGCAAGAGAAAAGGCAAGTACCCTGACCCCAGTTCCCAGGGAATGCCTAGTGGTGGCCTGCTGTGCCCTGCAGAGTGCAGGCTAGACCAGGGGTGCTGTTGACATGGCAAGAGCCCTGAGGTTCTGCTGCTGCACAGATGAATGCAGAGCCCTGCTCATAGGCCTGTGGCGTGGGTTAGCCCCTGCTCAGGCTTTTTGGATGCTGGTTCTAACTCACTATGTAGACCAGGCTGGCCTCCAAGTCATAGAGATAGACCAGCTTCTGCCTCCTACGTGCTATGATTAAAGCCATGCACCACCATACCCGGACAGCCCATAACTATAATCTCTTGGTGGCTTGTTTTTTCTCCCCAGTTTCTGACGTTAAGGTGCAACTGCTTCCCTCACACAAACGGACGGACATCACAGTGTTCAAGCCCTTCCTGGATCTCGACACTCAGCCTGTCCTCTTCATTCCTGACGTGCATTTTACCAACCTGCAGCGGGGCAGTCATGTAGGTGGCCAGCCTCCTGGGAGAGGCTGCTAGGCCTGGCACAAGAGAATCCCTGTGGCATTCTTTCATAACATGAGACGGCAGTGGCACTTAACCAGTTACTGAGCTCTCGGGAGCGTTCGGTCACGGTGACGCGATGCACAATGCCACACCTGTCACTGGGTTCCCCTTGTACTCTTTCGTGTTGAAGCTCCTGTAAACGTGTTGAGAACAGCATCTCAGGTGGGGTGTGACTCTGCAGTCTGTGGGTCCATCTTGGTGATGCCTGTGTCCGAAGGCCCTCTTCTTGGAGTCCTCATGGCTGGATATCATCAGTGTGCCCTACAGCCATGGCTCAGCAACTCAGACTACATTTTACTACTATCATTATTATTGTTGTAGTTTTGGTTTTTCAAGACAGGGGTTCTCTGTATAACCCTGGCTGCCCTGGAACTCGCTATGTAGACCAGGTTAGACTCAAACTCAGAGATCTGCCTGCTTGGCTTCCTGAGTGCTGGGATTAAAGGCACTTGCCACCTCCTGGCTAACTCATGCTAAATTTAAAAGACTAGCTGCACCTGCTTTGTGGTGCAGTTATACCAAGGTAAAGTAAATCTCACAGGGGAGAGCCTGCCCTGCGCTCACTGGACGGGTTTGTAAGGACTGATGGGTTTGGAGAGGTGTGGCCAACCTGTGATGCTAGCGAGCAGGAGGCTGGGGGGGGGGGCTGTCCCAGGGTCTCTGCAGTCTCCTGTGGGCTCTTCCACTCTGACATTCTGTTCAGAAACAGCCACACCCAGTGGGTGGATGAGGAGTAGGGCACCGGCTCACTAGATGATCAGCTAGCCTCCCGCGGGTTTGATCCACATTCACAGACACCAGCCTGGGCCAGCAAAGTGGAAGAAAGCTGTAAAAATCTGCACATTGAAAGATACAGCGACAGGATTGCGTCTTTTAGAAGGGTTTGGTGTTAGACTGGTCACACTCAAAATGGTCTCTGTTGTAGGACTAATTATGCTGAGGTATTTGAGCGTGTTTGGATAACAGTCTGAATGTGTGTCTGTTCCAGGTTCTTTCCCTCCCGTCTGAAGACCTGGAAGGTGAAGGGTAAGCCCCGCCCCCCCTTGTCTCACTCTGATAAACTCATTTGGCTTTGAAGTAATCTCGAACTTACAGTACCATAGAGATACAATAAGAACCTGCTTCCCTCCTAGCCGTTTAAGCATACGTTTCTCAGCCAGGTGTAGGGCACCTGCCATCCTAGTGCTTTTGAAACTGAGGCAGGAGGATGTGAGTTTGCAGCCATCCAGGGCTGCACAGTGAGGTCCAGGCCAGCATGTTATAGTAAGACCCTCTCTCCAATAGAAGAATGAAGAGCTGGCCCAGAGCCACCACAGCTGAGTGTCAGGTGCCTGTGGCCTGTCAACAGGGGCCTGGCCTGTATCCTGTGGAGACTGCGCTGTACCCTGTGAATGTCTCACTCACCTGCAGACTTCAGTTTCCTCAGTATTTATATTGTACAGGACTCTGTTTCTCACATTAAGTCCTGCCGGTCACTGCCAGTCACAGGAAGTCTGACGGCTTCCATTTACCTTGGAGCTGGTGTCCCTTGGAGCAGCCCCGTGGTCCTTGTCTCTGCTTCCCCATAGGAAAGGTAGTGTGTAGCATCCAGGACGGGACCCTAGATGTCTCTCTAAGGTCAGTGCTCCTCTCTATAAATAGCCTGCCCGCCCCTTTGGGCTGTGTACACAGAAGTCCCCTGCTGTGAGAATATCCACAGAGACCCTCCCTGCCTCATCCTCCACGGTGGCTTTGGGGCTGAATTTTGAAGAACATTAGAGCCTGCCTTGGCAATTACACTTTTCCCTCACACTGAAGCACGTGGAGTTGGAACACCCATCCTTTGCCCTCTCTCCCTTCATCCCAGTGTGTTGGTTTTGGCTTTTGAGACAGGGCCGTACCCTGGCCCAGGCTGCCTAGGACTCCCTGTGTAGCCGAGCCTGGACTCCAGTTCACAAGCTCTCCGCCTCGGGCTTCTGAGGACTGGGACTGCAGGCCCCATGCCTGGCTTTTGGTTCTGGTTTTGCTTCCCCCCCCCCCCCCGACCCTCCCAGCACACATCCGTTGCCAGCTGCCGTTTATCCCATTACTACACCTGCGCCACCGGTTCCGTGTTTGGTGTTTCAGACGTGGCGCCTGCAGACACCTTTGCCAAGTGCCAGTTGGGAGCGTGACGCTGAGATAGAGTGGTGCTTCCCAGCCTGTTCTGAATAAGCACTTGCTGCCCTTGTTTCCGGTCACCTGTTCCTTCGCTCTCACCTCGCAGGCCCTAACCCAGCACGCGCCTTGGCCAGCAGTGGCAGACCTGTGCACTTTCCTCTCAAGCTCCTTGTCTCCTCTCCCTGCTCTTTCCACGGACACCACAGTATGTCAAGGCTTTAGAAGCCACGCTGTGGTTGTCACTCAAGCCCTCGAATACGCTGTCCTACCTGTGGGCTTGGAATTCCCTGCAGCATAGGCCACAGCTGTCCACCTGACAAAACTTGCAGAAATTCCCTCTGAGTCTTTAAAGTCTTTACAGAGTCTTTAAAGCAGAACACAGGAGGCCGCCTCCCTGCCGAGGCTGCCTTCTGTTTAGGCCTTTGTGTTCTCCTGCTGGGTGCTGAGTTGGTCCAGCATGTCATTGGGTGGCCCAGGCTGCCACCCTGCCTTGGCTGTTGTCCAGCTTGGACCACATAAAGAGTGAGCGGAGTCTGAGTCTACAGCGCAGGGGTTGCTCTGAAGAACTCCTGCTGGTGCAGTGAACCGCCTGACCTGACTGCATTGCCTCTCCCACAGGTCTGTTTTGAAAAGGGGGCCATTCGGAACCGAAGATGACTTTGGAGTCCCTCCACCTGCTAAGCTGGCTCGGTCAGAAGAACCGAAGCGAGGTGTGTTGGCTGCCAGTGAGCTCGTGAGCGTGGCTTATCTGGCCTCACCCTGCCTGTTCACCCCTCAGGCCACCAGCACCCCAAGTATGAGGGGAGGCAGTGTTCAGGGGAAGCTGCAGTTAGATCCCAGGGCTCACACTGTGGGGCTGTACGATGCTGTCCCTGTGGTACTAGTTCCTGTGATCTGTCGTGTTTTGCTCATGTGAATTAACTGTTCTCTCCCCCTCCCTCCCCCCCCAAATCACCGTAGTGCTGCTCTATGTCCGAAAGGAATCAGAAGAAGTCTTCGATGCTCTGATGCTCAAGACCCCGTCTTTGAAGGGCTTGATGGAGGCAGTAAGTAGGAGGCCTCATGGCATCCCCTGAAGCATTTTATCAGACAGCCCTAGCTCTGTCACTCTGGAACCTCGACCTCTTCCCAGCTGTGCTGTGCGTGTGTGTACAGCACTGCCTGTGTTCCCAGCTGTGCTGTGTGTGTGTACAGCACTGCCTGCGTTCCCAGCTGTGCTGTGCGTGTGTACAGCACTGCCTGTGTTTCCCAGCTGTGCTGTGTGTGTGTACAGCACTGCCTGTGTTCCCAGCTGTGCTGTGCATGTGTGTACAGCACTGCCTGTGTTTCCCAGCTGTGCTGTGTGTGTGTACAGCACTGCCTGTGTTCCCCAGCTGTGCTGTGCATGTGTGTACAGCACTGCCTGTGTTTCCCAGCTGTGCTGTGCATGTGTGTACAGCACTGCCTGTGTTTCCCAGCTGTGCTGTGCGTGTGTGTACAGCACTGCCTGTGTTCCCCAGCTGTGCTGTGCATGTGTGTACAGCACTGCCTGTGTTTCCCAGCTGTGCTGTGCATGTGTGTACAGCACTGCCTGTCTTCCCCAGCTGTGCGTGTGTGTACAGCACTGCCTGTGTTCCCAGCTGTGCTGTGCGTGTGTGTACAGCACTGCCTGTGTCCCCCAGCTGTGCGTGTGTGTACAGCACTGCCTGTGTTCCCAGCTGTGCTGTGCGTGTGTGTACAGCACTGCCTGTGTCCCCCAGCTGTGCGTGTGTGTACAGCACTGCCTGTGTTTCCCAGCTGTGCTGTGCGTGTGTGTACAGCACTGCCTGCATTTGACCTGTCTTGGGCATTCCCGCTTGACTGCAGGTCTGTCTTGTCCCTTGTGACTGGCCTGAGTTGGTCTGTAAATCGCTCTGTCATGTTCACTCTGCCACATTCAGTGAATTTGTGATAGCCTAGGGGGAGTTTAACTTTTATCTTCTTGATTAAAAAGAAAGTAGCAAACCACTTAGAAGTTGACAATAGTAAAAACCTTAGACATGTCATCCATAAAACAGTGGCTCAGTCCTCCGTCCTTGCCTCTGCTGGCCGTGCCAGACCTTATCCAGAGCACATCTGAGCAGATGCAGAGGTGTGACCTCCAAGCTGCATTCGGCCAAGCTCGGTCTCTGTGGGGTGTCAGTGGGAGAAGCACAGGAGGGAGGTGCGTTCGAACTTCCCCTCTGACTCGTCTTGGCCAGAGTTCTAGCATCAGTGATGTGTCCCGACGTTTTCCAACCGTAAATCATGGACATTTTGATCTCAAAGCGATGCGTAGTTGAAATTGGACCAAAAGTGTGTCTCTGCTCCTTTGACAGCTGTGCTGTGCTGAAGCCTCTTGACAAACCTTTTAAAAACGAACCAACAAAAACCATGGTCTCACTGTGTAGTCCAGGCTGGTCTAGAACTTTCTGTATAGCCCATTCTGGCCTCAGACTCCCTATTGCTGGGATTTCAGAAGACCACACTCAGCTTTGTCTAGGTGCCATTGTAAGCACTGGAGCCACCAGAGTAATGACAAGGTGCCATGGAGTAGTAGATTGCCCAGCTGGGAAAACAGACGCGAATAGAATAGGCAGGACACTCACAGGGAAGATTTCAGATACGGGAAGTGCAGTGAAGGAGCAGAAGTCAAATGAGGTGACAGTGGGTCCCGGCACCGCCCAGGGGGATCCTTCCTGCATAGGTTGGCCTCAGCTCAGTGATCTTCCAGCACTGGCCTCCTGAGTGCTGGGATTACAGGCATGCTCATCATGTTGGCTTTTGCATTCCTTAAAGAGGACACAAACTTTGAGTGGCATTTTCATGACTCTCAAGGATGAATGCATTTCTCAGACCAGCACCATGAAATGCACAGGGCAGGCCTAGTGTGCACTGGGGTTCCAGTGAGCAAAGCCGAGGCAGTGTTGACTTCTGGGTGGAGCAGCTGGGGCAGCAGACATGAAGGGGTGTGCACAGGAAGCCTGACCTACTCTGAACACAGGCCCTGCCACACTCTCCTCTCGCAGGGTCCCAGCGACCTGGGTGTTTCTTCCATTCGGTTGATTTATTGACACCTGATTTAATTAGGGAAATACCAGTTCCCTTCCTCCAGGATGTGGTCTGGGTCTTAACCCTCTCATAGTACAGGCAACACACACACACACACACACACACACACACACACACCACAAGAGACGGTTCAGTGCTTAAGGACACTGGCTGTTCTCCCAGAGGACCTGAGTTCTGTCCCCAGCACCCGTGTGATGGCTCACAGTTGTCTGTAATTCCCGTTCCAGGGGATCCAGTGCCCTCCTCTGGCTCCCACAGGCATCATGTGGTTACAGATACACACGCAGGCAAAACACATACACATAAATGTAAAATTAATTAACACATATATATATAGGCATACACATAAGTAAAGAGAAATCTTAAAAAGAAAACAAGCTGAAATGAAAGCTAAGTATAATCGTGGCTGTCTTTTAAAGCCTTGGCAACAGCACACTTTCTATTCTCTGTTCTTTTAGATCTCAGACAAGTATGATGTCCCCCATGACAAGATTGGGAAGATATTCAAGAAGTGCAAAAAAGGGTGAGTACTGACGGTGTCCTGTGCACCCTGCCGGCAGTCGCCTGCAGCACGACTGTGACACACCTTCAGTGCCATCCGTCCAGAAGCCTCCAGGAAGGTGCAAGCGTTAGGACTGGGAGAAAGTGGAAGAGCCAGTCAGGGTCACACTCTAGCCCAGGCTAGCTCTGAACTCATGACAACCCTTCTATTTCAGCCTCTCCAGTGCAGGGAGTGTGGGCGAGAAACACCAGGCCCCCCTTTCACTCCTTTATTAGATCATTTACTCACTATTGATCTTCCTTTGGAGATCAAGGTTAGTTTGTTTTTTTTTTTTTTTTTTCAAAGAAAAGACAAATCTGTGTTTGCCCTTCCCAGGCCTGGCCACTGAGGTGAAGTGGCCACACATTCCAGGGCGTGTGAGGAACCTGACTGAGGATGTCAGGCCCCTCCATCCCCTTGCCAGCCAGGGGCTAGGCTGGCACATTCCACGCTTCTTCCCTAGTTTTTGAGATGGGTTTGAGTGTTTCGAAGTGAGGCGTCTGAGGGCTCATCTGTGATCACGTGGTTCGTGATGCGGAGCTGTGCCTCAAACCAGTTTTGTCTGACCCACTGCCTTTCCTTTCTTCTTGAGAACCCTGCCCCGGGCTATATTTTCAAGCTATAGAAAATTGCTTCTTGTCAAGAAATTAAATCTTAGTACATTTGTGTGTGTGTGTGTGTGTGTGTGTGTGTGTGTGTCCATGCTTTTGGGAGCCAGTTCTCTCTTTCTACCATGTGGGTAGCAAGAATAGAACACAGGTCACCATGCTTGGCTGCAGGCACCTTTACCTGCTGAGCCATCTTTCTGGCCCCAGAAAAATGACTATTTTTAGATCCGTTAGAATTTTCTAGATGAGTCTGATGGGAAGGGTTAAGCTTTAACGACTTCGATTAAACTTTGAGGGTGGCTTGTCAGGAAGCGGCCCATGGAGATGAGTTCAACAGAATCTCTGCAGTGGAGAACTACAGATACTCTGCAGGCTTATTTTTCCCTATCGGGTACCACTCAGTGAGTGAAAACTAGGCCAGAAGTGATCAAACGGGCGGTGTTTCCTGTCTGTCACCTGCTCCCACCACTGGGACCCTTCCCTCGGGTCCCTCCCCAGCCAGTTCTCAGTGGCCCTGGCCATAGGCTCCTGGGGGTCCCTGTCCTTTGGATGAGGCCGCTGCAGCATGGGAGCGTGTCCCCACAAGTCACAGCCAGCCAGTAGTAAGCTCCACGGCCGGGAAGGAGGGTGGAGACTCATGCCCTCTCTTTCCCAGGATCCTCGTGAACATGGACGACAATATCGTAAAGCACTACTCCAATGAAGACACCTTCCAGCTGCAGATCGAAGAAGCCGGCGGGTCGTACAAGCTCACCCTGACAGAGATTTAAGGGGGGTGTGGGGGGCACTCAGCTCCCAGGCTGGGAATTCAGTGAAAGTGTTCCATAGATGGTATAGTTGGCCAGCTGAGGAGCCCAGGCGCCTACCATGCAGAACCTTAAATATCAGGGAAGGAACCTTTCACGTAGGAAATGGAGCTGTTGTATACCGTGCTGTGTTGCTGTTTTCCTTGTGATAGAAATCCATGTGTTGTTGGTGTTGTTGTTTGAATTTCTGATGTGCTTAGAAAGCGAAGCGTGAGAACTTTGTACCGGATCTAACAAACCGTGGGAACCTTTGGGTTATCTGCTGCACTACCTGTCAAACTCTGCCTGGGTCCGTGAGAGCAGTGGGCCGCCGGCTGGCAGTAACTTGTCTTTGAGGATTTTGTGTTCTCGCCTGACCTCAGTCTAACTCTGACTGCCTTGAGGAGTGGGCCCAGGCCTCAGCAATAAAGGGCTGAGCCTTCTCCCTCCACCTCTCCTCCTCCAGTGTTTACTAAACAGGGTGCATTACTGGAACCTTCCCTTGCAACTTCCTTGGACATGTCCACTGCCTTTCTGATGAAGAACTTACGTGCGTGACGGTGTGAAGTTAGTTCAGTTAAAGCTGCGTTGTATATAAGTGCAATATCTTTTTGAAGGTCTGCCTGTAAATGTGTACATATATATATGTCTGATATAAATATATAATATATAAATACGGTGTCTGTGTACAGATAGTGAAGGCGAGCAGGAAGATCTACCTTGAAAACCCTCTTAGAGAAGAGGTTAAGTTATTACTGATAACATGGACCAAGCAGGTAGAACGCCGTTTTCCCAAACACAAGCAAGTGTTCCTTAGCATAGCAAAGAGCCATCTGCTCTTGTGAATGTTGTCACTGCGGGTTTCTCACCCTGAGTGGAGCTCGTGGAAAGCTGGACTGCAGCTTCTATCTGAGGTGTGTGTGCAGGTGTCAGCCAGCTGTGCCCATGCAGAAAGAGAGAGCCAGCTGTCGTCATGAGCCAGCGATGCAAACCAAAATGGGCCGATTCTACAAGTGCCCTGTTTGGGAGCGTCCAGGCATCAGCCACCGCGTGCTTTAACTGGAAAGCACTCATGAATTTACATTACTGTGGCAGGTGAATGTTTTGTACACACTTAAATATTTAAAAACAGAACCAAACTTTACAATGTAATTGTATAATGAATCCTGTAACAAATACAATTGCGGGTTTCTTTAGGTTCAGGGAACTAGAATAGGTCATTTGTATGAGTAGGACTGTTAGCCGCATACTTAGGTTAAAGGTACTCTAATGAAGTATGTGAACAAAGAGCTGGTTTTCTAAGATACGGGATACGGGTCATATAACAATATTTTCTATTTTGTTTTTATGAAATCAGTTTTACCTGTTTTAATTGTATCATTGAACGTGTGTTTTAAACGAAAGGGATTGAATTTTATATGTCCACTCCACACGGTGTCGGCTCCTGTTATTCGGTGTAACTCCTTTCCTCGGCCTTTGCCCTTGCCTTGACTAACCTGGAACTTGCTGTGGAGACCAAATAGCTTCAAACTCAAAAGTTCTGCTCCCCAAGTGCAGGGATTGAAGGCATGACCCACCACTTCCAGCAGTGTTTGTAAAGCCCAGACTGACTTTGAATTCATAAACCTCCTGCCTCAGTCCCCCCAGCACTGGAATTACATGCATGTACCACCATGTGTAAAATATGCTTTTAATGAACACGATGCAATTAATGGAGTCAGCCGGCCTGGAAGAGTTCCTGTGACTTCTGAACATTTTCCCCGACCACATCCTTAGGCCCACAGTGCAGCCTATGTCCGCAGCCTGGGCTCCTGATGGCTAGGTGGCTTAGGTCCAGCATGGGGAGCGCGTCTGCCCAGCCCCCAGTGCTGGCACTGCCTCCACTCCTCTCTCGACTCTGATCTACGCCTCAGAGGCCTGGCATTGCCCAAGAGGCAGCTGCCCTACCCAGCACCGGTCACCTCTTAGGCATTCAAGAAACTTACAATGGTAACTTTTCCTGCCTTTAGACAACCCAGGCAGTTTTGAGGCTAAAGCAGAGGGTTTTGTGAAATTTCTAAGCTCAGAAATAAGCCTGGGTAGGACTTGGACCGCGTGGCTCAGTGTAAAGACCGTCTAGTGAACAGCGACGGCTAAAGGAGAGATGGGTGAGGAAATGGCCCAGGGAAAGGGTGGTTTCAAGGAACAAGAGCCCCCAGTGGGAGGGCGTCACAGAGGGAGGCCGAGCGGGTCTCTGCACACGGACAACAGCTGGGTCTTGGGAGCGTTGAAAGGGTATACGGTGTTCTTCACTTCTGAGCTCCAGGAAAGGACTGTGTGACTGTCATCCCATGCTGGTGGCATTCGCATCCCACCTGAGGTCACCAGCAGTGCAGACAGGCTTTGATCACTGACATCTGCCTCCTGGGGGTTAAACCCGGTGCTCAGAGGGGATCCCAGGCTACATTCAGGTCTCCTCTGTCTTAAGTGCACGACTCCTCCTGATCCTGAACTCTAAGCCCATCACCCCCTGGTCCCAAACTCCTGTATCTAGTACACATTTCAAATCTCTGAATCAAATACAAATGTAACATCAAAAAAAAAAAAATCAAGTTAGCTATCAGTATGAACATCACAGCTCTATGAGAAGGTGCCTGGAGTTTAGACACCCACATCCAAGTCCTCCAAGAAGACCACTGAGAAGGTCCTATGGGATCAAAGTTTCTGGAGTGAGCTCTTTAGTGGGAGTAGAGCTAAAGATGCCACTGACTCCACCACCGTGGTCCCAGCAGTGAACACTGGAGGCGCGAACCGAGTGGGGACATGTACAGTCTCACCACTGGATACTCGGGTGACAGAGCGGAGAGTGGCTGTACCCAGCCAGGAAATAGAATGACATTCATCTGGTCCTAACAGACAAAATGATGAAGACGATGTGTTCCAGAGACCTAGGGCAGGTGCCACGTAGACCCAGAGCTCTTAGGTCTGGGCTGGCAGGAGCCGTGTCTTCTGTAGCAGCAGAACCACTGGCTGGACATGAGATGCAGCGCCTCATCCCATGACTGATTCACAGCATCCTAGATGACTATTATTAATGTAAGGAGATTGCTTGGAGGGTGCAGGCCTCTACCTTGAAATGAGGACATGTGAGAAGGTTGACCAAGCTAGAGAGGTGGCTTCCCCACCCACGTGGTATCCCCCCTGCCTTCAACAAAGTATTCAGTGGTAGGAATGGAGGTTGTGCACTGGCTCAGCAGCAGGTTTCTGCTCCCCAACGCTCACGTAGCCATGGCTACTCCTGAGTGTCCGGTCAACCATGAGCAGAGGCCAGCACTGAACCGAGCTATAACACCATCTCCCATCATAGAAGAGGCAGCATCTGAGTCTTGCTGGAATCCACGCTGGATTTCCTTCACCCTCCTTGCATGATTAATACTCCTGCTAAAACTGCCGCCTGCGGGCTTGCAGAGTGCCCTGCTCACTGTCACGATATTCCGCACAGCACTGCCTCTGACCAAAACACCCGCTTCACAGCCAAGGACATGGCCCAGTGAGCCCACGCTACAGAATCCTCACATCTCGCCGTGTTCCTCACTGTCCCAAGGGCTGTCTTAACAGAACTGCATACTCTCCCTCTGGTGACTCCATTACAAGGCCGCCTAGTCCGTGCGGGGCTAAGGCAAGGTTCTCCAGAGAACTGCATTTTCTCCGGCTCAACACGGGCCCAGGCGCTGAGGTTTCTGCTCTAGACGAGACTCCTCCCATCCAGGAGTCAAAGGATGAAGTGTCAGTGGCATCACTGTGACCTCCCAGAAAAACTGCTTTCTGTCTAACCATGGTGGCACGTACCTGTTAATCACTGCACTTGGAGGGGGAGGCCCAGGACTTGGTCAGACTCAGCTATGACATAGATAGTCATGCCGATGCTACAAGATCCTGTATCAAAAGGAGCAAGGAGCCGGAGCGGTGGCTCAGCCTCAGGCGTGTGCGTCTCTCCTGCTGAGGACCCAAGTTTGGTTCTCAGCACCCACACTGGTGACTTAACCACCACCTGTAATTTCAGCTCTGAGGAATTTGAGGCCTCTGGCTAACTGCACTCATGCGCACACACACACACACACACGCACGCACACATGCAGAATTTTTTTTTAAATAAAGTATTTTAAAAATCTTTTGAAAAGGAGTGAAAACAAAACTTTTTGTTCCTGTTTGTTATTCTGTGCCATGGTTCTCAGATGCAAAGCCAAGGATGCTTCTACCAAGACACACAGGAGGCCACTGAGCTGGGCAGGACAGCTGCCACCTAGCATTTGACACAGACAGCCCATGGATGGAGCCACCCACATCCATGGAAATGTCCTCACCAACACCCCCAGATGTGATACACCCCACCAGTGCCTTAGGGGTCCCTTCACCCAGTCAGGTTGACTGAGTTGATCATTATGAAGGCCCAGACTCTTCAGGAGGAGAAGGGTTTCTATACATGGCTCAGTCCGAGCAAATTCGGAACACATAGAAGGTAGTTTATAAATGGCAGCTACCACCTATAACCAGTCACAAACTGAGAACTATGATAGCCATAATTCCTCCTCATTATAAATACAGCTATGTATAGCTCCCCATCTGATGCAAATCTCTGCTTTCTCTCCTTGCTTACTCCTGCACTATATGTAATGTAAGATGTAGTGACTTTTATTGGTATTTGAAAATTGCACTTTGACGACATAGTAGTTTAAGGTATGGATTATTAGAGAGTACACATGGCTCAAAGATGCCACCTTCCCCTGGGGGAGGGGATTAGGCTGTCGTTGGCTGTGAGAGAAGAGGCATGTCTTGTTTGGAGATGACGTGTGGCTTAAGTTGATGAGAATGGTTTCTAAATTGACAAAGGGTAGACAGGGGCTAAAATTTCCCAGGGTCTGACAGGACATCACGTCCAGCAGCCTCTGACATCTCTAGAAGAGATGAGCATTGGGGATACTGAGGCATACTTGTGATCTCAGTACTTGATAGGGGAAGATAAGAGGGTCAACAGTTCGAGGTCGTCCTTAGTATGTGGTGAGTTCAAAGCCAGTCTAGGCTACATTCGACCTTAACTGAAATACGAGAGGGTCACATCCCATATCATAGTGTATAAATCAGTGGCCCAATACAGACTTGCACCATCCAGCCCTCTAGGATCAGAGGTTGAGTAGAACAGGAGGTAAAGGAAGGAGAGACCCCCTCTCTCCCCTTGGGCTGGTGTGTCTGCCTCTTCCTACCCTCGGATACCCTCACTGCAGGTTCTCAGGCCTTCAAGCCCAGTCCAACACTGACCACTGCTCTGCCTTCTCTACCTCTTCACCCCCAGACTGAGACCAAATTAGTTCCCCTGGGTCTCCAGTAAGCAAACAGACTTCTCTGCCTGGATAATTTTGTGGTCCCCAACCTTACTCCCCCTTACATGTGTGTGTATGCCTTAAAGAGCCGATGGAAGACAACTGTATATGGTTATATAGAGATGAACAGCACTGTCCTCTGTAGAGAGAATAGCTTATGTATTGTATGGATGCATCACTTGTAGAATAGGTGGTGAGACATCAGGAGGCAAAGAGAATTCTGGGATAGTGCCGGCACAGGAGTCATCTGGGAAAATGTGACAAGACGAATGCATGGTACCTGAACACAGGTAACCAGCCACGTAGCAGAATGTAGGTTAAAATAAGTGGGTTATTGGAGCTGGAGAGATGACTCAGTGGTTAAAAGCACTGACTGCTCTTCCAGAGGTCCTGAGTTCAAATCCCAGCAACCACATGGTGGCTCACAACCATCCATAATGAGATCTGATGCCCTCTTCTGCTGTATCTGAAGACAACTACAGTGTACTTACATATAATAAATAAATCTTTGGGCTGGAGCAAGAAGTCCTGAGTTCAATTCCCAGCAACCATCTGTACAGCTCACAACCATCTGTACAGCTATAGTGTACTCATATACATAAAATAAATCTTTTTTTTTAAGAAGTGGGTTATTTTACAATTCTAGTCAGAGAAGAGCCTAGCTATATGGCTAAAGTATTTGTAAATATATTTTGAGTCTGAATCTTATTTCTGGAAACATGGAGCTAGGGGGGGAAACCAGAATTAACTTCTATAGTTCTCTATATATAGAGACTCTCTTATAAGCATTACCTGTTGTAGTGGCTATTCCTGCCTGTCAACTTGACTATATCTGGAATGAACTACAATCAAGAATTGGAAGGCTCACCTATGATCCTGATCTGGAGCTCAGAGATACAAGTTTCTGACCTGGATCTTGGCATGGAGATCTTGAAGCATAGTGGCTATGAATTCCAGAAGATTAAGACAAGGAGATCTCCAGCCGGGCGGTGGTAGCACTTGCCTTGCCTTTAATTCCAGCACTCAGGAGGCAGAGGCAGGTGGATTTCTGAGTTTGAAGCCAGCCTGGTCTACAGAGTGAGTTCCAGGACAGCCAGGGCTAAACAGAGAAACCCTGTCTCGAAAAAACAAAACAAAACAAAAAAACAAAACAAACAAACAAACAAAAAGACAAGGAGATCTCTGAGATCAATATCATCTGAGATTAAAGGCGCGTGGCACATGCCTTTAATCTGGGCCACACCCTCTGCTGGAGACCTATATAAGGACATTGGAAGAAGGAAGACTCATACTCTTCCTTGCCTGCTTGCCTCTTGGGACTAAGCAACTACTAGATCCTTGGACTTCCACCCACAGCTGCTGCTGACCATTGTTGGGGAGTTGGACTACAGGCTGTCAGTCATCCACAAATTCCCTAACTATATAGAGACTGCCCATACGTTCTGTGACTCTAGAGAACCCTGACTAATACACCTGTCAATAAAAAAGTCTATGGTCAATGAACTGAAACAGGAAATAGGAGGTGGGACACTGACAGAAAGAGAGGATTGTGGGAAATACTGAGAAAATAAAGGGAGATTGGAGAGACATGCTGAGGAAGAAGCAGGTTGGGTGTGAAGGACAGGTAACTGTGGAAGACAGAATAATGTGAATGGGTCAAATACATTATGAGCTAGTCAGGGAATGGGCCAAAGTTTATGGCTTAGGCACTTAATAATAAATAATTAGTCTCACAGTTGTCATTCTGGGAGCTGGGTGTGAAAAAAGGAAAAATGGATTTTTTTTTTTAACACCTCTGCAACAGACAGCAATCACCCAACTGGACTTCCTATTTCCCTGTCTGTGAAGGATAGGGAGGTCACAGGACCCTCACCTGACACCTACCCCATATCACGTGGCCTCGGGGAGGAGCTAGAGTATACATTTAGGGGAGGGAACTAAGAGAGGGCTTCATCTGTGCAGCTGTGGAAAGGCCATCTTTATCCCCGCTGGATGAAGACTTTCAAGAAGACTTCCAAGGCTCCTTCATCCTGTGGAAGGAGCACCCTCACTCCTGTAAGCTGCCCAGTAAACTAAGTGAGCTTCGGTGGACTCATTCCTTGCTTTGTGACTGGTGGCCTTAGGAGGGAGGGTAGCCATTGTATCTCCCCTGTGGTCGCCCCTGTGGAATGACATTTTAGTGACAGGATTGTCTACACAGGTGTAGCTTGTCTACCTATCAATTGATCTATTACTGATCTCTATCATCTATCAAATCTCAATCTCTCAGTTCAATAGCTCCAACCCATTCTGTTTCTCTGGAGCATTGGAAGTCACAGAGATCTCATGTTCAGTTAAACAGCCCACGTGCCTACTTCCTAGCCTAGACAGTGTGTAGGGTGACCCTGTGCACAAGGTAAAGGCTGCCTGTTATTAGGCTACCTGGGGCTCAGCTCCGCTCCATGGAGGGAGCCCTGTTCTCCACAGCCCTCATGTGGCAGCCTGGAGCCTCGGGACCCCTCTTTTCTGTAGTTTCCCACCCCAACAGGCTGGACTCTTCTCTAGCCTCACACCGCCCCCCGTGTCTGTGTTATACCAGGAAGAGAATAGACTTTTTGCTCTGTCCGTGCAGATGGAGGAAGTGGTGTGCCCAGCAGCCTGCACTGATGCTGTTACCGGGGACCAGCACGGCACACTTCATCTGCTTGGCTGCTAATGTCAGCTAAGCAAACATCCTGCAGGCCATGACTCCGGGCTTCAGCGGTGCTCCTGGGACCAGCAGTCTCTCTCCAGGAAGTCTCCAGGGGAGAGAGAGAAGCCTGTGCCCATTATCAGCTCTGCTGTGGAGTCTAGAAACCGTGTGGTTGGACAAGGTCATCTCCATCCCCAAGGGCCATATTTGTCTCCCAAGCACAGACCGAGCTGTCGCACTTCACCATCTGCTGAGCCTTCTTGTGAAGACACACTGTCCTTCTCGGTGTCTACCCTCTCCTCTCACAGAAGCCTTTCCCATTGTTATTCTCTGGGAGCCCACCCTCCAAACAGCGCATGCCCAGCCCAATAAACACTGCAAAGTATCCCTCTGCCTCTTGTCACTGTGGCTACTGCCATAGCTCCACGGGCACTGGGCTAGCGGTTGAGGGCACGTATGGAGCCAACCCAGGCCAACTCTCTACCTAACAGCCATGCTCCGGCAGCTCTCAAAGGGTGAATGGTTAGGAGGAATGTGCCAAGCAGCTCTGGGCATCCAGACGGGCTGTTGGTGAGGCTGGAGAGGTGGCCTCATTGGTAAAGTACTTCTTTACCTTGTAAGTATGAGGACCTGAGTTTGTCTAATCAGCCCTATATCTGGGAGATCTCAGATCAGTTTCTGCTGTTTCCAACCTGTATAAGGGCCATGCTTTCATTTCTTTTTGTGTTTCTCTCTCTCTCTCTCTCTCTCTCTCTCTCTCTCTCTCTCTCTCTCTCTCTCTTCATGCTGGACCCTTTTGAAAGTAATGCCGTGTGGCTCCTCTGGAATGAGATTCCTCCCTTTCTCAGTGTGCCCTGTCTGCTCACCAAGTGGCTTTTCTGAGCTGTCCACGTCCCCTGTGCTGGATCTTGCTCTCTAACTCAGTAGTAGGCTTCAGACTTCGACACCAAAGCCTCCAAAGAGCTCTGTGGGGGACGGGGCACAAGCCACAGACAGCCCTGCCTAGCCTTCGATTTCTCCTTGCACAGGGCTTGAAGGTCAGCTAGAGGTGGGATACCAGGGCCCCCCAGGGTCCTTTCCTGACCGTGAGCCTTTGAGAGTGTGCATGGCTTTCTAGGTTCCCAGAATCATGGTGCAACTTTGCAAAGCACCTATGCCCTTTTCATTGTCAAGTTTTCCCTTCTTAGCTTCTATTTACATGTGAACATGGTGTACATACAGGTGTCTTTGAATGTACCGGGGTACATATATGAAGGTGGTACATATGTACTTGTGGCCTTGTTGTGTAAAAGCCAGAAGTTGATAGCATATGTCTCTATCAATCAAGGGAGGAAGAGACCTGATACCACAAAGATCCAGATGGACCTCAAGAGTTAAGTCAGACCAACAAGGGGGCGTATTGAATAAATAGTTCCATTCACACAAAATCCTTTCTCCCCACCTTGTGTATCAGAGCAAAGTCTCTCATTTGAATCTAGGGCTTGCTGGTTTCAGTAGTAGTAGCTAGACAGTGTCATGGATTCCCTATCTCTTCCTCCTGAGCCCCGGGATTACCGTTGTCAGTTCCTACACCCGCCCAGCAGCGACATGGGTATTGGGTATCTGAACTCTGGTCCTGAAGCTTGCACGACAAGCATTTTTACTCACAAAACTATCTCCCCAGCGCCTCCCTTTTAAGCTTCTCGGTTAGTCTAGCGTGTGTTCTGTCACATAACCATGAAAATAGAGCCACTTTGACATATTTTTTAACCAAAGTTCCCTGGGGAATACCAGGTGAGCTTCAAGGTGGGTCAAGTAAAAGCAGCCTTGCAAATGGGGTTTCCAGAGGAACACTGACAGGTCAAATGATAACTCTTCTCCCAAACTGAAGCTTTCTTGGAGTTCCAGCCCATCCTTCCCACTCTGTAGCTAGGTGCACCCTTGGGAGCTGAAGAAGACAATGGGCATAGCCGTAAAGGCGGGAACAAAGAATTGATTCCACAGAGTCTCAGGTGGACCTTGATCAAGAGTTAAGTCAGACCAAAAAGGGGACGTATCGAATCGTCCCATTCACATAAAATCCTAGGAAATGCAAACCAATCTGCTGTTACAGATGGATCTGGAGCTGCCTGGGACAGTTCATCCTGAACGCGAACATAGTTTCAGGATAAGACAGAACTCATTAAAGTTGGCCAAATTGCATCGCTTCATAAGAGCAGTTTTCATACCTAATTATGTAACTTCAGTTAAGCTACCTTTTGCTGATTTTTGGTTTGGTTTTATTTTGCTTAAGATAGAGCCTCGCTGTATAGTCCTGGACCTCCTGGAAATCAATGCAGAGCAGCTGACCTCAAACTCAACAGAGATCTGCCTGTCTCTGCCTTGCTATGCTGAGTTTAATGGTGTACACCACTATGTCCAGCAAGTTAAGCTGTTTGAAAGTTGAGTCTACTGCCTACTAACAACTGACTCACAGCTCCTGTGGTGGATAGCCCCGGCCTTGTATTTTGATGCTAATTCCACTCCTGGGAGGGGCTACAGATGAGTTGCTTTGTGAACCTTCCCCCCACCTTAACTTCAAATAAAGACTAGAGCCAATGACTGGGCAGAAGGAAGGGGGAGGAGCTGAGAGTTTGGGGAAGGAGAAAAGGATCAGAGTTGGGGAGGGGGAGCTATGGAGGATCGATGGTGAGGACTGGAAGAAGCTTGTGGCATGGCCTGGAGAAACCACAAGTTATATGGGACAGCATAGATGGGAAGAGTAGTGTAGTGGGAGATCCACCCAATCGGGGCATATAGCTTGTATTGCTATTGAGTTGAGATTTCTTATACTGGGTAATTGGGTTGGAAAAATACAGCAACAAGCTCCAGCCTCCCTTCCACCGAGTCCACAGGATCCTGGCTAATAGGTCCCCTCCCAAGTCCTAACCCTTACCTGCCTCTGGGCCTTTTCCATGGAAAAGTTGGCCTGACCAATATCTTCCATCATAAGCCCTCTTTCCTTCTCCCCAGCTAGCATTACCTACTCCATGTCCTCTCATCTGAAACCTCAGAACCAGGGTCCAGGCCCAACCCCATGCTCTCCCAAGACCTCAAGGTTCATCCTTGTACTGAGAGACCCTAACTCAATGTTTTTAGACCCCTAGCAACCAAGCTTAGCACAGAGTAAATTTTTTCTGCTTTCAGCTCAGCACAAAGTAACTCATCTTTCTGATTTGGCCTTGAGAAAAGTAACACACCCTGTTCTAGGAACCCATCCTTGACCCACCCAGTACTCTGCTTAATATTCAACTATACATTGTCCCCAGGGTAGCTGTTCGAGATAAAATCTAAACCTTCCTTGAGGCATAAACTGTTGCCTGACTTCCTCTTCTCCACCCTTGCCTTGTGGCCCACCCATCGGGCCTTGTGATTTTCTTTACCCTCCACCCCTTACCTCATGATTTTTTGTCCTCCAGCCCCCTGCCTTATGATTTTCCCCTTTAAAAACCCCTGACTTCAGTTGTTTGGGGTCGAACTCCTCTGCACCTGCTTGGGTTATGAGCTCGGCCCCAGTGCACTGGTCTCCCCTGAATAAACCTCATGTGATTGCAGCAAGACAGTCTCTCATGGATTTCTGGGGTGTCGCCTTATCCCGAGACTAGAGCGAGGGTCTCCCCGATTCAGGGGTCTTTCAGTACCAGAATCTTCTATGTCGTGGCAATGTAGGAGAGCTGGGCTTTCTCTTTCAGATTCCAAAAAGTGCTTTGGGAGAGCCTGGCTTAAATGTCTGCCAACCTCAGGAAACTCAGCAACTGTGGGAGCAACCAGCCACTGAGGGCTTGGCATCCGGTGGTGCAGTCATGGCCCTTGAGATGAGGGCACCTTGGCCTGGTGGGGAAGAGGTGATATGAGAGGGCAGGAGGCCTCCTGCTCTACTTTCCTCTCTGTTGCTGTGATTAAACAACCACAACAAAAACAAACAAAACCACTCTGACCAAAAGCCTCTTGGAAGTAAAAAGGCTTCATTTCATCTTCCAGGTCACAGGCCATCCCTGAGGGAAGTCAAGGTAGAATCTCAAGGCAGAGGTTGACAGAACCTTTGGGGTAATACCATTGCGGGCTCACCCACAGTCTCATGCCCAGCTAGCTTTCTTAGACAGCACAGGACTGCTTGCATAGGGATGGCACCACCCTGAGTGGGCTGGAACTGCTTGTATCGATTAATATGTCACAGATATACCCAAAGACCAAACAGTTGGATTAAGAGTCTCTTCTCAAAGAACTCTAGGCTGTGCTAAGTGGACAACTAAAGGTAAGTAGAATACCTTATAACTAGGTCATAAGGTGGTCACCCAGTGACCTATTTCCTAGTTGGCATATGGACATACCACCACAGACCCCTGGCCACAGCCTGTTTTGACAGCCCCAGCTGGGCCTGAGGAATAGAGGAGGCGTTTGTATCTTCCACCTGCATCTCTGAGATCCTCTGCCTCCAGGTAAAAACTGGAGCTTAGCTGAAGTTCTGGGAGGCTGCGTACCCATCAGAACCCTGTCCAGGCAGCCGGGTCCTCTGCTCTGCCTCCCAGAACACAGCAGCAACCTCAACATGGTCCCTGTTGGTATTCTGTCCAAGCTCCACCCCACAGTTACCTGGCAATAGCCAAGTATGCCCTGCCCCATATACCTGGCCTACTATAAAAGGGGCTGCCTGCCCCTCCTCTCTCTCTCATCGCTTTCCCTCTTAGCTCTCACCTCTCTGCCCCTCTTGGGCTCCCCTCCCCCCTCTCTCCACGTGGTCATGGCCAGCCTCCATTTCTCTCTCTACTCTCTCTCTCTCTCTCTGCCTCTCTCTGACTCCCATCCTCTTCCATGAATAAACTATTCTATATCATGTTGGTATGTGCGTGGTCCCTCAGGGGGAAGAGGTGCCTGGGTCCGGGCCCGCCTAGGTACCCCCTTTCCCCCACGCCGCCATGCCACACTCCCTAATACCCTTTCTCTCTTTTATATCCCATCATATGTTGCTGAAACCCGGGAACAACATTAATCAACAACATTAAACCATCATTGGTGCCGTGACTCGGATTGAGAAACTGCAGGGTTTGCAAACAGGCTTTGCCACAACGGTAAGCTAACCACGCCGCACTGGCTGCATTGTCGGGAGGATGGAAGCTACCTTTCCCGGTAGCTGACAGCCAGGCCAGGAGCTAGCCTGTGAGTAGGCCAACTGGCTAGTGGCTGCCTGATTCATACTGGCCTCCGTGCACAGCTGGAAGGCACACGAACTTTCTCCTACTTCCAGCTCTGGCCTCCAGATGATTCCAGGCCTCTGAAGGGCAGGGCTGGGCAGTGTCTGAGCCAGGTACAAGTCCTACCTGCAAGGGATCTCAGAAGCCCTCTTCCCTAAGCTCTACCCTAACACAGTTGTTTTGAGACTACCCCTAGGCAGCCTTGAGGTGAGGGCAAAAGCTCTGTCCAGATGTTGTTATTAGGCAAGGCCTCAGGCTAATGACACTGTATCTGTGGCTCTGTCCTCACTGCAGGACCCACCTGAGACTCCAGACTCTGCTTAGGCACCAAAGCAACTGTCCCCTACTGGTGCCCTTGTCAACAAGGGCCTCTGGGGGGGACAGGAATGCACCATTTCTTTTTCTTTTTCTTTTTTCTTTCTTCCTTTCTCCCTTCCTTCCTTTCTCCCTTCCTTCCTTCCTTCCTTCCTTCCTTCCTTCCTTCCTCCCTCCCTCCCTCTTTCTTTCTTTCTTTCTTTCTTTCTTTCTTTCTTTCTTTCTTTCTTTCTTTTTTAAAGCAGGCCATGGGTAGAAACCAGTCCATACATGGCTGGGGGATGACTCTATTGGTAATGCATTTGCTTCACAAGCAGGAGGGCCTTAACTGGGATTCCCCAGCACCCACAGAAAAGATGGCTGTGCCTGTAATCCCAGGATTAGGAGGTTGGAGACAGGATCGACCCTAGTACACGCTGACCAGACCGTCTAGGCAAATTGGTGAGCTCTGGGTGAGACGCTACCTCAAAACAACGACAAGAAGAAAACTGGAGAGATGGCTCAGCAGGTAAAGGCCTTTGCTGCAGGAGCCTGGCTACCTGAGTTCAACCACAGAACTACACAAAGGTGGTGGGAGAGAGCAAACGTTTAAAACATTCCTCTGTCGGATGGTGGTGGCACATGCCTGTAATCCCAGCACTCTGGGAGGCAGAGGCAGGCGGATTTCTGAGTTCGAGGCCAGCCTGGTCTACAGAGTGAGTTCCAGGACAGCCAGGCCTATACAGAGAAACCCTGTCTCAAAAAAACCAAATCCAAAAAACCAAAAAGCATTCCTCTGACTTCCACATGTACACCATGCCATTCATGCACACACATGCACAATGAGAGTCCTAGTAAACTAAAAATAATAAGTAAAAATCATAAAAAAAAGTTTTAAAAATGAATTAGAGAGGAGCTAGAGAGATGGCTCAGGGATTAAGAGCACTGACTGTTCTTCCAAAGATCCTGAGTTCAAATCCCAGCAACCACAGATGGCTCACAACCATCTGCAATGAGATCTGATGCCCTCTTCTGGATTATCTGAAGATAGCTACAGTGTACTTACATATAACAATAAATAAATCTTTTTTAAAAAATGAATTAGAGAAGAATTAAGGAAGATAACTTCAATGTCTAGTCTCCACATGAATGGACAGACAGTCAGACAGACACACAGACATGGGAAGAGAGGGAGAGGCGGGGGTTGCGGAGAGTAGAAGGAAACTAACTCTCCAGCCCAACCGGAGTCTGCAGAGCTATTGTGTGATAGCCTGGTGATAGAAAGCTACAGTGTACTTATATATAGTAAGTACATATATCTTTAAAAAAAAAAAACCAAAACAACAACAAAATAGTTAAATAAATCAACCTAATTTTCAATAAATAAATTATTCTAATATATAAACCATAGAATAAATAGAACATGAGACTAATATACAAATTAGATTTGTGATGAGAAATTTATGCAATTTCAAAGTACCTCCCCACTAAATATTTACAATTTCATTTACATTAGTTTAAAAAAAAAACACACTTTGCTGTAGAAATGCCCAGCAGAAGTGCCTGATGCCAGGGACCAAAATGAACATTGAGAAAAACCAACCTAAGATCATCTGTGATCCAGCCAGACTGAATTTACCAGTCACCAAAGAAATACACTTTGTTAAAGGCAAAGAATTTATATGCAAGCGGGCTGAGCCTGCTGCAGGTGAGAGATACCTGCTCCTCTCAGAGTGTAATTAGCATCCGGGACTGTTAATGGGATAAGGATGCAGGGTGGTCTGAGGCTTACAGAAAGGTGGTGAGCAGGGGTGTTCTCAGTCTATGCATGTGGGTCCTGGCTAGTTTTATGCCAACTTGACACATCCTAGAGTCACTGGAGATGGGGGGGGAGGGGAGACTGCATGCAAGCCTATAGTGTATTTTCTTTTCTTTTTTTTCTTTTCTTTTTTTTTTGTTTTGTTTTGTTTTGTTTTGTTTTTCTGAAACATGGTTTCTTTTCTTTCTTTTTTTTTTTTTTTTTTTTTTTGTTTGTTTGTTTGTTTTTCAAGACAGGGTTTCTCTGTGTAGTCCTGGCTGTCCTGGAACTCACTCTGTAGACCAGGCTGGCCTCAAACTCAGAAATCCGCCTGCCTCTGCCTCCCAAGTGCTGGGATTACAGGCATGTGCCACCACGCCCGGCTCTGAGACATGGTTTCTTTATGTAGCCCTGGCTGTCCTGGAACTCACTCTGTAGACCAGGCTGGCCTCAAACTCAGAAATCCGCCTGCCTCTGCCTCCCAAGTTCTGGGATTAAAGGCATGCGCCACCACCGCCCGGCTTCTTCTTCTTCTTCTTCTTCTTCTTCTTCTTCTTCTTCTTCTTCTTCTTCTTCTTCTTCTTCTTCTTCTTCTTCTTCTTCTTAGATTTATTTATTATTATATGTAAGTACACTGTAGCTGGCTTCAGACACCCAGAAGAGAGCACCAGATCTCAATACAGATGGTTGTGAGCCACCATGTGGTTGCTGGGATTTGAACTCAAGACCTTTGGTCAGTGCTCTTAACCGCTGAGCCATCTCTCCAGCCCCTATAGGGCATTTTCTTACATAGTGACTGATGGGGGAGGGCCCAGCCCATTGTGGGCGGGACCATCCCTGGACTGGTGGTCCTCGGTTCTATAAGAAAGCAGGCTGAACAAGCCATGAGGAGCAAGCCAGTGAGCATCTCCTACCTCCAGGTTCCGGCCCCGACTTCCTTCAGTGATGGACGTGGTAGTACAAGCCAAATATACCCTTTCCTCCCCAACTTGCTTTTAGTCTTGATGTTTCATTGTAACAGTGATGTGACTGGTCATATTGCCTCTGCAGTCAGGAAGGAGGGAGAGATGAAGGAATGCTGGTGCTCGATTGCTTTTTACTCAATCTGGGACCCAGCCCATGGGATGAGGTATTCGAGTTTAGGTGACATTCACCTAGCTCAGTGTACTAGCTCAACACAGGGTCTTTTTTCCATAGTCACAGGGGATCTGTGATATGAATAGTGTCTTAGTTAGGGTTTTACTGCTGTGAACAGACACCATGACCAAGGCAACTCTTATGGACAGCATTTAATTGGAGTTGGATTTCAGGTTCCAAGGTTTAGTCCATTATCATCAAGGCAAAAACATGGCAGCATCCAGGCAGATATGGTGCAGGAGGAGCTGAGAGTTCTACATCTTCATCTGAAGGCTGCTAGCAGAATACTGGCTTCCGGGTAGCTATAAAGCCCACACCCACAATGACACACCTACTCCAACAAGGCCACGCCCACTCCAACCACACCTACTAATAGCGCCACTCCCTGGGGCAAGCATATAAAAACCATCACAAATAGCTCATGAATATGGGTATTGTTTGTTTTGTTTTGTTGTTTTTTTGTTTTTTGAGACAGGGTTTCTCTATGTAGTCCTGGCTGTCCTGGACTCACTTTGTAGACCAGGCTGGCCTCGAACTCAGAGACCCACCTGCCTCTGCCTCCCAAGTGCTGGGATTAAAGGCATGTGCCACCACCGCCCAGCCAAAATTAAAATTTTAAAAGATGTTAACTCAGAAATACTGGAGGGGAGTGTTTGCTAGCCACTGGGGAAATTTAGAAGTACACAACCATTGAGCTAGCCAAAGCATATCAAAATTAGCTGGTGTGTGTGTGTGTGTGTGTGTGTGTGTGTGTGTGTGTCTGTCGGTCTGTCTGTCTGTCTGTTATTTGCAAATCCAAAGAGCTCTCTGCTGGGAGCCAAAGCAGTTTAACTAATTCACCACTACCCCACCAGGTAACCATGTCACTGGAGTTTAAACCAGTGTCAACGGGAACAATGTCTCCCTATAGCCTGAGTCAGCAGTTTCCTTGTAAGGCCACTGTGAGCACCCAGTCAGACTACAGGCGGGAGTTCAAGAGGAATGCTTATTATAGGGCACACCCTGGGATGGGCACACACAACTCTGCTTCTATTGACTCTAACACACTGCACAATTGAGATCTGCTTTCTCTTTCCTCCCACAATAAACCGCTACACAGACAGCCCCCCACAATAAGCTGCTACACAGACAGCCCCCCATGACCACACCCATCATCCATGATCGTCCCCCCGCACACCAATGCCAAATTTGAATGGAGTTCTTGTGTATTTCCTTATTTAAATGCTGGAACTTGGCTCAGGGCTGGTGCATGATGGGTAGGGGATCTACCCCTGACCTACATCCCTAGCTCTCTACTTTTTACTTTGACACAAGTACTCAACAAGTTGGGCAGGCTGGCCTCAAACTTGGGCTCTTCTGCTTCCGCCTTCCTCACAGTAAGATGCTCGGGGTTGAAGGGACAGCATCTCTGTCCTCCTCAGCCTGGAGAGTTCCCTTGGACTTTTAGGGACCTTGCTTGACTCTGGTGTTTGTGGTTTATTGTTTTTTTTTTTTTAATCTTTTATTTTATTTCACTGTACATGTCTGGGTGTTTTGCCTGCATGTCTGTGTGTGCCTACTGCATGCAGAGGCCAGAAGAGGGCATCAGATTGCCTGGAACTGGACCAGACAGTTGTGAGCCACCATGTAGGTACTGGAAATGAAACCTGGGTCTTACGGAAGAGCAGTCAGTGCTCTTAAGCACCGAGCCACCTCTCCAGCCCTGGGTTTGTGGCTTTGACACTGAAAAGAATCCCAGGGTGAGCTGGTGTATGATAGAGCGGGGTCAGTGATTTTCTTGAAGATATTTTTAGGGTTAAGAGGAAGAGAGGCACAAAGAAAGGCACACATGGGTGGGGTTTGTGCTTCCTAGAGAGCAGAGGAAAGTAAGGCGTGGGGCTGGGCTCCTTCAAGACCCAGTGGGGGAGGCTAAGACACACCCAAGTGTGGGCGCGGAGAGTTCGTTGTCTCAGTGGTAGCCATATATACTTGTTGGTGCCCTCAAACCTCACACCAAAGGTTGCTCAGATAGCCTTTCCCTTCTCTTTTTATCAGAGAGATAGGTGAGGTGACTCTGCAGATGGCTTGGATGGAATTATTATCTGATAACATAAAACCAGGAGCCACTAGGGTTGCACAGGCTTGGAGGTCCTTTCTCTGAAAATGGGGCTTTCTGGCAAGATTCCTAGAAGATGGCAGGTTTGCGGCTGGGAAGGGAGCTGGGCATGAAGAGCTGAGTTGTGCAGGAATTCTACATCTACTGACAAAGGCTTCAACTGGACTCCAGGGCGAGGGGCTCCTGCTCCGCCCTGGGCGAGGGGCTACTGCTCCGCCCTGCCTTTATATCCTGCCTCGGGAGTGCAGGAGCAAGTCCCCCTGCACAACGCTTTACTCTGGAGGTTTTGTTGGTTTGTTTATTTCCTTTTGTGGCTCTGATCTGAGTCTTCCATTGGGCCCTGTAAAGGAAAGACCTCGTATTCAGAACAGGACAAGCCTGAGTTGGGGCCTCTAACAAGCCACCTGTTTCCTTGGTGACATCCTCAGAGGTTGTCAGGATGAACACGCTGTAAATGCCACACACAGGCTCTTGTGAGCAGCTGGACGGAACTGAGATGAATGTGGTGTCCCAGTTCTCCTTGTAGATCCCATTGTTTGGAAGTGTGTGTGTGTGTGTGTGTGTGTGTGTGTGTGTGTATGTGTGTATGACAACACATGTGTCAACCTTCTTAGCATAAGTAGACTCCTGTGACATTAGGCATTAAAGTCTTTTTTCAAACATCCCTGTATCTTAAAAATATATATGACAAAACCATCCGTCCATCATGTCACCGATTTATTGGTGAGGTCTAAGTCAGCACAGTCAGTCACCAGGGAGATGCAAACTGGTGTCCCAGGGAGAAGCGTTGTCTCTGAGCCCACCAGGACAATAAGAAGGAGGCAGCAGCAACACAGCAAGAGGCAGAAAGGTGAGAGGCAGAGCCAGAGATGCCATTGCTTCTGAGAAGCAAAATGATAGAACCACTTTGAAAACCCAGTTTGCTGAACAAAACCCAAAACTACACAGGAGGGCGTATAGACTGTGTGACTGCGTCCCTGGGAGATTCTGTAGTGGCAAAAGGCAGATCAATGGGTGTAAAAGCCACGGACTTGAAGGGCAAGGGACTAGTTGCAAAGTGACACAGACAGCGTGACAAATGGGCCCTGACCCCAGCCTCACCTGCTGGGCAGTCGAGGGGCCCCTCCTCTAAGCCCTCATGCTCTGGACTTCTGATCTTCACCACCACCATATCCCCCATATCCTATTCCCCCATATCCCCCACCCCCCATACTCCCCACCCCCACCCCCTACCCCCCTTTCTGTCTTTTTAGGATGAAGCTTCATGTAACCCAGGCTAGCCTCAAACTTCCTGATCCTCTAATCCATGGTTCTCAGCCTTCCCAACGCTGCAACCCTTTAATACAGTGCCTCACGTTGTGGAAACCCCTCAACCATAAAATGATTTTCGTTGCTACTTCATAACTGTAATATTGCTACTGTTCTGAACTGTAATATAAACAGTTATTCAACCCTTTGGGGTCGTGACCCACAGGTGGAGAACCATTGCTCTAGCCTCTTCCTCCCACTCATAGATAGGGTCACAGGTGTGTCCCCCAGGTGACTCATGGCCCTCTCTCTCTCTCTCTCTGTCTGCTCCTTCCTGTTCCCCAAAGGCTCCTCACATGCAAGCACACCCCTTTTACCTTCTTTTCCTCCTGTAATACTCAACTCAGACCTGGCCAGAAAATGGGGTTCTGACCCTAAGGGCCGGTCATGTGGAACGGTCTCCTGTTTGCCTCCGGCACCTCTCCTTGTCCAGGTGAATGACTGTCAGGTCACTGTAGACTCTGTCTCCACCCTGGACAGAGCCCTCTGGGAAGGCACCAGAGCTGTCTGTCTGCGGGACCCTAGGCCCAGCTCAGGCCTTCTGGACATTACTAAAATGAATGGCCGAGGGCCTTGGCTGCTTTCTGCAGAATCAGGGTCATTTAACTCTTCCACACTCGCTAGATGGGATGATACACAAATGGGAAAATCTAAAAGATAAGTGCTCACCAAGGCCATGCCTAGTCAGTCCACTAGGCCATCTGGAGTCCCCTCAGAACTTTCTAGAAAGTAAAGAGGCTGCTTGAAGCCCCATGTTCTAGCCCCATTTCTGCCACTCTAGAAAAGGAGCCTGAGGTAGAAGAGGAGTCTGACTCTGTAGGCCAGCTCTTTCAGTACAGTGTTGCTGAGGTAACCACCCTGGGTGTGGCCCTCCTCAGGGGAAGTGGTGGCCAGGCCCACCCACTAGACCAGGAGGGGGTTTCCCAGGAAGAAGCAAGGCTCTCGGAGACAGCCTTGTAACCAAGAGTCCCACCTGTCTCCACCCAGGGGAAAGCACCAGCCAAGACACCCCGGTCCCTCCCTTCCTTCCCAAGACCGTACTTTGTAAACCAGAGCCAGGAAGCCAGGCAGCTGGGAACTTGAATGGCCTCCAACCTGTGCTCTGACACAGCTAAGTGGGAAAGTGTGATCAAGTCCAAACGGAGCCCTAGGGCCTGACTGGAGGGCAGTGTGCGCTGGAAGGTATCCTGAGACCTAGCTGAGGTGACCTACCCACCCACCTACCCAGAGAGTGAACTGAATGGTACCATTTCCTGTAGCAGGGTTCCCACCACTGTCAAGGACTCCACAGGTCCCCGTGTGCCCAAATGATTGACACAGCCAGCCACACGGGTGAGACATCCAGCTGGCTCCTTCTCATCCGGGCCTAAAACACTCAGCTGCTCTCTCCTGCTCCTCACAAGCAATTTTCAGCACAAGGGTACAGCCAGGGGGAAAAAATTAAAATAATAAAAATAGTCCATGGATATTTTGGCAGTCTGTAGGGGCAGTGTTAATGAGGATGTCATCTCAATTCTGAAAATAATTTAGCTAAGGAAGTTTCTGGGCAGACAGGATTCACAATGTCTATAAAGCAAGGGAGGCAGTGAGTTTGGGCTGAACAAGAGCCCTGGGATACGGAAAGAGTGACCTGCTGGATTCATACACATTAGAGTACATTATTTGTATGGTTAGGAAAATTCTGAACAAACCCACATGAACAGATGTGCGTGTGTATGTGCGCCTGTGTTTGTGCCTGCCTGTGTGTTTTTGCAAGTCAGAAACTGGCACCTGTGCTCTGTCCCAGTAGAACACAAGGACCTGGTGTCTGCCACTCTTGAGGTGAAGCCCTGGTCCCTATTGTTTACCATCAGGAACAGAGACCTGTGGGAGTGGGGGGATGTAAGGGTGGGGTCCCCGGGACTCAGGGACTCAGGTCTTCCTCAGAACAGCCAGTTCAGCTGCTGGAGTTCATTTGCCATTCAAGAAGATCAACCTACAGTCTGTCAGGGCTTCCAAGCCTGTCCTAGTTAGGGTTTTACCCATGACCAAGACACGTCTTATAAAGGACAACATTTAATTGGCGCTGGCTTACAGGTTTAGAGGTTCAGTCTGTTATCATCAAGGCAGGAGCACGGCAGCACCCGGCAGGCATGGTGCAGGAGGAGCTGAGAGTCCTACATCTTCATCTGAAGGCTGCTAGTGGAAGACTGGCTTCCAGGCAGCTAGGATGAGGCTCTTATAACCCACACTCACAGTGACACAGGCCACACCTACTCCAACAGGGCCACACCTTCTAATAGTGCCACTCCCTAGACAAACCATCACACAGCCCCATTTGAGGTGGCTTTTGGCAGCACCTTGGACTGGCTGGGACTCTTGAGACAGAAAAAGGAGGCTCCATTCAAGAAGTGAGAGAGTCGGCAGTTAGCGTAGAGTGTAGAGAGAGGGGAAACCTATTTTTAATGTAGTTTTGTATATTTCTGTTAAGAGGACAAACTGCTTTTATTCTCTGCAATCATCTAAATTATTTTATTCAGTGACTCAATTACATTTTCAATTGTGTCAACTATAAAAATACTTGAAGGACTTGAGGGGTTGGGGCAGGTGGGGTGGGGAATGGGTGTTGAAACAGAGTCTCACTGTGTAGCCTTGCTGGTCTGGAACTCTCTGTAGACCAGTCAGCATGTAAGCAAGTCTTGAGCATGCAGTGATCCTCCTGCTTCTGCCTCTTGAGTGCTGATATTAAAGAAATGTGCCATTATATCCAGGTTATTATTCTTTCTTTATTTTTTTTTATTTTATTTTTTTGGTTTTTCGAGACAGGGTTTCTCTGTGCAGCCCTGGCTGTCCTGGAACTCACTCTGTAGACCAGACTGGCCTTGAACTCAGAAATCTGCCTGCCTCTGCCTCCCAATTGCTAGGATTACAGGCGTGCGCCACCATTGCCTGGCTAGGTTATTATTTTTCTAACCAGGCTCTCTTGGTATTTATGATAATCCTCCTGCATCTGCTCCCTAAGTGCTGGAATTACAGGTGGTAATTAAAGATCTTCATGGGAGAATCAAACTCCTATCAAACCCGTTGACAGTACATGATGGCGTAGCCCACTCATGTGGTAGGCAAGGACAGGCAAGAGGCAGAGGCCCGGGCTTCCAACCCCTTTCTTCACTGGCAGTGATATGGCTCAGGTAAGTACCTTACCTCTCCTTTTCTACCCCCCTCTCCATCAGATGATTCCACTCTGAAGGTCAGCTGACTAGAGACATCACTGACCATGTGGTCACCCAACTCTGGAGCACACTGCATTGCTAGTGTAGGCCTGGCCCGGAGGAACCAAAGAGCCACAGTTAGGTGTGTTTCTACCTGGCAGCTCCAGGGACAGGAACGGCTTACCCTATACCTGGCCCCACTGCCTCCTGGCCCTGGGCTCCCTCCAGCCCTGCCCGCCCTCTCTATGTCTTTGCCCAGTCCCGCTGCTCTTACGCTAGGGCTCATCCCTGGTGCCTTTTTAGGTACATTAAAGACATACCCTTCTAGCCTGCTGTTCCCACACACCCACACGATCACCCCAACGGCCTGGGGTGCTGATGATGGTGAAGACACATGCTAACGGTCCAGTCTCGTGTGACTCCAAAGCTCCTCCCATAACCCCAGGAGTTCACGGAGAACTCAGCATTTGGTGTGAAGTACCTACTCTCAGCCCATTGCTCTGACACTATCCAAGAAGACCTGGGTCCTGGGCAGACCCCAGGATCCCAGTGCCTATAGGGTTAGCTGGACCACTCATGTGCTCCTTATGATCTCCTCAGGGTGGGGCTCAGCATCACAGTCCAGTTGTAGGTGTGGGGGCCGAGTGCAGGATGAACAGCTGGGATCAGAGGTTCTCCTTGAGACCAGAGCCAGCCTGACCCCAGTGCTCCCTCCTAATATGGGGGATTGCGTGAGGCGGGATCCCGTGCAGCCAGGGGTGGTATTTCCTAGTGAGCCTCTAGTCTCTCCAAGGTTAGGTCCTGTGTGACTTACGGGCTTCTTCCCAACGCCAGAGCACACCAAGGGCCTCAGCTACTAGGACTGTGCTCATCCTGGAGAAGAGGAGTGTGGCGGAGACCCCCCTCCTGGGCCCTTGGCCAGCCTCTGGGCTGCCAACTCCGAAAGCTCAAGGGCACTGTGCTCCTCTTATTTGCTGAGCTGGTCTAAGTACTAGACTGGACTGGCTGAGTGACTTCTGAGGCACAGCTAGTGGCAGATCTGAGAGCCAACTTTGCAGAGTCGAGAGCCTTCCCGAGCCTGCTGGACCGTGTCGCTGGGGAAATAGTCGTTTCTTTGTTATCTATCGGCATTGGCTCCAGGACCCTCAGGAAACCCAAGCCCATGTATGCTCACGTTTCTCACGTTAGAATGGTATAGTGTTGGCATAGAACTACACACAGACTTACATGTGCTTCAAATTGTCTCTAGATAGTTTATATTCCTAATGAATCATGAATTCTCTGCTGGCTAGTTTTATGTCAACTTAATAAAAGCTAATAGCCAGGCGTGGTGGCACACGCCTGTAATACCAGCATTTGGGAGGCAGAGGCAGGTGGATTTCTGAGTTCGAGGCCAGCCTGGTCTACAGAGTGAGTTCCAGGAGAGCCAGGGCTACATAGAGAAACCCTGTCTCGAAATATATATATATATATATATATATATATATATATATATATATATATATATATATATAAAATAAAATAAGCTAGGGTCATCTGAAAGGAGGGAACCTCAATTGAGAAAATGCCTCCAGCTGTAGGGCATTTATTTTTATTATTATTCTTTCATTTAATCATGATTTTTAGTAGCTGAGGGGGCTATCTTCTCTACTAAACAGTAAAGCATTGCTGCAAAGGCACAATTCACTTTAAAAACAGTAGAAACTCCATGCAAATGTAACAGTACTGGGTACTTTTATTATACGGAATTTAATACCTTCAGCTATGAGAGACTAAACTCACCACAGTGGCTTGCTTTCAACTGTACATTCTCCCTGTTAACATATTATGGAACAAGAAACAATTCCATGCACTAATAGTCTTTCCTTTAAAGATGTCAAAGCCTGTCATAATGGTCTATCTGAAGGAGGCAGCAGTTAGTTGGATGTTTTTCTCCTCACGTACCGATGCCCTTCACTATCGATGGCTTTATAGAGGTCCTTTTTGTTCTCTTGTGTTGTGTGCAGATAACCAATGTAAGCCACACAAAGTGAAAGGGATACCAATCCAAAAGCCATCACAGGTTTGTTAGGCTTAATGAAGAGCTCAGGATTCACAGCTCAGAATAAGGTTGTTGTGTGAGTCCCACGGAGACCTGGGTTTTCAAAGTTTCTCTCTTTTAATGGTTCTTTTTTAACTGTCAGGGGATCAGGTGCTGAAGACATCTTGAATACTGAAGATTATTACCTTGGGCAATTGTGAAGCCAGGGACCACCGTGGACGTCCCGAGGCTCAGACACTTCCGTCCGTGCGAACGCCCGCTGCGGGGCTTTCCTTCCGGCTCTCCCGGTGCGCCTCCTGCCGGTGCCTGGCATTTTCTTAATTAGTGATTGATCGGGGAAGGTGTGGTGGAGCCATCTTTGGGCTGGTGGCCCTGGGTTCCATAAGAAATCAGACTGAGCAAGCCATGAAGAGCAAGCCAGTAAGCAGCACCCCTCCATGGGCCTCTGCATCGGCTCCTGTCTCCAGGTTCCTGCCCTGTTTGGATTCCTGTCTTGACTTCGTTCAGTGATGGACTGTGACGAGGAAGTGTAAGCCAAAGAAACCCTTTCTTCCCCAACTTGCTTTTGGTCATGATGTTTCATCACAGCAATAGTGACCCTAACTAGGAATATGTGAATAGTCGCTAACATATTTAGGGAATAAGTGACAAGAGGAAAAAATTCTCTGTGTGTGTTCGTTAGAGACATTTTTTTTTTTTTTACATAAATGTCTTTCTCTGTGGTTGGTTGAATCTATATAGCATCTAGAACCTACAGATGTGAAGGTGTGCCTGTAATATACATTATGACTCTGAAGTAAAGCAGGCAGGCAGTTTCCCTAACTGGGAATCCAGGTTTCCTGTGACAGTTTGACTCTACTTGGCCAGGGAGTGGCACTATTAGGAGGTGTGGCCTTGTCGGAGTGGGTGTGGCTTTGTTGGAGGAAGTGTGTCACTGTGGGGGTGGGCTCTGAGACCCTCTTAGTTTCCTGGAAGTCAGTTTTCTCCTAGAAGCCTTCAGATGAAGATGTAGAAGAACTCTCAGCTCCTCCTGCACCATGCCTGCCTGGCCTGGACGCTGCTATGCTTTGTGCTGTGATGATAATGGACTGAACCTCAGAACCTGTAAACCAGCCCCAATTAAAGATTCTTGGTCATGGTGTCTCTTCACAGCAATGGAAACCCTAACTAAGACACTTCCAGAGTCTTTCCCATGTAAGGCCCTGGCTACCTGTGTTAACCCTACAAGTGTTCCTTTAAGCACCCAGATCCATTCTCTCTATGCCTACTCCTTGGGACCAACTTGCCGTGGAGGCTCTGTTCCTACACTGCATATGGGCATGTACTTACCCACCACACACACACACACACACACACACACACACACACACACACAGCTACCTGGAGAATTTGTTCCTATTCATCTCTTTAACCAAAAAAAAGAAAAAAAGAAAAAAAAATTATTTATTTATTTTATGTGAGCACACTGTCACTGTCTTCAGACACTCCAGAAGAGGGCATCTGATACCATTATAGATGGTTGTGAGCCGCCATGTGGTTGCTGGGAATTGAACTCAGGGCCTCTGGAAGAGCAGTCAGTGCTCTTAACCGCTGAGCCATCTCTCCAGCCCCTGATGTATCTCTTACAATGCATTATTGTTTTTAATATTGTGAGTACAGGGCCTTGACCACTCTACACTAAACTACATTCCCAGACCACTACAAAGTATTTTAAAAACAAACAGAAGCCACAGCAAAGCCATTTAATTCAGCAATAGCTGTAGATTCACTGCGAAGCTGCTAGCACAGTACAGTCCCTCATTCTTCCACACAGCCCTGCCCAGTGCTGACATCTTATGAAACCATGCATGCTGGTCACAGGACAATCAAGACGGCCACAGAGGTCACCAGCTCTCTCTGCTTTTGCTCTTTCCATTTCCAGAGCCAGTGCAGGACCACAGTGTGTCTCTCAGCAGGCCACCTCCCATCTAAGAGATGTCTTCAGTCCTTTTAGGGTTTCATAGCCATAGCCGTTTGGGAGAGCACGGGTGAAGCTTTTTGTATCATCCCTCCCCTCGATGTTGCATGATAGTTCTTGTACAGTAAGATTCTGCACATCGCTTTGTCATGTTGATACAGGTTGTCACTGAGTATAGGCCCCATCACTTCAGAAAAATGACATCTGTTAGGTTTCTGCCTCCCTGTCCATGGGTCTGAAATATACTCCCAAAAAAGAGGAGAGAAGGTCCTCTCCCTGACAAGGTCATCACTAAGTGTCACATATTGGCTGTCTCTCCCATTTCCCTATTTATGTGCACGTTCCTAATCTCCTCTTCACAACCCTCACTGAATCTCCTCCCTACAAGGGGCTAAGTTAACTCATTGTAGAGGACTGGTTCTGATACTCTGAGGACATCAAAACCAAAATTTTACACCATATCCCTGATGTAAAATGACATATTTGCTCCCCAAGCTCTTGCTAGGAATGCAATAGCAACCTTTCAAACATTGAGTTACAGCCCCGGCCCTTACAATAACTTGCACATAAGCTGTGCACCAGCCATCAACTTAAAATATACTGTCCAGGGCTGGAGAGATGGCTCAGCGGTTAAGAGCACTGACTGCTCTTCCAGAGGTTTTGAGTTCAATTACCAGCAACCATATGGTGGCTCACAACCATCTGTAATGGGATCCGATGCCCTCTTCTGGTGTATCTGAAGACAGCAATGGTGCACTCACATAAAATCTAAAAAACAAACAACAAAAAACAAACAAAACAAAACAAAACAAAACAAAAAAACCTTGTGCCATGCCATTTCCAGTTCAATCCCTCTACTTAATGGTTCATCAATTAAGACATGAGGTCTCAGCTCTGGTTTCCTGCTCCAAGCATCATGTCTGCTGCCATGTTGGACTGCTGTTAGGGTCTGTAAACCTCTAGAACCATAAACTATCCCTAATGTAAAGGAAGGGCTCTGTCAGTAACTGCCATACTGTACTGCTTAGGAGATAATGACAAGAAAAGACTGCACAGGCTCCTTATCAACTCCATTTTTAAAACTTAAAATAATTATCTATGTATATGGGTGTTTTGACTACATGTATGTCTGTGCACCACATGTATGTAGTACCCACGGAGGCCGGAAGACAGTGTCATACTCCTTGGGACTAGAGTTTCAGATCTTTGTGAGCTACCCTGTGGGTTCTGGGAACCAAATCTGGGTCCCCTGGAGGAGTAGCCAGTGCTCCTAACAATTGAGCCATCTCCCTAATCCCAACCTCCGTTTTTTGTGTATATTTTCCACCTGAGGTTGACTGAGTCCACAGTACAGATCCCGGGGATAGAGCAGGCTGGTGGCTCTGCCTGCCACTCCTCCCACATGCCAAGGTCACAGCAGTGCTCCACCTTGTCACGAGGAGGAGGTCTCTTCCCTGCTGCCTATCTGTCAGTCATTACGTGGCAGGCCCCTTGGCCAACCCTTTACATAAGCTTGATTTCATTTAATCCCATGGCATCGCAGCAAGTAGATTCATCTCCATTAATAGGTGAGGAAGCAGCCATAGGCAGGTTGGGGAACTGAGCCATCTCGGCCTTGTTCCTGCTTCAGTAGCTGGCTGAACTTCTGGGCTTCCGGTGGGAGGGGCTAGCTGGATGAAGGGCAGGTAGACGTAAAGAAACAGACAGCTTGGGGACTGGAGAGATGGCTCAGCGGTTAAGAGCACGGGTCATCTGTATAAGCCGGCCATCATGGCGCACGCCTGTAATCCCAGCACTTGGGAGGCAGAGGCAGGCGGATTTCTGAGTTCGAGCCCAGCCTGGTCTACCGAGTGAGTTCCAGGACAGCCAGGACTACACAGAGAAACCCTGTCTCGAAAACAAACAAACAAAAACAAAAACAAAAAAAGAGCACTGACTGTTCTTCCAAAGGTCCTGAGTTCAAATCCCAGCAACCACATGGTGGCTCACAACCAGCTCTAATGAGATCTGACGCCCTCTTCAGGAGTGTCTAAATGCAGCTACAGTGTACTTAGATATATAAAATAAATAAATGTAAAAAAAAGAAAAAGAAAAAGAAAGAAAAAAACAGGCAGCTTAACTCATTGGTACCAAGGGAAGCAGCGTGTGATGAGTGTCACATACATGTATGTGAGTATCATATGCATAAACATAAGTCTCTTCATAAATTTGGAGGTGACAATCCTAGTATGGGAGGGAGAAAGACAGGTGGGACGTGATCTTACTAACCTCATGGTGGAGAGGCGCAGAATGAGCTACAACCTGGGGTAAGGAGTCTCGTGGGGAAAGGGGAGAGGCTCCTAGTCCTGCGGTGCAATTGTTACTGTGGTTTGACAAGTCACCTGGTTCCAGGGAAGCAGAGCCCGCCCACCCATAAAGAGCTCTGAATTGGGGGTACTCTGCCTTGGACTGGGAATTGACTGTAAGTGATTAAAAACCATTTTATGCTGAGCCAGGAAGATGGCCTGCTTGTAGCCATCACTTCGGAAGGCTGTGTGGTACCCAGGGACCACAGTGCTTGAGCAGAGACCTAGCACTGTCCCGGATGTGGGAATGGAGTCAGGCATCCTAGCAGACTTCCACCCGGGCCCCCACAGGCACACACACAAAGGCGGCCTGTGCGATGCTTCTGGGTTGCCAATGCCTGGCGCTCCCTTCCCGGCCCGCCCTGCTGCCCTATCTGGGCCGGTGCCAGCACCGCACTAGGTCATTAGGGAAGCCTGTTTGGCAGCACATCTAATTGCAGCCTGTTGCCTGGGCAGACAGGCCAGGCAGCCACGAGACACTTGGATGGTGGCCCTTTCTGGGTCAGGAGGTAGCTTAGGCAGCTGCCCAAGGCTACACAGCTTTTCAAGTCTTTGATCCGTTTGGTGGACAACAGCCTTGGGGAATTATGTCTAAGAGGTGGCAGGGTGGTATGGGTGGAGAGGTTATCTAGCTGTGGGACTTGCAGTCACTAAGCAACCGGGACCGGCTACTTCCAGCTGCCAGGTCTCCCTTTCTTCCTCTCTCTGCAAAATCAGCAGTCCCCGTGATGACTTCTGGCCCAGGGCCTCAACAGCTTTGGAAATGGGGAGACACAGGGTGTCAGGCTCTATTGCAGACCTACTAAGGTTCAAAGTGGACCTACACCCTGGGTTCTCCATGTCTTCTCTGCACAGAGTCATAGGTCTCTTCCTAGGCTCACATCAATGCACTGAGCTCACACTGTGTGAGGAAGTCTCTTGCTAAGAGACGGAAACGCCACTGACAGGAGTCAGGTTCATGGCAGCAAAAATTCACCTCTATCCCCTGGGTGGCCTACCTGTCCCTTGATACCCAGATCAAATGAGCACCATAGAGAAACCCCTGGCTGCTTCTCTGGGGACTGACTGGTGGGGTCCCCTTTGCTGCCCTTGGTGGATGGTGTGTCTTGATTGTGGGTTAGTCTCTCCAGCCTAATGGTGAGCAGCTCAAGGGCAAAGAATGAGTTTTAATTCTCTTTGCCCCCAGATCCCTCTCCATCCCTCCCCATTCCCCCCCCCCATATGCAATGGTGCCTCAGAGAAGTCTCTGGGAGACTGATACTCTGGCTCTATTCTTGGTTTTTGTTGACAAAGGATGCAAGCTGAGGTCATGTGGACCTTTTGGCTAAGTACCCAGACACAACCTGCTTCTCTCCCTGCCCCCTCCTCCTTCTCCTTCTCCCCTTCCCCCTCCCCCTCCTCGGAAAAGACAAGCCTCCCAGGGAAGGCACCCAGCCTGGAGACACACAGAAAGAAGGCAGAGGTTGTTGGTCAGGATGTAGTCACCTACAGTAGGTCCCTGGGAGTGAGTCGTCTGGCTGGCAGGAGCTACAGGGCAGGAGTTAGCAGCCAGAAAGGGTGGGGAAGAAAGCTCTGACTGGGCAAGGAAGTGGTGTGGAGGAACCACAGGACCATCACTCACCAGATGGTGGTGGTGGTAGTTTTTTGTTTTTTGGGTTTTTTGTTTGTTTGTTTGTTTGTTTTAAAGATTTGTTTAATTGTATTTATGGGTGCACTGGGACTGTCTTCAGACACACCAGAAGAGGGCATCAAATCCCATTACAGGTGGTTGTGAGCCACCATGTGGTTGCTGGGAATTGAACTCAGGACCTCTGGAAGAGCAGTCAGTGCTCTTAACCTCTGTGCCATCTCTCCAGCCCGGTGGTGGTGTTTTATTCCTCTGTACCTCAGTTTCTTCATGTGTAGCATGCGGCTGAAACTGGGGTGGGGGATGGGGGAGCGGCACCCCAGCATCCACACAGCACCTGCCTACTTCTGCTGTTCGTTCGATGCATGTCTGTGGCCTGAACCTCCTTTGTATCGTCAGCTACATCAGACAAGGCATCCTTGTGACTTCTCTCTGGAGACCACTAGACCTTAATTTCCCCATTTGCAAATAAGTGGACTGACATGGATAGTAACTGTCTTAACTACCTCTATGAACCTCTGTCTTCCATCCCCAGGGCCTCAGGAGCCTGGGGCTGGTAGCAGAAAACACTAACCCCCAAGCAGTCACCACTGACAAGGTGTTCAGCCAGTCGTGTAACCCACTCTGTGTTCTGGACTTCTGCTGCTTCTGGTCTGGTGAGCTCCACCCAATAAGAAATAGACTAACAGGAAGATTGGGTGGGCCCAGGCCTGTCCCAACAGTCCCTCCCCTCTCTAGCTCTGTTCTGTTGAGCAGGCAAGGACAGGGAGACCAAGGCTAAGAACTTTGTCCCAGGTTGGTTTCATGGCTGGATTCTGGCCAAATGCTGGAATATCCAAGAGCTGTAGAGGCCTGGGCTGGCTGGGCTAGGATCTGGAGAGGGGTCACTGGGTGACCTCCTGGGGTGTCCTCACCTCTCAGCAGCTGCCAGCCCCAGGTCCTCCAGGTTTACGGTAGACAAGAGACTAGCCCTGGAAGATCCCCGGCTCACCACATCTGGAATGGGTCTCTGAGCACACCTAAGTCAAAGATTCCCAGGTTCGGTTTGTCTGACCACAAGATTTCAGAACAGATTTGGGAGCTGTCAAAGTGGCTAATCTTTTCTTTCCCAGGTCTGGATGTCACATGCCATCTGTGACTTCCATCTTGCCCCCAGACTATAAGGCATTTTAGTAGGGGAAAAACGGAAAGACCTACTCTCAGAATAAGTGGTAATTCCTAATATGTTTTTTGTTTCAGTGCATTTTGTGTCACTGTAACACAGTACCACAGGCGAGGTGCTCATAACGAGCCTACGGAATGGCTGGCTTGTGATCTTAGAGTCTGAGAGGTCTAAGATCGAGGGGTCAGTGTCTGGGAATGGCCTTCTTGCCACGTCACCCATGGCAGAGGGCAAAGCAAGCAACAGAGAGCATGATGGGGCCAAGTCTGCCATTGTATAAGGGACTCACAGCGTCACCCACTCCTGGAGGGGTAGAGCTCTTGTAAAGGCCCCACCTTTTTTTTTAATTGACTATCATCTTCATTTACATTGCCATGGTAAAACCTTTCCCGATTTCCCCCCTCCCCAAAGCCCCCCAACCCCTCCTCCCTCCCCCTGCCTCCACGTATGAGCCCCTCCACCCGACACACTCTCCCCTCCCCCCCCTTGGTTTCCCTCTGTTGAGCCTTTACCTGACCAAGGACCATTCCTCCCACTGATGCCCAACAAGGGCCCCACTTTTTAATGCCACCAAAGATCAAGCTTCCAACACATGAACTTTGAGGGACCTGTTTAAACCAAGCATAATTTGAAAAACAAAATTAAAAATGAAAATTCCATAGTATGGGATGAAAAACTCGGTCTCTGTCCTTGTTTTTGCCTGTTCATGACAAAATCATGAACACTACCAATTTGACCATAGTTCAGAGCTAATTAGAAACCCAAGGCAAAGGCCGGGTGGAGTCGCACACACCTTTACTCCCAGCATTTGGGGGGCAGAGACCAGAAGACCTATGTGAGGAGCTCCAGGCCAGGTTGTCTACATAGTGAGTTCCAGGACAGCCAGCACTACACTTTATTGAAAAAAGAAACCAAGCCAAACAAACAACAACAAAAAGAAACCCAAGGCTAACCCATCTCCAGTTCTCAGGCCAGAACTCCCTCAAAGAGGAGACCTGTCAAGGTGACCCAGCACTGGTAACCCCAGGACCCAGAAGAACCGAGTTTGTTATGTCAAACCCATTGTGTCCGGTTTATTTAAACATCCTCACTGGGTTCTCAGTAGAAGGGACAGCCAACCTTGTTACCTTTCCCTGTCTGTGGTTGGGTTTCCACCCTTTCTCGTCTAATCAAATGGATCTTACCAGAACACCTGTCCCCTGCAGGTGGCTTTTCTTCGTAGATAATTCAGATGGTGGAGCCCCGAGGAACAACCTAATCTCTCTGTTCCCTCCCATAGCTCCAGCCACTTTTTTCTTTTTATCTTTTTTCTTTTTTCTTTTTTCTTTTTCTTTCTTTCTTTTTTTTTTTTTTTTTTAGTTTTGAGACAGGGTTTCTCTGTGTAGCCCTGACTATCCTGGAACTCACTCTGTAGACCAGGCTGGTCTCGAACTCAGAAATCTGCCTGCCTCCGGCTCCACCTTCTCTACAGCATCCTTGGTCGCACAGTGCCCTCCATGAGGCAGGCCCTGCCTCCTGCCCAGGACCAGCATCCTAGTACCAGCCTCTACCACATCCCACCAAGGGCTGGACATGTCTACCTCATTTCCTTTGCTTCCCGGAATATGCTTCCCACAGCATATAAATGTGCTGAGTATCTACTCTAGCCATCCAAGCCTCCTTCAACAGTCAAAGAAAATCAAGGCGGCTTTTCAATAATAGGGGAGAAAGCTGGAGGCAGACATCAAAGAAATTCCATGGGCTTTCTGGACTCTTTTTTTTTTTTTCCTGTTAACTTAGTAAACACGTGTGGGTAGAAACCCATTAATTAGCTGGGTATCGGTAACACATAACTGTAATCCCAGCTCTCTGGAGGCAGAGGCAGGAGGATCCACAAGGTTAGGGCCAGCTTTTGCTCTAAATATGAAAGGGTGGGGGAGGAAGGAGAGGAGAGGAGGGAGGAGGGGAGGGAGGAGAGGAGAGGAGGGGAGGGGAGAGGAAAGGAAAGGAGAGGAGAAATTCTAGAAGGCCCAGTCTTACTAAAATTACTAAGGAAATGGGAAGCTAGACGCTAGGGAGATTGCTCAGTCAGAAAAGTGCCTGCTATGCACAGGAGACCTCAGTCCAGATCCCTAGAACCCAAGGAAAAAGCAAAAGCAAAAACAACAACAACAACAAAAACTCCAAGCCTGACCATGTACGTGTAATTCCAGTACTAGCAAGGCGGAGATGGGGAATCCCTCCAGTTCAATGGCCAACAGTTGGTGAGATCTGTAATCAGGGAGACATTGTCTCAAAAAATAAGGTGGAGATCTAATGACAAACTCTCCAATACCCATTTTACTGGCCTCTGCGCACACACACATGCACACACAGTGGGGATCTGGCTTTACAGTGACCAGTGGGGGTAAATGGTCATACCAACATAAAGTAGGGGAACTTGACAACATCTTTCTGGGTTAAATGCATGTATAAAGTAATTTATAGTTGTGCACATTTGTAATCTCAATACAGTCTGTCTCAGAAGAGTCAGGAAATCTTGGTCAAGTTTGAGGCTAGGGCAGGGGAATTGCCATGAATTCAAAACCAGCTCAGATTATATAGCAAGGCTCTGTCTTGAAAAGAAGAGAAGAGAAGAGAAGAGAAGAGAAGAGAAGAGAAGAGAAGAGAAGAGAAGAGAAGAGAAGAGGGAAGGAAAGGGAAGGGAAGGGAAGGGAAGGGAAGGGAAGGGAAGGGAAGGGAAGGAAAAGAAAGTGCATGCACATACATCAGGACTTTTATAGCAGTTTAATCCAAATAACATCAGACTGGAAACAATCCTAAGATCTAACACTATAGCAATAAGGATTTCTAGAAGAAAATAAACATGGGGCCTGGGAAGATAGCTCAGTCAGAACAGTTTTGCTGCTCAGTAAAAAGCCGGCACACACTTGTAGTCCTAGCACTAAGGAAATGGCAGTTCCCAAGGGCTTGCTGCCCCGCCAGCCTGGTCTAATTGTCCAACCCCAGGTCCCAGTGAGAGAACTTGTCTCAAAAGACAAGGCAGATGGCTCCTGAGGTACGACACCCCAGGTTGACATCTGGTCTCCGATGCATGCACACTGATACACGCACCCACAAACACCTACAAACAACTCTACATACATACACACACAAAACCCAACTCTATGTAACAGCAAGTAAGTGAAGGAAGCCAGACCCCAAATTTCACATGCTGTAAATTCTCTTTTAAAGGTTTCTACACACACACACACACACACAGTCAATGCTCATAGAGGCCACAATAAGAATTATGCTGGTCAGGGGGTCAGGGAGGTTGAAATGGTGATTTGAGGAAACTCCAAGTCTTCCGACTTCGGGAATATAGTGTTTCCTTTTCTGGCTGTTGATGGCAGGGAGTTCATCCTGTGCAGACTCACTGAGCTGGGCATATACCATTTGTGCTTTCTTGTAACCATGCTATGCTTCAGTAAAATCCACAGAGAGGGGCAGTGGAGAGGGGAGAGGAAGAGAAGAGGGGAGACAGAGACCCCCAAGGCAGTTACTCCCAGCAGCTCTCGTGCTGAGAACCGACCCCGGAGCTCTCTTTGCATGTGGGCAAGCAGTAGACCAGCAGGATGGACTGGGAGTGGCAAGCAATCTAGATGTCCTGATTATTCAACCGCAAGTGCTAAACAATTCATAGCACATCCATAATGGCCTGTTATTTAACCATTACCAAGGACAGGGTTGATTTTTATAGACCGATGTGCAATAACCTCCAAGATATCATGTGAGGTCAACAGGCAGGCGCAGGAGGGTCATAGAATGCCATCCTCTCTTCAGGACAACATGAACACATACAGACTGCAAGCACATACAGGGGTTGGGCTTTCTGGCCTGAGGTACACTGCTCTCTCTAAAGCTCTTCTCCATAGCTATGTCCAGGCCTACCAGATGGAGTATACCTCAGCATTGGGTGACAGGGGTCTTATGAAGTCCTTTAGCTTATAAAAAGATCAATATCCTCTTGAATATGAGTACGGTCAGGAGCTTGGCAGTGACGGAAGCCTTCTTGGCTGTCCGGAAGATGGACTAGATGAGGGTAGACTTGGAGCTAGTGCCCTAAGAGCCATGATCCCAAGAATCCCTACTGTCCAGGAAACACAGTCCTGGAGTGAGAGAAGTTCCAGGTCTCAGGAGAGCCATTGCCTTCTCTCCTGTAAGGACGAAGCAGGCAGACAGCAGGACTTGGGTAAGGTCACACTGCCAGACAAGTGATTTGGATCCAAAGCCCAAGCACGTGGGTTTGTCCTGAGCAGTTGCCAGGGAGTCATACTGCAGACTCAGAGAGGGCAGCCTCCTGCTTCTCTCCAGGCAGAAGCAGCATCCGAAAGCAAGGGCAGGACCTCAAGTTGTGGATGGAAACACCGGGGTGGGAGCAGTTGGGAAGCAGTGGAGAAAGACAGGGTTCCTGGGCACTGGAGTTGGGTCCGGAAGAGTCAGGGATTCCCGGGTACGTTTGAGTGTCCAGAGGTCTTGAGTATAGGTCTGGTACATTGTCCACTTTTGGAAAATCCTTCTGGTGGTGAGAGGCAGTTGACAGAGTGACAGTCTGGAGGTAGGAAGTTTCGCTGGGAAAGGGTGATGAGCATTTCGGGTATGTCAGTGTAGCAGCCTGGGCAAGGGGAGGGGAGGGTGAGGAGAACAGCTGGGGCGATATGAAGAAACGGTGATGTCATTGGTGAAAGAACAAACACAGGAAAGGGAGGAGCTGAAGGTAAGCCGTGTTCGTAGATAAAGAGGCAGGATGGCCAGGGGCACCCTGCTTGAGTGAGGACATCAAATTGGGGTAAGCACAAGTTCTCTCCCACGGATGCCGGATGAGAGAGAAGTACTGGTGGAGGTGCTCCGGACGGAAGCCAGCAGGGTCCACAGGGCTGCTGTAATGTTGGCTCACTAAGTCAACAGTTACTATGAGCTGACCTGGATACATCAACCACACTCCCCATCCCAGAAGAGACAGGAACCCCGAAAGAGCATGCAGAGTGTGTGGGGAGGTAAGAGAGAGACAGCAGCGAGGGCGTGAGGTCAGCCCGAGTCCACAGGTGTGCTAGGAGAGGCTGCCCGATGGAGACGTGCCAGTAATGTCACAGCAAGTACTGAGCCCCGGAGACAGCGGTTGATGGGACAGGTGACCCAGAGGAGCCCTTGACGCTTATCTTATTTTTGTGTTATGACCACACATCTTGAGATAAGAAAGTTGATCTACTGTGTGTGTGTGTGTGTGTGTGTGTGTGTGTGTCCATGTGGAGACTGGATGTTACCCTCCGGTGTTATTTCTTAGGACCTACCCACCCTGGTTTTGTTGGATCTGTTTAAGACAGAGTATCTCGTTGGGCTGACTGACCAGCGAAGCCTAGTGTTTTCTGCCTGTCTGTATCTCCCCGATGCTGGGATCACAGGTGTGCGCCACCACGCCTAGCGTTTTATTGGGTTCTGGAGGTTAACCTCCGGTCTTCTTGATGCAAGCTCTTCACCAACCGAGCCACACACCTCCGCTTCCTGTGTAAAAAGCCCATTCTGCTCCTAGTTTCGCCATCCAGGAAGACTCGTTCTGCGCACCCTCTGATGTGTGTGTGTGTGGGGTCTTCCTCCTGGATTATGACACAGTAGAGTGTCATGTGGTCAGGTAGAGTGAGCAAGCTAGCTGGTCTCTCTTATTTTCCCAATCACCCTTCAAAGGCTCCCTCTCCAAATATTATTAACATAGTACTCTGGAGATTATTCTCCAATGCATAAAACCATATGAGGGAGAGAAACAGGAGAGAGCTGTAGAAGTAGGAGTCACTGCAAAGTTTGAAGATGACCCTCTGGATCCTCCATGGGGCGGAGGCAATGCAGGCAATATAGGCAATGGTGAACACGGGGAGTCGAAATTCAATGGGGAATGAAGCAAAAATTATTTAAATAGGCCCGAGAGTGGAAGACTAACTCCATGTGTGTTGATTGCCCCAGTAGTTAGACATGTGAATTCACCCTTAAACACTCCTACTGTTAGTTTCAACAAACTCCCTCTCTCTTTGGTCCACTTACTCCCACAGTCAAGCCAGTGTGAAATAGTGAGGAATCGGGGTTGCTATAATCCTTAGGCTTCACCAGCTTAAGGACGGGCTTTCTGCCTGCTCACCTCTCTGATAAAAATAGGCAGCAGAACGCCCAGCTCCTGTCCCACTCCTATCGGCTATGACGCTCCCACACCTCCACCGGCTATGACGCTCCCACACCTCCACCGGTTTCAAGGCTCTGCAGTGAGGCATGAGGGGGCTAGCAGAGGGGTGTCCTATTGCTGCACTGTAGGTTGGAGGGGGGAGGCACGATACTGCGTGCATGACCTCTGCTCTCCAAGGCTTGTGATGAGTGTACTTAAATAACCACACCTAAAGACCCAAGGGGGAAGGAAAATGGGTACTCAGGATTTGGGTCAGCTCTTACACAGGCCTGAGGACTCCCCAAGTGGGTGGCCTTTGAATGACTACTGGGGAGGTCACGCTGGCCTCATTGGGTACTTGTCGGATGGCTGACTACAGGCCGTAGCAGATTAGAGTAGTAAGAGCTTTTGATCTGGCGCCATGCAGGAAAGAGCGGAAGTCGTCCCTAAACCCAAGCAGCTTTCAAGCCTCTTCCTGGGCAGAGGTGCGCTCCTAAGAGCCAGCGACAGCTTAAAAGAAATTAGAGACGGGGTGAGGCCGTCCCTTTGAGTCCCTTCAACCAGATCCGTCCACTGCGTGGGGCCAGCGCGCGACCTCTGCGAGCAGCCCCTGCGGCAGGAGAGGACCTTACCGCGGCCGACTGCCGCCGCGCCGCCGCCGGGACCTTTCCCCTACTTTCCAGGCCTCACGCCCCGCCTCTAGCCCGGACCAAAACACGTGCCGCCGCCCGCCCCGCCGGATCACGCCGCAGCCAGGCTCCGAACACGCGCCCCCCCGTGGCGCCCATTGGCCCGCTTCTTGCCGGCCTGGCGCCGATTGGCTGGCGTCAGAGGGCACGCCCCCAGCAGGGAGCGGTGTATTTTGGTTTGCCCGCGCGCCCCGCCCCGGGCCGCTCCCTCCGCGGCGCCCCGCCCCTCCCGCGCCTCCCGGGCCGCGCGGAGGCAGAGCCGCGCGGCAAGGAGGGCGGAGGTGCGTGCCGGGAACAGACGCTCGGGACACCGCCGCCCGCCGCACACGTGCACCCTCCGCCGCACGAAGAGTTCCTGCCTCGCAGCATTGCTGCCTGCAGGCCGTACGGCACCATGCACTCGCCGGGCTCCACCGGCTCGGGCGACGCGCGCGCGGTACGTGATGGGGCTGAGCGCGGGGCGAGACGGGGAGACGCGGGAGGGATGGCGACTTCTCGCTGCCGGGGGGGTTGCGGCTGTGCTCTGGTCGGGACAGGGACCGGGAGGCTCGGCCGGGTCAGGGCGGGGAGGGGGGTGTGTTAGCGCGGCAGCCAGCCTTCAGCTTTGTCTCTTGTCCGCTGCGGCCCCGCCCGGCGCGGCTATTTCCAGCCATGACGTCACCCGAATCCAGAGGAGGACCGCTGTTGGATGTGGGCGCGGCTGGCGGGAACTTGGGGGCGGGTCAGGGGCGGAGACAAAGCATGGGCGCAGCATGAGGGGGCGTGGCGACAGCGTCTAGTAGTGTAGGGGCGGGGCCAAGGCAAGGGCGTGGGCTAGAGTGCTTGGAGGAGATATTGGGGAGCTAGATGGGACCAAGGCGAAGGGCATGATGAAAGCACCTGGTAGTAGTATAAAAGGGGTAAGGGTGGAGCCGAAGCTGGAGAGTTTGGTGAGAGCCTCTGGTGGAGCTGTGGGGTGGGGCCAATGTAAGTGCTTAGTGAGAGCTGATGGGAGTTTATCTAGGGGCGGGGCAAAGGCTAAGGCAAAGGCTAAGGCAAAGGGAGGGAATGTGGTGAGAACGTCTGGTGGGAGTGTAGGGGGAGGGGCTGTGGGTGGAGCCAAACTAAAGGTGTCTCAGGAGGGTGTGGCCAGAGTACATGGATGGGGTTATGATGGAATGAGGTGGAGCAAGGCAATTGTGTGTCTTGATAGGTGAGTAGGTGTAGTTCCAGTAGGTGTGTCAGCCAAGCTTAGTGAGCTTGGAAAGATGGAGCAGGGCAGGCGGTGGGGTCTAAGTGAGAAGGGGTGTGGTAATGGGACTTGGCAGGAGTGTAAAGGTTGGGTCTAGGGACTGAGTGAAGTCATGGCAGGGGCATGGTGCGGAGCATAAGAAGCCGAAAGAAATGTAGGAGGGCAGAGAAGTGGTGCGGAGCAGGTTTCCGTCGAGAACACAGTACATGGACTCAAGGGACCCCACCTACGCATCCTTTCCTAGTATGGGGCAGGGCATTCCACCTGATGGATCAAAATGAAAAGTATCCTCCCAGGAGGTCGTCTGGCCATGGCTTATCCATGAAGCTGGATAAGCCCCTCTGCAAGGGTAGTCTCTTCGCCTCTTCACTGAAGGGGAATCTGGACAGGCAGGAAGTTTTGAAGCTCAAAAAATATGCATGGAAATACGTGTCTGTAGGTTTAAGTTCTCTTTTGGAAAGGAAGGGCTCCAGTCCCTTCCAACCCCACTCCTGGGTGTATTCCTGGGTGTAAAGGTGACGTGGAATACGGGACGAGATGCCTTTCCTGGATTGTGGTCGAGCTGTCTCAAGCTGTTCCTCTCACCTGACCTCCTCCTGGTCCTCGGTAGTTACAAGTGACTTAATGTTTCTTTGTCTGCTGAGGAAGCAGTCACCATGGACTGCGCTGGCATGGAACCTCGGTTCAGCCACTGGGAAATGAAGCTTGGGGTAATGCTTCCTCTCTGAGGGGCACTGCTCTGGTCCTTTTGAGCTAGATCTCACCCACCAGCTAACTGGCTGCTTGGTTTCATTTGCTGCGTTGTCTGTTTATCTTTCCCATGATACCTTCCTACTAACCCGCTTTGGTGTATACCTTTAGAGTTCATCTTCCTCATTTCGCCAAGGGAAATCTTGAAGTTAGTAACCTGTTTTATTTTACAGCTGTGGGGATTGAATTTAGGGTCCTGCATAAGGTAGTCAGGCATTAAACTACTGAGTGATAGCCCAGCCTTGAAACCTTTTGAAGAATCAGGGTTTTTTTGGGTTTTTGTTTTTTGTGAAAACTGTTTCTCAACCAAGGCCAATCTTCAGAGCTTGGAAGCAAAGTTATGTTGAGAGTCCCATTTAGGTCTTTTTATTCCAAGACAGAGTCTCTTGCTTGGTTAAGGGTGCTGCACATGTCTGGCACATCCACATGCCTGTCAGGGTTCCCATCCCTTCATTCTCCCGAACTGAGAAGCCACTGTGTCGTGCTGCCTCTAGGCTGACATCATGGACATTTGTGAGTCGATCCTAGAGAGGCAGCGGCATGACAGCGAAAGGTCCACGTGCAGCGTCCTGGAGCAGACAGACATCGAAGCTGTGGAAGCCCTTGTTTGCATGAGTTCGTGGGGTCAAAGGTCCCAGGTGAGACCCCTCACGCCCGTCTCTGATTCCGGTGACGTCACCACGGCTGTGCTTATGGACACAGCTGCACCTGATCTACCAAAGGACTTCCATTCTTTTTCGACTCTGGTAAGAGGAGGTGGGGGAGAGAAGCATTTTTGTGAACTGCCTAGAATAGCTTAGGTAAAATATGCTGAGGCACTTGTAAGGAGACTAACAGATGGCACCAGGACGTTGCCTATACTCCTTTTATATGGATGCCAAAGTGTGGAAACTCCTCTCTTAAAAGTGTTTTCAATGGTGGGACATAGCTTGCTGACAGACGTTCAGGGACAAAGCCTGTAGGTGGTCACAGAAAGGTGTATGATGCCAGCTTTCTGGGAGTCTTAAGGTAGGATCTTGAGTTGTCCCAGACTAGGATGAGGATTTGTGGGAAACAAGAACACAAGAACACGTGCACTCTGACATCAGGCAACCTTTAGCTTAGTGGAGACATGTCACCTCTGCCTTCCCGTGACAGCCACCTAGTGTAATTTGGAGTTGGTAAATCAGTATTTTATTTTTAGGTTTTAACTTACAACACCGACAAAAGTGTTCCCTGGCTGGAGAAGTCAGGTCGTAGCCTGCTAGCAGCGGTAAAGCTGAGCGGTGACCGGCCTGGCGGGAACTTGTGGTGGAGAAGCGAACGGAAGGCAGAACTGGAGGAGAGGGTGGTCGTGAGGCCTGGCGGGAGTGTGGCCTGCACAGTAGCCCCTCAGGGTCTCAGGCTTGGGCTTTTGTGAGGTGGCTGAGGAACTTCTGGGAGCCAGCACAGAGAGGCTTGGTTCAGGAGAACCAGTGTTTTCTTGGTTTAAGAACTGAAACATCATGAAGAGCTTTTATTTTAAAATATGAATCTGTTTTCTTCTTTGCAGTCCTTGTAGTTAAACTGCTTTTCAGTATCTATGCATGACCTAGGGTAGACACCACCCTTCCTTCCGATAAGACATAGGCATGGTTGGGAAGGGACAGTCCATATGGGAGAGGTGGGAGCAGCAGAGTCCCCGGAGAGCCCTTGGGTCAGCTGGGCGCTCGCAGGCCGCGGGCAGCCCAGACAGATCATTTCCTTGTAGCCTTTTGACCAAAACAAACTTGACATGGTGCTTTTCTTTCTTTCTCACCCTTTTTATTTTAAAAAGTGTATAACTCCTCCTCAGAGCCCAGAGCTCACGGAGCCATCAACAGGGACCCTCGTTTCTTCCCAAGTAATTAATTCCAAAGGATGCATGGTCACTGCCCTCTCTCCATCCTCTCCCGGGGGCCCCAGAACACTGAGCAAGAGGGCACCACTGGAGCCAGCCTCGGGGTCCTCCTGCAGGGCTGTGATGACGAGTGTGATCCGTCACACTGGGGAGAGCCCTGCTCCGACATGCTTTCCAACCGGCCCAACTCAAGAGCAGCAAGCATCCGGCAGCAGAGAAGGACAGGAACCGTTGCTGGACCGCCTGGAAGCCTTGCAGGACACACGCTTGGCAGATGGTTTACTCGTCACTAACTTGGTTTCCTGTCAGCCTTGCTTGCACAAGGCTGGTGGCCCCTTCCCTACTGACAAAGGCCAAGAGACAGGATGGCCCGCTGCTGTTCAGACCTGCTTACCAAAGAATCCTGAAAGTGACTTGTCAAGGAAAACCACCCCTCTTATTTCTGTCCCTGTCTCCAGTCCCCCTGTCCTTTGCCAGATGATCCCCGTGGCTGGACAAAATGGCCTGTTCTCCGCTTTTTTGAAGCCTCCTACCCAGTTGCCTGCAGGGACTGCCAAGCCCATCCTACCCCAAGCTGCTTCAGTGTCTCAGCCTGTGTTCATGGGCCCGCCTGTGCCTCAGGGGACTGTGATGCTGGTCCTGCCACAGAGCACCTTCCCCCAGCCTGCTGCCTGTCCATCCGGTGTCATGGCCATTGGAAATACCAAGCTGTTGCCCCTTGCCCCTGCACCAGTGTTCGTTGCCTCCAGCCAGAACTGTGCTCCTCAGGTAGACTTTTCCCGAAGGAGGAACTATGTTTGCAATTTCCCAGGCTGCCGGAAGACCTACTTCAAAAGTTCCCACCTTAAAGCTCATCTTCGCACTCACACAGGTAAGTTAAGTTCAGGTTCTTCCTCCCAGCCCCATCTCTCAGAAGTAAGACTCAGACTCAAAATGTATTTACAAATACCTCGGCCATATAGCTAAGCTCTATCCCGACTAGATCATAACCTCGATAACCCAATTATTTTAACCTGCGTTCTGCCACATGGCTGCCACCTGTGCCCAGGCGCCATGTCTACTTCACACTGATGAGAATGTATAGTTCAGTTCTCAGTAAACCAGCTCATTTCAAGTGCATGTGGCTAGTGGCTTCCCTAACAGCCGGAGAATATAGTAGACCTTCTCAGGTGAATCTCATGCCTGGATCTCTCCCAGAATTCTTTCTCTTCCCTCCTATTTCCTACCTAAGCCGTAGGCCATGAGATTTATTATTGACAGGTGTCACATCCATACAGACATAAGATATTTCTGCAATGGGGTGCCTGGTGTATGGGAGCACAGCTCAAGGGAAGAAAGTTCCTGGGACTCCTTTAAGAGAGGCAGGTACCTGCTGGAGGAGAGAATGGGGGTACTCTCCACCTGACTACAGTGGCATCAGTTAAAACATCAGCGTGACTTGTGGGTTTGTTCAAACCATCAAAGTTCAACTGCAGAGTGTTTTAAGAGTATAGGGTTTTTGTTTTTATTTTTGTTGTTTGGTTTGAGACTGTAGAGTTTTAGGTTGAGAAGTTACACAAGAAGTTATAACAACCTCCTGAGTTTATTTTTTCAACATTCTTTGGCCGTTAGGATAGCCACTAGCCATATGCACTTGAAAAGGGGTGTTTTGACTGAGAACTGCATTGCACACTCTCATTAGTTGATGTTTTACACTCTTTAAACAGTTTCATGAGCTGGTGGCTGTCATGCTGTCCAGCAGGGACACTGAGAGCCACCTGGCAGGAATCATTTGGTGGAGTAGAGCAAGCATTTCTTTGGTGCTCTGTGAGCCGATGTGTTTAGCATTTTTTTAAAGGTCCCGTGGTTACATAGTCTAGTCTTGTTAAACCTGACTTGAGAGAATCACGTATTTCCATGTAAGCACATGTATAGATGAGACGTCTGCAATAAAGCATGCTTCCTAAACTCAACCCTGAAGCATCGCCCCTTGGCCCCATTAGGATGTCTGGATCGAGGACTATGATACAGGAAAGGCCTGGAGAAGGAAGGTTCCTGCTGTAGCTTTTTATCTCAAAATGGGTTGATATAGTCTGTTCTAATTAGCACAGTGTACTCTGGCCTGGCAGACTCCGCTTCAGAACGGTGTGCAGTCTGGCATGCAGACATTCCAGAAAGAATCCTTCCTTCGCATGCTGGAGCCGACATCGGCCTTAGCATGTGGGCCTTACCGCCGTCCTGGACGTGACTCCTTGTCAGAGCAGACACAGGCTCGTTTGCTCTCACCTATCTGTCGTTTCCACACATCAGCCTCAGCCCTCTCCAGTCTCTGCCTATTGATCCTTTCAGGGCAGGCCCCACATCAGTTGAGTGTTTGTTGATATCCGTCTTCTTTGACCCTGGGGGTTATTGTGTCTCACTGTCATTTCCTTTGTTTCTTCATTTATGCTTTTATAATTTTAGGATATTATCATCATCACTACTACTTATATTTTGGTTTTGGTTTTTTAAGACAGTGGTTTTTTTCTATGTAGTCCTGGCCATCCTGGAACTTGTTCTATACACCAGGCTAGTCTTGAATTCAGAAGTCCACCTGCCTCTGCCTCCTGGGTGCTGGGATTAAAGGGTGTGCCACCACACCCACTATGTTTCTGTGTGTGGATGTGTGCATGTGAATGCAGCAGCCTGTGGATTTAACCCCTGGAGCTAGAGTTACATGTGACCGTAAGCTGCCGCTGTGAGTCCTGGGGTCTGCTGTGGGTCTGCCGAGAGAGCAGCGAGCACGCTGAATCGTGGAGCCCTTCCCCCTTGATGTATCATCACTTACTTATCTAAACTGGATACAAATGTCTGGAGTCACACTCTAAATGACGGTGGTCAGCCACCTTTAGCAAGGTTGTTCTAGTCGCTGTGTCGGATGAGAGTGACCTGTGGTGTTCACATGGGTGGGTGAACCCTCATTTTTAGCTTGTTCTGTCTAGATGAACTGTACCAGAGCACAGATTGCAGGTTTGGAGAGGCGATGGGGCTCCATGCTTACTCAGTTTCCCTAGGTAGAGATACTGACAGACCCATAAAACCTGAGGGGGGGGGGCTCACTTCAGATTGTCTTTCAAGTACTCCTTTCAACCGGAGCACTGTTTAAATGGAGAAGGTCAGATGAATAGGTACACCATTTTGAATGAATACAAGGAATTTGGTAAATCACATGCTAAGGGGCTGGCATTGTGCAACCCCTGGGCATTGTGTATGCTACTGACCATAGGAGATCAGGGGTAGGACCGGCAGCTGTCGGCGCCTGCTTTTGGATGTTCTGACGGTGTCTAAGACAGTGAGAAAGAATACATCACCAAGCTCCAGGCTCTAGAGCTGCGAGTCTAAAAACACGTGCCATTCAGTTATCTGTCAGATCTTCCCAGTGTGTCCGAGGGCATCGCCTAGTGCAGCGGGGTTAGTATGTCTGAGAGCTTGCTTTTATAACAAGGCTACTACTGGGACTCTGATAATCTATAGTTCCAGTGCTCAGGACCCAGTGATCAATGATCCTACTACTTCTTAAGTATCTGTGATGTATGACTTCAGAATTACATTTCCAAAGTGTGAAGTTTGGGGTCATAATAAAACCACATTTTTGTGGTTTGATTTGCTTGTCATGGAAAATTCTGAAGTCCACAGAATATGAAGCCTCGCTACTGGATTTTCTGTCCAACTCTGAGATCTATCAGAATTGGTGTCTCTTCAGACCTATCATTTGTTACCTGCTGTATAGGAAATCCATGGAGACAGATCACATAGCAGTGCGTAGCTGCCCAGCAAGTCATCTCTCATACATGCAGTCTATGATTGCCATGGTCAGGCAGGGAGACTTCAGGAAACAGAGAAGGGCCTGATCCGTGCTGGTTGGAACAGGAGTTTGTTGGAGAGGGTATGCTATCTATCTGCCTGAAGGCTTCATTACTGCTGTACCACCAGGAAGATAATGACTCTGAGGCACTTGCTCTAGAGTGCCAATAGGCACTTAAAGCTTCTGACTAGAAAGGCTCTATTAGAAAGAGAACACAAGCCGGGCAGTGGTGGCGCACGCCTTTAATCTCAGCACTTGGGAGGCAGAAGCAGGCAGATTTCTGAGTTCGAGGCCAGCCTGGTCTACAGAGTGAGTTCCAGGACAGCCAGGGCTACACAGAGAAACCCTGTCTCAAAAACCAAGAAAGGAAGGAAAGAAGGAAGAAAGAAATAGAACACAAATCTTGCCATCTTCTAACTCTGACCTGTGTGGTGGTTAGTATTGACTGTTGTCTTGACAGGCTCTAGAATCACCTAGTAGACAAGAGTGGGCCTTGAGGGAGAAGGCTTAGTTAGGGCATCTAAAGTGGATTCCGGATTGGATTCGGGGAGGAAAGAACCTTAGAACCAGATTTCATTCTCTGCATCTGGACTGTGGACAAAGTTTGAGCACCTGCCTCAGGCTCTGCCCACCATTTGCTCCTGCCGCCCTCCAGCTGAGCCACAGGGGCTCTTCCTTTTTTTTTTTTTGTTTGTTTGTTTGTTTGTTTGTTTTGTTTTGTTTTGTTTTGTTTTCGAGACAGGGTTTCTCTGTGCCTCTGCCTCCCAAGTGCTGGGATTACAGACTTACGCCACCAGGGGCTCTTCCTTACCTTGCTTTTGTCAGCACCATGGAAAGTAACTGATGCAGCCTCTTATTTACATTCCTTATCAGTGTGAGATCCAATGATTCTGAGAAATCTTTTTTGTTGTTGTTTTTATTTTTGTTTTTTTGTTTGTTTTTGTTTGTTTGTTTGTTTGTTTTATCGAGACAGGGTTTCTTTGTGTAGCCCTGGCTGTCCTGGAACTCACTCTGTAGGCCAGGCTGGCCTCGAACTCAGAAATCCGCCTGCCTCTGCCTCCCAAGTGCTGGGATTAAAGGCGTGCACCACCACTGCCCGGGCTGATTCTAAGAAATCTTAAAGCCCCTTGGAAGGATTGTTTTTTAGGGTGTGTGCAACTTGTCCTGAGAGAAAGAATTCTTTAAAGAATTTTTCTCCCACATCTGGGGATGGTAGTCAGTTGAGTGCAGAGATCCATCCCCAGCATGTAAAACTGAGGAAGGCGGTGCCCACTTGTAACCCCAGCACTGGAGAGGTAGAGTTCGGAGGCTCAGAACTTCAGTGTCCTTCTGCTACATGGGGGGTTGGAGGCTATCCTGGCCTTCATGAAACCCTGTCTCTAAAAAACGCATTTTCCAGAGATAGGAAGATCTCTCAAGTTCTCAGCCAGCCTGGGCTATACTAAGCAAGACCCTATCAAAGAGAAAAATATCCAGGATGCTAATCCCAGCTCTTGGGAGGCAAAGACAGATCTCTATGAGGTTAAGGTCTGGTCTACATAGGGAGTTCCAGGCCAGCCAGGGCTACATAGTGAGACCTTGTCTCAAAAAGTCTTCCCCAAGTATAATAATTGATTTGTCTTTTTTTTATTTTAAAATGCTTCTTAAAAGCCAGGGATGGCAGCACGTGCCTGTAACTCCAGCACTTAAGTAAATTCCAAGTCCAGACCAACCTAGGCCACATAATGGGTCTCCGTGAAGCAACATACATCTGTACATGTTAATTTTTTTTGAGATAATCTCACATCTGGCCTTTGGCATATCACCTCATGGGGTAGAAAGCCATGCATTATAGAGGGCTTGCTGAGCTGTGAGCCGTCCAGGGCCAGCACAGACCTATGGGCAACACTCAGGGATGTCTCAGTAAGGGGCTGAGTGTGTACATTTATTTCACTATGCTCTTCCACCAGGGGAGAAGCCTTTTACCTGCAGTTGGGACGGCTGTGACAAAAAGTTTGCAAGGTCAGATGAACTGTCTCGCCACCGCAGAACTCACACTGGAGAGAAGAAGTTCGTGTGTCCTGTGTGTGATCGGCGCTTCATGCGGAGTGACCACCTGACAAAGCATGCTCGTCGCCACATGACAACCAAGAAGATCCCAGGCTGGCAGGCAGAGGTGGGCAAGCTGAACAGAATTGCCCTGGCAGAGAGCCCCGGGAGCATCCTCGAACCCTTGCCGGCCTCTGGCTGAGGCACCCTGTGGCATCCATCACCTGTGGGCTTTTTGGAAAGCCTCTTCAGGAATGGAGCCTGTGTGTTCCTCTCCAAAAATAAACATGGTCTCTGGGCTGTCGAAGTGGGGAGCTGGTTCTGATGAAAGTATATTCATTTTACTTTTCTGGTTGGGACCCTGTTCATATCTTTTGTAGTTTCAGAACTCTGTCTCTGCCTGTCTGTTTCTCTGTGTGTGTCTCTGTTTCTGTCTCTGTCTATCTGTCTCTTTCTCTCTCTCTTGTAAGGAAATGGAAGAAAATTTGATCTAAATCACCAGCATTCAAACAAATATTTCTGCAATAAAGTTTACAAAGTCTTTTTTTTTTTTATACCTTTCTATTCATGTTTTGTAGAAATGTGACAGGGTACTAATTTTTATACTTTTTATAAAAATATTTATATTGTGCTCAAATCACCAGTTTGTGGATAGAAAATTTTACAGCCTTCTTTTCCATGTTTTATAACAAAGTTTTGTAATAACCGTGCTTAAGAGTAAGCCTGGTAGTTAGAAAGAAACAAGTTTGTTACCAGCCTTTTATAGTGAATATTTTAGATCAGAACTGGTTGAGTAAGGAACTCTTAACCGGAAAAATAAACTTTGTAGTTAGCTTCTTTGTATCAGTTTCAGGGGAAGTTCTAGCAATCAATCCTGTAGCCCACAGAACTGAAGCTGTGGTTGGGTAGAAGGAGTCATGTGAGTCTGATGTCCCGGTGGGGGCTGTGCCCAGGTCTGCCTGGGCTGCTGGCCAGCTGAGCAGGGGCCGGTGTGGAATGTTGACTCCTGGGCCATCTGTCTGCTAAGAGCAAATGATTCCATGCCCAGTCCGTAGTAAGCACCAAACCCAAGAAACTTTGTAGGTTGCCCGATGTCTTCTGTTGTGGTTTTGTACTGCATGCTAGGCTGAGTGACCACGCAGAAAAAAGGAAATGTCTGTATTGGCTGGTTAAACTTCCCGCCAGAGTGCAGCGTCCACAAAGGAAGGCCTTTGTGCACAGCCGGCTCTAGGGTTCGGGTGCCTCTCTTATTATGGACAAAACACTGAGAAATGTGTCACTAAATGGCAGTGGCTGCCACCTAACTGCTTTTCCAGTCACTGTGTGTGAAAGAAATTATTTTGCTCAAACAAGAAGACATGGAATGGGGCTTTTGTAGCTTGCCTGAAAACAGATCTCGGGCACTGCTTTTACGCCCCATGAGCATGTGTCCTGCATCCAGGTGATCTCTCTCTCTCTCTCTCTCTCTCTCACACACACACACACACACACACACACACACACAATGATTTTAGTTAGATTTTGGGAATCTCGGGCAGTTATAGTAAGTGAGAACAGGTATATTGCACTGCTTGGGCAGCCTGAGAATATTTTTGTGTGGTATGTATTAGGTTTTGTATTCGCCTTTTTAATCATTGGCATTTAACTTTATTAAATGATGGCAAGGTTGAAATATTAAACAATTAGATAAAATGAGGTGTTTGTGTTCAGGTCTTTGGAGCCTTCTGTAACCGTTATGTGGTCATATATTGTACAGGACTTGATCCCTGTTAAGCTGCCTTTGGTAGCCGAGTTCTGTATGTACGTATGTTTAGGAACTGTCCAGACGCTCTCCAGGTAGTCTTGCTATTGTCTTTCAACATAGTGGAGTGCAGGAGAACTAACTGTATGTAGCTCATGTGTGTCCTAGCACCCTGATCCTGTCCACCTGTCTTAAGTCAGCATCCACAACTGTGTAAGTGGTAACATCTAACTTGAATGTCTTTTTCATTGTGACATGCAGAGAGATGTTCCTTTTTGTGGCGTTTCTGTGGCAAACAGAAGGCCCTGGAGTGTTTGGTTGCTCATCACAGAACTTTCTCTGACCAGTATTGTTTCTAAATGGCTGATGTGTTGCAATACCATTAGGTTTCCATTTCCTAATTAGATGTAGAAACCCCTTTTCTGAAAGAACCCCCAACATTTGTCTCCTGAAAGACTAAGTTGGAAAACAGTTCCTATCTGAAAAGGACTCCTGAGTCCCAGAGCCCCAGGTGTGGCTGCTCCCTTGAGGGCCCTTCCCAACTCCCCACGGCGTGGTGGTGACCCCAGTGCACTTTATCGCTCAAGAAATTCTTGATTTGATTTGTTTTTTTGTTTTCTTTTTTTACTTTGTTGAGCCTTTCAGTAGTTTTAGTAATAAAAATTTAAATGTTAACTACTTTTGTTTTTTGTAACAGACTTTGACTTATTTAAGTGAATATGTGTAATGTAACTTTTTTTTTTTTTCCGAATCGTATAAAACTCTTGGTTCGCAGATAAGACTCGAGTACTGTGTTATATAACTGTGTTCATTGGGTCTGGAAGATTCATCGTGTATTGGCCTAACTTGAACTCTTACTGGGTGGTTCTAGTTGGGTTTCAGAGAAAGCAATGCAATGGCAAAGAAGTCAACCCATAAGAATCTTTGCAGCAATGTTGCCTAACAGTAGTGGAGACTGGTTTCCATCTACAGCCATCTCCAGCAAGGGTCAGGACTAGATTCCCGTGTGCCCTCCCTCCCCACCTCTTGGCATCCAGCTGGCCTCTACAATGCAGAGCACACATCAGTCAGGCCCCACAGTAGCCTTGGGACACTGGAGACATGGGTACCACTGCTCCAGAGAGACTATGTGCTGGAGAGCAGGGTGAGGTATCCCCTGTTGCTCCTGGGCTCCTGTAGACAGAGACTGAGCTGGGGTCATCAGGGTGTGAATCCAGACAGCCACCCTTCCTAATGAGTGCCTGAGACTTAGCCATCTTTCTCTGCCTCCTGGACACATGGTAGACCTCACCTCTCTTGTTTTATTTGATCAGGCTGCGCTAAGCCTGGCATGGACTGTGTCCTCTTGTCTGTCATAGATGTTTCACAAGAGGAGTTGCTCTTACAGTAATCTGGACTGCAAGTAGTCTAAACATTACATATACATATATAGAGATGAGGTATTTACATATATATATATATATATACACACACACACACATATATATATATGTATATGTATATGTAAATATGTAAATACCTCATCCTGAGGCGAGGCACCAGCAACTTTGGGGTACAAGTACTTCTCTGTCTTTCCCACAACCCCATGCCAGCACTAGAAAGGGTTTCTGTATAGCCCTGGTTGTCCCAGACTCTCCACATTGACCCAGATGCTCTGGCAGATGTAATGTCCCCTCTTTCCCTGTTGTTGGTCTCCTTCCCCAAGAGTTAGCATCACCTTTGGGGGGTTCTTTGTTAGCCCCCAGATGGCCTTCTTACTACTCCAGGCAGCCACTGCTTCTCTCAAGACCACATGGTGTTACTGTTGTGAGTTGAAACTTACCTTGGGAAGTCAAACCTGTCCTCCAATACCACCAGTGTCTGAAGAGGACTCCTGAGCTGCACAGCCCCAGGGGCAGACGGTGACTATGGTGTGGCTGCATGTAGGAATCAGAGGACCCCTGGGGATGGAACTCAGCAGCTGAGCCATCTCCTTGACCCTTAGAAAGAAAGTATTTCCAGGACAGCCAGGGCTACACAGAGAAACCCTGTCTCGAGAAAACAACAACAAAAACCCTACATTTTATTTCTGCCCAACTCTTGACAGGAGGCAAAATACCCCCTGGACCTAACACGCACCATCTGGCCTGGCCGCTGCTCATAGACGCCTGGTCTCCAGAGTGCAGCCCAGCGAGGAGGGAAGCTCTGGCAGGGGGACAGTGTCATCCATTCAGGAATCCCAGAATCTACCAGGGGTGGGACTCCCTGGCAGGGTTCTGGGCATTGTCCCAGGAAATGAAGTGGCTCTGGGAAATTTGGAACACACACACACACACACACACACACACACACACACACACACAAAAGAGGCTGCTAAAACTTTGTACCAGGCAGTTCCGGCCAGTCCCCGCTGGTGGGGAAGGCTCCTGCCACGCTGACCCAGGACCTCATGGACACAAGAGCGGAGATGCGGGAGCTTCTCAGGGCTCTGCCCTTCCGTCCAGAAAGCCTACCCGTGATTTCTGATCCGAAGGACTCAGGTTTTCTCAAACCCAGCTTTCACACATCTCGAGGAAGATCTGCTGCAGGGCCAGTGGCCATCCCTGGTTCCTTAGACCCTCATGGGAGCCAGGGTCAGTTCATGCTTTATGTGGGCAGACCCCACACTCTGCTTAGAGCTGAGCAGGTGACTGGGAAAGCAGAGTGGGTAGCCAGCCACGAAGCAGGGGGACATAGGTGGATGCCTGGAACCTGGGCAGTACCTGAAATGCTCCTGTAGGGGGCGGTGATACCCAGCCCCGTCTCTCCAAACCTGGGTTTCCCAGGACCACAGCTCATCAGTAGGGACGCGCTTGGTTTGGCTGGCCACTGCTCAGTAGATCCTTTTCTGCAACTCAGGGTTCTGTTTTGTTTTGTTTTGTTTTGTTTTGTTTTGTTTTGTTTTGTTTTGTTTTGTTTCTTTAGCTCTGGGAATGGCAGTGGCTTTTTAGGTTTGAGAACATGCATATCTTCATGTTGATAATGCTAACTTCTGTGGGATGTATTTTTTTCTGTCTTAGCACCTTGATCTCATTAAGGGTTTCCCTAGGAAATGCAGAGCTGCTGTCTTTCTCCTCTCTTTTTTTATCCCTCCCTCTTCCTTTCAATCAGATGAACATCCCCACTGGAACAAACACATAACAGCTGTAAATATTTACATCAATTTCAAAGCCTGATCCCATCCTTCGGTTAAAAAAAAAAAAAAATTAACATTTTTAACCTCTTTTAAAATAAGCATTTTTAATATTTGTGTTATTAAAATAGAAACAGCTTTCATTTTCATAGCAAAAGCAGTCCGTTGGGCTCCACTAAGACACAGTTGCTAGCTCTGGGAGAGTTTGACCAGACCCTCAGCCGACTGGTAGACACTCCTCGGCTCTGGGCTCCGACTGTAGCACAAGTCTCCCAGCTGAGAACTCACAGGCACTCTTTCAAGCCACAAGTTCATGGAATCATTTGCAGGGGACAGCAAAGGGCCGTGGGGGTGGGGACGGTCTCAGTAACCATTCTTCCTCGGTTCCTGAGATACTCTAGGTTGTGTTCTGAGGATTCACGGGTGGGCAGCTGTCCTCAGGAGAGGGAAAATGCTGGTGAAGGCCACTGCCTTGGTCCGGGGATGCAGACCTGTTTTTACCTTAGCTAAAGTTGCTGTTGTTTCCCGATTCTCTACCCCCTTTTCTGACACAGACTGTCAGGACATAGTCCAAGCTGGATTTGAATTCACTATGCAGCCTTAAGGTCTCTAGCCTGATGATTGCAGAGATGTGGGCTTGCCCCTCCACTCACAGATCTATAAACCCTTCCAGGCTTCCACACCCAAGCAAGACCAAGCAAGACCCCCACAGGACCACACAAGCCATTCCTTCCTTCCCGCTGGCTTTCTATATTTTCCCATCTGGCAACTGGGAATGCTTGAGGTCCCTTTTGGCGTCATTATTGTGACTACCTCCCACCCAAGCAGGAAGACGGGGAAGAGGCTCATGGTGTTAGCCGGACTGCCAGCCAGAAGGGAAACTGGAGAGCAGTTGCCATGAAGACTTTGCTGTGCACTCCCCCCCCTCAGTTCCAACGCAGCTCTGCTCTCGGGGACGGATAAAGCACAGTGACCCTCAGAAGATGGCAGGGCTGGGCGACAGAGCCTCCAGGATTCGCACCAAGAGAGAGAATGAGAGGCCCAGAGAGGGAAGGGATAGCAAGCTAATGTAGTACCCAGATGCCAAAGCAGCCTGTGGCCCCCAGCCCTGTCTCTTCCTACTACATCCAAGCAGGGGAGGCTGTTATACTGTGACTTGGAGGGGCCTCCCGCACACAGAAAGGAGAAGCCAAGGGACTCAAGCCCCAGGTCCTTTCAGCTTGCTGTTACCTCTAAGCTGTCCGAAATAGGATCTCTGGACCCACCTTAGACCTACACGCTCAGCATCTGCCTGCCATCCATGGAGACTGACGTACATGGAGGTAACTACAATCCTCGGGAGAAATCTTAGTGTGAAGGCTGAGAACACACCTTGGTGGAAACTTCTAGAAGCCAGTGGCACAGATGCCAAGAGGGGTTGACCCTTCCCCCACCTGGAAAATGAGTAAGTCGAGCAAAAGTTCAGAATCCAGGGGGGCCACACAGCCAGGCTACCCCTCAGAGTAAGAGGAGGTAGGTATGCACACACCTGTGGCCTGGCACCTACGTGCCCCACACTCGGTCTGCCTGGCCATTGGCAGGATTCCGACTGTGAATCTTAAAAGATCAGTTTGGAAAGATAGCTGTATTCTAGAAGTGGTTCCTCTCCGGCCAGGTCACGGACGGGTAGGGCAAGCTGGTGCCCTCGACTCTAGCCCAGCCTGCAGACCGGCAAGGCCTGGTCAATGGTGTCCAGGGCTACTCATCCAGCTCAGCGGCAGTACTCCCGCTCAATGCTCGCCATGAGTTCCTCTTCGGAGTAATCATAGGAGATGGCCGACTGCCCCTCGGGTCTCTTGGGGCTGCTCCCTGGGGCTCTGTGGGTGAGAAATGCAGACGGAGGTGGATCCACCTTCAAATTCCCATCTCCCCTAGCAACCACAGTGGTCTTTAAGTGGTCCATCCTGACGTCCGACCAAAGCCCTCTTTGCTCTGGAGACAGCAGAATCTCTTTCCTTCATAGCCAGTACATAGACATGACCCTCTTCACTCAGCCTCCCACTGCATCCACCAAGACCTGCAATGAGGGTGCAGCAGGGCAAGTCAGATACCCAGGCCCCTCTGAGGTTCCTAGCGGACCCTCCAAGAACAACATCTGGGCTGTTCTGTACACTTCTCCCAAAACACAGAGTGAGAGTCCTGGGTAAGCGGCTTGACCCGCAGAGCTCTGACTGCCGCCGAAGCATCTGCCCTTCCTACTGTGCCCGCAGAGCAAGGGGGGGACAGCCAAGTGCCTGGGAGGAGGGCAGATCTCAGCTGGCTTTGATGCACAGTAGCTGTGTGACCCTGGATCAGTCGTACCTCTTGCTGTCTCCATCTGTAGGCGGGAAGGACTGCACCCCAGGACAGACCAGAGGATGGCTAAGGTGCTGCTTGTGTCTAATACAGAGGAGAGGACTTAAGAGGGACTGGGCAGGAGTTGTGAGCCGTTTGCAGCCTTGCAAGCCTGGAATAGTAGGGTGTACCTGGAATAGTAGTGGCTACCCTTCCTGACTGTGCCTCTGGAGTCCCCTACTGACTGCTGTTAGAGAGAAAGGAATACAAGGGACCACCATACTGTCAGAACAAGCCAGGGAGCTGTGCAGGAAGTTGGCTTTCCTGCCATCCTGGAGAACCTCAACAGGACCAAGCCCTTCTAGGCTTACCCCTGCCAGCCCGTGGCACTAGTAGACATGAAAACTGAAACAGTGACTGCTGAAGCAGTTGGTATCCAAGGGCGCTGCGAAGTGGCTGTAGCCTCCTCTCACTATTCCTCTCCCACTATGCGGGCTGACAGACATCCCTGTGGTGGATACCCAGAGAGGAAAGGACGGGAGAGACATGGACGGACCAGCAGAGGAGTCTGACTGCACTCTAAGGACTAGAAGCACTGACATTCTTCTCCGTGTGTGTGTGTGTGTGTGTGTGTGTGTGTGTGTGTGTGTGTTTACTTAGTTGTATATTGTGTGCATACATGTATAAGCGCTCATGCTGTGACATACAATAGATGTTGAGGGACAGCGTGCAGATGTTGGGTTCCCCCCCTCTGTCATGTGGGTTCTGGAGACTGAACTTAGGTTGTCAGACTTGGTGGCAGATGCCTTTACCCGTGGAGGTCTTGCTGCCTCCCCCATTTTATCTCTGTACCGGGCAGTGCACATAAGGCATTGCACATACCAGGCAGGCTCTCACTAGACTATGTTCCCAGCCCCTGAGGAGTTTTAAAGGCAAAGAGTCCAGGGTCCTGGGACCCTACTTACAGGGTTAGGGGTGAGTTTTGTTGTTTTTATTGCTTATTTATTTGTTTGTTTGTTTGTTTTAGACAGTGTCTCACCCTGTAGCTCTAGCTAGCCTGGACCTTGCTATATAGACCAGGTGGGGCTGGAACTCTTGCCTCTGCTTCTGCCTCTGTGTCACAAGTGCTGGGATTAAAGGCTGAGCCAGCAGCCTGGCAGCAACTGCATGTGAAACTTGCAGGAGTTTGAAGTGCGTTTTCTTGACTGTTTTGGAGCAGCTGTGACATCCTTACAGCAAAGGACAGTCTTTACAGATAAAACCTCGGAGTACAGCGGGACACCCAAGTATATCTGAACAAGCCTGAAGGGTCCAGAGCGGTCACAGAGAAGCCAGATCATGAGGGAGGGAGGGAGGGAGAGAAGGGAGAGGGAGGAAGGGAGCCAGGAAACCAGGAAGCTAGGTCAGGTCAGGAGGACGCTCAGAGCTGCTGTGGGGCGCAGGCTCTGAAGCCCCCTCCACGCCCCTTGAGGGCACAGTCCTACCTGTTGAGAGCCTCACTGGCCTGCAGGACACGGGACTGGAAGGCTCTAAGTGGCTGGAAGGGAAGCACTTCAGGCTCCTCCCCATACTTACTCAGAGACACAGCTGTCTTCAGGGCTGCCCTTAACTTTCTTCTCTGGGGACACCTTGAGCAGGGAGATAGGAAAAAGCATCAAAAACTTGTCACCAGTAGAGCAGATTAACACTCCAGCTGTATGGAAGGGACAACAGCCACCACGTTTAAATCGGAGTCTGTAAACAGCAGAATAGAGACACTTTTCCTCGGACTTTGGAGCCCCAGTTACCCATTTTACAGTCAAGAAAACTGAGGCTGTGGGAGAGACTTATGAAACTCATAAATGAACAAACAAATAAATAAATAAGAGACAGCAGCACTGAGGTCAGATCTCTTGCCTCCCAACTACTACCACTTAGGGGCTCATTCTGTCTCTCACCTCCAGATATCAGTGTCCCAATGTGCCCGGCACGAGACCATTCCATCCCTACCTCCAGGGATCATCTCATCCAGCCTCAGGAGCCTTGTACCTTCCCCTCAGCAAGTATGCACTAAGTTCATGTTTAACCTGGGCACACACCTGTAATCCCAGCATGTGGGATGCGGGGCTGGAGAGATGGCTCAGCGGTTAAAAGCACTGACTGCTGCTGTCCCTGAGGTCCTGAGTTTAATTCCCAAGCTACAGTGTACACACACACACACACACACACACACACACACACCTGAAACAAGTATAATTTTTAAAAAAGAGCTGTGAGCAATATGTACATTGCTTATAGGTAACCTAGCTATAACCTATTTTGCTATAGTGGCTTGAAGCAACAGTGATGCAAAGATAACGGTTTAACACAACCAACATCAACACAACCTAAAAACCTCTAGGATGAAGGGCTCAGGTAAAGACTGGTCACCTAGTGTCAAGAAGGAGGTAGGTGAGACAGCAGCAAGCTGCTCTGCTCTGTGGCAGACCGGAGAGCGGAGTCAGAGTGCTCCAGGGATGCAGGAGAGCAGAGTCAGAGTACTCCAGGGATGCGGGAGAGCAGAGTCAGAGTGCTCCAGGGATGTGGGAGAGCAGAGTCAGAGTGCTCCAGGGATGTGGGAGAGCAGAGTCAGAGTGCTCCAGGGATGTGGGAGAGCAGAGCCAGAGTGCTCCAAGGATGTGGGGGAGCAGTTTCTTTCTTTCTTTCTTTCTCTCTTTCTCTCTTTCTTTCTTTCTTCCTTCCTTCCTTCCTTCCTTCCTTCCTTCCTTCCTTCCTTCCTTCCCTTCTTCTTCTTCTTCTTCTTCTTCTTCTTCTTCTTCTTCTTCTTCTTCTTCTTCTCTCTCTCTCTCTCTCTCTCTCTCTCTTTCTTCCTTTCTTTCTTTTTGGTTTTTCAAGATAGGGTTTCTCTGTGTAGTCCTGGCGGGCCTCGAACTCATTCTGTAGACCAGGCTGGCCTCGAACTCAGAAATCCGCCTGCCTCTGCCTCCCAAGTGCTGGGATTAAAGGCGTGCGCCACCATGCCCGGCTAAAATGACAATTTTTTTTTAATTTTTTTTTTTTTTTGGTTTTTTTTCGAGACAGAGTTTCTCTGTGTAGCCATGGCTGTCCTGGAACTCACTCTGTAGACCAGGCTGGCCTCGAACTCAGAAATCCGCCTGCCTCTGCCTCCCCAGTGCTGGGATTACAGCGTGTGCCACCACCACCCGGCTAAAGATTTTATTTATTTATTTTATATATATGATGTGTACACTGTAGCTGTCTTCAGACACACTAGAAGAGGGCGTCAGCTCTTGTTATGGATGGTTGAGAGCCACCATGTGGTTGCAGGGATTTGAACTCAGGACCTCTGGAAGAGCAGTCAGTGCTCTTAACCACTGAGCCATCTCTCCAACCTGGGAGAGCAGTTTCGAATTTGTAATTCTGTTCTAGAATCCATCAGAATAAACAAACACACCAAAAAATTCAAACATTCAGTTTATCAACCATTACCTTGTCTAGGGAAAGTGTGTGTGTGTGTGTGTGTGTGTGTGTGTGTGTGTGTGTGTATGTGTGTACATGTGCATATGTAAGGGGTACATATGTGACACATGTGCACATCCATGTATAGAACAGGTCTACCTCTATCACTGTCTACTTTTCTGTTGGTTTGGTTTGTTTTTAGCCAGGGTCTCTCACTAAACCCAGAGCTCCAATCCTGACTAACTGGCTGGCCAGTGGGCTCCAGGGATCCCCTGTCTCAATCCCCAGAGCACTCCAGCGTATAGGTGCAAACCCCCATATCCAGATTTTATGGGGGTGTCGGAATCTGAGCTCAGGCCCTCCTATTTGCTCACAGGCATTCTGCTCACTGGTCCTCCTCCCCAGCCCCCAGGGAAGCTTTTTAAGGTTGGTTTGTTGACTCTAGAGAGAGGCTGGTGGAGACATTGCTCAGTAGTTGCGATGGCTATTCTTGCTTGTCAACCTGACTGCATCAGAAGGACCTACAGTGCAGAACCCAAGGGCACGCCTGTGAGCTCTGTACGCTTGGTTTGAAGCAGGCGAACCCACTGCTAGTCTAGACCGTTGAGGTGGGAAGACATGCTGCCTTTGAACCAGAACTTGAGGCAAGAAGACACACCTTGTTGTTGTTTGTTTGTTTGTTTGTTTGTGTTTGCTTGTTTGTTATTGTTTTTCCAGACAGGTTTCTTTGTGTAAGCGTGGCTGTCCTAGAACTAGCTATGTAGACCAGGGAAAGCACACCTTTAATGCGGGCCACACCTCCTGCTGGAAGCCTATATGAGGACATGGAAAAACAACAACAAAAGCAAACAAACAAACAAACAAAAATGAGAGCTGTTGTTCTTCGCCTGCTTGCTCTGCCCTCGCTAGCGAGTCCATTCCTTCACTGGCACCAGAGCCTACTTCTTTGGAACCCCAGTGTCTGCTGAAGACCAGCTGAGACATCCAGCCTTGCAGACTGAGCAACCTGGGCTTTCCACTCACAGAACACCATTGTTGGATTGGTTGGATCATAGCCTGTAAGTGACTCTAATAGATCTCCCTTCTATACATATAGAAAAGGAGATTCATTCTATAGGTTCTGCTTCTTTAGGAAGCCCTGACTAATACCGCAGTATAGATTAAGAGTGTTCACATGAGCTGGAGAGATGGCTCAGCGGTTGAGAGCGCTGACTGCTCTTCCAGACGTCCTGAGTTCAATTCCCAGCAACTACATGGTGGCCTTCAGCTATCTGTGATGGGATCCAGTGCCCTCTTCCGGTGCCCACTTCTGGTGTCTGGGGACAGCGACAGTGTAACTCATATACATGGAGTGAATGAATCTTTAAAAACAAGAAAAGGGCAAAAGAGTGTTCTATGGTTACCACACTCAAGTGTCAGCTTGGAACTCCCTGTAACTCCAGCCCTCAGGGAGTCAATGCTGCCTTCTGGTCTCCACAGGCACCTGCATGCCTGTGCTACATATAAACACACACAAGTACATACACATACAAACAAGTAAATAATATTTTTGCTGGGTGTGGTGGCACATGCCTGTAATCCCAGCACTTGGGAGGCAGAGGCAGGTGGATTTCTGAGTTCGAGGCCAGCCTGGTCTACAGAGCGAGTTCCAGGACAGCCAGGACTACACAGAGAAACCCTGTCTCGAAAAACCAATATATATATATATATATATATATATATATATATATATATATATATATATATATTTGAAGTAATGTCACACACCAGTAATCCTAGCACTCAGGAAGCCGAGGCAGGGGGATCAGGAGTTCAAAACCATCCCCAGCTGCAAAAGGAATTTGGGGCCAGCCTGGGCTCCATAAGACCCTGTCTCCAATACCAAAGAAATTAAAACACCCAGAAAACAAAACAACTTACACATTCCCTGCATTTTTTTCTAGTGCAGTTACTTCCAAGTGTGTCCTCCCGTGTGTGTCCCTTAAGCATGTTCACACCATTACACACCAACGGGCTCTCATCCTGCTGGACTGAAAGTTCACTAACACTAACTCCCCACGGCCCCTCCCAGCCCTTGGTAACCTCCTGGTTGGTGTTTCCCGTCTTTGGATTTGCCTAGTCTGAGGACCCACAGGTAGACACTCCTATAGATTTGTCCTTCAGTGACAGGCACGCTGTCTTTAAGGCCCATCCATCTATGGAGCAACGTCTAACGGAACTTCTAAGGAGCGAAACCCATCCTGTCCCGTGGATAGTCCCCCGTGTGGGTCCTCCATCTACCTGCAGATAGACATGGTGCTGCTTCCGGCTGTGTCTGAGCTGTGGTGGTGATGCTTCTGTGAACATGCTGTGAACCAATCTCTTTGGACAAGATGTTCCATCCTTCCAGGTGTACATGAAGTTTCTTTCTCACATTCACACCAATCTGCCGCCCTGAAAGCTTTAGCTGCGGCTGTTTTTTGTTCGTTTGTTTGTTTTGTTTTGTTTTTGTTGTTACAGGGTTTCTCTGTGTAGCCCTGGCTGTCCTGGAACTCACTCTGTAGACTAGGCTGGCCTCGAACTCAGAAATCTGCCTGCCTCTGCCTCCCAAGTGCTGTGATTAAAGGCGTGCGCCACCACCGCTCGGCTGGCTGGTTTGTTTTTTATGCAGGCCTCTTACTTGGACCCTATCTCTTCGGTTCAGCCTCGGCTGGAGCCAGCTTCGCGGTCATCTGCTTGGCTGCTTCTCCTCCCATTAGGACTGTAAGGTTTGTTGTGGTGTCTGACCAGGCAGGGGACAAGATCCAAGGTGGAATCCCGCACCAACCCCTGGACCTGCTGCTCATAGCAATACCCGCTCGATGATAACAGGGTGTCACTACCTTCCCCGGAGGCAGCCAGGATGACAAAACCGTATTGCCATGTGAGCTGTGCTCACAGAACTGGGATCAGAAGAGCCGCGTTCTGGCTGTTTCCTGACGGCTCCAACTTGTTCCGTCTGTCCGGTTCTCACCTCTGTTTCTCTTTGGGCCTGTGTTTTGATACATGGCACTTTCTCCAGCCAATTTGTTTAAGTCGTGAACCTGACCACTCCCTCCGGGAACACACAGCCCTGCCAAAGCCCAGGAAGATCTTGAAGGAAAGGCAGAGACAGAGCCATGGAGCTCCTGCTCCAGCCCACTGAATGCCTGCTACCAGCTGCTCACACTCACTTCAGGACTGAAGGAAGCGTGAGCTGGAGCCGTGGGAACTGTGCTGAGCTCAAGGTGTGTACAAGTGCTTGTGAGCATGCGCCCTGGCGTAGGAGAAGGCATAGCTCTGCTCACCAGCCCGGGATGGCTTTAGACACAGCACAGCCATTGCAAAGAACAGAGAACCCGGGAGCTGAAAAGGTGGCTTCTCTTCAGGTCTCCTTGGATTCTTACAAGTGTGTGTGTGTGGGGTGTGTGTGTGGGGGGGGGTGCGCTCGTGCACGTGCGTGTGTATGTACATACATGTGTGTGTGCACTTGCGTGTGTTTGTAAGTGTGCACTTGTGCGTACACACACATATACACATACACACATATATGTTTAGAAATATACTGCCTACTTTCCTTACCAAGATACATCCTGCATCTTCTATGGAATGTTCTCCCCTTAGTTGATCAGCTTTGTATGTTTAGAGCATACGTGTGCAGAAATGTATTACATGTGCAATGCATATAGGGCCCTGCAGGTGGCTAAGGAACACAGCTTCGGACAGTCTTCATAAACATATGTAGAGATGCAGCCACACCCACTAAACTGTGGGCATAAGCTCACGGCCCCCCTCTCACACACAAACACACACACACACACACACACACACACACACACACACACGTTCTCATCCCTGCCCCTCCCCCAGGAAGCTCCTAATCTACCCTGCCATTGCAGACAGGTCTCCAGAGGAATGGAAGCCTCAGTGTGGCCTCCTTGCCACCTGGCTTCTTTCTCTTAGCACGGTGACGGTAACGGCGAGGTCCACCCGTACTGGCTGACAAACTCCTGTTTATTCCTGTGGGCTTGGATGTTGTCTTCTCTATGAACTTTCTTTCTCTGAATCCCAGGTTGGGGTTGGTTTGGTTGATTTTTAAATTTTAAATTTTAAAAATTATTATTATTATTTTTTTAACTGTGCAAATTTGAACACTTTACAGACTGAAAAGCGTTAAGGGACCTCCAGCACTATCTGGGGCAGTTTTCGGGAGTTTGCCAGGCAAACTTCGCTCTTCACCACCAGAGGGCACTGGTCTTCCAGCACAGTGGTCAGTGTCAGTGGCCTCTTGGGAAGTGTTCCTTGTGTCTTCACAGAAGGCCCCAGTCCTCCATAACAGCCACCAGACCCCAGTAGCAAGCGAGGCACATGAGCCTCCGTTCCTGACCCTAACAGAGCTGGGAACCCCATGGAGGGAGCAAGGCCCATCTGTGCCTAGGAACTGTACCTCTAGCTTGTAAAAATCTTACTCCTGGTATCCTACTGGTGCTACAATCTCCCAGGATCCTGCCCCGAAGACCAGAGAGGAGCATCTGCCTTTCTATTTTCTTTCCATTTTCAAATGGTTTCTATTTAGAACTGACTCTTTTGAGATGGAGTCCCATTATATAGCCTTCGCTGGCCTGGAGCGCCCTATGTAGACCAGGCTGGCCTCAAACTCATGGAAATCCGCCTGCCTCCACCTTCCACACGCTGAGATTACAGGCCAGCACCACCACAGCCTGGCTTAGAAAGGCCATGGCAGTGGCTTCCCACTTTGGCTTTCTGGTGGAATGCGCCATTTTTTTTATCAAGGGCTGGGCTCCTGCAGTGCCCCCTTTGCCACCTGTCACAATGAGACTTCCTTTGCCTGGGCTTTCTCCACTCCTTGGCATCTCCTTGGTGCTGTCTTTCCTGTTCCTTCCTCAGAGCCTCCTTGACGCAGCATGGGCTCCCGTTCGTGGCCTTCTTAGCACTGTGTGGGTTCTCGGAGTCAGCCATGTGCTTCGCTCGCTCTTCTGGATGCACCACGGAGACTCCACGTCATGCTATTTACACGTGCGATCTTCGCTCTAGCCTTGACTGCAGGCAGACTGGTGCTGTGTGCAAGCTCTGCGCTTTGTTTTTTGCTGTGAGCCCAGCATCCTTAGTCCCTCTGGCAAGTCTGTTTTGCAGCTGTGAGCTCCTTTCTGTTGCTTCTTCCCTTCCGATTCCACTGCAGGGCCAGCCATGATCACCCTAAAGTCTCGCTCGCCTGGTGGCAACAGACAAGACTCCCCCAGTCCCTTTTGACTACAGCAAATAGGAAACTTTGCAAAAGTGGTGAACAAGATGTCATTCAGCCCCAGGAGAAGGTACCACTGTCCTACACAGGTTTGTGACAAATCCCACACACACACACACACACACACACACACACACACCCCACCGCCATGGCATTGTAACAAACATCTGAAAAGGTGAGAGAACACCTCAGTTCCCTCCCCCACACTCCACAGATGAATCACTATGATACCGCTCACTTTACCCAGGAAGAGGCTGGTGGACAGGGGCTCCGCTGAGTCCTTCAAGATTACGAAATGACTCTTTAAAACAGCAATTCAAATCCCCAGGTTTACTCAGCTTCCCCCCTCTGCAGAATTTGAAGTTTCAAATACCCCAACTAATACCACTGATCTTCAAGTTCTAATGACTCTGGGAAAGGATTTCTGCCTTGAGCACTTCATGTAGCTATGAGATTAAAAATTAATCCCTAAGAGTAGCAGGAGAGGGGGTTGGGCCCATACAGGGAAAACCTGTTTATGAGATAGTTCAAGTAGGACAATTCAAAATAGAATTACACACACATACAAATACACACAAATAAAAGAGTTAGAAAGATTATCCCTATCTTTAATTTTTTCTTATAACTCTCAATTTGACAAAACTAAAACAGACAAATCCAACCTCAAAAATTGCCAAAACAGGGGCTGGAGAGACAGCTCAGTAGTTAAGAGCACTTTCAGAGGTCAGGAGTTCAAATCCCAGCAACCACATGGTGGCTCACAACCAATCTGTAATGGGATCCAATACCCTCTTCTAGTGTATCTGAAAAAAGCTACAGTGTACTCAGATACAAAGAATAAATAAATAAATCTTTTTTAAAAATTGTCTAAATAGGGATGATGGCACGCACCCGTAATCCTAGCACGTTTTTGTTGTTCTTGTTGTTGTTGTTGTTGTTTTGTTTTTGTTTTTTTTCCCTTTGTTTTTTTGAGACAGGGTTTCTCTGTGTAGCCCTGACTGTCCTGGAACTCACTCTGTAGACCAGGCTGGCCTCGAACTCAGAAATCTGCCTGCCTCTGCCTCCCAGAGTGCTGGGATTACAGGCATGCAACCCCACCCCCCCCGGCTCCTAGCACGGTTTTAATCTTGTACACTGTAAATAAATACAATTATTATGTCATTAAAAAATAAAATATATTAAAAATATTTATAAACATGGAAAGAATTAATGCAAGACCAATACTCATTAAAATATAAACTAAAACTGTATCTTTTATTTTTATTATTTTTTAAATTATTTGTATCTCTGTCTGTGTGGATTTGAGCAAGTGCAGTGTCCTCAAAGACCAGAAGGTAGTATCATATCCCCTACAACAATTGTTCTCAACCTGAGGGTCATGACCCCACGAGGGGCTGAAGGACTCTTTCACAGGGGTTGTATATCAGAAATCCTGCATAACAAATATTTACATTACAGTTCACTAACAGTAGCAAAATGACAGTTATGAAGTAGCAATAAAAATAATTTTATGGCCGGGCGTGGTGGCATACGCCTGTAATCCCAGCACTTGGGAGGCAGAGGCAGGCAGATTTCTGAGTTTGAGGCCAGCCTGGTCTACAGAGCGAGTTCCAGGACAGCCAGGACTACACAGAGAAACCCTGTCTCGAAAAACCAAAATAATAATAATAATAATAATAATAATAATAATAATAATAATAATTTTATGATCACCACAACATGCGAGAGTGTATTAAAGGGTTGTGGCTTTAGGAAGGTTGAGAGCCACTGCCCTAGAGGGAGTTACAGGGAGGTGTGAGCAGCCTGACATGGGTGGTGGGAACTGAACTCAGGTCCTCTGCAAGAGCAGGGAGCACTCAGAGCCAGTGAGCCATCCTTCTGGCTTTCCAGAACAGTCATCCAGTGTAAGGTGCAGGAGCGCGGGCGGGCGGGCTGACCAACTCTGCTACCACCCAGGCTCACATCCAGGGCTTCGAGTTGGCCCACGCCAACATCTGCTCCATCTACGGAGCGTGGGAGGGGACAGGTCCTGCAGATCCAAATCTGCAGGATCTCCATGACACAGGGCAACAACAGGACATCTGAGAGGAGTCCTGGTGAGGATCCAGTACTGATGGTGTCGCAGAAGCCAGAGGCCTGGAACCAGACCGGTGACCCGCTGCAATGAACATTTGCAAACCAAGAAGTATGGACAAAGACTATACTGTGGGACACACTGGGACACACTGCAGCTTCCATGACATGAAGTTTGCTTGGGTTTGGGGTGGGGGGCTGCAAGGACAGAGGGCAGATAGGAAGGGACAGGGTGATGAGTGGGATTAGGGTGGGTGATGTGACATTTATAAGTCCAGTATAACTATATTCAGGACGACAATTCGGGGGTCTGCATAATCAGCCCTAAAGCGCTCCAGTCAACAGTGGTTGCAATTGTTTGCCCTTGCTTTCTTATGGAGTGAAAGATCACAGAGTCAGGGCCTTGAACGCGCTGGGCCAGCCCTTTGTTGCTGAGCTAGCCCCTTAGGCCAGTGTTCAATGAAGCGTTTAAATGAAGACCCTTAAAAGGATTGGTGTGGTGGCGCACGCCTGTAATCCCAGCACTTGGGAGGCAGAGGCAGGCGGATTTTTGAGTTCGAGGCCAGCCTGGTCTACAGAGTGAGTTCTAGGACAGCCAGGGCTATACAGAGAAACCCTGTCTCAAAAAAAAAAAAAAAAAAAAAAGGATTGTCATTTAATCTTGATGTTCTCTTATTAACAGGAAAAAGGGGCGGCACCGTGTCCTAAGGGTTAGAAGGTTCTGAGTGTAAGGGAAATTTTTTTCATTTTTCCTTCCCAATGGAAGAATAGGAGAAGTGTGTCCATGCCCTATCAAAGGATCCGTTGGGCTCGGGGACGCAGTCTCTCAAACATTCTTCAGAATGTTCAGGAAGGCCATTTTCCATGGATGATACTGAACTTGCAATTCTTTCCTATCGCAGTGGTAAGTTGCTAATTCAGAGCCCTGTAAGATGACAGCCCCGGAGGGCTGCGGACAGACATGGTCAAGCTACCTAGCACAGAAGCTTGGACTCCGGGCTCCAGCCTGGACAGTTTTTTGTTTTGTTTTGCTTTTTGTTTTTTGTTTTTTGTTTTTCGAGACAGGGTTTCTCTGTGTAGTCCTGGCTGTCCTGGAACTCATTCTGTAGACCAGGCTGGCCTCGAACTCAGAAATCCGCCTGCCTCTGCCTCCCAAGTGCTGGGATTACAGGCGTGCGCCACCACGCCCGGCTTCTGGACAGCTTTTATAAGCAGGGGCCTCTCTTTCTGACTTTGTCTCTCTGGACCTGAGTACTGCTCTGATGTCACACCTTTCTTGAGAGAGGATTTTTTGTATAGCCTTGGCTGTCTCACTCCATAGACCAAGCTGGCCTCAAACTTACAGAGATCTCCCTGCCTCTGCTTCCTGAGTGTTGGGCTGGGATTAAAGGCGTGCCCCACCCATCCCCTGACCACAGTTTATTTCTTGCACCTACCTCCTCACATCTCTCTCTTTTTCTGCCACCCCTTGGTTCAAGGACATTCAGAATAACCCTGCTGCACCATGGTGCTCCAAGCTTTCTTCTGTCTGATCCACCCTTCTCCTACTGTTGAGTAATCTCCTCAACAACACAAAAATCTCACCCTCTTCAGCCTCCAAATGCCCACTTCGTTCTAGACAAAGTCTACACCCCTGACATAGCAAGACGCAGCTGAAGGCCTTCTCACTCCATACCCCAGCTAACCTAACCCTACCAACCATCATGGGCACACAGAGCCCCCCTCTGCTCGTATCCTCTGACTACTTCTGACTCAAGTCAATCTGTCCTTGGAGTTTGTCTGTCACTCCCTCCTGTGGACTCCTCAGCCTGAGACTTCACACTTCCCCCTGGATCCCAGACCCGCGAGCGGTCTGGGCACATGTCTTTGTCCCTGATACCTAAGGCAAGCCCCCACTTAACTAGGGGCTATAGCAGTGGCTGGGACTTCCTATCTCTGTTATATTCTTCCAGGCTGATATTCTTATAGGTAGAGGGAAAAGCCGTTTATTTCTGAACCTTTGGAAGTTTCCCAAGCCCTTGAAAATGACGCTGAAAAATTGTTTCCTTGCTATGTCAAAATCCCCCCCCCCCATCTGTGAACTGTTTATCCAGCGTTTGGTGTTACATAACTGTAGGCTGATGTAGTCTTAGAGGAATCCCATTATATAATTCAGTCCTCACCACAGCTCACTTGTCCTGTTAGAAACCTTGACTGGGCAGTGGGATGGAGGGACCGGACTGAGAGAGAGAGAGAGCTCTGTACCCAAGCCTTCCCACCATCCTAGTGACCTTTCCATGATGTTCGCCTGATAGCTGGGCCCAAGAAGATATTCCCTCCACCTCTGCCGGCCTGCAGAAACCTCGGGCTCCAGATAAACTATCTTTGGCCCCCTCTTCCAGCCGGGAGCAGCTAAGACCAGCTCTGATTCTTAGCTCTGTAGCAGCGAAGATGTGCCAACCCCAGCAAAGACATGTTTTTCTTGAACAGCAGGGGTGTTGTTACAAGAGTTCAGCAAGAGAGGATAAGGAAGCTACAAGAGTGAAAGCGTCTTAAAATTAGCTTGTAATATGGGAATTGCCTGGCCAGCCAAAGATCCGGATGTGTCCGACGCTGCAGGGCGTTTTTCCAACCACAGTTTGGCAGGTGGTCCACCCACCCACCCACCGCCTCCTCCCACCGTAGTTGTAGTCGGTGCGGGCCAAAGCAGAGGCCCTTGCTGGTCAATTCCCACTTGGGCTTTAAGGATGCTGCAACCGGAACACCATGCAGCCCCGCTGGTAAAGGAAGGCAAGCCCTGAGCCAGAAGAAAGTTCTAGGTGTTTCTGCCAACTGTTGTTTGTACTTGCTCCTTTACGATTGTCTCTGTAAGTCACCCCGAAACAGAGACAGTAGCGGGCACCCGCCCAGGAGGCAGAGTGAGAATATGCAGGAGTGGGGGTAAGGAAGGGGCACAAAACCCTATAAGGGACTGGGGGGGGGCACTCGATGAGCTGGGGACAGAGGCGCCAAGTAGGGACGGAGGCCTGGGTGGGAGTTCACTAGGGATGCAGAGGGATGAGTGGAGGGCCCGGCCCCCACACTCACCGCGGGTGGGAGCCTGGCTGGGCCTCGTGGGGTCGGCTCCTGGGGCCCCCAGGCCTCCGACTCTGCCAGCAACTGGTCCAGCAGGCGCAGCGTCTCCTCCCGGCCTCCGGGGGGCGTCGCGGGGCGGAGGTGGCGGTCGAGCTCCTCTTGTGCCTCGGCTGTCGGGGCCTGGGCCGCCGCGCCGCCCTCCGAGGCTGTCTCTCCCGAGCCGGTCTGGCGCCTGTCAGGGCTGCGCCGCAGCCTCGGGATCCGGCCGCTCCGGCTGCTGCCGCTGCCCATGGCGCGCACCCAGCCTGGAGCGCGCAGCGGGCGAGCCGGACAGGACTGGGGCGGGAGCGCGGCGGGCGGGATGGGGCGAGGGAGCAGCAAGGGGGATTCGGGAGGACTGAGCGGCGGAGGGATGGGGGGCGGGAGTCACGGGGGATGGGAGCTATGAGAGATGGGGGGGGCGGGAGGAGTCACGGTGGGGGGGGGGGCGCTGGGATGGAAGAGACAGGCAAGGGTGATCCGGGAGGCTGGAGGACCTAGAGGCTGCTAGTGGAGCGGGGCGGCGCTCCTCTGGGGGAGAATGGGAGGATGGGGAAAGACTTGGAGGGGAAGGACAGAGTGGGGCGTGGGGGGGGGCGCCGGGGGACGGGGAGAAAATGAGGAAGGTGACCCTGGGGGAAGGAGGGTAAGAGGGATGAGGGGAGGGTGGGAGTGACTCGCCGGGAGACTCTCAGGAGGTGGGAAGTTTGGGGTGGTAGGGTGGTACTGCGGGTGTGTGTGTGTGTGCAACAGGTTTAGTGTTGTATGGAAGGGAGCCTTAAAGGGTGCAGGGTGGGTAGACTGGTGGGAGGGAAATCAGGGCGAGAGGATCATCTTGGGGGGAGTTTGGGGGAGCCTCATGGTGCACGGGTGAGAGTCATGCTGGGAGCTGGGGAAGCAAGACACCGGCTGAAGGGAGCTGGGGATGGAAGACAGAGGAATGCTTGCAGCAGAGCCGGATGCCAGGGCAGGGGAAGATCCGGAGTCAGGGTTGGAGAATAGCGCTAAGGGAAAGGAGGTCGTTGGGACTTCAGGTACAGGTCTGAGAGGGCAGAGACAAAGTGAGCGGGGGAGGGGGGACAGAAAAGGAGAGCCGGAGATGTGTGTGTGTGAGAGAGAAAGAGAGAATGTCCAGGGGAGGGGAGGGGAGAGCTTCACGGTGGCCAGCCTGAGTGCGGGTTAAGAGGCGTGTACCAGCGTCCTGGGCGGGGCGCACTGAAGGGGCGTGTCCCTGGACAGGGACTCTAGGGTAGGAGAGAAGACGCGAGTGGGCGTGTGAACCTAGGAGGGATAGAGCTGCGCCTGGGGGGTTTAGACTGTGGAAGATTGAGACCCCGGGGGCGTGACAGAGGGAATTTAGAGGTCGAAAGACCCCTGTCTGACCTCCGATTGGAGTTCCTCTGGCCGGTTCACCGCCGGCTCTGGCTTCCTTTTCTCCAGGTATAGATCTGCTTACTAAAGCTGTCACCACTAAGGTTCCTACAGGCCTGGGGCGACCCTGGCTTGGCTAGATTTGTGCTTTTACCGGACAATTTCTGGAGGCTTACCACAGGCTGATTCTTCGCCTGGTTCTCTTCCAGCACTTTCCAAGGCAGAGTTTTCTCTGGTTTTGACTCGCCAATAACCTCATTCATACTGGCCAACCCAATGTGAAATGTAACTTTGGGCTAAATTCTCCCAAGGGTGGCATGACATTTTACTATTTCCATTACCGCAGGAATAGACGTTAAAAACTTATACCCACGGAAGAGCCCAAATCAGTGTTTGTGTGTTTGTGTTACCAAGAGAACTAGAGAAGAGTAAGGGTTTACACTTCCTCTTCCTTTTTTTTTTTTTTTTGTTTGTTTGTTTTTTGGTTTTTTGGTTTTTTCGAGACAGGGTTCCTCTGTGTAGTTCTGGCTGTCCTGGAACTCACTCTGTAGACCAGGCTGGCCTCGAACTCAGAAATCTGCCTGCCTCTGCCTCCCAAGTGCTGGGATTACAGGTGTGTGCCACCACGCCCGGCTTTCCTCTTCCTTTTTAAAATGGGATTTCTTGGTCATCCAGATGTAGGAGTTGGAGCCAAATATATGACTTGATGACATTTGGGTGTTTCAAGTGCACAGACGTGTCTAGGTTAGAAATTACTGACTTAAGTTTTCTCTTTATGAAAACAAATCTCATCTTGAAACTATTCAAGCAAGGGGGGGGGAGTCAGAAAAGAATGAATTTTTCTTGAGCAAAGTTCAACTCAGTTTAATCATTTAAAAGAAAACACGTTTTACTCCTGCCCAAGTAGAGTCTAGTCATGTGACTCAGAGTTTAAATATAGCCAGAGCTCCTGTGTTCTCCAGAGCAGCCAAATTTTTCTCGCTTCTCTTGACTTCAACTGTTTTCCCCAGACTTGTCTCCACGGCTGTGCTTGCACAGGAGTCGGGCCAAAGCCTGTGTTCTCTCTGAGATCACGTATAATGTCAGCCGCATTTGGAGTCCTGGCTTCTGTGAGAGTCTGGAAGGCCTAGACAGAGGGAGGGATCGCACTGCCTGCCTGTCATCTCAGCACTCATGAAGCAGAGGCGGACGGTTAGGAGACCCAGGTCATCTCCAGGTACACTTCCTTAGAAAGTTTGAGAGGATAGTCTGGACCGCAGGAGACCATCTGCAAACAAGACCCACACTGATACTGAGCAAGCAGGCCGCCTCCAAGATCATTTCTAAGGGTAGAGAAGAGTCCGCCCAGAGAGAGTAAGTCCCAGGAACCTCAAAGAATAAAAGACAAGAGCTAAACTTCCAGGCAGGAATATTACAGCCACGTGTAGACTCTTCTTTCGTTTGAGACAGGGTCTCACTTTGTCTCTCCTGGAACTCATTATGTAAACTAGGTTACCCTCAAATGTATAGAGATCCTCCTGCCTCTGCCTCTTGAGTGCTGGGATTAAGGGCTCAGGCCACTAGGACTGTCCCCATACCCAGATACCTTTCTATAGAGATTATGGACGGTTGCTGGTGATGGTGGATGGAGTGTGAGGTCCAGCTTGAGTGTCAATTTGACATAAACTGGCTTGTCTGAGAAGACACCTCAATCATAAAAACACCTCCATCAGATTTGCCCAAGGGCAAGTCCATGGGGGCATTTTATTAATTAATAATTGTGAGAGACTGGGAGGTCTAAGTGTGGTGGTTTGAATAGATGTGGCCCCTGTAGACTCACGTGCTTGAATGTTTGACCCATAGAGAGTGGCACTCTTAGGAGGTGTGGCCCTGATAGAGCAAGCGTGGTCTTGGAAGAAGTGGATCACTGTGGGGGAGGGCTTTGAGGTCTCGTATGCTCAAGTTCTGTCCAGTGTGGAGCATAGCCTCCTACTGCTGCCTTTGGATCAAGATATAGAACTCTCAGCTCCTCCAGCACCATGTCTGCCTGAGTGCCACCACGTTTCTCCCACAGTGATGATGATGCAATAAACCTCTGACACTGTAAGCCAGCCCCTATTAAGTATTTTCCTTTAGAAGAGTTGCCATGGTCACGGTGTCTCTTCACAGCAATAAAATCTAAAATAAGACAATAAGAAAATAAACTAACCGCTGGGCAGCGGTGGTGCACGCCTTTGATCCCAGTGCTTGGGAGGCAGAGGCAGGCAGATTTCTGAGTTCGAGGCCAGCCTGGTCTACAGAGTGAGTTCCAGGACAGCCAGAGCTACACAGAGAAACCCTGTCTCAAAAAAACAAAACAACAACAAAAACAACAAAAACAAACAAAAACAACAAAAATGAAAGAAAAGGAAAGGAAAGAAACTGAGCAAGCCATGGGGAGCACGCCAGTAAGCAATGGTCCTCCATGGTCTCTGCTTCAGCTCCTGCCTCCCAGCTCCTGCCCTGACATTTTTCAGTGATGGACTATGATCTGGGATGTGTAAGCAAGATAAACCCTTTTCTCTCCCAACTTGGCTTTGGTCATGGGTTTAATCATAGCAACAGAGAAACCTAGTTGGGACAGAACATAATTTCCAGCCCAGAATATCCTTTCAATAAATTGATTTCCTGGGTGTGAGGGTGTGCCTGTAGTCCCAGCACTTGGGAGGCTGAGGCAGGAGAACCTCTAGGTTTGGGATCTAGTTCACTTGTAGCTTCTTGCTTAGTGTGCTCAAGGCTTGCATTTGGTCCTAGAGAGCACTGGCACACACGCATAAACACACACACACACACACACACACACACACACACACACACGGTCTATTCTGGAGAGACCAGTGGGTGGGTGAACAGTCTGTCTGGCATCTGAAGAAGCCAGTCCTATCCCTGTCATACCCTGTGGAGCAGTCCATTGCAATGGACAAACAAACCCGCCCACCTTTCAAAGTTCTGCTCAAGTTCCCTTCCCGCAAGGATCTCAGCTACATGCTGCCTGCCTAGAGCTTCCCTTACTGATGGCACGCCGCAAGTATACGTCATGGGAAGGATGAATAGAGTGAACACACAGTGAAACAGAATGTGTGGGTCAGAACACCTCTGAGGCCTGGTCCCACCCCCAGCATCATAAATAGAAAGTATTGTATTCAGCTGACAGTGAGACAGTGTAATTCTTTTTTTTTTTTTTTTTTTTTTTTGAGACAAGATCTCATGTAGTCTAGACTGGCCTTGAACTCACTGCATATCCTAAAATGACCCTGGCCTTCCTCTGCCTCCCAAGTGTTTAGATTACAGGCATGTACCTCCATGCTGCGTTCATGTGGTGTTGGGGGTCAAACCCGGTGGCTTCAAGCATAGGCAAGGACTCTCCCAAACGGAGCTATATCCCCAGTTCCCACCCCTGTGTCTCTTCTTTTAATGCCTACTGTGAGAGGCTTAGACCCTCAGGACTTCTGGTTCGAGCCACAGGGTATAGCAGGGGTGTCTGCCTGGTAAAGAAAGCTTCTGCTTAGCTTGTTACTTGAGACCCTATTGAAATGAAGACAACGGCAGTTGTGAGGGACAGGGAGGGGCCATCTCAAATGACCCAATCTCGCCACATCCTCAAAGGTGGAAAGCTGATATCTGGGAGCAGCCAGCTGACAGGAACGGAGGAGCTGAAGCCTTCCATACATGTGGGCGCTGGAGACACAGAGCCACAGGACCGGTCGGTAGTCTTCATGTAAGGCATGGGGTCACCCCTACCCCTCCTGCTCACACTTATGTGCTTTCATCATGCTGCTATAAATGTGAGATTCTCTCTCTGGAGTGCTCCCAGGAGCACAGCATCCCTGTGGAGCGCAGGGTGGTATGATGCAGAGAGGGGTAGGAGAGAATGGGCTGGGCTGGGCTGGGCTGGGCTAGACAGGCATTGCTAATGGGCAATATATGGAGAAACAAGCAGGAAGCTGGGCTACAGCGCTCGGGAGCCCAGGCTAGACCATGAGCTAGGATGCAGTCCCTCCTATGGGAGGGCTATCCCTTCTCCTGGGTGTGCGGACTCAGCAATTGAAAAGGCTCTCTGGATAGGACAAATGCATATGGTCGCCTCCACAGTTGTCCCCTCCCTGTGTGTCCCTTCTCCTTGCAGACCTATTGCTCACCTTCCTATCACCCATCATGCACTGGGAGATTTGGATGCTGAACAGGCTCTAGGCGCCACTAGAGCGATCAACTGTGGAAACCGTCCAGGGCAGAAGAGAGGGCAGTGAGGGAGAGAGCAGGTCAATTTGGCCATTAATAATATGTAATGTTTATCCCGGAAGTGTGTCTTGGTGACGCCATTGGCTATAGGGCATGGGACAATAATGAGAGTGTCCCATGTTATGCTCAAACACCGCACTGTGGAGAGCAGCTCCAGTGTGGAAACTGACTAGTCAGGAGACTCCCTTCTTACACAGCCAGCCATGCAGCCCCAGAGAGCTGCAGGAAACACAAGATTCCGGCTTCCTGTTAGAGATCTGACAATTGCCTGCTCTGTGTATCAGCTCGGAGGAGGAGGTCTCCAGCTAAAGCGTGGCTTAGGTATTAAGAGTCTTGGTGCTTTGACTTGTAACTCATTAACTATTAAGTCACATCGAAGTTCCAGCCTCCTCTGAGGTTACTCATTAATGCCAATCAACTCCGTACAAGCACCAGGCTGACAGCACCTCCTATCCCTGGAAATGCCCCTCTCCTCCACCAGTATGATGGTAGGTGTTGTCAACCTGACAGAACCCCGGGAAGAGTACCCCTGGGCCTTTCTTTTAAATGATGCAGTAAAATGCATCTTAGGTGTCGGGGATTGGCTCTAAGGGGTTGAATTAATCCGGGCCCCCAAATTAGGAATCTGCCTGTCCCGAACTCTGAAGGTCCTTGTCCCCAATTGGCTTTTGTTGGATCAATAAAAAGCCAATGGCCAATGGCTGGGCAGGTAGACTGAGGCAGGACATTTAGATTTGCCTGGGCTAGGGACTGGGAAAGGAGGAGAATCACCTTGATTCAGAGGGAGACAGATTGGATTTAGAGCTGCAGAGAGAAAATCATCCTGAATGTAGATGAGAAGGGCTGTGGCCCCGCTCCGGAAGGGCTGCCCAGAAGCATCTTGGGCAGTGAAGACTAGAGGGCCACCCAGAAGGAGGCAGGGCGACAAGATTCAGAACTAGAGGGCTTTAAGCCAGGATTACAGGAATGTGTACTAGCCTGGGGGAAGATTAGAACTGCCCAGCCTCTGAGCCAATCAAGGCATATTTAAAATCAACTGGTGTGGTGTGGTGTGGTGTGGTGTGGTGTGGTGTGGTGTGGTGTGGTGTGGTGTGGTGTGGTGTGTGATTCATGGGAGAATCCATCCAGATAGGTCTTGGCCAGGAGCACAAAGCAGTTTAGCTAAACTCACCACTACAGTTGTGGGCCACTTCCTGGATAGGGGAATCAGGAATCAGTGGAGAAAGCCGTACTTATCCATTGTGGATGAAATGTGACCTGCTCCTGCCGCCATGAGTCCCCACCATGACAGGCTATCACCTTGAGCTGTGAGCTGAAATACAACCTTTCTTCCTAAAGTTGCCTCTATCACGGACCCCCACGGACACTGTGAATTCCACAGGTAAAGCGAGAGTCTCAAAGTGGACACTTTGAATAAGCACTGTCTAAAGTGCAAGTTTCAGTGTACCTTATGAGTAATCGCAGTCCCTGAGGGAACAAAGTTGTGAATTTCCCTGGCTGGAAAGGATGCTAATCTCAGGGCAGCTCTATCTTTGCTTCTTCTTTTGATCTATTTCTCAGGTATTTCTGAGATCCGGAGCTATATGCAACTAGGCAAGAATGTTTATTAAAGATTCATTCCTTAAACTACAGTACTGGCCAAAACACCTCGGTTCTAGGCGCCATCGCTTTGCTTAGTGGTCTACATACTTCATTGATCTTTTGTGGCTATGCTAATGAGAGTGGCACTGACATTGGGAGAGTTTGACTTAACTCTGAGATCTCAGGTTCCCTCAGAGAGAGCCAGGTGATAATTAGGTTACTCACTGAATCTCATTAAGACCTAAAGAGTCAAGTTTGCAGTCCGTTTATAGTTTGCAGTCTCTGTTTACGGATGTCCCAGAAATGTTTCCTACCTGGCTGATTTTACATTTCCTCATGGCAAATGGTTATTGCTAATTGTCTTTTGTGCCTGCTGTACTGGATACATCCTTTGATATGTAAAGATCTCATGCTTATAATGCTCTGGCTGAGTGTAACTGGGCGCACTCAGACACCAAATACACGGAGGAGATTCTACACCTTCTTCTGTGTCCTGGTGTTCTGTTTGCCACGCCGCCTGGAACCCGTACCCTCCTGCTTAAGGAAAAAGAATCCTGGCCCCGACCATGAGAGAGTGTGGTCCGCAACATGCCTCGGTTGGGGATATTTTATCACAGCAATAGGAAAAAAATAACAATCCTCACCAAGCAAGGATGCTCCATCTAGCCGATGCTTCCCAAGAGGCTGCTGGGCAGCCCCACCCCCCCCCCCGCCCTTTTTACAGATGCTGGCTTGTCAAAGGAATATTCTCTTCCTCCAGTTTATGGAGACTCCAAAGAGTGGAGGTTTTGCTGTTGCTAGCTCCTCCCTACCCCCCACACAATCTCACTGGGCACTTGAAACGTGAGTAAGCTTAATACACAGGCTTAGTCTAAAACATTCTTAGAAAGGAACGTTTGAGACATTGCCAGAATATTTTGGTGAAAATTAATAATAGTGACAGTCACAAAATGTCTCTGCGCGGTAAGAGAAGCAGTATGTCCTCCATTTCCTTAGAGGTGACCTTTTTTTTTTTTTTAAGATTTATTTATTATTATATGTAAGTACACTGTAGCTGTCTTCAGACACACCAGAAGAGGGTGTCAGATCTCATTATGGATGGTTGTGAGCCACCATGTGGTTGCTGGGAATTGAACTCAGAAGCTTCTTAACCACGGAGCCATCTCTCCAGCCCCCAGAGGTGACCATTTCTTGCTGATTGCCTGTTTAGCAGGGTGTTTTCTGCTACTTGCAGGCTCACGTAGCCGCCTGTCCTTTCCAGCTGTAGAGGAAATCAAAATAACACCCTCTCTCCACTCAGGGCCCCACACAGCTAAAGAAGGGTGAATGGCGGGGACCAAAGGGCATGGGGGGGAGAACAGCTGTGGAGCTGAGGAAATCGGAGAGGCAAGCCTGCTCCAGACAGGCCCAGGCTTCCCTTCTGCTCAGAGCTGCCCTCTGGATCTGAAACTTAGCTCACCTCTCAGTCCAACACAGCTAGTTTGGATTTTTTGTGTGCAACAAGTGAGGCAAGATTTTACTGCAAAGCCCAGGTCGGCCTTGAACTTGAAGTCTGCCTGCCTTAGCTTCCCATGTGCCTGAGCCCTAATGTTTAGTCCAAGTTTTTTTTTAACTTTTAATTTGATATATTTATATTAATGTTATAAATACAATGTCTAAGTAATCACAAAAATAAAAACATTTATTTTTTATTTATATAATATATATATATAAGCCGGATGGTGGTGGCGCACACCTTTAATCCCAGCTCTTGGGAGGCAGAGGCGGGCAGATTTCTGAGTTCGAGGCTAGCCTGGTCTACAGAGTGGGTTCCAGGACAGCCAGAGCTACATAGAGAAACCCTGTCTCAAAAAACAAACAAAATAATATATATATATATATAAAGGTTATATAAAAAACCCTTTACTTTTAAAATTATTATTACTGTGTATGATTTATGTGTGTGAATGCAGAAGGTATGTATGTAAAGGTCAGAAGACTACTTTATGAAGTCGGCTCTCTCCCCCTCCCTTTACGCGGGTTCCAGGGATTGAACTCAAGGCACCTGGCTTGTGTGGCAGGGACTTCTCCCTGCTGAGCCATCTGGCTGACTCTGGCATCACCTTTTGAAGGGCAAATCTTCATCAGAATACTCATGGATTTTATGGATTGGGTGTTTGTGTTCACCCAAATTCAAAGTGAGACCTACCCTCAGTGCATGATGTGGAGAGATGGGGGTTTGGGGTTTGGGGTCTGGGGTGCTATTAGGTATGGCAGGGAAGCCAGAGGTCAGGAGGGAGGTCACCCAGGGGTGGGCTTTCTTCTGCTGATCAGTCTGCACAGGAAGTCTCTGTAGTGATCCAGTCTCACAGTCCAGATCTTCAGGCAGCTCAGCCTTCAGAACTGTGACGGATCTGAGTGATCGTTGGGTAAGCTACCTAATCCGTGGGTGCTTGTTGAAACAGCCCAAGCTGAGTGTGTGCTTCAGAGGACAGGAACATTTAAACCTGAACATGGACTGTGGCTCAAGGGGTAGCAGTTCACAGCCGGCAAGCCAAAACTGGGGCCTGCTGTTTTGTTTTGTTTTTTTCAAGACAGGGTTTCTCTGTGTAGCCCTGGCTGTCCTGGAACTCACTCTGTAGACCAGGCTGGCCTCAAACTCAGAAATCCGCCTGCCTCTGCCTCCCAAGTGCTGGGATTAAAGGCGTGCGCCACCACCGCCCGGATTGGGCCTGCTGTTTTGTAAATAAAGTTTTATTGAAACACACCCATGTGTCATTTGTTTTCATGTTGTCAGTACTTGTTTTAGTTGACAGTCAAGTGGGCTTGGGTTTTGTTTGTTTGTTTGATTGATTGATTGATTGATTGATTTTGTAGGAGTACTGTGTTTGTTTGTCTGTTGAGACAGAGTAGCCCAGACTGGCCTTGAACTCGCTATGTAGCTGAGGGTGGCCTTGAACTCAGATTCTCCTGGCTCTAACTTCCAAGTGGTGATATTACAGGTGCGTATGTACTAGGATTACAAGTGTTCACCACCATGCCCAGCTTTTAGCTGGGGTGCTTTTAGCCGGGGTGCTAAGGATCCGAACCCAGGTTCTCATGCTTCCATACTGAGCCGATCCACACTTTATTCTTTACCTTCCGCAGGCACAGAGGAACGGGAGAAAGCCAGAATTCCATTGAATGTTATTTTTAATCCACTTAAGAATACTTATGTAAATACATCTTGAAAACTTAAACTGAAAATCAGCTTACACCAGAATGAAGCCGGTAGGCAAGAAACACAACCTATTTGAACAAACACAGTCTCCCCTCGGTCTCCTGTTTCACTCAGCTATCCAAACATTCATAAAGCACGTGGGAGGAGCTGGGGGGGGGAGGTACAGACGTGGATGACTTAGACCGCTTACCACGGGCTGGGCAGGGGCTGGCTGCTGGCAGGGCTCAGCAGGTGAAGGTGCTTGCTGCCAAGCCTGACGATCTGAGTCCACTTCCCGGACTCCGCATGGCTGACTGACTCCCACAGGGACAGTATGCACTTATCAAGTCGTGGTACAGTTTACTGCTTAGCTAAGCTTGGCGCCCCGGATAATGTGTGCACTGGGAGGAGCCCTGACCGAGGTGACTTGCCTAAAGTCACAGGCCACATGTTTTAGATCTGTCCTTTACTGGGGGCTGTGGTGCTCCGGTGGCCACTCTGTGGCATCGTGGAGTAGGTTCTGTGGTTCCTGTGTGATAGACACGTACCTGGAAACTCACAGTCCAGAGCTAATCTGTGCTGGAATCTTAGGTGGTTTTACTGAGAGGTCTGTGCTTTGTTGATGCCCTTTCTTAGCTGAGGTTGGGATCCTGGCTCTGGCTGCACCCCACGTCCTGGCTAAGCCACCGCTGGCTGACTGGCTGGCAGACTGCTGCATGGAGAGCGTCTGTGAACGTACAAAGTCAGTAGGCCTGTTCCTTGAAGCTTCGTCTTGTAGCCCCTGAAAGGATCACAGTCCACTTCTTGGCTGTTCGAACCTGCTCTCCATCTGGCCCCTTCTCAGGGACAACCACAGGGAGGATTCATTTGAACTTGGGTGGCGTCAGGGTCATCATTCCGCAGGCCGGCGATTGCACCGGGGGATCTGAATGGAAGCCTGACGAGTAGCCGCCTGGACGGCAAGCTCTGGTTGCCATGGCAACAGGCAATCAGGTCTCTCCTGCAGTCAAAAAAAACCAAAACAAACAAACAAACAAACAACAACAACAAAAAACAAAAACAAAAAACGAAAAAACAAACAAAAGAAGACAGGCTTTTGGGGTTTTCAGTCGGTGATGGACTAGTTCCATCGCTTCTGGACCTGGGGCGGAGGCAGAACACCATGGTGGAGAGGGTGTGGTGTGGTGGGGCAGAGATGCTCACCTAATGAAGTCAGGGGACAGGGGAAGGGTCCAGGCGACAAGATGCACCCTTCGAAGACATGCATGCCCTGGTGACCTACTTCCTTCAGTTATACCCTGGCTCCTAACAGGCCATTCAGTAGCCGAGGCTTGCTCAATCTATTGATGAGATTAGTGCCCTCACGAACCAGGGACCTCTCACTTGGACCCCCCAACTGGAGCCAAACCTTCCCTGCACGAGCCTGTTAGGGTTACACTGGACGCACAAGCAGGAGCAGAGAGTGACCCCTAGGCCTCGCTGCAGCCTCCACTGGCTCCTTCCTTTAGAGCCACTTCATGACGCTTACTTGGTCAAGGCACTGTGCTGAAGACGGGAACAGAGTGGAGTAAATTAAATGCAGCTGTTCCTCCCTCCAGGCTGAGGAGCACCCACCATGTGTTACTGTGTCGTTGCTTCTAGATGACATCTGTGCAGAAACGCGTCTTGACGAAGGCTGCACATCGTGTATGCTTGGGAGGTCGGCAAGCATCCTAACCGCTGACGAGGGAGAGAAGTCCCAGAGCGGGAGATGGGCTGTAGTGGATCAAAGAGTACCTTCTGGCTTCCTTCTGTCTCGATGCCCCATGATGCTGGGAAAGAGAAGGGAGGGTGCTGGGCTGTGGATCAGTTGGAAAAGTGCTTGCAGAAAGTCTGGGTTTGATCCCCGGCGCTGCTGCTGCGTCAGACCAGATGTGGTGGTGCATAATTCCAGCACTTGGAAGGCAGGAAGCTCAGAGGTTCAAAGGCATCCCTGTCTCTATAGCATGTTTCCTGAGATCCTGTTTCAAGAGAGGATGGGAACAGATTCTCAAAGAATTGATAAAAATCAATTGGGAGTGGGGGAGGGCCAGGAGAGAGGAGATGAGCAGCTCCCCTCCCCCTCCAGAGAGGCGAGAGCGGGGTAGGGCACTGTAGTGAGGAGGGGCAGCTTTATCTGCTCTCCTGGCCACAGCTCCTTCTACAGTTGGAATGCGAGATCCTGAGAATGGAGTCCAGGTGGCGGGCCTGGGAGCCTCCAGAGAGGCACAGCCAGTCGGGAGGCCTGCCGTCCTTGGTGCTTCTGGAAAGTGGCTTGGCCAAGAGGAAGCCACCCAGAGGCTGATCTCCTGACAATCTTGAGCTGGTCCCCTGACATGTAGCATATTGCGGGTGGTGCCTTCCCTTTCCTCTGTTGCCCAGCTCTGACAGACATCCAGGGTGGCAGGGGTGTCCAGCCAGGCCACTGGTGGTATTAGTGCCAGAGAAATGTTAGCCATCTCCCCAAAAGCAGACGTCACAGTAGGCCCTTTTTATTTGAGCTAGCTTGGGTCCCCTAGTTACGCAGGATGGCTTTGGTGGTAGGGGAACCCAAATACAAATACATATTGGGGCAAGGCTTTATAGAAAGCTACCGTGGCCTTTAACATAACTGGCTGGTGTTGGGAGTCATATCAGAAACGGCCCCATTAATTTCTGCTCCCTGTACATTGGTGGGCATTAGGCAGGGGGCAGGCTTGCAACCTGGGGGTGCAGGTTTGTTGGGGTAATAATCTAGAGATGCTGGTCTTGTTGGGAGTTAGTCTAGAGACTGGAGCTAGGCTCAGGTTTTGTGTGTGTGTGTGGGGGGGGGTAGCTTGGAAACTAATGCCAGGTACCGGCCTGTTAGTTTGCTTGAGTTTAAACTTAGGTCAGGTTCTCTAAAATGGAGTCTGAAGTTAAATGGTGTGGCCTCTCAGCAGGAGATAGATCCATTTATTTTTTTTTTTCCTTTGACAAATGCTCAGAACAAGCTACTTGTGGGTAGAGATGGAGAGATGGTCAAGGGTCTGAAGGGAGGCACAAGCATCTGGTCCTCAGTGGTTCTGCTTCCTCTGAGCTGTGTAGCCCAAGGCCTGGAACTCGGAGCATGCGTCTGCTCTTGGCTCGGAGGCTGACAGGCTAATCTGAGGCGCCTTCACAATGACATTCTATTTTGGTCCTTTGACCGGGAGCCTCTGAGGGAAGAGACAGCAACGCTGGTGAATGAGGTCAGCGGGGCCTGCCGAGTGCCCAGTGGTGGTGGAGAACAGCACAGAGGCAGCAGGCAGCGTGCCTGCTCAGATTGCATGAGTAACTCTCTCGGTCACCAGTGCCTAGCATCCAGGCTGGGGCCCAGGGATGCAGAGGCCAGGGGGACCCAGGAACCTCCTGGTGTAGAGAGAATGGCGGGCCCAGAGCTGGGGGTTAGGTGCCATCTGATGGGGGTTTGGGGAATATTATGGAGGGCAAAGGGCACTGGTGCCAGTGGATATCAGGGCTCTTGGTTACAGAGCCTGCACTGGGTAGATGAACACTGCCTGTCCTAGTGACAGCTCCGATTGCTAGGATGAAGCACCATGACCGAAAGCAAGTTGGGGAGGAAAACATTTGTTTGCCTTACACGCCCTCATCCATAGTCTGTCACCGAGGGAAGTCAGGACAGGAACTCAAGCAGGGCAGGAACCCGGAGGCAGAGGAGGAGTGCTGCTTACTGGCTTGCTTCCCATGGCCCGCTAAGCCTGCTTTCTAATAGAACCCAGGACCACCAGATCAAGTATGTCACCACCCGATGGGCTGGGCTGTCACCCACCAATCAATCTCTAAGACAGTGCTCTAGAGGTTTGCCTACAGCCCAGTTGTTGTTTGTTTGTTTGTTTGTTTTCTCTGTATAGTCCTGGCTGTCCTGGAACTCACTCTGTAGACCAGGCTGGCCTTGAACTCAGAAACCCCGCCTGCCTCTGCCTCCCAAGTGCTAGGATTAAAGGCATGCGCCACCACTGCCCGGCTACAGCCCAGCCTTATGCAGGCATTTTCTCAGATGACCCTAGCTTGTGTGAAGTTGACATAAAACTAGCCAGCGTATTGCACAAAAGGAGACTGGTCTTGATGAGGAAACCAAAGAAGCCAACTTGGAAAGTCAACAGGAATCAAGATACCCAGCGCAGCCGAGAATTCAAGATGTATCAGGCTCGCTCGGGCGTGGTGGCGCACGCCTGTAATCCCAGCACTTGGGAGGCAGAGGCAGGTGAATTTCTGAGTTCAAGGCCAGCCTGGTCTACAGAGTGAGTTCCAGGACAGCCAGGGCTACACAGAGAAACCCTGTCTCGAAAAAACAAACAAACAAACAAACAAACAAACAAACAAAAAAAACCAAAAAAACCAAAAAAAACAAAAACAAAAACAAACAAACAAAAAAGATGTATCAGGCTCATGCCTTGGGGGCTGGGAGAAGGCTCAGCAGTTACGAGCATATACCGACCCCGACCGGGTCCAGAGGACCTGAGTTCACTTGTCAGCAACCACACTAGATGTCTGTAACTCTAGTCCAGACCAGAGTTCTGCAGCACCTGGACCGTGTGCACACACACTCACACATAATTAAAACGAATAAAAATGAATCTTTAAAAAAAAAAAAAGTCACGCCTCAGAACCATCAGTCCAGGACCTGTGTGCTTTATAGATTTTTGGTCAACTTGACCTGAGCTAGAGTCATCTGAGAAGAGGAAACTTCGGCTGAGAAAACGCCTCCATCAGATGGGCCTGCAGGCGAGGCTGAGGGCATTTCCTTGATGGATTGATGTAGGACTCAAGCCACGGTGCGGAAGTCACCCTTACGCAGGGGGTCCATGCTGGTCTAAGAAAGCAGGCTGAGAGAGCCACTGGAGAGCAAGCCAGCAAGCGGCACTCTTCCATGGCCGCCTCTGCTTCAGTCCCTATTTTGACTTCCCTCGATGAAGGGCTGTAACCTGGGACTCCTAAGCCAGATAAACCCTTTCCTCCACAAAGTTGCTTGGTTATGGCATTTTTCACCACAGCAATTGCTGCCCCTGGATGCCGGTCACACTGCCCGGGGTATTTCCAGCACTGTAATTCAAGAAGGTGGCGCTCTCCATTCAGGGACAATGTCTAGGAACGATGTTCATTTGGCTGGTCCATTGTCACAGTCTAATTGCTGGGATAGAAAGAGCTCTCTCGGTGGTTCAGTGGTTAGGAGCACTGCCTGCTCTTCCAGAAGTCCTGAGTTCAATTCCCAGAAACCACATGGTGCCTCATAGCCATCTATAATGGGGTCTGGTGCCCTCTTCTGGCAAACAGGTATATATGCAGACAGATCATTCAGATACATAAAATTAATACAATTAAAAAAAAGATCTCTCTTGCTTACACAGTGGGGTATGGGTGTTTCACATGGATGCCGGCAAGCGTGGAACATGGAGCATGCACACAACACATACAGACGGGAAAAAATAACCCACACATCTGGTTAATTCAAACAGTTGTTTTCTTTTTCCTTACTCCAACCTCAAAGATGGATTGGTTTCCTTGAGGAAGCATACAATAAAACTTTACTAACTCCGAGCTTTTCTGCTTCCTTTTTTTTGTTTTGTTTTTTGTTTTTCGAGACAGGGTTTCTTTGTGTAGCCCTGGTTGTCCTGGAACTCACTCTGTAGACCAGGCTGGCCTCGAACTCAGAAATCCGCCTGCCTCTGCCTCCCAAGTGCTGGGATTACAGGCGTGCACCACCATCACCTGGTGGACATGTGGTCCTTTCTTCACAGAGCTGCAGACCCCTTATGAGCAAGAGCTGCATTTCCTGCATTTTCTTTCTTTTATTTACCTTTTTAGGCGGGCGGGTGGGATGGTTCTCACTGTGTAGCCCCAAAGTGCCTGGAACTCACTACACCAACTAAGTCGACCTCAGACTTACAGAGATCTGCCTGCCTCTGCCTCTGCCTCTGTCTCCAGAGTGGAATATCGAGATTAAAGATGTGCATAGTCATGTGGGTTCGCTTCTGCCATTTTCTCGCCTAGGGCTGTGTACACACACATAGGGTTTATCTGGCTTAGGAGTCCCAGTTTCCCATCAATAAAGGCTCAGCTAACAAGTGACTGCAGTGTTATGGACCGCATTCTCAGATGTATGGTGACAGGGGACAGCACTGTACTCCTGATGATGACGTGGCGGAGGAGGTATGCAGAGGAAGATGGCAGTGATAAGAGCGGACAGGAAGCAGACGTGTGACAACGGAGGGGGCGAAAGGAGCCGTTTTTTGTTGTTCTCCTGTGCGGGTAGTTTATATTAGTCTAGTGGCGCTGGAAAGCTCATGAGAGAGAGACTTTTGAGCGGAGGCTTGTAAGAGGGAACGAGGGTGTCAGAGTCCCTCAGTAAGTAGCGTGTGGGGCCCAGTGAGGATCCGGAGGGAAGCAGGCAAGGGGCCAGATTCGGGATAGATGCTTGTGGACAGAAATGGGCCTAGAGTTCTTAGACTTGTGCCTGATGGGAGTGTGGCACCCAGGCAGGCATCTGACCTCTGGGTCTGTGCTTTTGCCGCGAGGTTCTCTGTCTGTCCCCTCCCAGGGACACTGCCCTGCTGAGCTATTTCTTCCCACCCGAGTGTGATTCTCCTGAGTCACATCACTATCTCTCCACCTCTGCTGTGCTCAGCTGCGGGCCCAGCCCAGATAAGCCCAGTGGTAACACTGGAAGCTGTCAGGCCTGTGGACTCTGGGAATGCTGGGTAACGGGGCCCCTGGAGAACCTAGGAGAAGGCTCACAGCCATCACAACAGCTTCCCACAACTTGCTAGGCACTACAAGGGCTGACTCACTTCAGATTCCAAGCTGTTGAGATGTTGAGTATTAATAGCCCACTTGGAGGGGAAAAAAAAAAAAAACAACTAAACATTATTATTACCCTGTGCTCAGCATTCAGTTTGGGGCTCAGACTCAGGTGGTGGGGCTTTTGCTGCTGGGCCCATTTTACATGAGGGAGTCCATACCAGGCGAGCAGGAATTCTGCAGAGGCAAGACTTCACCCAAGCTTTCGGAATCCAAAGGTGCTGACTTAGGCTCTGTCCCGGTCGTTTTCACACCTGGAGGGCCTGTTAAACTTTTTCACTGTTTTCCATCAGAGGGGTTATATGACACATGGCAGGTATGAATATCAATTTTGTCCCAAGTTCTATACTGTGATCCCATTAAAATGTCTCTATAAGCCGGGCGTGGTGGCGCACGCCTGTAATCCCAGCACTTGGGAGGCAGAGGCAGGCGGATTTCTGAGTTCGAGGCCAGCCTGGTCTACAGAGTGAGTTCCAGGACAGCCAGGGCTATACAGAGAAACCCTGTCTCGAAAAACAAAAACAAAAACAAAAACAAAAACAAAAACAAAAACAAAAAACCCAAAAAAATGTCTCTATAAAGTACGTGCTCACGGTGGCTCACAACCACCGGTAACTCCAGTTTCAGGGGATTCTGATCTCCCGGCACCAGGCACACACGTGATACAGATACACGCATATAGGCACAACTTACACATTAAAAATTACACCGATCTAAAAAAAATTTTTTTTAAAGTTCATGTCGAACTGAGGGTTGTGGGGATGGGTGATAGATACCTTTAATCTCAGCAGAAGCAGAAGTGGGTGGTTCTCTGAGTTCAAGGCCAGCCTGGTCTGCAGAGTGAGTTCCAGGAGAGTCAGGACTATGTGTAGAGACCCGGTCTCAAAATAACAACAAAGCCAAACAAACAAATAAGAGAGAAAGAAAGGAAGGAAGGAAGAAAGGAAGGAAGAAAGAAAAAGAAAGAAAGAAAGAAAGAAAGAAAGAAAGAAAGAAAGAAAAGAAATCCCGAGTGAGTGGGTCAAGGGTGTCCTGAGGGTGAGTGACAGGGACATTCCAGTCCATCCCTCCCTCGAAGGCTCTCTCATTCCATCACACTGGCCACTCTTGTAGCAACACTTCTGGGAAGTTCATCATTGCCTCATTGCAAGGCTGACTCCGGGTATTTCCGCTCGTTGCCTCTTCCTTAGTAACCGTACAGCTGAGTGGGTACTCAGAGCGGCCACAGACGTTTTCTCCAATCTGACTTCGCCCTTCCTTCCTCCTCTCCGGTGGTGGGATCGCCATCGTGCCTGCAAATGATCGGATAGGTCTCTCCAGGTCTCCAGGTTGGGAGCTCATTTCCTTCTCTCCCCACCCCAAGAACGCACAGACCGTACACCTCGAATTAGGAACCAAGAGACTCAATCGAGTGCTAACCATGGGTTCAGTTCCCAGCACCATCTAAAACCATCTATGGTGTAAACAAGGCATAGCGGCACACACCCGTGACCTGAATGCAGAGGGCGCGGAGACAGGAAGAGCGGACGTTCAGGGTCATCCTCAGCTACAATGCTGAGTTGAAGGCCAGCCTGAGATTCATAAAACCCTGATTTGTGAGTAAATAAATAAAGATTTTTATTTTTATTTTTTTTTAAGACCAAAGCGTTGAGGCTAGAGAGATGCCTCAGCGGTTAAGAACACAGAATGTCCGTGCAGAGGACCTTGCAGTTTTCAGTACCAACACGTTAACTCCAGTTCCAGAGGATCCAACACCTTCTTCTGGCATCTTCGGGCACACATACAGGCAGGTAAAACACTCATACACATAAATAAAATAAAATAAAATAAAATAAAATAAAATAAAATAAAATAAAATAAAATAAAATAAAATGAAATGAAATGAAATAAAATAAATAAAATAAAATAAATAAAGAATTCTAGGCTAGCCAGGGCTACATAGTGAGACCCTGCCTTTTTTTTTTTTTTTTTTTTAAAGCAAATTGTAGATCATAAACTAAAGTTCTCTAACATCCCAAGGCCACATTTTTTTTTTTTTGTTTTGTTTTGTTTTTGTTTTTTTGAGACAGGGTTTCTCTGTGTAGCTCTGGCTATCCTGGAACTCACTCTGAAGACCAGGCTGGCCTTGAACTCAGAAATCCGCCTGTCTCTGCCTCCCAAGTGCTGAGATTAAAGGCTTGCGCCACCACCACCCGGCTCCAAGGCCACATTTATACCTGACTAACATTTCTCAGTATCATTTAATAGCATTCAGTGGTGAAAGAAATGGAAGTTGCCAAGATCAAACTGGGGTAGCTGTGTCAGCCCTACCCAGTAAAGAAAGCCAGGAGGTTATGAAGGCAGGGTGGTGCTGTTCCAGGGAGTACGGCCAGAACCACAGAAGCTTGTGAGCACAGCGAGTGCTCCTGCGAGCACAGCCAGCGCCCTGCGAGCACATCTGCCCCACGTGTTCAGCCTTGGACTGTTAGTCACCCTGACAGTGGATTGTTCTCTTACTAATGCATGGTGGTGTCCTAAGGGGTTAGAAAACCAGGTTGGATCTCCGGGAACTGCAATTTTGGATGGTCTCGAGCCATCAAGTGGGTGGTGGGTACCAAACCCAGGTCCTTTGAGAGAGCAAGTTTTGCTCAAACACCAAACTATTCTGCTTCCTAAATTCTTTCTTATTTATTGATTTATTTAGAAATCAAGCCTCATTAGGCAGCCTAAGACGGCCTGGAGCTCACTATGTAGACCAGGCTGGCTTCTCAATCAGAAGAGATCTGCTACCTGCTTCTGCCTCCCAGTGCTGGGCTGAAGGTGTGCCATCTCGCCTTTTCTGTACACTGGGAACAGTGCTAGGGAAAACATATTGCTAGGATTATGAGCAAGTGCCACCACCTCGGGCACAGGTCGCTTTCAAGCGCTGTGCAGAAAGCAATGAGTTTCGCACATGTGCAGAAGGGAAATAGCAAATGTACACTGGTGCGCGAACCCTGGAGAGTTCGCTTTCTCTTGCTTTCTTTTTTATACTTTTTGGGACAGGGTCTCACTATGTAGTCCTCGCACTCATTCATGTAGACCAGGCTGGCCTCAGACTCAGATCTGCCTGCCTCTGACTCCCAGATGCTAGGATTAAATAAGTGTTTCATCATGCCCTGCTTGGTTTTTCTATAAGTTGGGAACATTCCTAAGAAAAAGCTGTGAGTGTCTGGCAAGATGTCTCTGCAGCCACCCTAACCTCATAAGTTCCATCCCTGGGACCCCACAAAATACGAGAGAACCGGCTTCCGGAAGTGGGCCTCTGACCTTCCACTAGACCCTCGTCTCACACAAAATTAATTTTTAAGAAGAAAAGGATTTAGAGTCTAGTACTGTGGGACCTGGGGTAGTTTCTAGGTCCTTTGGGCCTTTACTTCCTTACCTATAAAACAGGCCTAAAAATGTTTTCCCTTTTCATCTGGATTAAAAATGTACATGACCTGATATAGCGGTACAGGGGCTGTGAGTACTGTGCCGCCTATTTGTATGTCCCTGTGGTGCTGACAGCCGAGCGGGTTTGGCGGGGGTGGGGACGCTGGATGCCTACAGGGACTCTGTTTCCACATCTAAGGTCGCCTGAAAGACGACTTGCCCTTGAGTGACCGCAACGCGGGGTGAGGGGCGGGTGGGGCTTGGCATGGTCTGATTGAAGTGGAACCAACCAATCACAGAGCAGAAGTCAAAACTGGCGCCAGAAGCCAAAGCTCGCAGCTCCTGACAGGTCCTGATACAGGGGAGCCTAGGCGGGGCTGCCCGCTAAGTTCAACCCGCTTGGCGGGAGGAAAAGGCGTTTGGAGGAGGTTGTGAGCCGGGAGGAATGGCGGCCGCCTTCCCCTTGCCTCAGTGGCTGAGTGTTACTTTAATCGCCAGACCTCATTTGTACTGAGTAATACCAGGAGCTAGAGGAACCTCGCAGTCTGGTAACTGCGGAGTTAAATGTGAATCAGGAAATATATATTAAAAAAAAAAACCTGAAAATTTTGCTAGAGGGGATTTAAAATATTTATCGATATGGCTCAGTTGGCTTAGCATGGAAGCCCTGGGTTTTGTCCCCCAGCGCCATATAAAGTGTGCAGCAGTGGATGCACGACTGTAACCTCGGTACTTGGAGGCAGGGAGGATGGGTTCCCTCAGAGGATCTACATACCGAGTTAGAGGCCAGTCTAGGATAGACCTAAGTCTGTTTTAAAGGAGGGGTTGGGTATACTAGCGTGTGCGCGTCTGCTCTCTGCCTCCATGTATTTAAAATCGAATCGCCTGCTTTAGCTTTGAGCTGCCACGTCGTGGTCAGTGATTTTCACGGCCTCTACAGTTATCAGGGAGTGAGCTTAGGACACAAGCGGAGGCGAGCCTCCCTCGCCCTCTTTTAAGATAGCTGACCTGGGAGAGTCAGTGGAGCTTCCCCAGGTTCCACGTTTCTTCCCCATCTCTGCACTTTATCCCTGCTATCTCGGACCCCGCAGGGCACATCAGAAAGCCACCTACAAACCCAGAGGGAAACATGAGTTCCTGTCTCCACCCTCACCACAGGGATTTTCAAACTCATCTTCTGACCATTGGACGCCCAGTCGTAAAATGACTCGTAATCATCCTCTGAGCTTCCTGGAATTTTTGTTCAGGGCTGGCAACTTTTACAACAAGTGGGACCCAGGGGACAGGGGCCTTGACAGGAGAGGCGGGGTAGAAAACTGCGCCCAAGGCTGCGTCCGTACCCCTTCAAGAGTCTGAAGGCACGTTTGTTTAGGGAATCCTAGTTCGAGGACCCTCCTCATCCCACAAGGTCGGTGCAATTACTTGGGGCCCCGGATCTCTTTAAGAAACCGGGGTCCCCCGCACCCCTAGACAAGGGACACAGCGACAGTCAAGGCGACGGGTCCCAGAGGCCAGCGGCGTCGCTCCACCCTTGACACCAACCTCCGCGGCAACGCCCGGCGCCCCCTTGTGCTCTCAATCTCCGAGACTTTCGCAATCCCAGCCGGTTCCGGCCCCGCCAGCGCCCGCGCACCGGGGCGGCGCAGTCTCCTTAAAGGTCTTTGTGCGGAAAACCGGCGGCGCAACTCAAATCTCCCGCGCGGGGCGGCGAGCGGGGCCGGCCGCGTCCAATGGGAGCCGAGGCCACGCCCCTCGGCGCGCGCGCGGTACGGCAGCCTTTTAAAGGGCGCGGACGCGGGTAGACGCCGGTGCACTGGGTTCCAGCTGTTCCGTCTGTCCCTCGTCGTCTCCGCCGCCGCTCCCTCGCTCTCGTTCGCCATGCTCTCCGTCCGCACCCCGCTCGCCACCATCGCTGACCAGCAGCAGCTGCAGTTGTCGCCGCTGAAGCGACTCACCCTGGCTGACAAGGAGAACACGGTGAGGACGGCCCCGTAAGCCGGCTGGGTTGAGTGTGCACTGGCAGGCTGCTGCGGGTTCCCGGACCCGGGAGGGTGGAGGTGGAGGAGGGTGCCTGCCGCCATTCACCACGCATGTCTCCCTACAGCCCCCGACCCTCAGCAGCACCCGCGTCCTGGCCAGCAAGGCTGCGAGGAAAATCTTCCAGGACGACGCCGAGCTGGTGAGTGGCCCGAGTGGGGCTGAGGTGGGTCGCCGAGGCTGCCAGCAGAGGGCGCCCGCCGATGGCGCCAAAGTGGCATTGTCCCAGCTGACTTAATTTGACTCTTCTTTCCCGCCAAAGTGTCTCCTTAGAATGTCCTGCTTGGGTTGGCCCATGGTAACAGTAGCACGCAGCAGGTGGCCAATCGTTGAAAAAGTACCGATCAGTTGAGACCCTAGCAGTTTCATCCGGTTCACTTGGCATTTGGGGGTTCACTTGGCACTCTTCACCCAACAGGAGAGTAAAGTGCCTGCCAACCCCAGCGTTCAGGATGAGCCGTTGCTGAGAGACAATCCCCGCCGCTTCGTTATCTTTCCCATCGAATACCATGATATCTGGCAGATGTACAAGAAAGCTGAGGCCTCCTTTTGGACTGCCGAGGAGGTAAGCGTTCAGGATTTGCTGTGTCAGAAGGCGCCTCGCGGCCATCACAACTTTAAGATGCGCCTAGATTCCCCTTGGGAATGGTAGCTCACTGAGATATCGAGAGTTCTCGGGGACAAAGGGAATGAGAATGGATGTGAAGAATACAGTGATCAGATGGTGTAGGGGACTTAGGTTTTAAAGCGTGCCCGTGTGTGTGTGTGTGTGTGTGTGTGTGTGTGTGAGAGAGAGAGAGAGAGAGAGAGAGAGAGAGAGAGAGAGAGAGAGCCCTACATACCTGCTAAAACTGAACTTCTAAACCTCAGGTGGACCTTTCCAAGGATATTCAGCACTGGGAGGCCCTGAAACCCGATGAGAGACATTTTATATCTCATGTTCTGGCTTTCTTCGCAGCAAGTGATGGCATAGTCAATGAGAACCTGGTGAGTTTGCATGGAGTGCCTGTAATCCACGTAGACCCTGAGCTGGTGCTTAGCTTTATATCTTAGGCCCCAAATGGGGCCTGGAGAGACATGGCTGACTCCACTCCCCGCTCTGGTTAACTCACTTCCTGCTTGGGCGGAAGACCCAGGTTCTGTTATGAGTCCCCATGTTGGACTGATTCACATCTGCTTGTGAGCTCCAAGGTCTCTGGCTCTTGACCGTGGGCGCTTGCCTGTACATGCCCGGACCCAAAGGTGTGCTCAAGCAGAACAAAACCTTTAAGAGATATGTTAACGGCCATGTTAGATTTTCCCTCTGTTAAGGAGCAGTAGTAAGCTTTCTCTTTGTACTTACCTCGCTTAGCTCTTCGTGGATTTCTGTAATACTTTGGTTTTTTATATTTCTTACTGTAAGCGGGTCCTTGGGATTAACTGAAACAGAATTACTGACTAACAGAATGTTAAAAGAAACCCTCTGGGGCCTGGAGCCTGGCAAGCACCTAACAGTTTTATTAAAATAATTAATTGGCAGACTGGGAGTGATAGAATTACTGATCGGTAAAGTGGGCCTGTGACAAAATAATGAGCTTTATTGCAAATCATGAAGAATTATATTAAAAATCTAGGATTAAATTGTATTAAGTATATACCTGGGTTTTTTGTTTTGTTTTACTTACGGTTTTTGAGGCAAGGTCTCACTGCAATCCTAGCTAGCCTAGAACAGAACTCAGTAAGTACACCAAAATGGCCTCCTACTGATTCCCATCCAATGTTGCCGCAGGGCCAGGATTAATCAATCCCAGCAGGCCAGGCCACTTTACTGGCCTGTGGAGAAAGTGAAGCAACACAGTTTTTCACGGTTTAACTTTGGTTTTTCATTTTACTACCACTAGGTGGAGCGGTTTAGCCAAGAAGTCCAAGTTACGGAGGCCCGCTGTTTCTATGGCTTCCAGATTGCCATGGAAAACATACACTCGGAGATGTACAGTCTCCTGATTGACACTTACATTAAAGATCCCAAAGAAAGGTGAGTGTCCACGTGCTCTGCCCAGGGGCGCGCTTGTTTTAGCTCAAGGATTTTTGATTGTGAAGGGGAACTGAGCAGAATGACAAACGGACTGTCACAGATGTTTCTGGGACCCTTCGTCAAGACTGCCTCAAGCTCTTGTATCTGTCATCCCAGCACCCAGATACTCACTGAGCAGCATTACCAAGAAGTCAAGGGCTAGTCAGATGAGATACTCGCTCAAGCAAAAGCAACCCCAGGGGCTGGAGAGAGATAACCAAGCGCCTTGTGGCTCTTGCAAAATATTTTCTACTTTGTTTACCAGTTTTAGTTCCTAGCCCGGACAGGGCAGCCAGTCACAGGGGGAAACGACGCCCTCTTCTGGCCTCCATAGGCATCACACACATGGTGCTTGACACATTCAGGCAAAACATACATTAAAAATGAAATTTAAGAGTATAAAACCAGGCCGGGCGTGGTGGCGCACGCCTGTAATCCCAGTACTTGGGAGGCAGAGGCAGGCGGATTTCTGAGTTCGAGGCCAGCCTGGTCTACAGAGTGAGTTCCAGGACAGCCAGGACTACACAGAGAAACCCTGTCTCGAAAAACCAAAAAAAAAAAAAAAAAAAAAAAGTATAAAACCAAAGTGGAGGTGAGGGGAATTATTTTAGACAATACTGAGTCAAAAGGTTTTGCTGACATTGCTCTACTAGGAGATTATAGAAAAATAAAGGAAGGCTTTTGTGTTAATGCAGGGGACTGGAAAGGCCTGGTGGGGTTGTGGTGTCCAGTGGGCGTCAGGAAGTGGAAATAGTGAATCAGGCCTGCGCTATCTATGCCTGCTGTGTGGCCAGGGCTCAGCAGTATCAGTTCATACTGTCCTTCTTGCCTACAGAGAATATCTCTTCAACGCTATTGAAACAATGCCTTGTGTGAAAAAGAAGGCTGACTGGGCCTTGCGTTGGATTGGGGACAAGGAGGCTACATATGGTGAGGACACGTTCCTCTTTCTTCCTTAAGCCTGGACTTGATTGTCCAAGTCATGTCACTGGATTATTGGCCCGCGCTAAGAATACCGTGTTTGTGTTGCCCCTTGCTAGGAGAACGAGTTGTGGCCTTTGCTGCGGTAGAAGGAATCTTCTTTTCCGGTTCTTTTGCATCGATATTCTGGCTCAAGAAACGGGGACTGATGCCGGGCCTTACATTTTCCAATGAGCTTATTAGCAGAGATGAGGTGAGTGTAAAATAGCTATTTAATCTGTGGCTCTTAGATACGTGACCTTCTGTGTACTGATGGGGGACCTGAGAAACAAGGTGTGGGCCCCTTGAAAAGAGGGGATTGTAATATGTGAATGTTTTGCCTGCAGAGGACAAAAGGGAGGAGGATCTTGGGAACTGGATAGTTGTGAGCTACAGTGTGGGTGCTAGGAGCTGAACCTGGGTCCTGCAGAAACCAGCAAATGTTCCTTATAACTGTTAGCCTTTCCAAGTCTTGGGGATCCAAAACGCAAATACTCTGCTACATTCCCAGCCCTGTACCCACACTTAATGTGTGAATTCAGTCATATAATACTCAGCAAAGAATAAGATACCTTAAGTAATGTATTAAAACTCTTTTTCCTAGTATATATTCCTTGTAGGCATGAAGGCATAAACCGAAAGCCCTTAGAATGTTTAGGGTTTCATGTGTGGTCCTTTATTTCTTTGTACTTTCGAGTTCATTGGTAAGCCTCCTGATGAGTAAGTCTTTGCTTAGGCTCCATGTAGGTTCTTGGAGTAGACGAGGAAAGGCAGGAGAAAATGTCTATACTTAATAGTTGGTCAGGTCTGAAAAGTGACGAGCAGGAACCTCAGCACCCCTGGAGCCCAGTGGCAGGGCAAGTGATCGCCTTCCTGTGCAGGACACAGGCCCTGAGGTTTACTGGGACAGGATATGCTATGTAAGACTCACTGCTTTACACCATTTGAAATTGTACCTAATTCCTGAGTATCTAAAAGCTCACTGGCCTTCCTTGTTGAGAACTAGATCTTGTGGCTATGAAGATATTTGAACAGAATGGAGCCCTAGGGTGTCAGAAGGGAATGGCCCCGGCCCTATCCTATACTAGGTGGTAGGTTGTTGGGCTAGCCTACACTCCTTGGTTTCATAATTGGCAGTTGAATGCCTGGTGTAGTTCCCTCACCAGTATTGTTGGATTTTGTGGCTGTCTGTAGCATGGCTGGCTTGGAACAATGTAGGCAAAACTGGCCTCAAACTCATGGTGATCCTGTCTCTGGCTCCAGACTGGTAGGATTGCAGGTGTAGACCACTTTATCTTTGAATAGGGCTGAGTGCTCTCAGTGTGGCCAGATGAGTTGCATGAGATCGGAAGGGTGGGTAAGTCCATGCATGTGAACAGAGTGTTCAGCCTCACAGCTGTCTTGAACACCTCTCTTCCAGGGTTTACACTGTGACTTCGCCTGCCTGATGTTCAAGCACCTGGTACACAAGCCATCGGAGGAGAGAGTGAAAGAAATCATCACCAACGCGGTTAGGATCGAGCAGGTAGGTGATGGGGCACAGCTTGCTCTTGACCTTGCTGGAAGGGGGCGGGGTCCTCAGGCTTCCGGGTGCTCAGCGGCCTGGCTTGTCCTCTAGGAGTTCCTCACAGAGGCCTTGCCTGTGAAGCTCATCGGGATGAATTGCACTTTGATGAAGCAGTACATTGAGTTTGTGGCTGACCGACTTATGCTGGAGCTGGGTTTTAACAAGGTAAAGTTATTTATGGCCTCCCCCTTCTTCCACTGTGTGTTCTCCTCTGTCTCTGTCTTCTCTCCTTTCTTTCACTTGTCTTCAGCATTTATATATCGATGTGACTTTTTCAGATTTTCAGAGTAGAAAATCCGTTTGACTTCATGGAAAATATTTCACTAGAAGGAAAGACAAACTTCTTTGAGAAGCGAGTGGGCGAGTATCAGAGGATGGGGGTCATGTCCAGTTCGACAGAGAATTCTTTCACCTTGGATGCCGACTTCTAAGTGACTGGTCGCGTGCTTTTTGCTGATTTCTCTCCCCTTGTCATTAAAAGAAATCAGCAAAAACAACCAACTGCCTGGCTACACCATGAATTGTCACTGAATTTGTCAACAGGTGTCTAAAAGCTGTGTAGCTACCTCAGCCCTGTTTGCTAGGCTTGTCCTTAGAAGAAAGCGTGCTTCAAACAATGGGTCCTTGGATCCTTAGGGAGATCCTGTCCTTGGCTTTTTTTACAAGTAGCTGGTCACCTTTGACCTCATCAGAGTCCTACCAGCGCTGGGCCAGGCTCCCCGAGCAATGACCCTCAAGCAGGCAAGCTGAAACATTTAGAGGCCATGAGGCTGTTTAAAGGTGTCAGCCTCACTGCTTCCTGCAGGCATACAGAGTTTACTTGAGAAAGTTTGTAAATAAAACTGGCACTTTGCACACAAACATAGTACTGTCAGGGGGAAAGCCCACTTTATTTGGTGTCTAAATTAAGCAGGAAGTGTTCCTTTTACTGCGGATGGCAGTCCCATTCAAAGTCTAAGTGACAGTAAGTGTTGAACAAGCACGCCATTTCCAGGCTTTGTTCTTCAGTGAACTGAAATGCTCCATCAGCTTTGAAGTCAGTCCTGTGCAGCCGAGGCTGGTGCCAGCCCATAGATCAGTTCCTAAGCAGAGTTCAGTGTAGAGAACTTCCGACTTGGAGTCACTAGAAACTTAGACATGATTTGGGACACTTGCTTGACTCTGTCTTCATTTGTGTGAAAATCAGTATTTTTTTTTCAAGTTGTACTTTGTCCCATTTCTAGTTAGTACAGAGTCTTGAAAGGGCTTCTCCGGGCTTTGAATAGTGACCCTTGTTGCACGGTCTTGGTCCTGTCAGTAGTAAAATCAGGGCTGAAATCCACTCACTCATTGTTCTCATTTTGATTGTGTGAGGGGGCACTAATGAAACTTCATCCACTTATTTTAAATTTAAAAAAAAAAATTAAAGTACACATCTTAGGAGGTTTTACCTCTGGTTTTTTTTTGTTGTTGTTGTTTTGTTTTTTTTTTAAGATGCTCAGTATTATCTTGAAGTTTGCAAATGATGGTACTGTAAATTCTGACATTTGCCTAAATATGAGTGTCAGATGTTTTTTGTTTTTAAGTCAGGGTCTTGACTATGTAACTCTAGCTTGGCCTGGAACGTGGCTGTCTAGACCAGGTCACCCTCAGGCTTGCCTGTGTCTCCCAGATACTGGGATTAAGGTTTCTGCCACTATACCTGGCTTTACCCAGTGAATTCCTAAACACCAGAAAAGCAGTACTGTCTGAGATGTTAATGTGTGTTCTTTTCAGACTGGAATACAGACCAGTAGATAACAGCTAACTGCCAGTTAACCTTGATCTGCCTTTCTGTGTCTAGGGAAGGGAGCCATCGCCAGAATTCACCTAGTGAGTTTGAGGCCAGGGGTGGGTACATAGGTGGGACTCTCCTTAAAACCAAAACAGCAAGAACAAGTGTTCCCTGAGGTAATTCACAATCTAGCTTCCTCCTAAGCTGATATTATATATTGGCCTATAACCCTGGTCAGTTTTCTTTATTGTATAGATGTTTCTGTAATATGAAAACCAATTGTACCTTATAAATTATTGTTACTTAAAATTAATAAACTCCAAGTCTCAAAATTGCATGGCACACAGGTGTTAAATGGTTTAACTGAAACTTTTAATGTCAGTTCTTTGGGTAAAATTTGCATTTCTTTATTAACATCCCAAATGCTGCTCCCCCTGCTTGGTCCCCCCTCACAGAGAACATTCCTCCAAAATTTACATTTTGCTTTTAGTTTTTCCTTGAAACTTGGGGGGGGGGTGTTGTTTGCTTTTTTGGGTCGGTTCTGGGGACCTTTTCCTCTTTTACATAGGGCAGTGAGACAGATTGCCCTGAGCCTCTCTGTATGGAGTGGAACCATGTCTATAGCCCAGGCTAGCTTTAGCCTCTCTTACAGGTGTGTAGCACTTCATGTTTCACCTGATGACCTTGAATTCCTGGTTCTGCCTCTAGCTTCCAAATGTTTAGTCTGGTCGCCTTGGTCATAAGCCCCCTTTCACAATTCAAAGTGTCCAGCTACGGGGCTTTCAGGTGGGCTTCGAGCTCTGCTTGTCCTTCCAACTGGTATGTATCTGGGTTCAGGTTAGTCTGTCAAGTCTGCCCTTGTCTCCCCAGTTTCTACAGCCACCGAGGACTGATACTGTCCAACCTGCCATTCCTTGATCTCTCAAGAGATCAAGGACTTGTGTCAAGACAAGCCACTATTGTGTGCTGGGTTCACCTAACAGCCCTATTAGGTTCTTCTGGGATTTGCTTTGGTGCTGTGACCCAGAAGTCCCCAGGGATCTTAGCACTGCTGAGCCAGTGAATCTCATGACTAAGAAGCTGAACTGCAAAGGGGAAAAGGTGATAGTTTTCTACAGTGGAATGGAGGTGGTGTGGCTTCTGCCCACCTCCCCCACCCCCGTGCTCTCAGCATATCTCCTACTGCTGCCTAGCATGGGACCTTCAAGGCTAGGGAGTTCACTGCCTTTGTATCCCAATGGTATCCGTAATGACTGACAACTGGCTGGAAAGCCAGCTTGTGAGCAGACCCACTGGGGGAAGGACCTTCAAGAGGACCTGTCTACTTGCAGTGGACAGTCCTGAGTCTTAGTTTCTACTGCTGTTATAAAGCAGGCCTTGCTTGTATCCTTGAGGAAAGGCTACCTGAATACTCCTGGACTAATCAGCTCACCCTGTGAAATTTTAGGCATTTAGATCTGGAAGAGATACAGACTTCCTGGCATAAAGTTCAAACTAAGGACTTTCAGTGTGGGATGTGCATTGATCCTGAGTGTTGTTTGTTTGTTTTGTTTTGTTTTCTAACAAGCTTATATACGGCTGCATTTCATTGCATGGGAGTAAATTGAGACCTTGTCTACTGAGAGCAGGTCTGTGAAACCATTCCCTCTCCCCTTTGCCACCAAGCATTGCCGTGGTCATTAGGAGTATTTGCTTTGTTGTGAAATGGAAACAAGATGATTTGCTAGTGCCATTTGGCTGAGGGACTGTCTTCCTGGGGAACAGTAGCCCTGCTATTAGTCTGGAGCTCTTGATAATGGTTTAGTTTAGCAAGAAATTCCAGGCTTTGAATGTCTGACAGAAGGATGTTGTATGGCCTCTTTAGATAAGACAGTCCCCGATATAGATACCACCCAGCTGTCTGGGCATATAAGAAGGAATGCAGCTGTGTCTCCCTCCATAGCGATGGGCAACCCAGATCCGCTTAGCAAACCTGTTAGGGTTGGCTTGGCAGCTTTCAGACAGAAACAATGATTGACAAAGGTGTTAGATTTTATTTTATGAGGTCATTTAGAATGTGAGAGCCACAAGTGACAATGGCCTACCAGGCAGGGAGCTGGTGCATTTAATGGAATGAAGGGTTTTTTTTCCCCCTTTGACTATTTTGCCTAAAAAACTGATTCATATGTAACATAACTTCTGAGGGAGTTCTTTTGTTTGTTTGTTTGTTTGTTTTTTGAGACAGGCTTTCTCTGTGTAGCCCTGGCTGTCTTGGAACTCAGTCTGTAGACCAGGCTGACCTCGAACTCAGAAATCCACCTGCCTCTGCCTCCCAGAGTGCTGGGATTACAGGTGTGCGCCACCACCGCCCGGCTTTCTGAGGGAGATTTTGCCCACTGAATCCTAGAGTTGGGGCTTCAGACTTCAGTTTCCTCTTGGTGGGGGAAGGGACATTGAAAGACCTAGGGGGTCTCCACACCTTCCTGTTTTCCTTGGTTCTGCTGGCCAGAAAAAGAGGCATAGAACGTTCTCTTCCAAGGAGTTCTTAAGGTATAATTCACTGGGGCCTCTGGGGAATTAGAAGCAAGTCAGAACTCGGGGGAGCACATGGATTGTCTTCTGCTGGCCCTCCACCTCCATACCCACCCCTCTTCATTTTGAAACGGGGGTCTTCCTCATTGTGTGGTTCTGGCTGACCTGGAACTCCGTATGTAGATCAGGCTGGCTTCAGACTCTGATCTGCCTGCCTCTGCTTCCTGCGTGCTGGGATTAAAGGCATGCACCACTGTACCAGTCTTTCAGGACCTCTCTTGATTTCTCTCCCTCACCTCCTCTCTTAGGCCTTCATTCCTCCATCCTTGGGTCTTCACTGTGGGATTGCTGGGCCAGACAGCAGTGTTAGACCAGGGCTTGAAACCACTTCCTGGGTGGCCACTGGGCCGCACCTGACTCTAGGTGCTTATGCCACCTATGACTTCCCAGATGTCACTGTTCTCAGTATGTGGTTACATAAGTGTCCTGCCAGGACAGAGAGGGGGCAGAGGAGGTGGACGCCTGATCATTCCTCCCGTGAGTGGGTGTCCCAAAGGGGAAGTAGACCAGGCCAGAATCACTGTCCCCAGAATGGGCTAGAATGGCCCCCATTTCTTCCCACACTTTAAGAGTGGACCCAACAATAAGGGATGCCCCACAGGTGTGACCCACACTGCACCCTTGTTCTGCTTTGCTCTCTTATCTCCAGTTTTCCAGTTCAAGAAATGGAGCGGCTCCCCCCCCCCCCGCCCCGCCCCTTCCAGGCTAAGGTTAATTCAGGCCTCACTGGCAGCTGCTATTATACCTGTGGCCAGGAGAGGGAGCCCCTGCCTTCCCATGTCCCTCACCAGGCAACCCGCATCTGCCTACAAGGTACCATCTGCAAGATATCGCCACCACCTCTGCCTGTCGCCACTCATGGCCCAGCGTCATGCCCTGCTTTTGCCCTCTTCTAATCCAGAACGATCAATCTGTCCAGATGCAGGGCAGATGCCACGATGATGCATGATCCCCCCCACCCACACCCTCCATCATGTTTCACAAGTACTGCCTGTGTCCAGGGCTTTTCCCCACCCTGCCTGGAATCTCCCTGACCTGGGCTGTTTCTTATCTTCCCTATGCTTATCTGGGCTTCCTCATTGGTTGTAACCTCTCAACCCTTCAGGCCTCGACATAGAGGCCACTAGGGACCTATCCTGGCTAAGTCAGGACCCCCTTTGTAACCTCTGAGCCTTTAAAACAGTATAGACCTAAACTTATCACCCAAAGGGAGACGCTCATCGCTTCCTTTCTGAATTCATTCCTGACCGAGGAATGAGCACCTGACGGGGAAAGCTGCTGTGTCTGACGCAGCATGAGGGGCACACACACTGTAGGGACCAGGTGTCGTTGCGAGCGTAGAGCCCTTGCCACCAGAGTGGGTGGGAGGTACTCTGGCTTTCCACTTCCCCTGCTTCCCTATCCGCTGTCATCCCTGTGGGTGCCCGCTGCACGTACCCATATTGGAATCTCTTCACAGCTCTGCTATGGCAGCCCCCTCAGCTTGCAGAGTGGCTGGAAGCCTGAGCTTCAGAACATGGGGCCAGGAAGCTAAGGTGAAGGCTGGGTCCCTGCTCACCTGGCTTTTCCTTTGCATGTCACTGAGTTCTGGGCCAGGCCTGTGCAGTGTCCTCAGTTCCGGGATTTGCTGTAGTTGGCCTTCTTCTCTTGCACCTTGGGCTCTTCCGGGGGCAGAGGCAAGCCCACGGAGCTCTCACTGAAGCAGTTTGTTCCGTCTGCAGTTTTCTCGGGAACCAGGGCTTGCACAAGTGTCCGAATGATGGGGGGTGAGGGGCAGTGAGCTTTTGGGAACTGTTGGCAAATCATCATTTGGCCTCCCCAGGCTACTCTGGATTCCTGGGGCCTTGGGCTGCAGCTCTAGCTGCAGACAGCTGTCCACCATCTCCAAACACTCAGCTTCTGGGCCCCAAGCACAAAAGCAACCTTACAATTCTGGCCCTTCAGTGATTCCCCAACAAATTGGCATGTAAGTAGAACTGTTATTTTTAGTAGTTAAGTTGTTGGAGACGTTGGAACAGGAAGCTTCCAGATCTTTGCTTCTGTGGACTTCAGGAGGTCATCTTTGTCTAGGGAGAGTCAGCAGGCATGTGTGGGAGGAGAAGGCTGCAATATCAATCAGCTGTCATGTGCTCTGGCACTGGGGGAGGGGTGGAGGTGAGGGTGGTGGTGGTGGTGAGGAGGTGTGCAAACTCATTGTTCAGGCTGGAGGGTGGCAGCACGGAGTGATGGTGACTTGGAACAGGGCCTGGACCTCACTATGTAGACCAGGCTGGCCTAGAACTCCCAGAGACCTGTCTATCTCTACATCCTGAGTAATGGGACTAAAGGCCTGTGCCACCATGTCCAGCTGATGGTGACTTTTGAAAACTAGCTTGAGCACAGAGTGGTTTTATGTTGGTTAAGTAGAAATCTGTATAAGAGGAAGGCTGGAATGTGGTTCGTGTCTCACATACCAAATGGGCAAGGGAGACAGGGCCAGGTCTGAAAAGATTCATTTGTTGCTGTGATGAAATACTCAGACAAAAAGCAACTTAAGAGAGAAATGGGTTTATTTCATTACAATTCCAGGTTTCCGTCCATCAGTGTGGGAAAGCGAGGCAGGGACTTCAAATAGCTAACCACTTCCCATCCCGTCAAGAGCACGGAGAAATGAGTGCAGTGGCTTGCCTGCCTGTCCTCAGCTTCCCTTCTCCAGTCTTAGATCAGGACCCCTAGCCTAGGGAATGGTACCGCCCACAGTGGGCTGGCTCTTCCCGTATCACTGAGCCTAATTCAGATAGTCCTCCACAGATGTGGACGACCTGTCCCTGAGAGTCTCTTCCCAGGATGATTCCAGATCGTGTCAAATGTACAGTTAAAACTAACCATGGAGAAGGCTTGTACAGTGTGTTCTGAGATCCTTCAGGCTGAGGCCATATCATCAGACTTTCATTTCATATAAATCACTGGCTTGTTTGTTTTCGTTTGTTTGTATGTTTTATTGGTTGCGTTTTCAAGACCGGCTTTCTCTCTGTAGCCCTGGCTGGCCTGGAACTCAGAGAGCCACCACCTGTTCCTGCCTCCAGTGCTGGGATTAAAGGTGTGTGCCGCTAAGTCCAGTTTGTTTTGTTTCCGAGACAGGGTCTCATTCAGTCCTGTGGCTCAGGCAGTATTGAATGTACCCCATAGCTGGCCTTGACCTTGAATATTTGCTGTCCTTGCTTCCACCTCACTAGTGCCGGGATTACGAGTGTGCCCCACCATGCCTGATCCATACAGGGCAGAGGATTGAACCCACGGCTTCATACACGTTAGATGAGCACTCTACCAACTGTGACCTACCTCCCCAGCTCCCAAGCTCTGAAATCACCTCTGAATGTTCTTGCTTTCTAGGTGCCGGCTTTATTCATTTTGTTTGTTTGTTTGTTTGTTTGTTTGTTTGTTTAATTGACAGTGAAAGGCCCAGTGGCAGTTTTTCATCCATTCTGGTGACATTTTCACTAGTTACCTGTCACTTTCCTTTCCTGCCCTCTTCTCCTTTTTATTCTTCTGTTCCTATGGCAGCTTTGTGTAGATTCGTTCTGCATGCCTTTTCTCTTTTCTGCCATCTTTTGCCTGAAGATGGTGAATGAGGAGGGACCAGGACTTACCAAGTCTCTTAGCACTCCCGGTGTTAGGGCTGTCAGGAACAAAGGCTCCCCCTCCTCCCCTCCCTGCTCCTCCTGCTCCCCCTCCTCCTTCTGCTCCTCCCCGCTTTGCTTCAGACAGTCATGGTTTACCTGGCATCTCCACTCTCTTGGCTTACTCTGCTTGAGTCAGGCTCACCGCGGTTATGAGCCCGGGTGTCCCTGAGGCCAAAGGGACACTGGTGAGCACCTGGGCTCTCTGCTGCCTCCTCGGAGCCCGGCTCCCTGTTTTCTGGCTTAGCAGCAGCCCCTAGACTTGTGCTTGATTTGGGGTTTCTGTCTCTTGTGTTCCTTGGAGGCATTTATATCAAAGACAGTTCATAGTCTGTTTGACTTTCTCCCTCCTTTGGGATGATTTTCTTCTTTTTCTGGCTTATCGAGATATAACACACATGTGCCTGTTTAATGTTGTATTAGTTTAATATTGTATCGTTTTGTTGCTACAGTGAAACACCAAAGGCAGGCCGAGTTCAAAAAGAAAGGTTTGCTTAGCTCACCTGAGGGCAGTCCTTTGAGGACCTCACTCCCGTCACAAGAGCTCAGATATGCACAGCGAATGTGTGCAGTTTAATAGGCTGCCTTGTTTTTACAGTCCTGGGGCTAAAACCAGGGCCTTCTCCTTGCTAGGCAAGCACTCCACCACTGAGTGCGCCTCAGTCTCTTGTTGAGGAAGTTTGATGTTTTTCTTTTTTTCTTTCTTTCTTTTTTTTTTTTTTCAAGACAGGGTTTCTCTGTGTAGTCCTGGCTGTCCTGGAACTCACTCTGTAGACCAGGCTGGCCTTGAACTCAGAAATCCGCCTGCCTCTGCCTCCCGAGTGCTGGGATTAAAGGCGCGTGCCACCACGCCCAGCGGAGGAAGTTTGATGTAAATGCCTGCCCGCAAGGCCATCGCTGCTGAGCCATTGATCCTCTATCTCCCCACCCCAGAGTTCCCCCAAAGATGTTATCACCTATGCATATACCCTACCTCTGCTTCTGTTTACAAGTGTCCCCTGGGCTGTCGTCTGTCACACAGGTTAGAGATTAGTTTGCATTTTGTAGAACCTTTTAAAAAAAGATTTATTTATTTATTTATTTATTTATTTATTTATTTTTGGTTTTTTTTCGAGACAGGGTTTCTCTGTGTAGCCCTGGCTGTCCTGGAACTCACTCTGTAGACCGCTGGCCTCGAACTCAGAAATCCTCCTGCCTCTGCCTCCCAAGTGCTGGGATTACAGGCGTGCGCCACCACGCCTGGCTATTTATTTATTATTTCTTTTTTCTTTTTCTTTTCTTTTCTTTTCTTTTTTTTTTTTTTTTTTTTGAGACAGGGTTTCTCTGTGTAGCCGTGGCTGTCCTGGAACTTACTCTGTAGACCAGGCTGGCCTCGAACTCAGAAATCCACCTGCCTCTGCCTCCCAAGTGCTGGGATTAAAGGTGTGTGCCACCACTGCCTGGCAGTAGAGGATTTTCTTAATTAGTGATTGATAGGGGAGGGCCCAGCCCACTGTGGGTGGTGCCATCCTTGGGCTGGTGGTTCTGGGTTCTATAAGAAAGCAGGCTGAGGGACTAGAGAGATGGCTCAGTGGGTAAGAGCACTGACTGCTCTTCTAAAGGTCATGAGTTCAAATCCCAGCGCCCACATGGTGGCTCACAACCATCCATAACGAGATCTGATGCCCTCTTCTGGTGTCTGAAGACAGCTACAGTGTACTTACATATAATAAATAAATCTTAAAAAAAAAAAAAAAAAGCAGGCTGAGCAAGCCAATAAGCAGCACACCTCCACTGCCTCTGTGTCAGCAGATGCCTCTAGGTTCCTGCCCTGTTTGAGTTCCTAACCTGACTTCTATGATGACCAATGATATTGAAGAGTAAGCCAAATAGACCCGTTCCCTCCAAGTTGCTTTGATTATGGTGTTTCATTGCAGCAATTGTATCCAAGACAATAACATAAATACATACACACACACACACACACACACACACACACGGGTTTGCACATATCTATATATGCATCAACATGAAGAACTGCAGCTGGCCCCTGGCTTTTGCCTCCTTAAGGCTGAGGAAGGCAGTGGCTTCTGTCACTAAATTGGACTCTAGGTCTCTTCTCCCCTCACAGACTGCTTTAGTTGCATATAAACACATATTTCGCCGGGCGTGGTGGCGCACGCCTATAATCCCAGCACTTGGGAGGCAGAGGCAGGCGGATTTCTGAGTTCGAGGCCAGCCTGGTCTACAGAGTGAGTTCCAGGACAGCCAGGACTACACAGAGAAACCCTGTCTCAGAAAACAAACAAACACATATTTCTTTTTTTAAAGATTTATTTTATATTTATTTATATGAGTACACTGTAGCTGCTTTCAGACACACCAGAAGAGTGCATTGGATCCCATTACAGATGGCTGCAGGCCACCATGTGGTTGCTGGGATTTGAACTCAGGACCTCTGGAAGAACAGTCAGTGCTCTTAACCACTAAGCCATCTCTCCAGCACTATTATGCATATTTCTAAAACAGAAGTTAGTAGAATTCAGTTGGGAACCAGATTCTCAGCAGTAATAAAGATTTTTTGATAAAACTTGTCCTTAACCTCCAACTTACTACACATTCTATCTATCTATCTATCTATCTATCTATCTATCTATCATCTATCTATCATCTATATTGTATTTTGCTTACATATATGTCTGTGTGAGGGTGTCGATCTCCTGAAACAGTTATGAGCTGCTGTGTAGGTGCTGGGAATTGAACCCGGGTCCTCTGGAAGAATAGGCAGTGCTCTTAACTGCTGAGCCAACTCTACAGCTCCATCACATTCTCAAACTCAACATGGCTCTTCTCAACATTGTTTTCCTGAAAGAAAAAAAAAATCTCACCTGTCTCTGCATACAAAATCAGGGTGGGTGTTTGGGGGTGGGATTTGAAAACCAGAGAGGGAGATGGGCTCCCTCACTCCACACAAGAAACAGACGCCTCCGCTGGGCATCCTGTGAGGAGCGGCGCACTGCTCCCAGGATCCTGGTGCTGAGGAGCTGCTGTGGCAGCAGGAGCCGGAGACCGTCAGGACTGGGAGCACCTCTCTCCGTGGTTGGGATGACTTGTCTGCTGACTCTCCGTGGAGTGCAGGGACCAGGAACCGGGTGAACTGGGAGAGCATCTGCTGGGTGGGGGAGGAGTCTGAGTTAGTACAGATGAAGGACCCTGGGATCTCTGAGAAGATCATCTCATTAGAGCATCAAAAGGAGCAACACCCACTGTACAGGGAACACAGCGAGAGAGACTGGGATCAGACCATCAGTTACTTCCCTCCTTGCCTGGCAGAGTAATTTAAAGGAGGGACGATTTACATAGGCTCACTGTTTCAGAGAGTTCAGGCCATCTTGGCTGGGACGTGTGGCTGAGCAACTCAACTTACACCAAGGCAGGCCAGGAAGCAGCAGGTGTGATACATCCCTCCAGGAGCCACCCTGTAGAGACTTAAGCCCTCCTGCTGGGCTCTGACTCTTAATGTTTCAACAACTGCTTGGGCCAAGTGTCAAACCAGAACCCTGCTTAGGAAAGGAGTTAAGTCTTTCTTGGCCTCAACAGACCTTTCTTTCCAGATCTTGCAATAGCGTATCTGCGTTTGGATCACAGCCTAGGGGCCTCTGAATGCTTAGGTCTTTGGAACCTGTTTCGGGAGAGCAGCTTGTTCTGTGACCAGCTCATAAAACCACAGTAAAGAAGAAATGGCCATGTGGCTTTTTGCTGCTCACTTTTGGGAACTATAAAACAGAAGGAGCACAGCTTGAGAGTCACGGTGACTACCCAAGATCTCTATGATCTCTCCGGGAACACACAGGCACGCCCTGTCTGAGGGCCAGTTTGAGGCCTGAGAGTTGACAGTTGTGACAGCCATTGCCTGTGACCGCCTCTGGACCGAACTCCTTGTCCATTCTGCAAGCTGTTTGCTTTCTCCTTTACAGGACTCTGACTCATGACCTTGAATGAAAGGAGCGTTGCAACCCTATTAAAAGGCTCATGCCCTGGTGGCATCAGAACATTCCTCAGGCACTGCAGGGTGAGGTTTCTTAGGTGGCACTGGAGGCCTACTCCTTCAGGACTAGAAGTGAGTTTACCTGAGGCGGGTGTCTGTAGGTTGGCTGGCTCTTTGCTTCCTCTTCCCTCACAGCAAAGGAGACCCTGGTGCTTAGAGAAGCCATTCTCAGTCCCACTGCAGGGAAGGACAGCCAAGTTAAAGACCACGATAAAGCCACGTGAGCTTTGTGTCCCTGGATGACTATCCATCTCTCAGGCCTCATTTTGCCTCCGTCAAGTGGCGTGACTAAAGCTGGCCCTTTGTCCCTGGGAGACTTTTGGGAGGTGTACCCTGTGATGGATGGTTTAAGCAAACAAAGCACCTGGTGTGGCATTACTGAATGTTCAGTGCACAGTGCCACAGGGTGGGAGCTCCCTGAGGGACTGGGGTGGGACCAGCTAAATAGATCTGTTCCCAGTTAGGTGAACCACCCTTTAGATTCCAGGCAGCTAACACCAGCAGCAGGGAGAGGGTGGGGCTAAATTCCTGCCCGGCAGCCAGCCACACAGAGAAAGGTCCCTTCCCCACAAGAGTCTGGGAGTCCTCAGTTCAGCTAGACTGCTCATTTTGAAAAATGCAGATATGCTCCAACACAATCACAGATTAGGGACACGTCAGAGTGTGGTGTGAATTTAAAAGTGCACGCGTGCTGGGCAGAATGATGTCCTCAGAAAGGGCAGGTGAGTGCTGAGCACGGCACAAAGCTCCTCCAGCCTAGGCAGGCAGACATGCACCTGGGCCAGCCTGCACCTCCAGTCAACCGTATCTCCAGCTTGGGGTGGGAGTCACATCCAACCCATATTAGCTCTACACATTTTTCCTGTTACGAATCACTTTGGTTTGGGCTGGAGAGATGGCTCAGCGGTTAAGAGCATTGACCGTTCTTCCGGAGATCCTGAGTGCAAGTCCCAGCAACCACATGGCGGCTCACAACCACTCATAATGAGAAACAAATAAAAAACTTTTGGGCTGGAGCAAGTGGGGCTGGAGGGAGAGGGAGAAGGGAAGTGGGGGGGAAAAAGAATCACTTTGGTTCTCAACTCTTCACAACAAGCAGGGCGGTGGTGGCACACGCCTTTAATCCCAGCACTTGCGAGGCAGAGGCAGGTGGATTTCTGAGTTTGAGGCCAGCCTGGTCTACAGAGTGAGTTCCAGGACAGCCAGGGCTATTCAGAGAAACCCTGTCTCAAAAAACCAAAAACAAACAAACAAACAAAACAAAACAAAACAAAACAAACATAGCCAAAACTAAAACCAAAAAATACAAACTGAACAAAGAAACAAAACCCAACAAAGAAAAAATAAACCTAAAACATTAAGTACTTTTATCTATTAAGCCATTTCTCCGGTCCTAAATAACAACCAGTGCATGAGCCAGGAAGTAATATGAATTTCTTGTTTTTTGTTTGTTTTTTTGTTTGTTTGTTTTGTTTTGTTTTTTCGAGACAGGGTTTCTCTGTGTAGCCCTGACTGTCCTGGAACTCACTCTGTAGACCAGGCTGGCCTGGAACTCAGAAATCCACCTGCCTCTGCCTCCAAAGTGCTGGAATTACAGGCGTGCGCCACCAAGCCCAGCTGGTAATATGAATTTCTTAACCACTTAATATGAAGATTGTACTACTATTTCTCTCTCTCTCTCTCTCTCTCTCTCTCTCTCTCTCTCTCTCTCTGTGTCCACATGTATATGTATATATATATATATATGTGTGTGTGTGTGTGTGTGTGTGTGTGTGTGTGTATAAAAGGAGAAAGGGGTTGTTTGGCTCATAGGTTCAGAAATCTTTGTGGTTGCTTGACTTCAATGCTGTAGGGCTAAGGTAAGGCTAAAATTTCATAGTGAGAGAGGGGCATTGTGGGATAAAACTGTTCACCCCTGGAAAGCTGAGAGAGAAAGAAAGCAAAGGCCCAAGGAAAAGTATGGTCCCCAAAGATACACCTCCAACATCCCACACCCTTCAAATAAGCTGTAATGGTTAATACTGTCAGCTTGACAGGTTCTAAATCATAGAAGGGACATGTCTTTGGTCAGATGCATGAGTTCATTTATATTAGGTTAACTGAGATTGTCCACTCTAAATGTGGGTGGTACCGCCATGGGTTGGATCCCATACTGCAGTAAAGGGAGGAGGCAAGCTGAGCACCAGCATTCATAGTCATCTCTTTCCTGACTGTAGATACCCTGCGACCAGCTGCTTCATGCCCCTGCTGCCACACCATCCCACCATGACAGATTGTATCTTCAAACTGTGAGTCAAAACAAACCCTTCTTTCCTTGTTTTTGTTGGGTACTCACCACAGCGGTGTAAATAGTAACTGACCCATAGGGCCTGTCACCTAAGCTTTTATCACCTCCCAACAGTCTATCAAAGTACAAACCTGTCAGTGAATTAACCCAGTGAGAATGTCGGAGGTTACATGACCTCTGCACTTTCTGAATTTCACCTCTCAACTTTGCTGCCCTGGGGATCCAGCCTTCAACACACAATCCTTTGTGGGTGGTGGTGTTGGATCACTCCACATCTAAACTATATCAGAATTTTGTGCCTAGTGTTTTATTTCCCCTTCTAGAACTTGTTTCCCCTCTTTCCTTCTTCATCTTGCCCCATAGGGTACTGGGGAACAGAAAAGAAGATTGTCAGCAGACCTCATGATGGGGTGGACAGTGAAAAGAGTGCATGCCAGAGTGCTGAGGTGCCCTTTTCTTTCTTTTTTTCTTTTTCTTTTCTTTTTTTTTTTTTTTTTTTGGTTTTTCAAGACAGGGTTTCTCTGTGTGGTCCTGGCTGTCCTGGAACTCACTCTGTAGACCAGGCTGGCCTCAAACTCAGAAATCCGCCTGCCTCTGCCTCCCAAGTGCTGGGATTACAGGCATGCGCCACCACGCCCGGCGAGGTGCCCTTTTCTTGTACCTCTACTTACAACCCCCTGTAAGATTGTCCCAGTTCCTACTGGGTTAGAACTTGGGCTTCCAAACAGCACTGAGAGGCACCATGGGCGGCTGCAGCAAGCTCCCAGGCTGCTGTGTGATAGTTTTAAAATTTGAGGGAAATGCATCAACATCTGTCAGTCATTAATCCCTTCCTCTTCTTCTCCTTCTTCGCTCCTCCTCCTCTCCCCCTCTTCCCCCTCCTCCCCCTCCTCCCCATCCCCTCCCCCTCCTCCCCCTCCTCCTTTCCCTCCTCCCCCTCTTCTCCATCCTCCTCCCCCTGTTCCCCCTCTTCTTCCCCCTCCTCCCCCTCCTCCTCTCCCTCCTCCCCCTCTTCCCCTTGTTCCCCCTCCTCCCCCTTCTCGTCTTCCTCCTCCCCCTCTTCCCCCTGTTCCCCCTTCTCTTCCCCCTCCTCCCTCTTCTCTTCTCCCTCCTCCCCCTCCTCCCCCTCCTCCCCCTCCATCTCCCTCTCTTCCTTTTCTTCTCTTCTTTTTGGTTTACCAGACAGGGTTTCTCTGTATAGCCCTGGCTGTCTTGGAACTCACCCCGCAGACCAGGCTGGCCTCAAACTCACAGAGATCCACCTGCCTCTGCCTCCCTAGCTCTGGGATTAAAAGCATGCACCACCACCCTTGGCTTTGATGTTCTTAATGCCTGAGCAAGTGGACCTGCATTTTTATTTGATGCTGGGTACCACTGGCTATGCAGAGGTGGGAGGGGGGAGGTCTGTCTTGACATGTCATCCTCATTGCTAAGACATTTGTGATGAAAGCTGCGCCACCCACTCACAGTCCCAAACCCATACTCTGCATCTTAAAGAGAAAAAAATCCTTAGCCAGAAGAGAGCATCAGGCTTGGCTTCAGGACTCTCAGGCTTGAGAGCCAGTGTCGTTAGCAACATTTAATAGTGATGAATGGGGGTTGGAGAGATGGCTCAGTGGTTAAGAGCACTGACTGAAGGTCCCGAGTTCAAATCCCAGCGACCACATGGTGGCTCACAACCATCCATAATGAAATCTGATGCCCTCTTCTGGAGTGTCTGAAGACAGCGACAGTGTACTTAGATATAACAATAAAGAAAAATCTTAAAAAAAATTAGTGAGCCAGGTGGTGGTGGCGTACACCTTTGATCCCAGCACTTGGGAGGCAGAGGCAGGTGGATTTCTGAGTTTGAGGCCAGCCTGGTCTACAGAGTGAGTTCCAGGATAGCCAAGGCTATACAGAGAAACCCGGTCTTGGAAACAACAACAACAACAACAACAACAGCAACAACAACAACAAATAGTGATGAATCCACAGGCACCCGTTCTGTCTTGGCCTCAGTTTCTTCACTTGACAAATGGACATGCTAATAATAGACCCACCTGCCTCAGAGACTTGCTATACACTCCTTAGAACAGGGACTCGGGTCTCCCTTCTGTATCTGGCACTGCGTCCAGTCCCGGCACCCTGCGATCGATCACTGCGGCTACTCATCGATGGCTCCAAGCAGGAGCTCATGGGCAAAGCGACTCCAAAGGGATAACAGAAAAGATGGCTGGAGTCTGAGTGGCAGCTCTTTAGCCTGGGGAAGTTTGGTGCTCTGGCTTTCCACAGAAGCATGGGGCAGCCTGCTCACACTGGGCCCAAGGCCACCTGTGGGTATGTGGACACTGAAATATGTGTCTCACAAAAACACATAGGCAGTCTTCTTTTAAAATCAGTTTGACTTCAAAGGTCTGCCCTGTGGACAGTGACACAACTGTTGTCATAACAACTGTCTCTTGAAAGGCATCCCCCAGTGCCAGAAGTGAATTAAGTTCTTATCCAGGTTTTAGCTTTCGATACTTTAAAAATCTATTTCCTCAGCCAGGCAGTGTTGTCATACACCTTTAATCCCAGCACTCAGGAGGCAGAGGTGGTAGATCTCTTTGAGTTCGAGGCCAGCCTGGTCTACAGAGCAAGTTCCAGGAGAGTAGCATTACATTAAAATCCCTTTCTCAGAAAAAGCAATTTCCCTAGGTGTTTGTATAGATTTTTGTACATGTATACATATGTTCACGTGTTTGAGTATGGGCACACACGTGTGTCATGCTGCTACTATAGAGGGCAGAGGACAAGCCCACATGTTGGTCTTGTTCCACTTTGTTTATGACAAGGTTTCTTGTTCACTTCTGTGTACACCAGGCTAGCTGGCCCACAAGCTCCGGGGGAGTCTCCTGATCCTGATTCCCATCTCCCCAGAGGTGTGCTGGAATTACAGATACGCACTATCATATTATATATTAGGCTTTATGTGGGTTTGGAGGATCCGAACTCTGGTCCTCCCCACCTCTCTCGATGTTTTTTGACACTGACCTGACCCCACGTGTTGTTGTGGGGTAGATTAGACTACAATCTGTCGATCTGGCCATTAGGTAATGGGCCCTTGGGTTGGTTCCACTTTGGGATGGTTATGAATCATGTCCTTGGAGCATTCGTGTGCAGGTTGCATGCTGTGTGGACACATTTTCACATTTATTGTTAATGGCTGTGAGTTTTTTTTTTTTTTTCTAGGATGTCACACATGGTGGATGTCATGGATCAGCTATGAATCCCCTTGGCCTCAGGTTTCTTGTTTGTGTCTTGTGTAGAATGCAGATGTGGAAGATAAGCCATGTGTGCTGTCCGTCTGTCTGTCCGTCCGTCCGTCTGTCTGTCTGTTGTCTGTCGATCAGGTAGGGAGAGTGTGCTACCAGAAAAGCAGAGCAAATGAGAGCAAGGAAGCCCCTGTCAACAGGATTGCTTGCAGGAGAGGAGTGATGAGTTGGTGAACTCTGTCTTCTTGTCGTGTGTGTGTGTGTGTGTGTGTGTGTGTGTGTGTATACCCTTGCACATACATTGGAAGCCAGAAGAGAATGTTGGCTGTGTCTTTCACTGCTTTAGCTAGGCTGGCTAGCCTGGGACTCCTAGGACCTGCCCATCTCTGTCCCTTAATACTGTTACTGCAGGCACACACAGCCATGCCCAGTCTTTGTGTGTGTGTGTGTGTCTTAGTTAGGGTTTTACTGCTGTGAACAGACACCATGACCAATACAAGTTTTGTAAAAGACAACATTTAATTGAGGCTGGCTTACAGGCTCAGAGGTTCAGTCCATTGTCATCGAGGCAGAAACATGGCAGCATCCAGGCAGGCATGGTGCAGGAGGAGCTGAGAGTTCTACATCTTCATCTGAAGGCTGCTAGTGGAAGACTGACTTCCAGGCAGCCAGGGTGAGGGTCTTAAGCCCACACCCACAGTGACACACCTACTCCAACAAGGCCACACCTCCTAATAGGTTCACTTCCTGGACCAATCATATACAAACCACCACTGTGTGTGTGTGTGTGTGTGTGTGTGTGTGTGTGTGTATGCTGGGGATGTTTACTCTCCACTCCCGGCCTCCTCCCCTACCCCTTCCCCAGACAGGATCTCCTGTATCCCAGGCTAGCCTCAGAATCACTATGAGCTGAGAATGACAATGAACTTTTTGACTCCACAGTCTCCACATCTCACACACTGGGATATCAGGTGTGTACTGCCGCACCTGATGTATGCAGTGCCGGGGATCGAATCCAGGGTTTCCGATATGCCTGGCATGCAGTCTGTCAACCGCGCCACAACCCCAGGCTCTCCCAGCTCTCTTTGCTGAGGCGAGACACAGCGAGCAGTGTTTAAGGCTGTTGGGGCTCAGGCCTCCGATTGGCACAGCCTGACTTGGAAAGTCAACATGGACTCGTGCCATCTGAGTCACAGGAGCGGGGATTACCTTCCATTGTCCCATGGCCCCGCTCCAGCAGCAGCCTGGAACTACTGCCCGTGTATCCATTAATTATGCATCCGCTGCCAGGGACTCCACCCAGAACTGAGAAGCTACACCTGCTCTGTCTTTTTTTTTTTTTTTTTTTTTTGAGACAGGGTTTCTCTGTATAGCCCTGGCTGTCCTGGAACTCACTCTATAGACCAGGCTGGCCTCGAACTCAGAAATCTGCCTGCCTCTGCCTCCCAGAGTGCTGGGATTACAGGCGTGCGCCACCACCGCCCGGCCTGCTCTGTCTTTTTATAGCATATCCTTTGTGTCAGGATGATGGACACTTTCTGGTAGGAAGGAGCCTAATTTGGCCAAATCATTGAGATTGCCCAAACGCTGCTTGGCGGAACGGGAGGGGAAGTCAGTGTTGAGTCAGACATGTTCAATGCAAGCTGTACAACTGTCACTCACTAGACACATAGCCTTCCAAGTCACCCCTCCCCCGAGGAATAAAGATGGTGACTATGCAGGATAGCTGTGACAATCAGATCATGCCCACCACATGCCTGTGGATGGGTGGTAGTTGCTAGGAGGTAGCTCTTGTGACAGTGATACCTAGTGACCTATTCCAAATGTCTGGCTCTACTGGCTCAGGCACAACCTGTGCGTGGAAAGCAGGGAGCAAGGAGGCCAGAGCGCCTTCCCTCACGGTGTGTCTCAAGCACAAGTGAGCCTTCTCCATGGTGCCATGGACTAATGATTTTCTCTTACTTTTTTTCATATATATAATTTCCCTTTATTTTACATGCATTGGTGTCTTGCCTGTGTGTAAATGTCTGTGAGGGTGTTAAGACTTCCTGGAACTGGAGTTACAGACCGATATGAATGCTGGGAGCTGAACCTGGATCCTTTGGAAGCATAGCCAGTGCTCTTAAATGCTGAGCCATCTCTCCAGCCCCGGAATAATGGGGTTCTGTCTGAAGGGACTCTATTTTTTTTTCCCGGCTTTTTTTTTTTTTTTTTTTTGATTTAGTTTTTTCGAGACAGGGTTTCTCTGTGTAGCCCTGGCTGTCCTAGAACTTACTCTGTAGAGCAGGCTGGCCTCGAACTCAGAAATCTGCCTGCCTCTGCCTCCCAGAGTGCGCCACCACTACCCAGCTCTTTTTATCGGTTTTTTGAGACAGGGCTTCTCTGTGTAGCTTTGGCTGTCCTGCAACTCACTCTGTAGACCAGGCTGGCCTTGAACTCAGAAATCCACTGCCTGTGTATCCATTAATTATGCATCCGCTGCCAGGGACCCCACCCAGAACTGAGAAGCTACACCTGCTCTGTCTTTTTTTTTTTGCCTCCCAAGTGCTGGGATTAAAGGTGTGTACCACCACTGCCTGGCTGGGACTTTATATTTTAACTTGATGAGTCTTAGCAAGTCTTTTTTTGTGTGTCTGTGTGTACAAGTGTGTGTTTGTACAGGTACACATAGGTGCGACTCTTCATGGAGACCTGAGAAAGACCTCAGATGTCATATGCCATTCTTGAGGTTTCTGGCCTTCCTCTGCCCTGCCCTGCCCTGCCCTGCCCTGCCCTGCCCTGCCCTTCTTTTTCTCCCTTCCTGTCTTCCTTCTCTCCCCTCTCAGCTCTCCCTCTCTCCATCTCTTGTTCTTTTCCTTTCTCCTTCCCTCCCTCCCTCCCTCCCTCCCTCCCTCCCTCCCTCCCTCCTTTCCTCCCTGCCTTCCTCCCTTTCTCCCTTCTGTCAGGGTCTCTTACTGGCCTATAACTCACCAAGTAGTCTAGTCTTGCTGGCCATCAAGCCTTGGGGAATCTGTCATTGCCTCCTCAGTGCTAGGATTACAAGTGCGAGAAACGCCGGGCAGTGGTGGCGCATGCCTGTAGTCCCAGCACTTGGGAGGCAGAGGCAGGTGGATTTCTGAGTTCGAGGCCAGCCTGGTCTACAGAGTGAGTTCCAGGACAGCCAGGGCTACACAGAGAAACCCTGTCTCGGGGAAAAAAAAAAAAAAGAAAAGAAAACAAACAAAACAAGTGCGAGACACATTGCTGCTGTGGCCTCTTCCTCCTCCTCCTCCTCCTCCTCCTCCTCCTCCTCCTCCTCCTCCTCCTCTTCCTCTCCCCCCCCCCACTCCTCATAATATGAGTTGAGGGGATTGAATTCAGGTCCAGTAAGCACTTTTCTATATCTTCAGCTGAGGGTTTAGTAAGCTTTATCTACTGTAAGAAACACATTAAAGCTTTTACAAAGTGTTATCCCCATCACTCCTTCCTTCTGGTCCATTGTGTGGTTTTCTTACACAGCCCAGGCCTACCAGCCTGGGGATGTCACTGTCCACAAGGGTGTGAGCCGTCCTGTATTAATTAGCAATTAAGAAAAGAACCCACAGGCCAATCTAATCTTCAGCTGAGGTCCCCTCTTCCCAGGTGGCTCCATGGGAAGTCTGTGGGAACAGCTTTAAAGTGTAACCATGTTTAGTATGCTTGGACTGTTCCCTCTGACGATGAGGACAGTTCCAGTTTTGGGGACACTCTCTGTGGTGATGGGCCCTCTAATTTGCCCTCAGGAGAACCGTGTGAAGTTGGTAGAATTATGCTGGTGTACAAGTGCAGGGGGCAGGTATGGGGCCACAGGCTGTGTGACTGACATGTCACTGAAGCTGAAACTCTCTCCAGGCCACTCAGTGGCTCCCACAGCCTGCATCCACTGTTCTAAGCAAACCCCCTGGATGGGAATTTAGACCTGTGCATTACAATACTCGACCACTTTAAACTATCTTGGTAGTTCTGTGCTGAGCTGTTCCCCCCTTCTGTTGGCTGCCCCCTCTCCCTTTTGAAGATCTATTTATCATGTATATAGTGTGCTGTCTGCATGTATGCCTGCGTGCCAGAAGAGGGCACCAGATCTCATTATAGACGGTTGTGAGCCACCATGTAGTTGCTGGGACTTGAGCTCAGGACCTCTGGAAGAGCAGCCACTGCGCTTAACCTCTGAGCCTTCTCTCCAGGCCCCTGTTGGCTTCCTTTTGATGTTTGAATCTACATTCTAAAGTTGTATGGGAAGGTCAGTCAATAAACTCCGTTTTAAAAGTAGTGGCGGCTTCCCCGCCACACCCAGCTCAGGACAGAGCAGTCCTGAAGATCACAAGTGTACATTCTGGTTTACAGTTTTCAGCCTTCTTTGCTTTGCTCTCGATTCATCTGAAGTTCAAGTGTGTTCAGTTTCTAAAGTCAGGCAATGACACGCAAGCTCAGAACTGGAAGAATCATTCATTCATTCATTCATTCATTCATTCAGTGGACAGTGATATGTGCTGCTTTGTGGTACTGTCCAATCTATAGAGATGACCCTGCTTGACCCCTGACCAAATCTACTGATGGGAAGAAGATGTTTGTATGGAAATAAAAAAGGAACTATGAGCTGGGCGGTGGTGGCGCACGCCTGTAATCCCAGCACTTGGGAGGCAGAGGCAGGCGGATTTCTGAGTTCTAGGCCAGCCTGGTCTACAGAGTGAGTTCCAGGACAGCCAGGGCTACACGAAAAAGCCTCGAAAAAGCCAAAAAAAAAAAAGGAAAAAGTCTCGAAAAAGCCAAAAAGAAAAAAAGAAAAAAAAAAAAAAAAAAAGGAACTATGATTAATGCAGGCAGAGGCCACAGGAGCAGGGTGTACCTGCATCTTTGGCTATGGCCTAGAATGTGAACTTCAGTCACCTATACCCGTTGGCCACAGGCACTGGAACAACTAGGACACTGAACAGGTTCATTGTACTCAGGGGCTGTGATGCTTATCAAGAAATCATTTCCTGGGGCTGGAGGGATGGCTCAATGTTCAAGAGCACTTGCTACTCTTGCCAAGAACTGGAATTTTTTTTTTTTTTTTTTGAGACAGGGTTTCTCTGTGTAGCCCTGGTTGTCCTGGAACTCACTCTGTAGACCAGGGTGGCCTTGAACTCAGAAATCTGCCTGCCTCTGCCTCCCAAGTGCTGGAATTAAAGGCATGCACCACCACCGCCCTGCAAGAACTGGAATTTGACTTCCATCACCAACATGGTGGCTCACAGCTGCCCAGAACTACAGCTTCAGTGGATCCAAAGCCCTTTTCTGATGCCAAAGGGCACCAGACATATGTGTAGGTCTCTCTCTCTCTCTCTCTCTCTCTCTCTCTCTGTCTCTCTCTCTCTCTCTGTCTCTCTCTCTCTCTCTCTCTCTCTCTCACACACACCCACACACACACACACACACACACACATACACTCACACACACATACACACACACACACAGCACATGCATAGATGATACACACACATGTATCTATACATTCAGGCAAAATACCCATATACATACCAAAAATTCTAATATTTTACTGAAAGCTTGTTCCATGGACATTTCTTTCCCAATCACGTTTGTCCATTCATCTTTTACTAGCCACATAGCTCTTTTCTTCCCATGTGAGTACCCATTGTCCCCACCTTCCCTTGAACATGGATTCAGAGCTATTATAATCCACTTCTCAACTTGCAGTTCCTAATACACTAAAGAAAAATTCTCTTCTGAGTTAGTATTGACTGAACTACACAGGCAGCTCTAACATCTACTGATCAGAGCTGGGGACCCAGCCTACCTTGGGAGCCATGAATGGTACCCCAGAGGAGGGAACATCTTGGCCAAATCCTACAGGATGAGTCACAATGTCTGTGTGTTGATGGTTGAATAACTGGAGAGGAAGTGCCCAGAGGGACAGAGCCCCAACACAGGCAAGGACCCAGATAAAGCATGATGTGTCCTGGAGTACAGTAGCAAGTAGAAGGCACCATCTCATGCTTCTGGAAACAGAGGAAGGTGACTGAGAGAGGACAGGAGACCACCAAGGGCTCAATTTCTTCAGGAGATTTGGGGCAGGAACACCATGTAGGTCTAGAGAACACCCTGTTTATGGAGGTGAAGTCAAGCTGGAGGATGAAAAGCTAAGAAGACCGATTTCAACAGAGAAGTCAGTGACGTCACAGGCCAAATTAGGACGACAGTAGGAATGGTAAGAAGAGAGATTTTGGAAGTAAAACTGGTAGAAGCTGAGGGAGGAAAAAAAACAAGAGTAAATCCCAGATTGTGAACCTGCTTGAGATTGGCTTCAGGATGCAGAGAAAAGTGAAGCAAATGTCATAGTGGCTTGAGGCTGATTTGACTGCGATGCTGGATTATGGCAGGATATCATGTGGTCCCTCCTGGGAAGACACAGGACCACCAAAACAGCCTGGGACCAACATGGCCGACGAAAACCACTACCAAGCGTGCTTTGCTTCTTCATAATGGTTCCTGTCATGCATCTGAGGTACAATACAGCTGAAAACCCTGTGTAGGGAGGACAAAGGGAAGAATAATTTTTAATCCAGAAAATCTTTACCCATTCTAGTGATCCATTGCCTTCCCTTCAACTCAGCTCATGAAGTTTGGTTTGCTTGTTTGTTTCTGTTAGAGACAGGGTTTCTCTATGTGACCCTGGCTGTCCTGGAACTTACTCTGTAGAATAGGCTGGCCTCAAACTCAGAGATCTACCTGCCTTTGCCTCCCAAGCGCTGGGGTTACAGGTGTGTATGCCACTATGCCTGGTGCTGGAATGCTAGACAAACATTCTACCAAAGAGCTACATCCCTAGTGAGATATAAATCACTTTAAAAAAAAAGTATACATGCAGGTCATCAAGATAGATAAGATTCTGAGTTTAATTCCTGGAACTCATAGTGGACGGAGAGAACTTGACTCTCCATAGCTGCCCTCTGACCTCCATATTTGTTGCCGTGGCTCATAGATGCACACGTGCACACACATGCACACACAAATAATACCCTTTTAAATTAAAATACATAGACAAAAAGGAATCTTGTATTGGAAGGGGTTTGCCATCTGCAGATACAAACTTTGGAGTCTTTGCAGGGAAGCTGAATCAATAAACAGGTGAATTATCCAAGGAGGGTGTAAAGAGAAGGCGGACCAAAGGCGTTCAGAGCGTGAGGGACAGGATCTGGAGGGGCGCGTGCAAGGGGCAGGAGGGATCAGCAGGGAGTGGAAGGCAGGAATTGAGAATTATCCGAAGAATGGGCCGTACAGACAGATAGCCGGATAGGGATGAGGAAATTCTATCAGGTTGGGGAGAAAAAAAGACCCTGGAGACCTCAGGCTCCTGTAGGAAGATGGGAACAGGTGAGCAGGCTGAAATAGACTGCCAGTCACTGAGTAACAGAAACTTGAAGTGGAGAAAGAGAAGGGAAAGGGAATGGGGAGGGGAGGCGTGGGGGCAGGGGGCGTGGAAGGCGGAGGGAAGCTTTCTATATAAGTTTGGTCAGGTCTGAGCATGTGAAAGACCATGAAGGAGAGAAGGAAAGACTGAAGCAGAAGCAAGACTGGTCAGACAAAATCCCGGGGTGTGGTTGGTGGCCCTGAGCTGAGCCGAGCTGGGATGGCCCCGGATACACCACACCGGAGGGGAGTGGGCAGGTCTACGGGATGTTGATGACTCACTCAGGTGCTGAGCTGAGCGGGAGGGAGGGAGGTGGCGCAGATAACAGCAGGGGTGTGTGAGAGGAAGGTGAGAGTGAGGTGGCTCTGGGTGTAGATAAGAGAGGAACCGCGGCAGCCATGCCGGGAACTGAAATCCAGATTCCAAGACCGCAGGTAGCTGTGCGTATTCCTCTTGCAGCCCGTTCTGGGTGTGGAGGCAGAGATGGGAGCCTGGAGGGTTGCCTTGTGGAAATTTCTGCCTTCAGACTCATGGTTACGAGATAAGCAAGACACAGATATAAGAAATATTACCGCAGGGCGGGGTGGGGGTGGGTGGGGGTGGGTGGGGTGGGTGGTGGTGGCGCACGCCTTTAATCCCAGCACTTGGGAGGCAGAGGCAAATGGAAGAGGCAAATGGATTTCTGGGTTCGAGGCCAGCCTGGTCTACAGAGTGAGTTCCAGGACAGCCAGGGCTATACAGAGAAACCCTGTCTCGAAAAAACCAAATCCAAAAGAACCAAAAAAAAAAAAAAAAAAAAAAAAAAAGAAAGAAAGAAAGAAAGAAATATTATCAATATTGTGGTATCCTTGCTCTGCAGTGTTTAGATCAGTGTTCTAAATCTTTTGTCTTTTTTTTTCAAACATATCTTGTATAACCCATGTTGGCCTTGGACTTCGCATTTGGTTGTGGATGACCCTAATCTCCTGATCTTCCATCTCTGCATCCTGAATGCTTGGATTACAGTCATGGACCACCACTACTACACCTGACTCATGATTTTACACACACACACACACACACACACACACCCCTTTATGTGTATGGGTGTTTTGCCTGCATATGTCTGCATACCGTGTATGTGCCTGGTGCTTTTGAAGGTCAGTGGGGTGTATTGGATCCCTTGGAAATGGAGGTATAGATGGTTGTGAGTCGCCATGTGGGTGCTGGGAACTGAGCCCAGGTCCTTTGGCAGAACAGTCAGTGCTCTTCAATGCAGTTGGGATTAAAGTAAAAGCCCTCAGGTGCACTATCAGCCCAACCAGGCCGTCCTTGGCTACCATACAGACTGGCACTGGCTTGGCTCCGAGGGCTGTGGGAAGGCCCTGATGCTCCTACACTGCTGGGCAGCGTTGTCTGAGAAGGAAGGCTGGAGCTGGTGAGCGCTCCTGTGAGCGTGTCTGGGACTGGGCATTCGACAAGACCCCAGAGCTCCCGGGGAACATGGCTTGAACTGAGACTAGGCCACCATCTCTGCAGGACTGAGTGGGCCCTGGAGGGTCAATCAGGGTCAATGCTGGCAACCAAGAAGACAAAATACCACCCAGTGGCTAAATGCCAAGGCCTTTGTCTCATCCTGGGAGAATGTTCTAGAATCTCACATGCATCAAAGACCTGGTAAGATCCACCTTAGTCTTAGAATACCTTCATTGTGTGCCAGGTGGTGGTGGTACACACCTTTAATAACATCACTTGGGAGCAGAGGCAGGTGGATCTCTGAGTTCGAGGCCTGATCTATAGAGCGAGTTCCAGGACAGGCAGGGCTACACAGAGAAATTGTCTTAAAAAAAAAAAAAAAAAGACCAAACCAAACCTTCACTGCAGTGGAAGTTACGTCAGCTCAGCGATATCAACTAGGGATGGGCAATTTATGCAATAAAGTATGCTGAATTGTAGCCACCCCGCCCACCCTGCTGTGCACACCCTGCCTCGGTTTCTGTAGATGCCCTGGCACCGGAAGGCGTGTCAGGGCCAGGGCTCCCACTGCTCTGGCTCTAAATAAGATGGTCCTGAGCACCCAGAACCTTGGAGACTCCCCACATCCAGGCTCCTCCCAGCTGACCTCTGCCCCAGTGAGTCTGGTTCTGTAAAGTCAGACTTACATCCCTCTGCTTCTTAAAACATCCCGATGGACCCCAGGAACACAAAACTGATGAAGTCACAATCATGGACTCATGATTTATTTTTTTATTAATTTGCCACTACAAGCATGGCTCTACCAAAATAGCTACCTGCCTCATGTTAAAAGTAATATAAGAATCACTAAGAACTTAAGATCATCTTGGCCTTTTTGGGTAAGACCAAGTATAAAAAGAATCCAGGAGCTAGAGAGACATGGCTTAGTAGAGTCTGCTGGATAAGCTTAAGGATCCAAGCTTGGGCCCCTCCCCCTTCAGCCACATAAAACGCTGGGTATGGCGGTTCATGTCTGTAATCCTTTTGCGGGAGGTAGGAGGTGGGCAGAGATAGGTGGATATCCAGGAGCTAGTTAGTCACTAGGCCCTCTGAGTGTTTGATGCCTCCGGCCTCCTCCCCTTGACTCTGCAACATCAGGCACGTGCTGCATCTTTCTAACTCCTCCAGCAGGGCTAAGTACACAGCACTGCACATCTCTGATCCTTCCGTTAATTAGTGCTGACCGAACCCAAGACAGCATTCATATTTACAAAGATCAGGGAAATCACACCTCATCTGTGAGGGAGGGAGCAGACTCCCCGAGTCCTCAGGAGACTGGGATATTACACCCCTGGCTTATGACTGCATCTTAGAATGGGTAGGGAAAGACCTCTGAAGGCCCTTCAGCAGCAGTTGTTTGGAGCATGGCTTCTCCCAGCAGGCTTGCTTGGGGCCCCTGGGCTTTGAGCGATGTCGTGAGTCAGGAACTGAGGCTCTCCCTGGAGGCACAACTTGGCTTGTGTCCACTGGTGTGTGGACTCTGGGTACAGTCTGAGTACTTAAGAGGCAGAGAGAAGTTGAGGCTCTCAGCAGAGAGCCTAGAGGTTCTTCTAGAATATTCCAGGATATGAACTCAGGTATTGCAGGCGCATGACACTATCTGTGTACCACGACGCCTCAGGCACTGTGTGCCAGGATAGACAGTGAGGCAGCCATGGCCGCGAAGTGAGCTGCTTCAGGACTTGGGCAAGGGTTACAGGAACTCCAGCCTCTTAAATCCTGACTGAGGGCTTTGTTTCTAAGAGTGGAAGGCCAAGATGCCCAGACTCCTCCTCCTCACCTGCCCTCGTTGGTCAGTTCGAGATTTCTGCCATGGAGTTGATTGGGCTCATGGAGTTGACTCCGTGTGGCCTGAGAACCCGTGCCCTGGAGCCAGGCCTGCTGGCAAAGGACTGTAATCCCAGAGTCTTAGGGTTCTCTCAAGTCACAGAACTTACAGAATGTCTCTCTATATTGAGGGAATTTATTGTAATGACTTACAGTCTGTAGTCCAATTAACCCAACAATGGGCAGCTGTGAATGGGAAGTCCAAGAATCTAGTAGTTGCTCAGTCCCATGAGGGTAGTTGTCTCAGCTGGCCTTCTGTTATAAACTGGGATCCTGAAGAAGCAGGTTCCAACAGATGCGCTGGCAAGTGCAGGCATGCAGGCAAAGAAGAGTCTTCTTTCTTCCAATGTCCTGTGTAGGCCTCCAGCAGAGGGTGTGGCCCAGATTAAAGGTGTGTACCACTGTGACTTGATTTGCTTTGTCCCAGGCTGGCCTTGAACTCAGAGAGCTGCTTACCTCAATCTCCTGTGATTAAAGGCGTGTACTACCTTACCTAGGCCTAAGCTTTTCCCCAGCCACTATGCCTCAAGATCCGGGTCAGAAACCTGTGTCTTCCAGCCTCAAGATCTGGATCACAGGTGTGCCCCCCACTTCTGGATTGTAGTACATTCCAGATGTAGTCGAGTTGACAACTAGGAAGAGCCACCACACTCAGCCAGAGGCCACATTTGAGGCAAGAACATAAGTCATGTGCGTGGGGCTACAGAGTCAGTTCAAGGTGAGCCTGGGTAACTTGATGAGACCTTGTCATAAACTACAAGTGTAAGATCCGAAAGAAAAACCGGAGTACTTCTGTACCCCCATGCCTCAGAAACCGGCACCCCAAACACTCACGAGAGACAGACCTGATGCAATTTCGCAAGAGGGTTTTAATATCCAGAGCTCTGGGGGGCTACAGCTTCCCCAGCAGAGTAAAGAAGCAAAACCCGCCGAGAACTGGCTTGTCTTGCCTTTTATAGACTTATAACAGAACCCGCCTACCACAAGCTTCTAAGCCAATCAGTTCAATCCATCCGAACTTGCGCTCTCTGACAACCTACCAGCCTCACAGAGGCCGGAAGAACTAGTTAAGTCATTTCCGCTTACGTGGCCGCCGTGTCGCGCCCACCCTCCCCCACTGGCCTTGCGGATTCAAGTGCCCCCCACATGCCCAGGCATGGGGGATTCCTAGCTTATAACCTTATCCTTTCACAAGGAAGACCAGGCTGAGGCTTCTGCTCAGTGGAAGCTCGCTCATGCAGCGTGTACAAAGCCCTGGGTTCGCCCTCCAGAATTGCCGTAAACAAACGATAAATACCTGTACATAGGAAGCAGGTGGGAGAGGAGGGGACAGCTCCAGATCCTGTCCTGAGCCCACAATATTTCAATTATTGACCGGGTTCTTCTGTGGCCTTTGTTTCCAAGGGGGAACTGTGTATCTCCTGCCCCAGCATTCTTCTGCTGGGACAAACAACACTCCCTTTCATATTTTCAGTGTAGTGTAACCTAGTGTGTCCATCCTATATTCTGCTTAATCTTGCTAAGATTTCAAGTCCTAAGTTTCCCTGTGGATCCTCGGCCTGGGCTGTGTCTGAGAGAAGCCCATTTACTTCTGATGGGATTCTCTGCCGTGTCCAGTCCACCCTACAGCGAGGACAAGCATCTGGAGAGTCAGTGTGGGAGGCCAGGACACACTCAGGCACATCACCCGGACCGGATATGCCTTTTCTAACACTCAGAATCACCAACCTGCTCTAGGTGCTTCTCCAGTCAACCCACTTAATAAGCACGCGGGCTCCAGGGGAGAGACGCTGAGGAAACAAGCCAAACTAGGATCTTGCCCTCTGGTGGCTTAGATGCTGGAGAGATCACCCCAGCAGCTGTGACATAGCTCCTGAGGGTATGAATTCAGTTGTGTCTACACTAGCCTTCTGCCTTAAGAGGATGATACCTAACTCTGCTTAGGACGAGCACAGCGGCACTGGCTAAGTGGTCTAAATTCCCTGCTCTTTAGTGTGCTTGTCTGTTGGGAATGACAGGAGAGCCGGGCGTCATGGGCCTGCTGTGTGTCAGCTGCTTCACAGCGAACTCTCATAGTGCAGCCAGAGGCCACCGCCACCTCCACTGAATTTCCAGAAGCCCAGAGAAGCCAAGAGCTTGCTTGGCTCGCCCCACTTGCACACACTGTAAAAGGCAGAGTAAGCTACTGGGTCATTAAGGCTCGCCTTCTAAATCCCAGTTTCTCCACCGCTGGAGTCTGCCTCCAGGGCCCCATTGCAAATGCAATGAGATTTCTTTTCTCATGTCAAATGCCTGGAAACAAGCCTGCATCCCTGTGGGTTCCTGACAAGAGGCAGCTAGTGTGGCCCCAGGGAGCCATCTCCTGTCTTCTTTCTCCCTCACCTCTCTCCCTGCTACCTCACATCGCCTCCCAGATGAAGCATAGACACCCATTTCCCCTTTGTAATAATTATTACGTGTGCCAGCGTGTTTATGGAAAGTTAGCTAGGTCTGTGTCTTCCATCTCTAAGGACCCAATCATGTCTGGCAAACAGACTCCCAGATGCGAGGCCAGGCTCTGTCAGCCAAACAAAGGGGAGGAAATGATCCAGGAAATTCTGACAAAGACAGCAATTACTTGGTCTGACGTATGTGGACTGCTCCTGCCAATACTGGGCCTCTTTGTTGCCATTACCTGAGCGATGGTCTCTGCAGACATAGATAGGTTTGCATATTTGTCTTAAAAGCTGTGTCAGCATTCACTAGCCTCAACTCTAGGTGTAGAAGCTGAGTTCAGCTGAGCAGCAAGGTCCTCGGGTGGTCAGGAGATCAGGTATGTGCAGCTCCTTCCCAGATCAAAAATCAGCAGTCATGCCAGCCGTCAGGGCTCCCGCCCATCTTCTTTTCTGGAAGCTTCTCTACCCTCTGACACCCTCCTGGGCCATCAGCTAATCCTGCCTGGGATTATCCAGCCTGGGATGACTATCATTTAGGAATAATTGTCCCTCTTACATTTCCTCAGCCTCCACATCCATTATCCTCTGATCCGCACTCCCAGTGGCCTGGAGAGAGAGAGAGAGAGAGAGAGAGAGAGAGAGAGAGAATAGAATGGGTTTATCCTAGGCTAGTGAAAGCACAGCCAGCAGCTAGCCAACACAAGAACCCCAAGTTCAGTGCTTCCCCTGTCCCCGCCGTGTGTGTGTGTGTGTGTGTGTGTGTGTGTGTGTACATGCATGCATATTCATGTGTAGCCCATTCTCCCCATACCACAGAGACAGAAACTGTTTCCCACATGCATCAATAGGTGATGGCTTCCTTGTCATTTCACAATCAACCAGTTCCCCCCACGCCCTGCAGGCCCAAATCACCCAGGGCGCATCCCATCTGACCAGCGAGCTCCTCTGCCTGATATTCTGTTCCAAGTCTCCCATGCCCAGGGGAGGTTTCGTCCCAGCGTCTCTCTCAGGTGAGGCTCACTGGGGAGAAGGGGCAGGGTAGCCTGCTTCTCTCCTCCATGCTTGGCTTCGTTTATTTTTCCTTTTCTTGGTCATTGGTGAACTGGCAAGGCATTGTGAAATCAGGATCCGCATTTTGCTTCTAAATACATTTCTCACGGTCAGTTTCGTCTCCCCCAAAGCCACTGGAATCTCAACAAAAGTACTTTATATCAACTGAAGTGTCACAGGGGTTTGTGATTACCACCCTTCTGTCCATTGGGATTGCTTTGCACCTACATGCCCAGGGAATTACATGATGACTAAAGACGCTGTAAAACAGCCCTTGGGTGGCAGTGGCTACACCTGTAATCCCAGCACTTGGGAGGCAGAGGCAGGTGAGTTTGAGGCTAGCCTGGTCTGCAGAGTGAGGTCCAGGATAGCTAAGGCTGCTACACAGAAAAGCTGTGTCTCAAAAAAAAAAAAAAAAAAAAAAAAACCTACAAAAACAAAACAAGATAAAACAAAATCAATAATAAATAAAAAGCTAACATAAAACAGTAAATTAAATGTAATATGAAAATATAATGCTAAATTGTAAATATATTAGGAAATCACTTTCTTTGCATTTGTAGATGACTAGCTTTGGTGTCTGTCTCTGTGTCTTATGATAGTCACATATTATATTTTAGTGACCTAAACTTCAGCAATGTCAGATAAGACCTGAGGGTACAGTGGTCATACCAGATCAAGCCTTGTCCTAGACACTCAGTCTCTGGAGAGAAAGGAGATCCAGTGGCCAGTGAGGGAAGGCCCAGGCTCTGTACTCTAACAAAACTTGCCTTCTGCGTCTGGTGTCTAAATTAGCTGACCCGCCTCCAGCGTTTCTCCACTTGCTCCAACGAATTTAACGTCACCGAAATCACAGGCTCAGCCTCTAATTTTCCAGATCTGATGATTTCCAACCATAAGGGGATAGACTCTTTCAGGTTCTCATCTAATAGGGAGGGTAAAAACAAACAAAACAGTTCCTAAGATTGACAACCAAATCTTCAGCTCCAGATGTGCCTAGTTCCCCTAGACTTCTCAGCATCTGGTGGAGTGTGGACCTGGGGCCTCCAGCTTGGCTGCCTGGAAGCCAGTCCCTTCCCAAGGCCTTCCCAAGGACGGGAAACAACATCCTCCGTCTCTGAGCGGTATCTGCCTGCCTCCTGCCGGCTCACTTGGCCTTACCTCAGAGCCTCCTGCCCTGGCACCAAACACTGAGGCTACCTGGGCTTCACGTCTCTAGAGTGACAGTCTAGCTCATAGTTGCAAGAGCTGTTCAGGAGAGTGAGTGCTCTGCCCAGCCGGCAGCTTTCGACAGGCCCCGAGTTGGCTCCTATCTTCCTGCCTGGCAAATGTTACCACTCAGCACATTGGTCTTCCATGAGAACTCATCTTTGCTCTGTTCTCACCAAATCCCCCCTCTCGGCCTAACTGGACAGCGTTGTATGGGTCCCAGAAGCTTGCCCCAGTGAGCATGACATCCCTTACGCAGCAGCAAGCGCGGTGAGGTGGTCTTTCTGCAGCATTTATAACACACAGTGAAGGATTTGTGCATCTGTAGTTTTGTTTTTATGTTTTAGAGGCAGGGGCTCATCTTTCCCAAGATGGTGGTGAACTTGCTTTTTAAAAAGGAATGAACTTGAACTTCTGATCCTCCTGCCTCCACCTCCCGAGTACTGAGATTACAGGCGTGTGCCACCATGTAGTGCTGGTGGATCGAATCCAGGGCTTTGCTCATGCCAGGTGTGGTTTGAATAGGCTCGGCCCAGAAAGTGGCACTATTAGGAGGTGTGGCCTTGTTGGAGTGGGTGTGGCCTTGCTGGAGGAAGGGTGTTATTGTAGGGGTGGGCTTTGAGAACTTTCTAGCTGCCTAGAAGACAGTTGTCTTGGCTAGGGTTTCCATTGTGAAGAGACACCATGGTTAAGGCAACTCTCTTAAAGAATAGCATTTCACTGGAGCTAGCTTACAGGTCCAGAGGTTCAGGTATCATCAAGACAGGAAGCATGGCAGCATCCGGGCAGCTATAGCGCTGGAGGAGGTCTTTCCCCCACATTTGTCAAGTGACTCAGTAACCTTGTAGGGTTGGAGTCTCAATTTTCTTAATGCTGTGATTTTTTTTTTTTTTTTTTGTGGTTTTTTGAGACAGGGTTTCTCTGTATAGCCCTGGAACTCACTCTGTAGACCAGGCTGGCCTCGAACTCAGAGATCCGCCTGCCTCTACCTCCCAAGTGCTGGGATTACAGGCGTGCGACACCGCCACCGCCCGGCTAATGCTGTGATCTTTTAATACAGTTCCTCGTGTTGTGGTGAGCCTTAACCATAATACTATTCCATTGCGACGTCATAGCTGTCATTTTCTACTGTTATGAATCATAACGTAAGAGTTTGATATGTGACCCCCCCCAAGGGGTCATGACCCACAGGTTGAGAACCACTGCTCTAGGGTGCTGTTCTGCTTAGTTTATATCAATTTGTCACAAACTAGAGTCACCCAGGAGAGGGACTTTCAGCTGAAGGATTGGGTCCACGAGCCTGGCCCATGGGCAGGCATGGGAGGTCTTTTCTTGATAGATAATTGATGTGAGAGGCTCAGCCCACTGTGGCCGGTGTCACCCCTGGGCTGGTCCTGGTTTGTGTGAGAAAGCAAGCCTGGGAACTCTATTTTAGTTCCAGCCTGTTTCTTTCAATGATGGACTGAATGCCTCAACTAATGGGAGCAGGATAAGTGTACCACAAAGTCAAGTAACAATAACAACAACAACAACAACAACAACAACAAAAATCCCCTGGTGCTGGAGAGATGACTCAGTGGTTAAGAGCTCTGACTGTTCTTCCAGAGGTCCTGAGTTCAATTCCCAGCAACCGGATGGTGGCTCACAACCATCCGTAATGAGATCTGATGCCCTCTTCTGGTGTGTCTGAAGACAGCTACAGTGTACTCATATACATAAAATAAATAATTAATTTAAAAATTAAAAAAAAAATCCCCTATACCTAAATCCAGATTGGTGGGATAACTTGGTACAAATGTTTGTGGGTTTTAGGCATTAAAAACCCTGATGGATCTTCACTCCATGTCATAGTTCAGCTCTGGAACCTGAATTGTGGCCCTGATCGATAAGCCCTGGGGCGTATTGTGACCAGTGAGACAAACCCTTCCCTCCCCAAAGCTGGTTTTGGTCTTGTGTTTATCACAGCATCGGGAAGCAAGCTAGGGCAGGGGGAGGGGCCGCTCTTTTACGTGCTAGCAAACCCGAGGTTTGAACCTGGTACGTGAACAACCAGCAGGACACAGCTACCTATCAAGCTGGGGCTAGATTCACTCACAGTGCGCCTCGCCTGCCGGCATATTCTCTACTCTTCCCAGCTCTTCGTTGCCAGTCCCTGTTCGTTCACCGAGGTCTCTGGTGCGTAAATGCACAGGAGTCTTTACTGGAGAAAAGAGGAGGGACCCTGAACCCAGGGAACCTGAGGGGTCCCGGCATGTGGAGGAGGCTTGAGAGCCCCTCAAACCTTCTGTATCGGCCTTTCCTCTGCTCCCAGCTAGCTGAGATCTAGAGGAGTGGCGTTCGTGTAGCTGGGTCTTGTCTCGTGACACCTGCTAGCTCTGGGACCTTAAACTGCTGCGGCTCCACTCTGTACCTCAGCTCTCTCATCTGCAGCACAGGCCCGAGGATCGGTGCCTGTGTGTAAGGGGGCACTGTAGGGTCATGTGACAATCGGAGGCACGTGGAAACTGTCCCGTGTTGCATTGGCTACATGGCTGTAATGAAGCTAAATCTGGGGAATTAATTTTTTTGAGGGGTTTTATTTGTTTGTTTGTTTGGTTGGTTTTTCCAGACAAGGTTTCTCTGTATAGCCCTGGCTGTCCTGGTGCTCAATCTGTAGCCTAGCCTGGCCTCGAATTCACAGTGATCTGCCTGCCTCTGCCTCTGCCTCCTGGAGCTCTGGGGTTGAAGATTTATTTGTTATGCTTTTTTAACCATAAGGCTGACCTGTGCAAATGGCAGAGGAAGCCAGGGGCGTCAGATCCGCTGGAGCTGGAGTTACAAGCAGAGGTAAACCACTCTGTGTGGGGGCTGGGATCTGAACTCCAGTCCTCTTAAAGGGCAGTGCATTCTCTTAACCATTGGGACACCCCTCCAGCTGAGCCTTGTTCTCTTTGCGATTGAATCTTTTTGGGTAGCCCAGGCTGGCCCAGATCTTATTGCCTCAGCCTCAGCTAAGGTCACAGGCACGCGTCATTGTTCTGGGTAGAGGATCCGGCTCTGCAGGATGATGTCATCCCCTCGTCCAGGTGTCTCTCGATCTTGATTCTATTCCGTGCCTGCAGCACGGTATTCTCATTAACTCTGCAAATGGGAGCAGAAAAGAACACAGCAAGGAGAACTTCTTGGCCTCTTTTTGTTTTTTTGCTCTAGGATAGTTCCTGGAGGAAATTTCTGTGCTATTAGGAATGGTCTATATTCTACTAAAACAGAATATAAAACACATTTGTATTTGTTATTTGTGTGTGTGTATGTGTGTGTGTGTGTGTGTGTGTGTGTGTGTGTATAGATATATTTATTTTTTTGTTTGGTTTGGTTTTTTGGTTTTTCGAGACAGGGTTTCTCTGTGTAGTTCCGACTGTCCTGGAACTCACTCTGTAGACCAGGCTGGTCTTGAACTCAGAAATCCGCCTGCCTCTGCCTCCCAAGTGCTGGGATTAAAGGCATGTGCCACCAATGCCAGGCTTATGATTTTTTTAAAAAATGAGGTTTTACTGTAATAACTAATGTAATTCATGAAGAGTTAGTTACATTGCTTACTGTGATAAAATACCTGACTTTGACATGAACGAAGGGTTGGCTAGGACCCACAGTTTAAGGATGTAGTCTATTGTTCTGGGGACAGCAGGGGCAATTGTCTATAGGCCTAATGTTGGAATGTGAATTGTGTATATATATGTGTGTGGAGGCCAGGTCTACATGAGGTAGGTGTCTTCCACTACCACGGCCTGAAGGAGCCTGGTGCTCACTGACTGGCTATGCAGGCTGCCTTATGAATGGTGGGGACGCACTAGTCTGCATTCCAACATTAGGCCTATAGACACCCATGGCCATAGCCAGGCTTGACATCGGTGCTGGAGATCTAAATGTGGATGCTGGGGCTTCATGTTTCTTTACCGGGCACTTTTCCCACAGGGCCCATGCTCCAGCCCTGTGTACATGTGACTCCTAAAAACGCAGGGTGAAATAAACCTTTAGAGCAATGGTTCTCAACCTGTGGGTCCAGAACCCTTTGGGGGGGGGGTCAAACACACACTTTTATAGGGAATTGCATATCAGATTTCCTGCATACCAGATATTTATATGACATTCACAACAGTGGCAAAATTATAGTTATAAAGTAGGAACGAAAGTAAGTGTATTGTTGGGAGGTCACACGAGGAATTGTGTTAAGGGGTCGCAGCTTTAGGAAGGTTGAGAACCACTGCTATAAACAGAAAGGACTTAGGGTATAGACAGTGTAAGTGACAGAAAGTATGGGAAGGAAACTGAGGCCAAAGGTGTTTAGTGTTACATGCAGAGAAGATCAAAGCACAACAACAAAAGACCAATAAAAAGGACAGTGGGTCACTCTGCTCAGGTCCTTTCCTGGCAAACACTGGTGCAGTACTAAGGGAAGAACTGGTGATGCCCTTGTTTCCTGGTGAGGCTTGTGACATTTGGATTCTCCCTAATCTTGGCTTCTCGGGTGGTGAGAATTTAGTTGTCAGTGTGATTGCCTGGACATTTAGTAGAACGACTCTATGCTGACTTTCAGCTGGGCTGGGGTAGCCTCAGGCACTGCGTCCAATACAATGGCTATCTGTAATATGTTTTAAAACGCCCTATGGATACCTGTCTTTTAAATCTTGGCAGTGACATTATTTGTATCCTCCTATGTGGTCCTTGCTTCCGCCCAACACAATGGCACTAAAATCTAGGACTCTGAGCCACCCTCCTCACTTTCTCTTTCTTTCTTTCTTTCTTTCTTTCTTTCTTTCTTTCTTTCTTCTTCTTCTTCTTCTTCTTCTTCTTCTTCTTCTTCTTCTTCTTCTACTTCTTCTTCTTCTTCTTCTTCTTCTTCTTCTTCTTCTTCTTCTTCTTCTTCTTCTTCTTCTTTTTTTGGATTTTTGGGTTTTTTAAGACAGGGTTTCTCTGTATAGCCCTGGCTGTCCTGGAACTCACTCTGTAGACCAGGCTGGCCTCCCAGAGTGCTGGGATTACAGGCGTGCGCCACCACCGCCCGGCTTCCTCCTCACTTTCTTAGGTAGGGGAGGTGCCTTGGACTATTCTGTCCCACAGAGACTTCCTTTCTTCTCTGATACCCAGAGTCTCCTGGGAGTCATTGCCTAGCGAGTCTTCCGGATGGAGGTCCTATGCCAAAAGACGCCTGTTGGCTGTCTCTCACAGCCCCTGGGCAGGTTCCAGCCACCAAAGACCCATCTTCACAGGGTTCTGCTGCTGTCAGTATTATGCAGGAGGCGATTCTCTGGCAGGGAAGTCATGTGTGGAAACCAGAGCTCTGGACCAACCTGCAAAGATGTGTAGCAAACACAGGTATAGAGTTAGAAGACTCCACAGCCTTGCTCGTACAAGCAAATCAAACCAAGGACAAAGGACTCAAGCCAGATGCTTATGCCAAGAGCACAGCTGGCTGCTAAGAGCAGCTGTGTGTAGGTGTGCACATCATCTTCATGTTGTCACTCACTGCTGTCACCTGGGCAAGGCCCCCACCTCCTCTAGTCATGTTTTACCTTGAGACAGGATGTCATGTAGCCCAGGCTGGCCTTGATTCACTATGTAGCCCCACTTGGCTTCAAACTCCTTATGTAGCCAAAGCTACCCTACAACTTATTCTTCTGTTTTCACTTCCCCATGCTGCTGCCGCACCCAGTTTTCATGCAGTATTGGGGATCGAACCTGCGTGCCACACATGCCAGGCAAGGATTCTGCCAAGGGACCTACAGCTCCAGCCCCAGGACTTCTTTCCCCTGTAGACAGGGCTTTTGCATCCCAGGATGGCCTTGAACTCACTGAAGGTGACCTCAAACTTCTGATCCTTCAGCTTCTATCTACTTCCTGAGTGCTGGGACTCCAGGCATAAGCCATCGAGCCTGGTTTTGTGACTTCCCTTTGAAATGGACGCAGCATCTACTGGCCACGCTACACTTTGTGTAGAACTAGAGAGGACAACAATCTGAATCAAGACCACCGCAGATTTGTTTCCTGTAATTATGATATTAAGACATTAGTCCCATCTAGGGCCATGTGCCTGTTAGCTCTGTAGAAATCCCTCTCACAAAAAGACATCTTGATGCAGCTGTTGTGTCTGTTTGGCATGTCTGGACTCCAAAGGTTTCCGTCACGGCAGAGTCCTATTTTCCAATGTCTTCAAGCCTCTAACCTTTCCTCCAGTCCCTCATTTGACACGTTGGGTCACTGGTTCAGGACTGCCAAGCATCCCTGCAGAAGAACATCGCTATCCCAGACGCCAGACACCACTGGGTACTCCATAAGAGCCCTGCCCCACCCTCAAGAAGCCCAGACCCGTGGGGCAAAGTTCAGTCCTCCAGAGAGCCAGAGGCCTGGAGAACTGAATCCATCAGTCCATGAAGTGATTGTGCTTGACACAGAGTGCCAAGCAGGGCCTAGAGTCAGCTCTGGAGCCTCGGGCTATGCTCAGGGCCAGTGATAAGGGACAGAATCAGAGGACTTGGGGATGGACACAGTGGGGAGGTGCAGAGTGTTGGTTCCCTGCTACGCATGTCGGAGGTTGGCAAACCTGCCTGACCTAGACACTGGCATGGCAGATCCTACTGGTCCTTAAAGGGTCATCTATTTTTTTTTTTTTTTTTTTTTTTTTTTACCCATATCTCTTGCAGCCTCATGGCTAGAATTTCTGAAAGGATTCTCACTGCTTTGAGAATAATTGGAAAGCTGATGTGGTTCAAGTTCCTCTCGTCATCTCTCCTGCCCTCGATGGCATGGGTGTGGGTAGCGTTGGCTCCTGGTACTCAGCCCGCCCTACACTTTCCTTTCCAGCAATGCATCCCGTGGAGCACCTGTTTTGGGCACCAGCCATCTGTCTCGATCTGCCTCACATTTCTGGCTCCCCGCTTCCTTCAGAGCCTACTCCCAGACTCTCTCATATATATACATATCTTGTATATGTAGGTGGCTATATGCAATGAATTCAGGTATCTTCAGAGGCCAGAAGAGGGTGGATCCCCTGGAGTTGGAGTTACAGACAGCTGTGAGCCACTTGCCTCGGGTGCTGGGAGTCAAACTCTGGTCCTCTACAAGCTCAGTACGTGTTCTTAGCGGCTAAGTCATCTCTCCAGCCCCTAGCTGGGCGTTTTCCTAATGTTCCAATCCCACTTTTGTCCAACTCTCTGGGGAGGGGGGGTGGTTACTCAGGAGGCAGTCGGCAGTCACCTCTTACCTAGTCTGGAACTTTTGGACGGGTGACAGCGTGTTTGGCCTTTAGCACTGAGTCACCAGGTCTTTTGCAAGGCCCTAGCTATCTCTGAAGAGCCTGTTGGGTTTCGTGGATTTTCATTTCATCTGATAGTAGTCTCTGTTGATCAAGCAGAAACTGGGAGAGGCTGGGCACTGGGAACTGGGAGCTGGCCTGCTTGTTCTCCCCCACCCCTCCATTCCTGAGGGCCCTACCTGGGCAGAACGCTGAGAGGTAAAACATGTAGAAGAGCAGCTCAGAGGAGGCCCACGGTGTAGACTTTCGTGGGGCTGAGTATGTGTCTACCTTTACCTTTAGGGGAAGGAGTCCCTTCTGTTAAACCAGTTTCCATTCATGCGAGGGTAATGTGTGAGACTGTCTTGACCCCATCGCTTGGTGATTCTAATATGGTCTGAGCTATTCTTGTAAGCCTGGACACCCTGGAAATGTAGGAGATCACCAGCTGGTTTGGACTCCACCTGACTCATCTCTGTCTCTCCTTCTGTCTTTCGTCTCCTGGTCTCTTAGTTCAGTGTCACTACCTGGGTCTCTGCCCCTGAGACCTGAATGTCTCCCCAGCTGTCTTTGTTTACACAGAGCCATTAGCTTGTGGAGGCTTTGAGGTAGGGTCTGCCCATTTCTCCAGTCACTCTAGCCTGCTTGCTCGCGGACGAATCCGAGGTCTGGCGTCATAGCTTTCTCTTCTCTCCCGTCTCCATGGCTTCCCCCACGGGTGGGGCGGCACAGGCCACTGCATGCCTCTGCTCTCTTGCAGTGTGAGTGACACTTTTGGAGCCTGTGCCCGTTTCCACTTCCTGGCTGTGCCCTCCAGCCTTTAGTGCAGCCAGGCAGGTTCAGCTAAGGATTCTGCCGACTGCGGCTTCCTCCCCGGCTTCCTCCCCGGAATATCAAGCAGGCTTGGGGGAGGGGTGGCCATCCCTACCCCTTCTCTCAGCAGTGGCTGCTCGGGCTGGGAAGCACCTAGCGGAGTCCGGATGTGTGGAGCTCAGGGGCATCGGTGTGTTCTGAACTCAAGTCAGTATTAGGTGGGTATCAGGGCCACAGGACTGATGGGTGTCTGTCACTTGGATGATTTCCGTATGTAAAGCTCGGAATGTCACCGGTGACAAAACTAACAGTGTCAGCACCCATAGCCATCATGTCGTCGCCATGGTATGGCTCAAGTATGCACCCGCCGAGCCTTCGAGCTTCCCTCATTACTAAGGAAAGCAGATATTGCATCCAGAAGAGAATTCGAGTTCCCAAAGCGACTCTACAACCTTATGAATATGCCTATATTTGCTCTTACATAAAAATCACTTAAATCACATGGCCAGTTAATTTAGTGGTTCATCTCAAATCTGTGAGGAAAACCAACCCATCAGGGAGAAACACAGAACTGGCTCTCTGGCCTCCCTCCGCGCCCCTGCAGGGAGAGCAGGTGAGCAGCAGTGGAGAGGCAAAGAGAGGTCTTTTTTCTTTCTTTCCATTTTGCGTCAGATAGGGTCTTACGCTGTAGCTCTCATTTGCCTTGGACTCATAGTGATCCTCCTGCCCCAGCTCTCTAAGTTCTGACAATACAGATGTGTGTCATACACTGCACTTATTTTCCAGAAGGCTTATTTGCCTTTTCCCCTCGTTGTCCATCTGAAGGCGAGCAAGATGGGTTACCAGCAGCTCTCCTGGAGTCACCCACTCCAAGTTCGGCCAGGGCGCGCACACTTGACGCTTTAATCGCCTCAGTTTGATCCGGAAATGCGGGCTGAACATGCGCAGTCAGTGTTTCCGGCAGTGCACGAAGGACATGGGCTTCATTACGTTGGACTAAGCAACCTTGAATGGGTTACTCAAGGCTGCTCACCCAGTGAGACTGGACTGATCATGCTAGTCTATGTACAAAAGGACTTTAAAAAGTGAAGACCTTCTCTATTCCTCTGCGTGTGTGTGTGTGTGTGTGTGTGTGTGTGTGTGTGTACCAAGCTGACTTCAAAGTCAGAGATCCACTCACCTGCCTTGCCTTCTTTAGTTCTCTCGGCTGGTGGACATTGTATAAAAAGACACACAATGAGCTTTCATTGTATTTATAAAAAGAAAAGTAGACTTTGGAGAATTTTATGTTCATTTAGGTCCAAGGATAAAGTTACAAGTATGCACTATGATAAGGCAAGGCCCTGTGAAAACTGTTGCTTTGAACTTATAATGAGTATGTTATAATGAAACACTGCTTTGAACTCAATATCAATATCCTGTAACTCCCATTTTATGTAACATTTTATCTCAGAGATAATTTTCCTTCTTTTTTTCTTTCTTTCTTTCTTTCTTTTTTTTTTTTTTTCCGAGACAGGGTTTCTCTGTATAGCCCTGGCTGTCCTGGAACTCACTCTGTAGACCAGGCTGGCCTCAAACTCAGAAATCCTCCTGCCTCTGCCTCCCAGAGTGCTGGGATTACAGGCATGTGCCACCACCGCCCAGCTTCAGAGATAATTTTCTAAAGAACTTTTTGTCTAAGGAGGCCTAACAGACCGGGGGGGCGGGGGAAGTTATTGGTTGAATGGTTTGGCGTGGGAAACTTCGCCCCATCCATCCATCCATCCATCCACCCATCCATCCATCCAAATGTGTATGTCTGTCTATATGTACGTATGTAGGTGGTATATGTGTATGTATGTAAGCATGCATGAATGCATGCGGATTTGATTGTGGTAGACAGTCTGGCCCAGCCAGAGCGTGGGTGTATGGGTGTTTGAATGTGCATGTGCTTGTGCATATTTGCTTGTATACAGCATCTTAATTCGTTTCCTTTCCTTCCTCTCTGGTTCACAAAGAGTTAACCAGCTTCTGGCGGATTCACCAGAGAAAGGAGGCCAGCAATAAATCTTTTCACTTTAGTCCCCTGCTGTTTTATGATGAGGTGCTGAAAACTTTGTCTCCTCAGAGGAACTCACAGAAGGCCGGTCAGCTACTGAATTGTAGTGACTTAGACTTAAGTAAGCGTTTTATGATTATACAGCAGCCCTAAATATCTCATGAGACCAAGTCTTACCCCATGTGAAGGGCTTCCCCCTCCACTGCCTAAAGGAGAACCAAACAAGAAAGAAGACCCAGGCTGCCCCCAACTGCCTGCAAGTTAATGCTTTGGGCACTAAAAGTAGCAGAGCTTCTAAGTATTATCCACAGTTGGGAGACTGCTTTGTGTAACCTAGGCTTTCTGGTTTTGCCTATAGGATATGGGACCCTTAACACATATCCTGCAGCAAAACCAAAAATAAAACTGAAAGTGACGTCTACTCTAAAGAATCCAACTGTTAGAAAGGGAAATTAAAAGGGAAAGAAAAATGAATTCAAAGACACAGACCCGCCGGGCCTGGTGGCGCACGCCTGTAATCCCAGCACTTGGGAGGCAGAGGCAGAGGCAGAGGCAGGTGGATTTCTGAGTTTGAGACCAGCCTGGTCTACAGAGTGAGTTCCAGGATAGCCAGGACTACACAGAGAAACCCTGTCTCGAAAAACCAAAAAAAAAAAAAAAAAAAAAAAAAAAAAAAGACACAGACCCAGGTCTGGAGAGCTAATGGCTTAGTGGTTAAACCCACTGGCTGCTCTTCCAGAGGACCCAGGCTTGATATCTAAGCACCCACGTGACCAGGACCAAGCATCTATAACTCCATTCCAGGGGATCTGGCATCCTTGTCTGGCCTCTGCCGGCACTAGTGTGTGCACACACATTGTATACAAGCATACATGCAGGCAAACACTCATACATAAAAAACAAAAGAAGATACAGACCTCTCAATGCATTATGGTCCAGAGGAGGAAGCTTTTAAACTAACTGTCTGTCTTCCTAACTTCCTATGGGACAAAACCTTGAATTGTTGAACTTTTCTTAAATAAAAGGCTGACATTTCATCCCCCTGGCCCCCTTTACTCCTCATATCCCAGTTTGGTTTAGTTCTGAGTTTTTAACCTTTATTATGTTTCATGAGCTGCCCATGCCAGGGAGCGGTGGGCCTTCAGAGATGAGCAGTGTATTGCTGACATCTGCTGAGCAGAATCTCTCAGGCATACAGCACAGCTCTAATGTTATGAGCTGGGTCTCTTCCTAATCAAAAGGGGGAATAGAATATGGCCACAGGGCAGTCAGTAAATGGTAGTAGATTTTGTGTTGGTCACTGCTGTCCCTGCCCCATAGTTTCTTCTGAAGAATTCTCCTGTTCCTTCCTCAGTTCCCCAAACTGCCTCTAAACTATAGCCTCATGACCTTTTATACATAATCTACCTATGTATCCTTGAGTTTTGTATTCATGGACTCAACTAACTGCCAATCAAACATATATGGGGCAATCATATCTGCAGTGTTTACATATTGACTGTTTTGTCATTGTCTAATGATACCAAGTAGCAGCAATTCACATCACTTTTTACATGGTCTTATATATTATAGGTAATCTAGAGGGAATTCAGATGATGCCAGATGTGGGTAGGTACCTTAGTCAGGGTTTCTATTCCTGCACAAACATCATGACCAAGAAGCAAGTTGGGGAGGAAAGGGTTTATTCAGCTTACATTTCCACACTGCTGTTCATCACCAAAGGAAGTCAGGACTGGAACTCAAGCAGGTCAGGAAGCAGGAGCTGATGCAGAGGCCATGGAGGGATGTTCCTTACTGGCTTGCTTCCCTGGCTTGCTCAGCTTGCTCTCTTATAGAACCCAAGACCACCGGCCCAAGGATGGCACCACCCACAAGGAGCCCTCCCCACCTTGATCACCAATTGAGAAAATGCCCCACAGCTGGATCTCATGAAGGCACTTCCCCAACTGAAGCTCCTTTCTCTGTGATAACTTCAGCCTGTGTCAAGTTGACACACAAAACCAACCAGTACAGTAGGTTATATGAAAATACCATGTCATTCGATATAAGGGAGTTTTAAACACTCACTGACTTTGGTGTCTGTGGGGACCCTAGGAGCAATCTCTCAGATCCCAAGGCGGGCACCGTACTTGGTTTTCATTTGCTGAACGTGGGGAGTCCCATGGCACCTTAAATATCATCAACCAAACTGGACCTGTCTATGTCTCTAACTCGTTCTTGCAAGGCTATTACATTCGTGATCTGATTAAAGATGTGTGATGAGATTTAAAGACTACATACCTTATTGATCTATCAAGAAGACTCCTAGGCAGGAGAAGGGACTCCATCTTTGTTCACTGTCCAACTGGTGCACAGGAGGAGTCTCTGCAGCATCCTGGCTCCACGTCATCACAGTCAGTCGCAGCAGCCACCGTCTCATGTCCTTTATTGCCACACGTGTCTGTGCTGGATTGTTTCGTAGTTCTCATCACCAGGAGAAAATACCAGGACAGATATTGCTCGCAATACTCTGGCCCTTTGGGACTTTTTAGTATTGAAGCTGTAGATCAGCTTGTCTCTGGAGTTCCCCAGTGCCCCTTGGTCTCATCATTATACATCACACAGCCTTTGCCACTCTTGCACTCACGAATAATGGCTTCCAAGGACTTTATTCAGGCTGCTCCTGTGCTTTGTTATAACGACCAAAAATGCAAGCCACTGACTGTGTGGGAAGCGGCTTCCCGGTCAGCTAAACTGAGCATTGGAAATCTGGAAACACACAGCACAGTCTAGGTTTTCTACTCATTTCTTCTTTGATCAGCTTAGGCTCATTCCTAGAATGCCATGTCTTCTGATGCCGGCAGGGATCACCCTTCCCTTCCACAAATCAAGGTGGAAATGAGTGGTCCATATTAAAGAGTGTCCCCTGTGACACGAATTAAGAGTGATTTGGAGAAGCAGGATGTCACCGTCTGAACAGAGGGACGATGGGCAATCTCATTGTTCTGGGATCCCAGGTAAAACAAGACATTGATCAGGAGAGCTGTTGCCACTGTAGAGCAGAGGTCTCAAAAAGGCCCTGGAGTAGGTATGTCACCTCTCAGGAGTCCCTACATGTAGCAAACAGACTGCAGACAAGGTAGGTGGGTTCACCTATCATTTGGGCTAGTTCAATATTCCCCTAAAAGAAAGTATTGAATTTACTTTTGATTTTACAGGAACACACAGTTGAAATACTAGAACTCTTAAAAGAGATTTTGGAATTTTGGAGTTGTATCAAGAGAATAACCGGTTGTCTCGGAATACCAAAAAAAAAAAAAAAAAAAAAAAAAAAAAAAAAGACTACCTAGACTACCTTCCACATGTTTTTATTAATTTGGCAATTTCATACAGTGCCTCCCAAATACACTCGATGACCATTCCTCATTCCTCCCAGGTCTACTTTCCCATCTTTGTATCCCCACAGCCCCCCATCCCCACCCCCAAACCCACCAAGTCCAATCTGCGTTGCCCATGTACTCATTGGAACATGGTCAAACTCCCAGTCATCAGAATCTTAAAGAAAACGGAGTCCTCCTCTGCCCCAGTCAGGACCATTAACTGTGAAGAACCACACTTCAGTATCTTTGTCAGTTTTTAAAGACTCTTCAATAGCTTCCTGTCTAGACTGTTTGGTGGGGGGAGGGGTGAAGTGGAAACAAGGGTTCTTTGGAAAGTCGGTTCCATGGTGTTTTGCTGGGGCAAACACATAAAGGGATGTTTTGCTAAAACAGACACAGGAGAAAGAATGTTCTAAAACACGTGAAAGGACATGTGATAAAAGATTCTTTGCTAGCGACACACATGTATTGGTCTGCCTTACATTATGTACTTGAGCTACAATTTTTCAAGATGCCATAGAGAGAAACGCACCAAAAAACTTCTAGTTTGTTGCCGCTTCCAAGGACTTGGGCTCATTGGATGCACGTGCTGAGGTGCTGAGGCCAGGCACGAGGAGGCCGCATGATGTTTGGAGGGTATAAATAGGACTCCACGGAGTGACGGAGACTGAGCTTGGCTTGCTGGTCCAGCTAGCTGTATAACACTTGTGGTCTCACATCTTTGCTGAGCTTCGCTTCCCTGAGAGAGACACAGCTAAAACTCTCCTGGTGTCCCTCTGGGTCCCTCCTGCTGACTCCAAGACAAGGCTGAGGCCTGACTGTCTCTGCTAGGTCGTGTCACCACTGTTGCTAACCCAATTCTACCGAACTGGACTGCTGGTGTATCCATGAAGTGTTTGCAAGTGGATTGAGCTGCTTACTAACCTGTGAACTTAACTGCTGATTTCCAGACAACACAAACAGGAGTTGCTCCAAAGAACCTTTCTAAACAGGTCCACTTCCCTCCTCTTCCTCCTCCTCCTCCTCCACATCTTTTCTTTTCTACTACCTCTGGTGGGTGGTGGGCTACAAGGAAGGTTAAAACATTTAAAAATAGGATTTAAAAAGAAATAAAGTTGCCAGGCGGTGGTGGCGCATGCCTGTAATCCCAGCACTTGGGAGGCAGAGGCAGGCGGATTTCTGAGTTCGAGGCCAGCCTGGTCTACAGAGTGAGTTCCAGGATAGCCAGGACTACACAGAGAAACCCTGTCTCGAAAAAAAACCAAAAAAAAAAAAAAAAAAAAAAAGTTATGGGGGGTGTGGAGTAGGAAGGAAGGATAGGGGTTTTGTCACAGAAGCCTTCAATGTCTGTCATTGTCATTTAGGAGCCTGCAGTCACTGATATCACTGCCAAAAATCTTCCTTACCCATAACAGCCAGCAGTAGCGTGGGCCATGGACATCAACACTGGCCCCCAGGGATAGCATAGACCACGGACACCAACATGGCCTCTGGCAGCAGCATGGACCACGGAATGAACCATTCTTCACCCTCGCGGTGTTTGTGTGGCTCAACAGCATGCGGGGGGGGGGGGGGAGGTGGTGGTGGAGGACCTGTGTGAGCTCCGGGTTGCTGTTTGCAGCTGGAGGGCAGCACTGCAGCCCCATGCTCTCCTCTCACAAGCATGGCAAGCAGCAGTGGCAGCAGCGGCGGCGGCAGCGGCCGAGGCTCCATGCATATTATTTTGCCCAAACAGCTTTACATGCAAATACTTATAACTGCAATGAGCCATTGATTCCTAAAGGTTTCTGAGGCACCACACATCCTGGAATATCGATGCGACTCATCTCGGATATCCCGTTGCCCAGGGTGATGGTGGGGCTGAGCAGCTTGTCTGGGGGCAGGACCCCCTTAAGCTGCATCCGGGCTGCAGCACACCACCCAGCCCTCGGCTTGCAGCCACTGGGCGGCGCTGTGCTGAAGCGCTCCTTCCCCCAGCAGGATGAGCAGCTCGGAGTGGTGGCTCTGTCATTGGACAGGTCCTGTAGGCATAGGGCAGCACTGGCCTAGAAGGCAGACAGGGTGGTAGCCCAAGCCTTGGGGCAGTTGAAGGCTGGGTCCTACTGTGCAACAATGTGTTATTTGTCCGCTACATCTCTACTTCTGCTTCTTCCCGCCAAGGATGACGCTCCCTTCTGCTATCTTTTTCTCCCAATGCCATGAAACCAGTCTTTAAACGCACCCCAGTAGACCTGCTGCCTTCAGTTGTTCTGGAGCGAGAGAACAACGCATCCTCTCCATCTCCCCTCAAAACCTCCATGGGTCTCTCCGAGTGGTCCCATCGCCCCGGAGGTGCTGGAAGCTGCTACGGTCTTGAATCTCCCTGAAAATTTAATGAGTTTAAATTTGTAAAAAAAAAAAAAGACTTTGAGACTTTTAAATTATGCCTGTTATTTTATAGAGGGTTGTTTTATTTTATTTTTAAGATTTAAATTACTTGTGTCGTTTATGGATATGAGTGCCCCTGTCTTCAGACACACCAGAAGAGGGCGTCAGATCCCATCACAGGTGGTTCTGAGCCACCATGTGGGTGCTGGGAATTGAACTCAGGACCTCTGGAAGGGCAGGCAGGTGCTCTTAACTGCTCTTATTTGCAAGTAAAGCTGTTTGGGCGAAATGATACATCTGGAGCCGCCGCCGCTGCTGCTCCTGCCTCTTGCTCTGCATGCGGGAGGAGAGCACAGAGCTGCAGAGCTGCCCTGCAGCTGCAAGGGTTGAGAGTAGGCTCTCTCTGCAGCTCCCAGATGTTTATGTGTTATATTGTGATGTTAATATTAACATGTTATCTTGGGAATACAAGAGAAAGGAAAGGTTCTAATTAAAAAGTAACGTGTTGGGGCTGAAGAGACTGGCTCAGAGGTTAAGAGCACTGACTACTCTTCCAGAGGTCTGAGTTCAATTCCCAGCAACCACATGGTGGCTCACAACCATCTGTAATGAAATCTGATGCCCTCTTCTGGTGTTTCTGAAGACAGCTACAGTGTACTCATCTAATAAATATATCTTTAAAAAAAAGAAAAAGGAAAGTGATGTGTTTTTGTCAGGTGGTAAGGGGTCAGTTGTGCTGGCTAGTTTTATGTTAACTTGAGACAAGCTAGAGTCATCCCAGAGGAGCAAGCCTCATTTGAGAAAATGTCTTCCATAAGACTGGGGTGTAGTGGAGCCTGTAGAGCACATTTTCTTAATTAGCAGTTGATGTGGGAGGGCCCAGCTCATGGTGGGTGGTGCCATCCTTGGGCTGGTGGTCCTGGGTCCTATACAAAAGCAGGTTGAGGCCAGTAAGCAGCACCCCTCCGTGGTCTCTGCATCAGCTCCTGCCTCCAGGTTCCTGCCCTGTTTGAGCTCCAGTCCTGACTTCCTTTGGTGATGGACAGCAATGTGGACATGTAAGCAAACCAAAGCCTTTCCTCCCCAGCTTGCTCTCGGTATGGTATTTCATCACATCAACAGTCACACTAACCAGGACAGTTAACTGGGCAGTTTCACAGCTGTCCCTAACATTCTGCTCTTTTAATGACGGAAAACCGGAGGCCTGGGAGTTCTGTGTAGTCACAATATAGAAGGACGTATGTGCGTCTATAGCCAAAAATATGATTGCAAGTCCAAGAGTAAGCTGCACACTCTTAGCAGTCTAGAGCCATGAGCTTATCCTGTCTAATGTGACTAAGAAACAACCTAATCCAGGTGGTGGTGGCACCTTTGATCCCAGCCCTGGGGAGGCGGGGGCAGAGGCGGAGGCTGAGGTGGAGGCTGAGGCGGAGGCGGAGCCAGAGACAGAGGCAGGTGGATCTTTGTGGGTTTGAAGCCAGCCTGGTCTACAGAGCCAGGTCTAGGACAGCCAAGGCCACACAAATAACCTTGTACCAAAAACAAAAAACAAACAAACAAAAAACACAACAAATCAATCAACAAACAAACAAAAAACCCAGAACGAAGGAGGTGGGTGGGGAACGAACAAACTTAAATCAACCTGTCTGCCCTATTCCAGTGGGCCAGTGGGAACCATTTTGTTTGCCGGGGTATTGTTCTGGAATGTGGTCCTCAGGGAATACCTTTAGTTGTCAGTCCTGGAGATCCATGGCTTTCTCTTCAACCCCACGAGCTGACTAGAGGTTTGGAGAGCAACGTCAAGGGAAGACATGGAGTCAGAGCACACCGCGCCTCTGCACTAGGTTCGGGAGCATTCCCAGACAGCTACTCAGTTCTAAGCACCTGAGAGCTCTGGAGAGTTTCCAGGAAGATACACACAGAGCACAAGGTCCCAAGAGGCGCAGGGCCCGAGTTAGGCGCATGGCTTGGCCCCTGAGCTCCTCCTAACCACTGGCTGCACAGATGAATTGCTGATTGTGGTTCGTCTGATGTCTACTCCATCAGAGAAGGCTGTCAGTGGAGGAGCTGAAGAGACGGTACCACAAAAGAACGTGGAACCCCCAGCTTTCCACCAGCTGGGATTTCACAGTTATGCCAGCAATGAGGACTCTGGATGAAAACAAACAAACCAAAACAACAACAACAACAAAAACCACCTTTTCGGATTTAAAAAATATTTATTTTTAATAAAAATTAATTTAATTAAAAAATTTTAAAATAAATTTAAAAAAATTTAAATTTAATTTAGGTGTATGATGCCAGGCGGTGGTGGTGCACACCTTTAATCCCAGCACTTGGGAGGCAGAGGCAGGCGGATTTCTGAATTCGAGGCCAGCCTGGTCTATGGAGTGAGTTCCAGGACAGTCAGGGCTACACAGAGAAACCCTGCCTCGAAAAAACAAAACAAAATTTAGGTGTATGAGTGTTTTGCCTGCCAGTGTGTATGTGTGCCACAGATGTGCAGTGCCTTGGAAGTCCAGAAAAAGTCATCAGATGATTGTGAGCCGCCATGTGTGCACTAGAAACTGAACCCTCCCTCTGCAAGGGTAGTAGGGGTGCTCTTTACCATGGAGCCGTTTCTCCAGCCCCATTTTCTCAGATTTAAAGAAAACAAAAACAAAAACAGCCAGGTGGTGGTGGTGGCGCATGCCTTTAATCCCAGCACTTGGGAGGCAGAGGCAGGCAGATTTCTGAGTTCGAGGCCAGCCTGGTCTACAGAGTGAGTTCCAGGACAGCCAAGGCTACACAGAGAAACCCTGTCTCGGGAAACAAACCAAACCAAACCAAACCAAACCAAACCAAACCAAAACAAAACAAAACAAAACAAAAAAACCCCAAACAAAAACAAACCCTCCTTGCTCCTCCAGATTGTTCTGGATATGTACTCCAAGGGTGGAGACCAGGTACCAAGAGCTAGCAACATCTCCGGAACTCCTCAGGACTATACCTGAGCCTCACTTGGATTACCACAAGCCACGCCCTCTTCCTGGAGGGACCGCCCACTTCAGATACAAAGATACCTTGGCTCTTCAGTTTGGCCTGCTCTGAGGGATTCAATTTCCAGGTGGGATGTTTACCATGATAGAATTGTCAGTGTTCATCTTGTCCCTTCCTACCTCCCAGAATCCTCAGCTGCCAATTCTTCTCTACATCTTTCTGGGTTTTGTTCTGGATTTAAATAAGCTTTTCTTCCACCTGATCAGCTGGACCATGATTCAGGCTACAGCAGACATCTCCTCTCTTGCCTGATCAGTGGATTTCTAAATTTGAAAATTATTTGTTTAATTTCTAGAAAGTTCTCCCAAACTTTGGTTGCTCTAAATTCCCACAGTAATATTTTTGTTAAGATGCTATTTGATGCTCTCTCTTATAAGAGCTCATTCACTTGCATTTGCTGGTCTCTGAGCTCACAGTACAGAGCCTTAAGGCCCAGTAATACTTCATCAGCTACAGTAGGTATTCACACTTCCCAGACTCCCACGCGCAAACAGAGGACACCAGGAAGACTCTCATATTGTGTGAGTCTTTTGGAGGGGTGTGTGTGTGTGTGTGTGTGTGTGTGTGTGTATGTGTGTGTGTGTTATGCATGCAGGGTATCTGTGTGTACTGTATGTGTGTGAGAGAGAGAGTACGCATGCTTTTATGTCCCATAGAGGAAAGAGAAGGATGTCTGGTGCCCGCTCTACCACGTTCTGCCTTTGAAACAGGGTTTCTCACCAAACATGGACCAATGCTGGTGGCCAGGATCCCTGTGACCCTTCTGTCTCACATCTCCCCCCTACACACACACTCTGATTATGGCAATACTCACCTTTTTGCATGAGTGCTGAGGATTCAAACTTAGGTCTATCTGCTCATTGGATGCTATTACCCACGGAGCCATCTTCCCTGGCTGCATCTTCAATCTTTTACATGTTCAGATTAATAGTGACTGAATTATCTGGGCATTATACATATCTTAGCCACTAGGGCATATGTTTCACTAAGAGAAGCATTTATTTAGGGTTTTAAAATTATTTTACAGTTTATAGATGCAGCTTCTGTGTTGGGACCTTGTGGAGTTCAAGTGGTGGACTGTCAAATCAGATGCATCTTCAAGGGACAGGAATAGCTTTTCAGTTTCCCCAGGACTCTAAGGGCCCTGTATATAGGGGGACTGTTCTAGAGTCATTTTCCAAAATATATCAGTAAACTAAATCACTGTCATTATTACAATTCTGGATCTCTGGGGTCACTGTGACAATGATGGGACTTCCATATAACCCCGATGGGAGGAATAATTTATGTCTTTTCCTCTATAGATAAAATATAGACCTTTCAATGCTGTGAGGACAGTTGTATTCAGTTCATGGGGAATTACATTGGCGTATGACCCAAAACTATCTGTGAGACAATTTCAGCATCACCCATGATGATATTTAGCGTATCAAAGTGGGAAATTGCTCTGGCAACCTTGGAAGGGCCCCACACAGAGAAATTTGGAGAATCATGCTGGTGTAAGGTGACCTCTCTACTTCGACATTCCTTCCAGACCTTTCCAGTTGCCTTGTATGTCTGCTGGTCACACGAACAACCTAATTCTGGGCATAACATCTCATGGTGCCATGGATGCCAACAGAGTTGGGGCTGGTGGAGCCAGCTGTCCATCCAGGAATAAATGAAAGAGTCATTCTGTATGTCTGGCATAACCTTGAACCAACAGGGAGCTGCCCAACAAGACAGAACAGAGGGAATTCAGACTCACCCACCCCAAGCCATTCAGCCTGTTTCTAACTGTAGTCTCCACCTTAGCACTCAGCTGTGTCACACGGTGATAGCAAAGTGACTGATGGGTATATATGGAGAGGAGAACCTACAGACCTAATTTAATGTCCATTGGTTAAAGCTGCAAATAGAAACCGTAAGTCAGAGAGTACTGTAGTCATCGTTACTTTGATCGTTGCTGCACTAAACACCAAGCAAGAAGCAGCTTAGGGGAAGGACTTATTTGAGTTCAATTTCCTAGCAAGGGAAGCATGATGGCTGGGCCTATAGCCTCGGTGTGAGAGCTTGTAGCTGGTCACATAGCAGACCCAGACCGGAGCCAGAGCAGGCTGTAACTCACAAGCCTGACCTCATCTCTTAAAGGCTCCACAACTCCCCCACTAGTGTCACTAGCTGGAGACTCTCACTCAAGCCTTGGGACCCATCATCCATGCTGGGTGAAGATTTGCTAGCGTGCTTGCTTTCGAGTCCCCACTACTGCAGTAACTCACCCATGCTCTGTATGTAAGCCCAATACACTCATTGGTTCCTTGGGTTGAACTTTGGTGGAATCAAACTTTGGTTGGTCGTTAGGACTTCAGTGGGAGGGCGACAGTGTTTATGTCTCCCCAGGGAAGAAGGCAGCCACTCAACAACTTTGGGTGACGGCACGGGACAAGAAGAGCCATAAAAATAGCTGCGGCAGCTACCACTGCCAATCCATAGATAAATCTGGATAAGAACAGTCACGAATGCCAGGTCCTGAGAACAGAAGAGTCTGTGTCTCTCCTTATCTGCAGGAATAGATGGCTTCTAAGACCCCAGGGGAGGTAGAAGCCACAGACAATAATGAGTTCTGTGTGTAGTGTGCACCATGATACATTTAATTGATAATGACCACAGAAGAGATTAGAGAGCACCAACAATGACTACCACTGAGAGAGAGAGTAATTGTAGTACCATGCCACTCAAAAGCGACAATTATTTTCACCTTTAGCATTTACTGGTTTTAGACTGTGATTGGCCACAGACAGCTAACACTATAGGTTAGGGTGCAACTGTGAACCACTAATGTAACCTTTAAGCTGTGGTCATCACCTGAGGTTTCCATAGACAAACCTGGTTTGTAACGACAGCTGCTAGACTTCAGACCAGCTGTGGAGAAAGTTCAGTCAATAAAATTGCTGAGGACCCAAGTTTATGTCCCCAAACTCACAGATGTCAGTGTGGCAGAATGTGCTTATAACGCCAGAACTGGGAGGTAGAGACAGGTGGATCGCTAGCAGCCAGCCGAGCCTAATTTTGGAGCCGGGATGAGAGACCCTGTGGACAGCATTTCTGAGGATGGCACCTGAGGTTGTTCTTTGGCCTCTACACACTTGAACTCTCACATGCACACATGCATGAACACACACACACACACACACACACACACACACACACGGAGTTTCATTCATTCATGGCATTAGAATGACCCTATTACTCACCTCATAGGATGGGCCATAGTGATTGGGCTCAGCACAGTCACGTGCCAACCCCTGTATCCGGGGATGAAGCCTATTACCGCAGCTGGCTGGGAGGTGTTCCAGACAAAGAGGAGTTGCTGCCAATGATGATATAATGGTGGTATGTTGGGCCTGTCCTTTTCTGTCTGCAAAGATAACAGGTGTTTGTTTCCATATTAATCTACTAGAGCAACACACTGCCCAGTGCAGGGCACCCGTATCATCTGAACTGCCACTATACAACTCTCCTCAGAGCCTTACAAGCTGGTCTAGCATGACTGTGTTGTTGTATCTTGGATTACTCATTAAAGTACTAAAGAACCAATCACTTGTGACCAATCAGCCCCCAATCAAAAGTCACTCCCACTTCATGGTAGCATTTATCTCTGATAACTCTGGTCTTTATCAGTCTCTTATGGATTGTAATGATACGTGGAAATGTGCAAGTATATGCAAATTGCTGATAAATCGATATCATTAAGCTTTCAAACGGTGTAGAACTTTCGTGACATTGGGAGTTAGAGAGTCTGAAGCCTGAAAGCCTTAGAAATAGCTCCAGGACACGGTTTGGGAAGAGGAGAGAAGGATTTGAACAAGGAAGGTGTCTTAGTCAGGGTTTCTATTCCCACACAAACATCATGACCAAGAAGCAAGTTGGGGAGGAAAGGGCTTTTTCAGCTGACACTTCCACACAGCTGTTCATCACCAAAGGAAGTCAGGACTGGAACTCAAGCAGGTCAGGAAGCAGGAGCTGATGCAGAGGCCATGGAGGGATGTTACTTACTGGCTTGCTTCCCCTGGCTTGCTCAGCCTGCTCTCTTACAGAACCCAAGACTACCAGCCCAGGGATGGCACTACCCACCACAGGCCCTCCTGCCTTGATCACCAACTGAGAAGATTCAATCTCCACAGCTGGATCTCAGGGAGGCACTTCCCCAACTGAAGCTCCTTTCCCTGTGATAAGTCCAGCCTGTGTCAAATTGACACAAAACCAACCAGTACAATTAACTCCTTGTCAACTTGGCACATAAACACATCACTATTAATTCTTACTTTCTTATTCATCCCCAAGATATAAATAACTTTAAAAGTCCCACAATCTTTACATATTGAAAGTTCAGTCCTTTTAAAATACCCAATATCTTTTTTAAAGTTCGAAGTCTTTTAAAAATTCAAAGTCTCTTGTGGGCTCCACTGAAATACCTTCTTACTTCAAGAGGGAAAAATATCAGGGCACAGTTACAATCAAAAGCAAAATCACACTCCAACCATCCAATGTCTGGGATCCACTCATGATCTTCTGGGCTCCTCCAAGGGCTTAGGTCACTTCTCCAGCCCTGCCCTTTGTCACACACACCTTGTCTTCTAGGCTCCAGCTGCCTGTACTCCACTGCTGCTGCTGTTCTTGATGCTCATCTCATGATACTGGCATCTCCAAAACACTGTTGTCTTCCGCTGTAACTCGGCTTCACCAATAGCCTCTCATAAGTTCTCTTCATGGTGCCAAGCCTGAACTCCTTTGCATGACCCCTTCAGTCCTGGGCCATCAATTGCAACTGAGGCTGTACCTTCACCAATGGCCTTCCATGGCCTCTCACAATGCCAAGCCTCAGCTGCTCTTCATGACCCCTTCATGCCTTCAAAACCAGTACCACCTGGGTGACTCTTACACATTCCCAAGTCCAGCCACAGTACAAGATACAACATAGCCTCTGTGCTCTCAGAAAACACGTCCCAAAAGATTTCACTTCAGTGATGCTGGTCTCTTCTTAGTCATCACTAATTTCTTAGCTCCAGCTAACCAGCATCAATAGTCCCAGTAACACAAAGGTTCACTTTAGTCGTTCTGGTATCTTACTAATCATGTATGCATACTGTGTTCTCATTTCTTCCTCCCTGCTCCCTTCTCCCTGCATCTGGTTATTTCTTTCCTGACTTAGTTTCCCCCATCTACCTTCTCCCCATTCCTAGTCCACCCACTTCTCCATTTCCCCCTTTCCCTAGGAATGCTTCTCTTTTCTCTTGGATCATTTTCTAGTGTCGCGCCTGTCCACATATATAAACACACATATGTGTCCATACAGGTTTAAGCTTAGGTTCTGCAAAAAACAGAAAATATACACTACTTGTCTTTCTCTGTCTGGCCGATTTTGCTTAACATGACATTTCCATTTCCCTACAGATGTCCCATTATGGCTGAATGCGATTCCACACAGCAGCTTTTCTTTATCCAGTCACCTGGTTACTCCTTGGGGTTATTTCTTATGCTCCTGAAGCCCTGCCCAGAATGTTCTTGCTTGTGTGTATGTAGGAAAGTGTTTTCTGAGTTCCAGGTCTAATTAAGGTCTTTGATCAGGGTGAGAGACATGTGACTCTATCCATTCTCCTGCACATGGATATCCAGCGTTGTTGTATTTAAATGCTTTTGTCAAAACTTAGGGTCTGGAACTGTGTGGACTTATTGCTGGGCTCCCACTGTACTCTATCAGTCAGCTAGTTTATCTTCAGATGGGCACTGGCTGAAGGCTCTAGCGTTTGTGTGGTGTCTGAGGATCACCAGGTCAGTGAGTCAAAGCCCTTGAAAAACCAGGCTGCTACACGATCCATGTCGGGTTTTACTTCAATACTGATCAGCTGCTCTGACCTTTCATGGACACTTCCGTTCTTTGAGCCTCAGTTTCCTCATCCACAAAATGTGGAAGTAAAATAGATCTGAATCCTATTTGGAGTTTAAAGTCTTCAGGGAGATGGGACCCCTTATTTTGTTGTTGCTGTTGTTGTTGTTATTGTTGTTGTTGTTGTGTTTATTTATTTTGCATGTCTGTGTTTGTGGGTGAAAGGGCAGACTTTTGTCTTGAAATCAGCAGATGACTCGAAAGAGGATCTGGTTTTGCCTCCTACTATGTGGGTCCTGGGGTTTGAACTCAGGTCCTTGGGCTTAGTGACAGACACATTTACCTGATGAGCCATCTTGTAGGCCCAGTGAGAATCTTAAGACATATTTTCTTTTAAATTCACAGAGTCCCAGTGTTAATAAGTCAGATTCCCAGGCAGCGGGACCCTGACAGGTAAGTTTTGTAAATCTCTAGAGATTCTAATCACACTGTGGGGTCCCTGGGACCAGGGGCTCTTTAAGGTTTGCTCAGTGGGGCCTTCAATTCATTTTCTTATACTAGATTGGCTTTAGTCCTGGGCACATCAAGAGTTACACGAAGTGTCTCTGTAACCCCATCCCACTCCAGCTGGGCTTAAGCCCTTGTCACAAATAGCTTTCTGAGAAACAGTTAAGTTTAGGGGGAAACACACCACCCTGTTTTTGCCACATTTCCTGTGAACACAGCATTCTCACCTCACATCAGCCATGTTCCAGAGAAAGCAGAGGCTGCTACCTTCCCATAGAAATGCCCCCCGGTGGCTGTGAAATACAGGAGGTGGCAGACACAGGATCCAGTGACACTCTGGATCCAAATAGTCTGTGCTTTTCTTGGCCACTCTGGGCCCAGGGCCTCCCCTGTGGTCGAATTCCTCTGGGTTGTCCAGAACTGACTAAGGATGCTGTGAGTAGCAAGCAGGTAGGGTGCGGGGTGCAGGGCTAGGCCTCTCACGAGGGTTGCAGGGCTAGGCTGCTCGCGCAGGGTGCAGGGCTAGGTCTCTCGCGCGGGGTGCAGGGCTAGGCCTCTTGTGTAGTGTAACCCACTGAATCTGTGCTGGTCAGCTGGAGACACATTTTCATCTTGCTGCCGAATGAATGTATGGGCAATTGGCCTGATATGAACCCAGCTGCAATCTTGCTAACTTCCCATCTTTTCATACTCTTGCAAAATCAACTGTTCTAGGATTGGTGACAGAGGAACTGAAGCAAGTCCAGTGATGAAAAACCTGAGGGTTGCTGCCTGTTACATCACATATCAACCTGCTGACAGGTGAGAAATTCTAGGCAGGTTCCTCTCAGCCCTCTTTTTAAATTTATTTTATTTTTTTTTTTTGTTTTGTTTTTAGTAAAGATAAAAACCTTGGCTCTGTGATACAAACCCAAAATAAGAACAATTTTTAGACATTGGAGTTCACTGCAATAAGGCTGAACTTCAATGTCCCTCACATCACCAAAGGGTTTTACCTCCATAATAGCTAAGCTAAGAGTTGACAGTTCTGCTGCACCAAGGAATGAATTGTAGGCACAATTATTTGGATACCGATTTCCTGCTATGATCAAAGCTATTTGACTTGAGTGATTATCATCATTCTCATCCCAGAGGGAACAGGTTACATTCATTTAAGAACTGGTGTGTGTGTTAAGATGGTCTATGCATGAAGTCATTCTTCAACTGTTTCAGGGAACAATGTTTCTGCTTGGAGGGTGGCATAGACATTAGGTGAGGGTAAGATTCTGGTTCATTGACTGTGATGATTTTGAAAAGCATTCATCTCTGAAAAAGAGTAACTTATAAGGTCATCTTCTTCAAAGTTGGTACAATAATTATAAATATCAAGCAAAACATTTGGTCTCTGTTGTTTTCTTACAAGACACCTCTCAAATTAATTGTCCACATTTCTTTTGGCTGTATAAATAATTTTGAAATATGTAAGCTGTTCTGAAAACCACAATATAGAATAAAAACATCAAATAAACAATCCTACTAATAGAGAGGCTGAGATAGGAGAAACATTATTTCAAGACTATTATGTGATACACAGTAAGACATTGTCAAGTACAAACAAGCAGAAAGTGTATATGGATTGTACAATATTGGACATGTTTCTCTAGTTACCAAATTAGAGAGATCACTGGGTGACAGTCAACAAATTTCTAATTCCTCATATTTTTGAATTTCAATCAATTAGGATATGTTGGTAATATTAATTTTCATATTAAGAGATATTAAGGAAAAGTGGTTGTTACTTCCTCTTATTTTTGTTCTTGTATGTGGAATTATGTTTGTGTGGCTATCTTCTTTTGGGTTTATTGAAAGATTACTTTCTTGCTTTTTTTAGGGTATAGTTTCCCTCCTTATATTGGCGTTTTCCATCTATTATCTATTGTAGGGCTGGATTTGTGGAAAGATATTGTGTAAATTTGTTTTTGTCATGTAATATCTTGGTTTCCCTTCTATGGTGATTGAGTGTTTTGCTGGGTATAGTAGTCTGGGCTGGCATTTGTGTTCTCTTAGGGTTTGTATGAGGTCTGCCCAGGATCTTCTAGCTTTCATAGTCTCTGGTGAGAAGTCTGGTGTAATTCTGATATGTCTGCCTTTATAAGTTACTTGCCCTTTCCCCCTTACTGCTTTAAATATTCTTTCTTTGTTTAGTGCATTTGGTGTTTTGATTATTATATGATGGGAGGAGTTCTTTTCTGGTCCAGTCTATTTGGAGGTCTATAGACTTCTTGTATGTTCATGGGCATCTCTTTATTTTAGGGAAGTTTTCTTCTATAATTTTGTTGAAGATATTTACTTTAAGTTGGGAATCTTTACTCTCTTCTATACTTATCCTAAGGTTTGGTCTTCTCATCATGTCCTGGATTTCCTGGATGTTTTGGGTTAGGAGCTTTTTGCATTTTGCATTTTCTTTGACTATTGTGTCAATGTTTTCTCTGGTATCTTCTGTACCTGAGAGTCTCTCTTCTATCTCTTGTATTCTGTTGGTGATGCTTGCACCTATGACTCCTGATCTCTTTCCTAGGTTTTCTAACTCCAGGGTTGTCTTCCTTTGTGATTTCTTTATTGTTTCTATTTCCATTTTTAGATCCTGGATGGTTTGTTCATTTCCTTCATCTATTTGATTGTATTTTCCTGTAATTCTTTAAGGGATTTTTGTGTTTCCTCTTTAAGGGTTTCTAGCTGTTTACCTGTGTTCACCTGTATTTCTTTAAGGAAGTTATTTATGAGTAATCCCAGCACTTGGGAGGCAGAGGCAGGCGGATTTCTGAGTTCGAGGCCAGCCTGGTCTACAGAGTGAGTTCCAGGACAGCCAGGACTACACAGAGAAACCCTGTCTCAAAAAAACCAAAAAAAAAAAAAAAAAAAAAAAAGGAAGTTATTTATGACCTTCTTAAGGTCCTCTATCATCATCATGAGAAGTGATTTTAGATTCGAATCTTGTTTTTCCAGTGGGATGGTGTATTCAGGACTTGCTATGGTGGGAAAATTGGGTTCCAATGATGCCAAGTAACCTTGGTTTCTGTTGCTTATGTTCTTGCCCTTGCCTCCTGCCATCTGGTTATCACTAGTGCTACCTGCCCTCGCTATATCTGACTGGAGCCTGTCCTTCCTGTGATCCTGGTTGTATCAGAACTCCTCAGAGTCAAGCTGTCTCTGTGATCCTATGATTCTGGGTGTGTCCAAGCTCCTGGCACCTGTGATCCTATGATCCTGTGATCCTGTGATCCCAGGTGTGTTAGAGTGCCTGGGAGTGGAACTTCCTCTGGATGTTTTGGGACTGGCTGTGGAGTTTGTGCCCAAGGCCTGCTCAGGTCACCAGCCCAGACTGGAAGCTCTTGTTTTTATATTAATTATTAATTTACTTTACATTCCAATGTCAGCTTCCTCTCCCTCCTCTACTTCTAGCCCCCCCTTCCTTCCTTCCTTCTCAAAAAAGGGGAGGCCTCCTGTGGATATCAACCTGCTTTGGCATATCAGTTGCAGTAGGACTGGGTGCCTCTTCTCCTATAGTGGCTCGATGGGGTAGCCCAGCTAGAGGAAAGGGACCAAAGGCAGACAACAAAGTCAGAGACAGCCTCTGCTCCTGCTGTTTGAAGTCCCACACTAACATGCACATCGGTTACACATGTGTAGAGGACCTAGGTCCATTCCACACGTGCTCTGTGTGGCGATTCGGTCTCTGTGAGCCTCTATGGGCCCAGTCTGGTTGATTCTGTAGGTTTTCTTGTGGTGTCCTTGACCTGTCTGTTAGTCCCTTTTTTTAAAACTGGGCCTCATCCTCAGGGTGATCTTCAACATGCCAGGCCCAGTGTTAGCTAGGATCCTTCTAAGTCTGTTTACTAAGACTTAGCTCATTTTCAACGTCTGACCACCATGGACTGCTTTCAATGTTTCCTCCTTTCTACCCACTTACTCCTGATTCTCCTCAGCTTTTACCCTTAATTTTGAGTCAAAATTAAGCCCTGTATTTACTCACTGTTATAGTCAACCATATATTGACAGTCTGAATAGTCTTAATTGCTATTTATTAGACTGTTTTTTTTTCCTTTAATTATCTTCTATGGTTTGAATATAGTTGTCCTCCTGAATCTCGTGTTGGAGTTAAATCTTCATCTTCAAGGTATAATCTGCATGATAGATATTGGAGGGTTTTAAAGAAGAGAAGATGGGGGCTGGTGAGATGGCTCACTGGTTAAGGGCACTGACTGCTCTTTCAGAGGACCAGGGTTTGATTCCCAGCACCCACATAGCATCTTACAACCATCTGTAATTCCAGTTTTAGGGGACCAGATCCTCCCCCTTCTGACCTTCATGGGCATCAGGCATGCACATGTTGCATATACATGCAGATAGAACACACATACACTTGCAACCAAGTAAGCCAACCAAGGCCTTTCCCGATGGGGGCCTGGTGTGCGACGCTCACAAATGCCAGCGTCCTGATATGAAGCCTGTTGCCTCGCTGGGTTGCCCTAAGAGACCTTGGAGACGATTTTCCAGCAGTTATCCAAGTCCCTGATCTCAGGGTTGCCCTCCATCCAGGCTCCAGACAGGTATGTGTGGTGCCTGTGGGAAGCCCAGGGCCACAGTGGCCAGGGTTCACATTGGCCAAGTCATCGTGTCCATTGCACCAAACTACAGAATAAGAAGCACGTGACTGAGGCTCTGTACAGAGCCCAGTTCAAGTTCCCTCCCGCGGGGAGATCCACGTCTCAGAGAAGAGGAGCTTCCCGCCAAGTTAATGCAGATGAGTTTGAAGACATCGTTGCTGAGAAGTGGCTCGTTCCTGACACCTGTGGGGTCAAATATATCTGCCCACAAATATGTCTCCAATTCTATTCCCCTGGACCGCTGGTGGGCCCTAAATTCCTGAGGGTTTCTGAGTGTTCTTCTGTACCCGACCAAATCATATTAGGTAACGAGTCTCACATCCAGTCAGAAAGATTAAAACCTCATACTCATAAATTAAAAATATATCTAAATTTTTAAAAAGTAAATGAAGCGAAGGGAGCCTACAAGAGACAGGCACACGCTCTTTCTGTCTCTTGCCATATGGTGATGCCCCAAGGTGCCTTGGGGCCATTTGCCAGACGTGACTCCTGCCTTTCAACCATAACTGTAATCCAAACACACCACTTTGTCTTATAATATTCCGAGAGTAGTTAACGCTGAACTGGGATATTATGTTCTTAGTAACAGAAAATGAATTAAAGCGAGTGGAACACAGCAGCTCTGACAGGCACGAACAGTCTTTGAAAGATGTGTGGGGTGTTAGCTTCTGGGACGTGTCAGCATCGACGCTCTGGGCATCTCGAGCTTTGCCAATATCTGGCAAAACCTACAGTTTGGCTTTCCTGTAAGATTTAACAAAATGATTTAGCAGGCTAACAGACCTGAGGTCTTCTCAGTGATGGAAACAGACTCAGTCTTCTCTTCCCCAACTTTGACCTCTTTCCTGGGATCCTGGCTATCTGAAAATTAAAGATACATAGAGTACCCTCAGAAAAATCCAACTGTGCTCAGTTGAAGTGTCCAGCAGTTTTGCTAATCACCTGCTCAGAACACAGCATGAAAGAGAGTCCAACCAACCCCCTTCATTGTATTAGTAAAGAATCTTGAGTTCCCAGGGAGTCCTAGGAAGGCAGCAGAGCCGGAGGATAGTGAGGGACCGAAGAGAAATGAAAGTTCACGCCTTTAATCCCAGCACTTGGGAGGCAGAGTCAGGCAGATTTCTGAGTTCGAGGTCAGCCTGGTCTACGGAGTGAGTTCCAGGACAGCCAGGGCTATACAGAGAGACCCTGTCTCGAAAAACAAAATAAAATAAAAAAATTAAAGCTCAGAAGTGCACACTCATTGAAATCAGCAAAGCGGCAGAGTCTCAATGACACAGGGCAACAACAGGAGAGTCAAGAAGGGTCCTGCTGAGGGTCCAGTCTTGAGGTTGCAGCAGAAGCCAGAAGCCTTGAACCAGACCAATGACTGACTCATTGCAATGAGCATTTGCAAGTCAAGCTATTTGGGCAAAACAGTACACTGTGTGTGCGCCACGACACACAGCAGCTTCCATGGATACATTTTTTTGTTTGCTTGTTTGGTTTGGTTTTCTTTTCTGGGAGTGAGGTTGCAAGTACTGAGGGCGGATACACAGGGATGGGGAAAGGAGTGGGATTGGGGTGCATGGTGTGAAATTCACAAAGAAGTTCAAAAAGTTAAACTAATTCAGCTAGACTAATATTTACAAAGCCCATCCCCTCTATAAAAAAAATCAGCAAATATTAAGAAACTTCCTGCTTCAATGTCTGCATTGTTGCATCTCACTGGTTTGGGAGGGGTGTGGTAACGAATTTCCAGGGAACAGAGCTCTTAAACAATAGAAGCACACAAGCCTGGGCTCTGGTTTCTGAGCCTTACTCTTGGTTTGCAGAGAGCCTCCCTCTCCCCGAGTCTTCACACTTTCCTCTGAGCCTAATGTCTTTTTATGAGGACGCCCATCCTAATGGCCCATTTTACAAAATCGCCTCTGTTCAGACTCCTTCTTCAAATAAGGCACATTCTGATGTGTTCCTGGTTAGGACTCTTTTTTTTTTTTTTTTTAAATCTTTAAGATGTATTTATTTATTATATGTAAGTACAGTGTAGCTGTCTTCAGACACACCAGAAGAGGGCATCATATCTTGTTATAGATAGTTGTGAGCCACCATGTGGTTGCTGGGATTTGAACTCAGGTCCCCTGGAAGAGCAGTCAGTGCTCATGACCACTGAGCCATCCCTCCAGGCCCTGGTTAGGACTCTTGCATACACTGATTTTTCTGTTGGTGGCAAGAGAACATACATGATGCTGAACACATATGCAGTATAACATTCATTCATAATTTAACACAGGGGAGACATTATATTTGCCTATGCTTTCCCCCAATCCCTGCTGTATACTGAAGTTTTCTGAAGAAAACTAAGGTTAAAAAAAATCCCCCCAGGCTGGAGAGAGATGGCTCAGCAGTTAAGAGCACTGACTGCTCTTCCAGAGGTCCTGAGTTCAATTCCCAGCAACCACACGGTGGCTCACAACCATCTGAGATGGGTCCAATGCCCTCTTCTGGTGTGTCTGAAGACAGCTATAGTACAGTTCTATACATAAAATAGATAAATATCTAAAAAAAAAAAAAAAATCCCTCCAATTTCAGGAAGCCAGACATTTATTCTTTCTCTTAGAGAAAGGTATTTTTATTTGTGTTCCTGCTTTTAAAACTATTATTATTATTATTATTATTATTATTATTATTATGTGTGTGTGTAGTATGTTTGTGTGTGTATATGTTTTGCAAGCACATATGTCTGTGTACTACATGTGGGCCTGGTGCCCTCAGAACCCTGAAGAAATCATCATATTTTCTGCAACTGGAGTTATAGATAACTGTGAACCAAACTGGGTTCTGGGGTTTGAACTCAGGTCTACTGAAAAAGCAGTCAGTGCTCTTAACCACTGAGTCATCACTTTAGCCCATCTTCCCTCAAGAAAGCCATAGGAAAGAATATTCCAGAATGAAGTAGAACTTTCTGGAAAAGAACCAGCCCAGACTTTCTGGGATGAGTTTACACTTTCCAGGAAAGTCAAGAAAAGACATTTGTTTGGCTAATCTAGAGGCTTTGTCTGTGTGTGACAGGGAGTGGAAGGGGCAGGTGAGAAACGGGGCTGGAGAAAGGGGAACACTTGCCTACCTGTCCGAGCCTTTCCACAGGAGTCTGCTCTGAGCTCTGGCCTGCGGTGCTCTGACACCTTGGGCTTTGCTTCCTGGCCCCATTCCCCTCATTCTGTAAACCCTCTGGCAGGAGCAAAGACTTTCCAGAGAGAGATAGTTGTGCCCCTCTCTTTGGCTATCTGCCTGTTTTGTTTTGAGACGGGTTCTCTGTGGAACCCTGGTTTTCCGGGAACTAGCTCTGTAGACCAGACTGGCCTCGAACTCAGAGATCCCCCTGCCTCTGACTCCCGAGTGCTAGGTTTAAAGGTGAGTGCCACCAAGTGCTAGGATTAAAGGTGAGTGTCATCATGCCCAGGTGGCTATCTGACTCTTAGAGAACGTACCTAAAGAAAGGATTTCTCCAGGTGTCTCATACTGGGAGCAGGAGAAGGCTGAAGCCGGGTGCCAGCCAGAGAAGGAACCTGTCTTCCAGGAAAAGGTTCCACTGCGTCCTGACAACTTGTTAGATCATCTTACACAGAGACTGGAGCTAAGACAGTGACAAGAGCAACCATACCATAACCAGGATTACATATCTCTGACAAGCTATTTAAACCAAAACCTCATTTCAGGACCCTGAACACTGACGTCAGGAGGTCATTACATCCCTTTGTTTCTCTTCCCAGTGTGGCCATCTTGAATACATCTCCCTTTTCTGTATTTCAGGATTATTACTCACCTCTCAATAAACCTTTTAAAGATAAATTGCTGAATTTGTTACAGCTGTGCAGGTCCAGGCTTTGGCCCCAACAGCTCTGCTAACAACTTCATCCTGGGGTGTGTGTGTGTGTGTGTGTGTGTGTGTCTGTGTGTGTGTGTGCGCGGAACCTCTGAGTGTGTCCACAGGACCCACAGCCACTCAGTGAGAGCCTGTGGCTCCTAGCCCTCTCCAGCTGGTAGAACATTGGGACAAGCCTGCGTCAGAAGACATGAACAGAGGCAATCCACGAGGCTTCTGAGGTGTCTCCCAAGGAGAAAGTCACAAAGCCAGGCATTCATTCCTGTCCTCCGTTGTGTGTTGCGTGTGGCGTGTGTGTGTGTGTGTGTGTGTGTGTGTGTGTGTGTGTGTGTGTTCAGAACAGGCACAGGAAGGAGGGTGATCAGCTGCAGATCAAGCAGGCACCCAGGCCCAGGAGGTGAAAGGCAGAGGCAGGCTCCCTGTCCTGGAAGACCTCAGTACAGAGTCACTTCCCCATCCTGTGCCTTCACCCCTGGCCTGGCACTTGCAGAAGAAATGAGTAAGTTAGTCTGCTCTCAACTCTTAACAACTGAGAGCTGAAGCTGAACTCTCTGTCTGGGAGAAATTCAAATCCATCGCATATGCCAATGAAGACTCAAACACGTGCTTCCTACTTTTATTGTGTTTATTGTTGCTATTATTATTATGATTATGATTACTATTATTATTATTGAGACACAATCTTTCTGTCTCTTTCTCTGTCTCTCTGTCTCTTTCTGTGTCTGTCTCTTTGTCTCTGTTTCTGTCGGTCTCTCTGTCTATCTCTGCTTCTCTGTCTCTGTCACTTTCTGTCTCTGTCTCTCTGTAGTCCTGGCTGTCCTGGAACTCACTATGTAGACCAGGGTGGCCTTCAATTCACAGAAAGCCACTTGCCCCTGCCTCCCCAGGGCTAGGATTAACAGCATGCACCGTCATGCCCAGCTGCTCCTGGCTTTAAAAATCTATTATAATGAATTTTATTTTTAGACCAATAAGAGCCAGAAATTTCAAGTGGATTTTATTTCAGAGGGATGATTCTGATGTTTTTCTTTTTTTTTTTTCTTTTGATTAGTGCATGAAAATCTTTCTGGAAGAGGGAAGAGAATACTCTATGCGTAAGAAAATAATGCATTATAGAAAACTTGAAGAGGAATCAAGACCTAAAATTTAAGAACGGTTTAAAAATGGCATGTGCTGGCTTGCTTCTCTCAAATTTTCTTTTACAAGTGAAGCCGTAAGATGGTTTTCTGAGGTGGTGGCTAGACTTAGGGGTGAGAGAGGAGGCTAATATGGTGACATCTGAGGTTATAAATGTTCCGAATAGAAGTACACCTTCCGTTATCTTCCACATCCTTGCCTGAGGTGGCTTTAGGAACATAGGTCTCCACAGGCAATTTTGGTTTTATGAGCTATGGTGAAGTTTCTGAACCCTGTCACAGTTTTCTTTCTCGTCACCCTTTCTGTTTTGCATTCCCGTCTTAGGGCCAGTGGGGTGTGAAGGCCCTGAGTGCCTGGCTGAGCCTGCTGGGGTGGACTTTGCCTCACAGCTCTTAGGCAGGCAGGAAGTTGAAGGTGAGGTGTGTACGCCTCGGGCAGGACTGTCTGTCAGGTTGCACCAGTGTGAAACTGGTCAAAACCAGAACAAAGCTGAAAACTGAAACAGTGGCTGGAGTTCAGACTAGCGCGCAGGAGGTGACAGGTACAAAGGAATTCCACATCACGGCAAGAATTTTCGTCTTTTTTCTAATGCGGTTAATGTTGTAGTAATCTTACTTAGTTTTTTAAAATGTCACTAGAAAATTGAGCAAGCAAAATACTTAGGAAGTCTTAAAGATTAAATTAGACAAGACTAATTTATAATAAAATTAGTGTTTTGATGCCTGGTTAAGCAGACGTATGCTTGGTTTACTTATCCAGAGGCTAGAGCTACGGCTCAGTGGTGAAGCACTTTCCTACCATACACAAAGCTATGCGTTAGAGCCCCAGTGCTGGGAGAAAAAGAAAGACAGAAAAAGGAAAAAAAAAAAAAGATTCAACTATAGAAAATCAGAGTGGCCATAACATAGCACAAGACAGACATGTTTTACAAATACATTTCTTTTTGTATAAGAGAGAGATAGAAAAATTATTCCATGCCAAGCTGAACAAGTTTAAAGAAAATCTGAACAAAAGTACCCCAGACAATAGAACATAACTCTGACAAGACAGCGACAGAGGCAGATACCACAGAACTGCTTAAAACCCTAGCGAGCTGATGCTACTACCTTCTTCTACAAAGAGAAAAAGAGGAAAGAAACGCCACTCGCCAGGGATGCTCTCTGGGCTCCAACAACTTCCGTGTGTGTGCACCGTGGATGTGTTCAAGAATCCTCACGCATGGGGAAGACACAGAGGACGGAGCTGCCGCAGATGACCTGCAGGGGCTTGTTGGCACAGTCTCAGAGAAAGCCCGAATTACTGCAAAATTCTCAGGGCAAACCAGGATCCTGGTGTAATGTGCCGCCTCAGAGAAACCAAGCCAACTCCCACAGAGTCACAGCACTGGCCCAGAGGAATTTAAGAAGAAAAAAAAAAAAAACCTGAGAAAATTGTTAAAGAAGGTGTTGATCTCTTGATATGGAGAGGTGTTTTTCTAGAATACATAGGAAGGCAGGTGAGATGAAGTGCCAGATGGAGAAATGAAAGCCGTACCTCTCAGTGCTACAGCATGGGATTTCCTGTGTCTAAAGTCAATACCCCGATGAAGGGCAGGCAATCAGGTAAATGAGCGCAGCTACTCATATGAACATGTGAGGTATGGATTCCCACCCCCCCCAACCCTCCAAGACATCTCTACAGGGACTTCAGATGCACTCTGTGGCCGTGAGTGCAGCAGAGTCCTCGGCCAGCATCACCTGCTCTCCTCCATGTCTCAGGCTAACACTGTCAGGAGGACAGGGCTGCCGAACAGCTCTCGATCAGACTGTGGTGGAAGAACAGGAGACCACGAAGGTTCCTGCTTCCTAGAATCCAGAAATAACTCAGAAACATCAAAGATGGTATCTGCTTATCTATACAAGCTATGTTGTTCTGGAGGTTTTGTTTAGTATCTGTGCCATGCCTAAGTCTTGTAATGAATCCACAAATGACTTTATACGCAGAAGATGTAGAAAATATTTCCAGAGAGCTAAAACATGTACACAATCATATAACTAGAAAGAGCCAAGATTCCAGAACTGCTCATCCCCACATCAGAACATACACCTGAACCATCATCCTTGAGAGAGAGAGAGCAATGGTTCTCAACCTTCCTAAGGCTGTGACCCTTTAATACCTCATGCTGTGGTGACCCCCAGCCATAAAGTTGTTTTATTGCTGCTTCACAACTGTTACCAGTCGTAATGTAAATGTTTGATATGCAGGGTATCTGATATGTGACCCTTCAAAAGGGCTGCGGCCCACAGGTTGAGAAGAACCATTGCTCTAGGTCCCGTGAAGGACTTTAAATCCATATAATGAAATTACTGGTGTAGCATACAGCAGGGGCCTTCCCAAGTGTCACTGATGGACATGCTACTCTGTTCTCTAGGAATACGATCCCATTGTTGTGTTGATAAAATACGTGCTTTGACAAAGGATATCAGCATCCTTAGCCATTCCTGCAACTACCCACAAAGGAGGAAGACACTAAACAGAAGACATGTTCTAGGATGATCACATAGGTGCAGTGTGTGTGTGTGTGTGTGCGCGTGCGCCTGTGTCTGTCTACACAGAGAGGGAAGGAGGAAGGGAGGGAGGGAAAAGGGGAAGGAATGTGAGTGAGCTACAGGCTCTTCTTCTTCTTCTTCTTCTTTTTTTTTTTTTTTGGTTTTTCGAGACAGGGTTTCTCTGTGTAGCTCTTGCTGTCCTGGAACTCACTCTGTAGACCAGGCTGGCCTCGAACTCAGAAATCCACCTGCCTCTGCCTCCCAAGTGCTGGGATTAAAGGCGTGCGCCACCACCACCCAGCCAGGCTCTTCTTAATGCCCCTCCTAGGGGTAGAACCTAAGCAAATCTCCCTGTGACTAATATTTCATAGGGAAGAGTGTCTCAGTAAACTGATGCCGTGTGGGAATGTTCTGGATTGTTCTGGTTGTTTGTTGTTTTAATGTTGCTGTGCTAAAACACTCTAACCAAAAGCATCTCAGGGGAAGATGAGAGTATTTCAGTGTACACTGCAGACCTCATGGAGAGAAGTCAGGGCCTCGACCTCGGGCAGGAACTGGAGGCAAGAACCGTGGAGGGATGCTGCCTCCTGGCTTGCTCTCTGGCTTTCTCATAGACTTGTGCTTAGCTAGCTTTTTAATACAGCCAGGACCACTTTGTCATGAGGAATGGTGCCAACCGCAGTGGGCTGGGCCCTCCCACATCAATTAACAATAAAGACAAGTCCTCACAGACAAGATCACAGATCAGCTTGATAAAGATTACTCAATTGAAACTCTCTTTTTTCCCAAATGAGTCTACGCTGTGTCAAGTTGACACTTACTGCTAACTGGGGCATGGCCCACTGAAGGCTCGGCCCACTGAAGGCTCAGTGTCTGGTGCTGTTGAAGATCCCTTGGGATTAGCTGAACTATCCTGGCTTTCTTCTTCCTTGGTGGACCACTCATCACTGTATAGTCTCCCCGGCCTAGTCTGTAGGCTTCAATTATCACAAGGTTTTTATTCCTCAGCGAATTTTCCATGCAGTTCCAATTCCTTTAGCTCCCTCATGTCCTCCCCCCACCCTTGTGCATTTTTATCCTTCAGTGGAAATTTAACCAATGCAGACAAATTTATGCTAAACTCTTTCCATGGTTTCTGCTTTCCTGACTGGAACCTATCTCACACAGTCCTAGAAATGGTAAACACAGTGACCAAGGGAAAAAAAATAAATAAATAAGTGCTATAAATATAGGAAAGCCACAGGTTGTGCTTTTTAAACACGATTAAAGAAAAACTTACCAGGAATTGAGCCAAAAGAGCCAGCGAACGGGCAGAGCTCGAGAGCATCGTGTCGCGCGAGATAAGGCAGGATCGGAGAGACAGAAGCCACATGGCGCCGCTCACGTGTGCAGTCCGCTCGAAACCGGGGAGAGAGGGAAGAACAAGACAACTGGGAAGAGAAGGGGGCTTAGAGGGGCAGTAGTGGGGTAAGTGTGGCCACAGCACACTGTATACGCATATGAACTATAATGAAACCTATTATTTTGTGAAATACCATATACTAATAAAAATAACAAAATGTATCAAGTGAAAAATATGTAGTGTAAAAGTTTTGAAAAAGGAATACATAAAAGCTGCAGGACATTCAAAGTCTATAATAGAATACGGTATTTTTAAACGGTCAATACACAATTAGAAAGTACAAAGTAAAAGACTTGATTTCTAGCAATACGGAGAACATGGGTGCAAAGGAGAGAGAGAGAGAGAGAGAGAGAGAGAGAGAGAGAGAGAGAGAGAGATATTTAGCTACAATAGTAATGCAACTACCACACTACCACAGCAGGGGAAACAAGAAACCCTTATTCAAATTGAGCCTTTAAATTAAAAATTTAAAGAACAAGAAGTTAGCCAGCAAAGTAGGTAGAAAAATTACCTCTCATAATTTCACTGCTGCTCAAGTTAACTTTGTAAAACAGCCCGAAGTCTTACACAGTTTTCACCTTCCTCAAGGAGACAGGCGAAGGAAAACACATTAATTTTAAAGTAAGAAGTTATTAAAGCAAAGCAAGCGTGAATGGGCCGGGTCCATATGCTAAAATGCAAATTGGGAAACTTAGAAACAAGAGTTTAAGACCAGAGAAAGAGCTCTAGAGAGATACTGTCAGAAAGAGATGTAGTGAGTTATTTCTGAGGAATTCACTGGGAATAAGGCACAGGGAGGCAAAGATATACAAATATGAATATGCAGTATCAAGAACTGGGGAGACTAAGGCACAAATATTTTATGAGTTCCTAAAGACCATCAAAGAACCAATAAGGAAAAAGAAATGAAACTAGGCTGGATACAAATTTTAAATGAAGAAACATTTTTAGCTTAAGTATATCCTAAATCCTTTTCATGTTAATGAAATATAAATTGGATCCATTTCTAAGCCCAAGAGAAAGAGGATGTTTAAAAATTATCAAAGGAAAAAATGTTAGATTTCTGACAGAAGAGAAACATTACCAACAGAAAGTGAAAGAAATGGAAAGATGAAGTAAAAGGAAAAAGTATGTACTTAGGACCCCCAAGACCAAGTTCTCAACACAAAGGAGGTTTATTTGCCTTAGAGGGACAGAGGGCAGTGAGAAGGGACAAAGATAGGAGAGAGAGAGAGAGAGGGAGAGCTGGGCAGTGGTGGCGCACGCCTTTAATCCCAGCACTTGGGAGGCAGAGGCAGGAGGATTTCTGAGCTTGAGGCCAGCCTGGTCTACAGAGTGAGTTCCAGGACAGCAGGTCAGCCAGGGCTACACAGAGAAACCCTGTCTCGAAAAACCAAAAGAAAAAAAAGAAAAAAAAGAAGAAAAATGTCAGTTTATAAAGGTATAACAGGAATCTGTATTAGGATGAGGTGTTTAATTTTGATTGGACATGTTAATTAGGTAAACCACAGGGAGTTTTTTTGTTTTGTTTTTTGTTTTTGTTTGTTTGTTTGTTTTCATTTTGTTTTGGTTTTTTTGGAGACAGGGTTTCTCTGTGCAGCCCTGGCTGTCCTGGAACTCACTCTGTAGAACAGGCTGGCGCACGCCTGTAATCCCAGCACTTGGGAGACAGAGGCAGGCGGATTTCTGAGTTTGAGGCCAGCTGGTCTACAGAGTGAGTTCCAGGACAGCCAGGGCTGCACAGAGAAACCCTGTCTCACAAAAACGAGAGAGAGAGAGAGAGAGAGAGAGAGAGAGAGAGAGAGAGAGAGAGAGAGAGAGAGAGAGAGAGAGAGAAAATAGCCAAGAATTAAAAGGGGGGGGGGACAGGGTGAATGGTAAAGGGGAAGCCGGATGATCCTTGGAGGTTGGTGCTGAGAAGAGTTGCTTCTGCAAAAGCTACATAGTTGCACACTGGTTTTAGAAACTGTGGTCATGGGGGTGAATAGTTGTTGCTGGGAACAGCTCACAGGAATAGCAAGCAGACAGGAAGTCACATAGGAAGCAGACAGGAAGTCACAGGAAATGAGTAAAATAATGGGGAAAAACAAAGACTTACAGACTTCTCCTGGTACCCCTGATGACAGAACCAAGGTGGCAAAGCAGTGTGTAACTGTGTAACAAAGTGTAACAGTGTAACACTAGAAAGACAGTGATTCTGTGACTGGGCACCGTCTTCCACCCCGCTGGTCCAGAACTTTTCAGTGAATTGCTTGGTCTTTCTCATGTGACAAAGAAGCACCAGCGGAAGTGGCAGCAAGCATAGTGAAACCCATCAATGGAGGGAGGGCCCCTGGTTTCTCCACACTTGGCATTACTTGGCTGTATTTCTACCCGCACCACAGAAAAGCCTCCCAACCAGTAAAACCCTGGACCTCCAACTCCCCAAGGAGGCAGGAATTATGCCACCACGATAAGATATTGTGGGGGTGTTAAATGACAACTGTGGGGGCTGGAGAAATGGCTCATTGGTTAAGAGCACTGCCTTGACCAATTCCCAGAGCCCAGTGGTAGGTCACACCATCATAACTCATGTTCCAGGGAATCTGTTGGACTCTCAAGCCACAAGGCACACAAATAGTGCACAGACGTATGTGCAGGCAAAGCCCTCATACATATAAAAATAAAATTAAGAAAAGACAAATATCTTAATTAGTGCCAATACATGGACAGGCTTATGTAAAATAAATTAGAAAAAAAAAAGACAAACAAGAATGCATCGTACATGCCTCATGTTCTACAATGTAGATATTCTTTTTTTTTTTTTTTTTTTTTTTTTTTTTTTTTTGGTTTTTTCGAGACAGGGTTTCTCTGTGTATCCCTGGCTGTCCTGGAACTCACTCTGTAGACCAGGCTGGCCTCGAACTCAGAAATCCGCCTGCCTCTGCCTCCCAAGTGCTGGGATTAAAGGCGTGCGCCACCACCGCCCGGCCCAATGTAGATATTCTTGAAGGATTGGTAGTAAAATTGAAATAATGTATATTAAGTCAGAAGAATAGTTATTATGCTTCCTGCTCCTTCATATAAAGTTTCACAAACATGATTTCTTTTTAATATAAAAAATGCATTCATTTGTATATCACGAACTGCTCCCTTCCCCACCTCAATGTTCTTTTTAATTTTGTTTCTTCTTAACAAATGAAATAATGTTTTTTTTCCTGACCCACCCACAAGTTTTTAAACAGTTCTTGCTTTTACAGCTGCTGATTCTAATATTAGCCGGCTAAGGGAAGTTCACCCTCCCAACTAATTCAAAATAAAAATAAAATCAAGAAGTACAATTAAGGAGAATTTACTCTGGCCGTTGTGACCACCCATCATGCCATGCATGGTTTACACCGTGGTTTGAGTTAGCACAACTGCGGGAGTTAGTCCTGCTGTGAAGAGGAAGGGGAGAGGAGGGGAAAGAGGGAGGGGGAGGGGAGGAAGGTGTTTGGTGTGGCAAGGATGAAGAAGACAAGGTCCTCCCAGGAATACATTCCCTCTGAAGACACACTCCTGGGCAGAGCAGGAAGCTCTTCCCTCCACACTTAACAAACCCTTGGGGATAATTAGTATCTCATGGGTCTATGTTTTATTTTTGCTGCTTTTCCAGTGCTAGGGTTCAAATCCAGGGCCATGTGCACTCGAAGCAGGTGTTCCACCCACGGTCATACTCTGGGACCTCTTGGGATGAGAACGGGGAAGAGCCGAGGATGGCTAAACTGTGACAACCTCAACTGTCACGGAACTTGAAGTCATCTCATAGATGTTCTTGCAGCCGGGGCCTCAATGCCAGCCAGGTCAGCCCTCACTGCTGAGCTGCAGACTTGCTGCTCCTACCCTCTGGGGAGGCATCAGGAGGGTAGGGGTGGGAGGTGGGAGGCAGCTCTAAAGGGTAATGTCACATGAGCTGCAAAATCATAGGGGGTTAAATACCAGGTCTGCTGGTTACGCACTGGAAAACTCTGGAAATAACTTATTAAATGTCATTTTCCTCTTCTGTAAAATGGGAATTTTACCCAAAAGATCTGAATGGCCCTGGTATCTTTAGATCTTCAAAAAAGTTGCTTCTTTTTGGGTCTCCGACTTCTCATGCATGTTTTCTTCCTTGGTAATAAAGAGACGAAATCACGGGTCCCTGGGAAGTGGTGGTGTGTGGGCTACCTGATGCTGTTTACATGCTCACGCGGAGAGGAAACGGTGGAGGTCTGTTTGCTTTACCTTCTCCTCAGACCAGGAAGGATATTAGGATTGTGAAAGGGTTGGAAGGGGACAGTGGAGAGCAAATTCATCTCATCTCATCTCATTCATTCATTCATACACACACACACACACACACACACACACACACACCACTCTTTCTCCCTCCCTCTCTCTCTCTCTCTCTCTCTCTCTCTCACACACACACACACACACACACAAACACATTCAGTGTGCACAAGTGCTTGTGCAAGTATGTGCCTCTGGAGGCCAGAAGACAACCCTTGAGTGCTGTTCCTCAAGGGCCATCCATCTTTGAAAAATTACTATTTCTTTGTTTTTCATTATAATTGCATAATTCCCCCTTTCCTTCTTTCTTTCTAATCCTTCTCGTGTACTTCTTGCTTTCTCTCAAATTCATGGTTGACTTTAACTATTTCTTTAACTTTATACACACACACACACACACACACACACACACACAATGTGTTCCTAAATACATAATGCATACATAAATACATAAATACAATATATAATGCTACTTGTATGCATGTTTTACGGGCTGACCATTTGGTGCTGGACAACCAGCCAGTGTGTTCTTCTCTGGAGAAGACTATTTCTTCTGCCTCAGTATTGCTCAGTTGCTTTAGTTCTTTGTCGAGGGCTGAGGCCTCTTTATGTTCCCCTACTTTGTGTTAAGATGGCTATCGTTGTTGTCGTCCTTGTTCGGATCACGTTTAGGCAGTCATGTTGGTGAGACTTTATGTGTGTAGCTTCTGACATTCCTAGAAGACACAATTAGAGCATCGAACTTCCATTCCTCTGGCTCTAACAAGCTCCCCCCTCCACCCACCCCCCCACACCCTCCTTTCCACAGAGCTCCTTGAGCCTTAGCTACACAAGCTGTGTTGTGGATCTATCCGTTGGAACTGGGCTCCATATTGGTTTTGGTTCTCTTTAGTGGTCTCCATCTGTGTAGTAAAGAGAAGTTTTCTTGATGAGGCAGGAGGAGTACACTTACCTCTGAGTATAAGGATAAATACTAAGAATATAGTTAGACATTCTGTTGACTTAGTAAAGTGATGGTTATAGGTTCCAAGATCCATGACCTCACTGGCCCCAGGTAGTCAGCTAGGCTTGAATTCCCTCTTGCTGGGGTGCCGGAAGTCTAATTACAGAGCGGGTGGTTACCGCCAGGGAGTGTGTGCCACTACTGTATTCTTAGGGTCACTGGACCACGTCGGTCATTGTTTTGGTTCATAGAGTCATACTGGGTAAGAGTGTTGATTATTTTTCTCAATTGGAAGCCTGCATGGCACTTTCTGGTTCTATGAATGCTGGATCTCAGGGAGGGAGCTTTCAGGTCAGTTCCAGCTCAGGGTCTCTGGTGTCATAAGCATCAGGAATTCACCCACCAGCTCTGGGAGGCATCTAAGGAGTCTCTTGGACAACCCTGGCCAACAGCTGGGAAGAGGGCTTCTTAGGCCTGGTGTTGGGAGTTGTTTTTTTTTTTTGTTTTTTTTTTTTTTTTTGGTTTTTCGAGACAGGGTTTCTCTGTGTAGCCCGGGCTGTCCTGGAACTCACTCTGTAGACCAGGCTGTCCTCGAACTCAGAAATCCGCCTGCCTCTGCCTCCCAAGTGCTGGGATTACAGGCGTGCGCCACCACGCCCGGCTCTGGTGTTGGGAGTTTTAAGTAGTCTATGGCTCTTGTTTTTTGAAACAGTGTCTCTCATTGGCCTGAAGCTCACCATTTAGAATAGGCTCCCTGGCCATTCTGCCCCGGAGATCGACCTGCATGTCTTGGCCTTCCCAAAGCTTGGATTACAGCCACATCATCACACCTGGGTAGTGGGGCTCAAACCGAGGTCCTGTGCTTGAACAGCAAGCACAGTGCCAATAGAGCCATCTCTCAAATCCTAGTAAATTCATCTTAAAATACAGACTGCGGAGTCTTCCTCTAGACGCCAGTCTCTAGTTTGACTCAGAACACACGCATATTGGGAATGTCATCTTGTCCCTCTCACTGACGCTGAACTCCGGGGGTAGGACCCTTCTGCACACTGTTCACGGACTCTTTCGTGCTAATTACTGTGATAAATGGCTCAGCTCTTATGTGCCTGTCATTTTTATTCAAACAGCAAAATCCAAAACTGCCCATTAAAAACAGGGGCCATTTGGTAAACAGAGCTTAAGTATTTGCCTTTTGACATTCCAAGTCAAAAAGTAATCTCGAGGTCAAATGGCCTGCTGACACCCAGGAAAATGAAATGGCAGGAAAATGACAAGTATAGAGATGACATCATAACCTAAAAAAAAAAAAAATGACACTCTAGCTGGCTAAATAATACTAAATTGACTCCACAGCAGCTGGTCATCTTGCTAGGTTGCAGCTAGACTCCTCATCTGTGGGAGCCCAGTGACAGCATCCCTCCCTCCCCCAACCAAGGACATCGCTGCTGGTGCTACTCTTCTGTCCTAAGGCTGGTGATCTCTTAATTGAGAGATTAACAGCTTAAAGTCTGAATTGTATCCATCAACCTTTTTTGACTATGATTTGACCACAAGGTCCCGCAAATCTAAAGAGGAAACAAGGTGTATACAAAGGCTCCCAAAGTACAAAAAAAGAAAGGAAGAAAGAAGGAAGGAAGGAAGGAAGGGAGGGAGGGAGGGAGGGAGGGAGGGAGGGAGGGAGGGAGGGAGGGGGAGGAAGGAAGGAAGGAAGGAAGGAAGGAAGGAAGGAAGGAGGGAGGGAGGGGGAGGAAGGAATGAAGGAAGAAAGGAAGGAAGGAAAGAAGGAAGGAAGGAAGGAAGGAAGGAAATAAACAATTATAACAATTCACAAGCCAGGGAATTAAATCATTGTAGCAATTTACAAACCATAGTTATGGAAATGAAGGAACCTCTTTGACAGCTGTTAGAAGCAGGAAGGAGACCTTCTTATCTGTAGCTGTTTATATGACAGAGAGAGAGAGAGAGAGAGAGAGAGAGAGAGAGAGAGAGACATTGGCCCAGGTGGAGAGGCCTTTGTAAATAGGCCTATGTGCATGGGTGATGTACCAGTACCAGCTCAGCCTGGTCTTTGTGGCCCCTTTGGGAGAGATATGCGAGATTTCCACTGACTAGAGTAATACCTGTTTGACTCAGGTAAGTAACCCCGTCCTCCTCAGCTCTGCTCTTAAAGGAAAGAAAGGGTTGAGCTTGGATTGAGGAGAGCCACCATCAGCTCTCACTGTGCATGCATCTTACCTGTGCCTTTGCTAAGCTGCTTTTGCGGTGGAGGGTGGGACTCTCCAGTTACACCATGTCACCACCCCACCACACCCTTGAATTTCCTGCCCCTGCTTCCCCATTCCTTGGGGGTTACAGGTACTGGCCAGCATACCCAGCTCACAAAACAGAATTTTCTATAGGATGTGTGTGTGTGTGTGTGTGTGTGTGTGTGTGTGTGTGTGAGAGAGAGAGAGAGAGAGAGAGAGAGAAATACAAGCTTAAAAACATGCCTGAGATTGCCCTACAGTTGTAGTCTAACTGCAAAACAGAAGGCTGCAGCCTCCTGTTGCGACTTTAAAAGAATCTATCTGGAGTAAACATCAAGGCTCTTGTGGGATGCAAGGTAAGGAGTATTTATAATATAACTGCTCTTCCCCAGCCCATTGAGGTGCAGATGCAGATGGGGCAATGAAGACTGTCTAGATAATTACTGCAGAAGGGAAAATTATCTGGATAGATGGCCAACATCCCTCAACACTGAAGGACGGAGCCAGCAACAATGCAGAGGCATGCCTCGGGAGCTGTTTCAGATATTCTTTTGTGAAGTAAGGATAGCCTGTAGTCGAGCCTCACTTATTAACAAGGCAGAGGGGCTGCGGCTGTAGCTCCTGACAGAGCACTTGCCTCACAGGCATGAGGTGTTAGTTTCAGTCCCAATACACACACACACACACACACACACACACACACACACACACATGTACAATGGGGAAGAATGACTATCAAATAGTTTGCATGTGATTAATACTGTTTCATAGAATGCATCATTTAATCCAGGACACAGTACACAGCAAAGTATGATGCGCAATTTTGTATGATTATGCAGTATCTTTAAAATTTTAAGTTAATGTGTACATCTGTGTGCGTGTTGTCTGTCTGTCTGTCTGTCTGTCTGCCGCCGCAGAGCCGCAGGCTTTGTGCGTGAACTCTACTACCCGAACTGCATTCTCAGTTCTTAAGACCCATCTGGTGTCTTAAATTTACAGATGAGAAACCAGAGCTCAAAGAGCTTGCCCGCAGCAAGTGTGCAGGAGAAGCCGGGACCTAAGAGACAGGGCTTTGTACTTTCCCAGTCTGCACACGCTTCCCTGGAGCCGGGGGTTCACTGTGGGGAGACCGGAGGAGGTGGCGCCTTCTCGTTAATAGCATGTTGTGCTGACAGCGGTAGTCAGGCATTGTGAGAGTCCTAGCACTGACCTAAATTAATTCTCAGAAAATTTCTCTTGACTAGAATCGTAGTTTGGTTCTAATGTGTAGAACACAATTTGTTTGCAAGCATCCAACAGTTAAATAAAAATATAATTGCACCAATTGTTTACGGCTTTTGGATTTTGTTCTTTTTTTTGTTGTTTTGTTTGTTTGCAAACAGGTTTCTCAGGTAGCTCAGGCTAGATTTGAAGTTGCTGTACTCCCCGATCCTCCTGCCTTTCACATCTTGAGTGTTAGGATTGTAGGCATGCCCGCCCGTCACTCGTGCCTTTGAAGGGACATCCTCCTCTCCCCCCTTCCCTCCCATCTTCCTCCCTCCCTGCCCCACTGGTCAATCAGCTTTGGACACATTTATGCCAGAAAGCAAAGGGTCCTTCTTAAACTCACTCCTTACACTCTCATCCAGCTCATCTCCCATCCAGTCCTCGGGTGGCTGGGATTTTAATAACTCCCCCGCACCTTTTGCAGGTAAAGAACAAAGCCTCAGAGATGGCCAAGTGTTTAGGGCACTTGCAGCATTTGCAGAGGACTGGGGTTTGATTCTCAGCACCCACATGGCTCACAACCACACATATGATGGCTTACAGCTCATAACCCAGTACCAGGGGATTCCATGCCCTCTTCTGACCGCTATAGGTACTGGGCATATATGTGGTGCACACATATGCATGCAGGCAAAACATTCATGCACCTAAGATAATCTAGATTTTAAAAAAAATTCTAAATAGACATGTGACATAGCCATGACCTGTCTGGCTTTTACAAGCCAGGGTTTCAAATAATCATTAGCTAACCATTCTTGAGATGGAACATTAAGTTGGCTCCACGATCCCCAGGGGCTTGCCTTCAGATCCCCAGGGGCTGCAGAGTTCTCCATTGGAGGAGAAATCAAAGAGAACCGAATTGCCCTGGGGCACATGAGAAGCACTGTTCCGGCAAACACTTTGCTGCTGTCCTAATCTTTAACCGCACTGCTCATCTTCAGGGATCCAGTGCAGGATACTCTGAGAGCCAGGCCTATGCTGTAGTTGAATGCTTGTTACTATTACTATTACGAGATTAGTAGTTCCTAGCAGGAACTCAAAATTTACTTTTTTTTTTTTTTTTTTTTAAAAGTTGAGAATGATCTCTTGTATTCCAGGCTGGCCACAAATTTACTTGTAGCTTAAGGATAACCTTGACTTCCTTTTAATTTAGAAATGTTTGACAATTTCATAAACATATTCAATATATTCATATCTACAAACATCATCCTCTCTTGTCTCCCTCTGGTCTCTGCTGAGCCACTTGCTCATCCCAATTAATTTCTAGTCTCCTATTTTGATGTCTTAAATAATTAAAAAAAATGTTTTACAGGTCTCGTGTAAGTATCCTAGGGTTTTACTGTTGTGAACAGACACCATGACCAATGCAAGTTTTATAAAAGACCATTTAATTGGGGCTGGCTTACAGGCTCAGAGGTTCAGTCCATTGTCATCAAGGCAGAAGCATGGCAGCATCCAGGCATGCAATGGTGCAGGAGGAGCTGAGAGTTCTACATCTTTATCCAAAGGAAGTCAGGAACAGACTGGGCATGCTTAGGCATCTAGGAAGAAGATCTCCAAGCCCATCCCCACAGTGACACACTTCCTCCAACAAGGCCACACCTCCTAATAGTACCACTCCCTGGGACGAGCATATACAAAACATCACAGTTGAAATCCACAGCTTCTGTGAGATCATTCAAGGACTATGTCATATATAGAAGACAGGGTTTCAAAGCATTCCTTCACCTGTTAAGATCTTTCTGCTCCTCTCTTCTGGCATGCTCTCTGGGTCTTGAAATGAATCATAGAAAAGTCTCACTGAGGGATGGGCATTCAACAGTCAGTTCTCAGTACTTGACTCGTTGAGTCTCTGTAGAAAGAAGCTTGTCTGGCTCAGGCTGAAGGCAGCATTCACCTGTGGATGTCTGTGTAGACACTTAGGAGGAAGTTTGACTCCATGTCCTTTTAGCAGAATACCAGGAGTAAATTCTGCACAGGGGCCTATGACTTCCTCCAATCATATAGGGTATTGACAGGCTTTATAGACCCACCTCATGGCTCCCTTAAATCCCATCAGAAAGGAGCTGGTTACCCTCCAAACAGCCCTGCCTTTATTGCCTCTGTGCACACGTCTTGTCTGGCAGGCAGGTATTACAGCGTCCAGGGTTCATAGCTGAGTAAGTCTGTGGATGATTTCTCTTTCTCAGCATCCTGCATGAGCACCTTCCAGCACTGAAATACCCACCCATCAGGAGGAAGCTTCCAGTTTAGTTCCAGCCTCATGTGGATCCGATATCCGTGTGGATGGTTTTGAACTTCTGATTGGCCTGCTTCCACCTTCCCTGGGGGACAGCCTGGTTTATGTGATGTTTGGGATCAAACCCAGGACTTCATGAATGTTAGGGAAGCTCTCTACCAGAGGAGCCACATACAATCTCAAAGTTCTTACTCTTATCAAGATGATCTAGGAACATACCCAAGATTGTTTCTAAACCTCTCCAAAGTCCATAACCAAAGGAACAATCTTTTGCCCCGCTCTCTTCATTATTTGCTTCCTATAAGCAATTCACTGAATTTTTCAAATTGTTCTCCCCCCCCCAGACAGGGTTTCTCTGTGTAGTCCTGGCTGTCCTGGAACTCACTCTGTAGACCAGGCTGGCCTCAAACTCAGAAATCCACCTGCCTCTGCCTCCCAAGTGCTGGGATTAAAGGCGTGCGCCACTACCACCCAGCCTTTCAAATTGTTCTTCATGGAATATTCCTTCATGTTTTATCTTTTACTTTTTTGAGGTAGAGTTCTATAATGCAATACAGGTAAAGCCTGGACTACTATATAGTTCAAATGGTCCTTAAACTGAAAATCCTCCTGCTTCCTATAAAACATGCTAGTATCACAGGTTTGTACCACTATGCCTAGTTTATTTTAAACTTTGCCTCTGTATTGTAAATCTGCCAACCTATGTGCTTTTGATCCATAAACTACCCAAAATATACTGTTTAATAGTGACAGGTGAGCTCTGTTTTCCTCTCTCCCTTCCCTTATTTTCTGAAAACTGTTTCTTTTTAAAATAACACATTGTTGAGAAACAATTCACATGCCATAAAACTCCATCTTTTGGGGGTACATGAGTCAGTGATTTTTATAATTGATTTTTCTTGCTATTTGAGACAGGGTCTTACCATGTAGCTCTAATTAGCCTGGAACTGACCGGTTTTGGAATGACTGATGTATGACACTTTGCCTGGCATCAATTATTATTATTTTTTTTTTTTTTTGAGACAGGGTTTCTCTGTGTAGCCCTGGCTGTCCTGGAACTCACTCTGTAGACCAGGCTGGCCTCGAACTCAAAAATCTGTAGGAAGCCACGTTCTCCATTACAAGATGGCGCCCATTTCCTGTGATGAATCAGCAATGTGCTGTTGTTTACTCCACTCCGCGCCTTACTGTGCATGCGCGGGTAGAGGTTTGGCAGGTCGCAGCTCAGACCCAGAGCATACTAATGAGGCATTGTGGCATACAACAATCAGGTAGAAACACATCCTGCCTAGGCTTATTTAAGATGCACCGCTCTTCCCTTCTTGGTCTTTCGCCTCTGCAATCAACCCCGCAATAAACGTCTGTGGAAGGATCCTGACTGTCTTGTGTCATTCTTGCTGGCGAGATAGACACGCGACCTACAGAAATCTGCCTGCCTCTGCCTCCCAAGTGCTGGGATTACAGACGAGTGCCACCACGCCCAGCTCGTCAATTATTTTTAATATAGTCACAGAGCTGTATAGTCATCAAGTTTGGGAATATTGTTCTTACCCACAACAAGGACTCTGATGACCCATTTTTTCTCTCCTTACAACTCTAGATGATCACTAATCCTCTGTGTGCTTCTGCAGGTCTGCCTATTCCTGATGCTGATCTAAGTGCAATGATACAAGGCATTTTCAGGATGGTCTCTTTCACTTAGCACAGCGTTCTTAAGGCTTACTCATGTTGTATACCATATATCCAAATCCCATCCCGTTGTGTGGTTGAATAACATTCTTTTGCATGGATGGATTACATCTTATCTCTTTGTTCATTGGTGATCAAATATTTGTGTCCTTCCACTTTGGACCTGATAAGATTAATACGTATAAGCTGGGCAGTGGTGGCGCACGCCTGTAATCCCAGTACTTGGGAGGTAGAGGCAGGAGGATTTCTGAGTTTGAGGCCAGCCTGATCTACAGAGTGAGTTCCAGGACAGCCAGGGCTACACAGAGAAACCCTGTCTCGGAAAAAAAAAAACCAACCAACCAAACAAAAAAGATTAATACGAATAAATATGTAATTTTTGGCTCACCTGGGCAAATACATAAGAGCAAAATTTTTTCAGGTCACATAGGAACTGTGCTCAACTTTTTTGAAGAACTGCCAAACTGCTTTCCAAAGTGGCTGCATCATTGTCCACTTCTCTTGCAACCAATGATGGTTCCAGGTTCTCCATATCCTTGCCAAAATTAAACTTTTCATTTGAGTCGTCTTAGCATGAAGTGGTATATCATTGTGGGTTTGATTTGTACTTCCCTAATAAATAATGAGATTGATTATCTTTTCTTATGCTTATTGGCCATTTGTGAAATTTTTAATTTTTATTTTTTTTTGGTCAGGGGAAAGGATATTTGCTCAAATCCTTTGCCTTTTTTTTTTTTTTTTTTTTTTTTTTTTTTTTTTTGGTTTTTTGAGACAGGGTTTCTCTGTATATCCCTGGCTGTCCTGGAACTCACTCTGTAGACCAGGCTGGCCTCAAACTCAGATATCTGCCTGCCTCTGCCTCCCAGAGTGCTGGGATTACAGGCGTGCGCCACCACCGCCCGGCTCCTTTGCCTATTTTTAAAGTGACTTTTCATTTTATGAGTTGTAATAGTTCTTTATATATTCTGGTTACATGTCCCTTTTCGGGCATACAATTCAACATCATTTTCTCCTTTTTGGTGAACTGTCCATTTTCCTTCTTGATGGTGCCCTTTGAAACAGAAAAGTTTATCCTTCCAGTTTCTGTCTGCAGCTGGGAGCCTGTGCCATAGCTCTCTATACCCAAATTCCTCCCGAAGAGAACTGGTCTCCCAGGAGTTCTGACATACAGGCTTGCAGGAGGGACAAGCCACAGTCAGAGACAACAAGACCAGCTAACACTTGGGATAACCAGATGGCCAGAGGCAAGGGCAAGAACACAAGCAGCAGAAAACAAGGCTACTTGGCATCATCAGAACCCATTTTAACATGGCAAGCCCTGGATACCCCAACTCACAAGAAAGCAAGATTCTGATTTAAAATCACATCTTATGATGATGATAGAGGACTTTAAGAAGGACATAAATAACCCCCTTAAAGAAATGCAGGAGAATGCAGGTAAGCAGCTAGAAGCCCTTAAAGAGAAAACACAAAAATTCCTTAAAGAATTACAGGAAAACACAAACAAAACCATCCAGGATCTAAAAATGGAAATAGAAACAGTAAAGAAATCACAAAGGGATACAACCCTGGAGATAGAAAACCTAGGAAAGAGATCAGGAGTCATAGATGCAAGCATCACCAACAGAATACAAGAGATAGAAGAAAGACACTCCAGTGCAGAAGATGCCATAGAAAACATTGACACAACAGTCAAAGAAAATGCAAAATACAAAAAGCTCCTAACCCAAACCATCCAGGAAATTTAGGACACAATGAGAAAACCAAACCTAAGGATAATAGGTATAGAAGAAAGTCAAGATTCCCAACTTAAAAGGGCCAGTAAATATCTTCAACAAATTTATAGAAGAAAACTTCCCTAACCTAAAGAAAGAGGTGCCCACAAACATACAAGAGGCTTACCCCTAACCTAAAGAAAGAGATGCCCACAAACATACAAGAGGCTTACAGAACTCCAAATAGATTGGACCAGAAAAGAAATTCCTTCCATCACATAATAATCAAAACACCAAATGCACAAAACAAAGAATATTAAAAGCAGTAAGGGAAAAAAGTCAAGTAACATATAAAGGCAGACCTATTAGAATTACACCAGACTTCTCACCAGAGACAATGAAAGCTAGAAGATCCTGGGCAGACCTCATACAGACCCTCAGAGAACACAAATGCCAACCCAGACTACTATACCCAGCAAAACTCTCAATTACCAAAGATGGAGAAACCAAGATATTCCGTGACAAAAACAAATTTACACAACATCTTTCCACAAATCCAACCCTACAAAGGATAACAGATGGAAAACGCCAAGGAGGGAAACTAAACCCTAGAAAAAGCAAGAAAGTAATCTTCTTTCAATGAACCCAAAAGAAGATAGCCATACAAACATAAAAATAACCTCAAAAATAACAGGAAGCAACAATCACTATTCCTTAATATCTCTTATCATTAATTCCCCCAATAAAAAGATACAGACTAACAGACTGGATATGGAAACAGGACCCAACATTTTGCTGCATGCAGGAAACGTACTTCAGTATCAAAAACAAAGACTACCTCAGAGTAAAGGGCTGGAGAACAATTTTCCAAGCAAATGATCCCAAGAAACAAGCTGAGTGGGCATTCTAATATCGAAGCATCTTACTGCTGGCCATCTTTTTTTCTAGAGCCTATGCATGCACAGAGATAGGCAGTTTTCCCTGGGCCTTTGGGTCTTTGTGTCAGAAGGCTTCAGAAAACTTAGAACTTTGATAATGTATTTGCCATGCCTCTCTCCTGTTTATCCATGTTACTTCAGCCCTAAGAAGGCTGATGAGACTCCCTTTCCTTATATCAATATCAGTGGCAAGTCACACAGTGAGTAAGTGTGTGTGTGTGTGTGTGTGTGTGTGTGTGTGTGATATGTCTGCCTGGGTGATCAGACTTGGCACATTTTATGAGTCTTCTTTGAATCATAAGCCACTGTCTTAGGTAAGGTTTTATTGTGAAAAGACGCCAAGACCACCTCAACTCTTCTAAAGGAAAGCTTTTAACTGGGACTGGCTTAGTTCATTATCATCATGGCAGGAAGCATGGTGGCACACAGGCAGACATGGTGCTGGAGAGGTAGGTAGCTAAGAGTTTTACCTCTGGGTAGCCAGGCAGCAAGAGTGAGAGTAAGCCACTGGGCCCCGCTTGAGCTTCCGACCTCAAAGCCCCTCCCCCATCCCCAATGGCATACTTCTATGGATAAGACCACCATACTTCAATAAGGCCATACCTACTCCAAAAACGCCACACCTTCTAATAGTGCCACCCTTTATGGGCCTATGGGGGCAATTTTTATTCTAATCATAATACCCACTTTGTATGGCAGGTGAGAATACCCCATGGTTTCCAGGTATCTTACAGACCTGTATTGTTTTGAAAAGTGACTTACCTTTCCTGAGTCCTTTGTGTTTGTATGTGGTCTGTGTATTCCTGTGTGCACTTGACTTTTTTTTTTATCTTTGTGTATGTGTGTGTGTTTGTGTGTGTGTGTTCATGTGTGAGTACAGGTGCTCACATAGAGGTCAGAGGGTAACCTAGAGTGCTGGTTCTCATCATCTTCTTTGCTTGAGACAGGGTTTCGTGTTGTCTTCTATGTCATGTGTCAAATTTGCTGGTCTGAAAATGTCTGAAGATTCTCCTGGCTCTGTCTCTCATCTCACTATGGTGATGCTTGTATTTTAGATGCACACTAGAATCCTTTACATACGGATTCTGGGAAACCTGAACTCAGTTCTTCACACTTGTATGGCAAGCGCCTTGACCACTGAGCCACCCTCCCCTCTTTTAAATCTTAAACTTATAAAAACTGGACCACCCCTAAATCGGAATGAAGGATTTCTTGGCAAGTTGTAGTATCATGAGCAGGAAATCCTCAAAAGCTAGAGTTCAAAGTAAGTGTTTCAAGCAATCAATGAAACTTGGCAACTTCAGGAATTGGCAAGGACAGGAGTGTGCAATTCAACAAATTGCATTTCGATTTGTAGGTCTGTCTGCTTTATTGCTCTCTGGCATTCAGGGTCAATCCAAATGCCAGCTCCCTGTAGAAGGCTTTAAATTATTTCTCTTGGTTTGATAGTTTTCATCTCTCAAGGCATTCCAAGAGGTAGCATAACATGCATCTCTAAATTCTACGCCAAGGAGTGCAATTATTTAAACCATTGCTTAGACTCATTCTTAATATTTTCATGCTTCAGGCTTGTGGTTCCCTTGCTTGTTTTCAGAGTCTTAGTGTTGACTAAGAAATGTTTTTGAGCTTCAGACCATATCAGTCAAAGGGACATGTGCAGTACTGTCCCCATTGGATCAGACCCATGATGTCTGAAGCCATTCAATAATCTCTAGAGGTCTCATGTGATTTGTGGAAGGAGAGCTCAAAGGCAGGGTTTTACCTTTAAATGCTGCATGAACTAGAAACTAAGCTTTGCATAGGAAGCTCATTGCAATACCCCAAGCATTGCAATATCACCCATATTGTGCAGCCAGGGCAGAGGCACCTTCAGAATACAGATGCCAGGTGCCACACGATCGGGGTTTGGAGGAAGACTGGACTTATTTCCATTACTTATTTCTGGCCCAAAGAAAAACTGTATCTAACAGAAGCACATGATAAGAAAGATTGATTATCTAGTGGCTTTAATTACACCTCCAGGAATGTATCAGGGGGTCTGGAGGGATGGCTCAGTGGTTTAGACGACGTCTTACTATTGCAGAGGACCTGGGTTTGGTTTCCAACACCCATGTGGCAACTTACAACTAACTGTAACTCCAGTTCTAGAGGATCTGACCTCTTCTAACCTCCACAGACATCAGAAATATGTGTGCATATCTGTATATGGAAGTAAAACACTCATATACATTGTCCTTGTCAATGATGCAGTGCTGTGAAGAGACAACAGGACCGAGGAAACTCTTATAAAAACAAAGCATTTGATTGGGACTTGTTTAGAGTCCCAGAGGTTTAGTCCATTGTCATCATAGCAGGGAGTATGGTGGCATGCTAGAGATGTTGCTGAGAGCTCTACATCTGGATCCACAGGCAGCAAGAAGAGAGGGACGCTGGGCCTGCTTGGGCTTCTGAAACCGCATAGCCCACCCACAGTGATGCATTTCCTCCAACAAAGCCATGCCCCCTAATCTTTCTCAAGTAGTGCCATTCTCTGATGACTAAGTATTCATACATGAACCTATGGAGTCCATTCTCACTAAAAGCATCACACACATAAAATAAATAAATGTAAACATAAAAGAACACACTGGATACCACCACTGTGTGGTCCTTTCCATGTCTCAGTATTTTCACATGTTATAGTGTCTGCATATTTGTGTATTCATGTATGTGGGAGCCACACATGCATGTGCATGTGTGTAGAGGTTAGAGGCCAATCCCAGATATTTTTATTCACCATACCTCTTGTTTTTAAGTCAGGGCTCATTGGCCTGAAGCTCACTAAGGAGGCTAGGCTGTCCAGGGAGCCCCAGGAATTTGGCTGTCTCTGCCTCCCCATTACAGAGATTTTAGGCTCATGTCATCACCCAGCTTTTTCACATGGGTTGGCTAGATCACACTCAGATTTCACATTTACGTGGCAAATGCTGAACCACCTGACCTGCGTGTCTCCAGACCCACGTGCATTTCTTTAGTATTGACACTGGGCCTAATGAATTCTACTTTCAACACTTGAAAATCTAAGAGACAGAGATGGGACATTATGATAGCAGTTCTGATACACAGATAGGACAAACAGTTATTATCAGCTAGTAAATAGCAACAGAGCATTCTTCTTCTGGCCTTTGTCCGAGACCAGCCCACCTCATTATACGATGACCTCCTTAAAGGTTAACAACAGAAGCCCAGGTCTCCAGATTCAGGAGGGGACATCAACACATTCACGAGGTTCTAATGGCTCAAAGATGCTCTGCGGCTCTGCCCCACCTTAATACAAAGAGGAATGTTCCCCCTTGAACCATGGTCTTCTATGAACCAGATCAGATTTTTGAGGGTCTAATTCCAAACCACATCTTGGAATTTTCCCAAGTCTTTCCCTTTTGAAAATCCAAACTGTCAGGAAATCTTTCAGCTGTGACCTGCCAAGTACTAATTCCATGCCAGGACTGCAGACAGTAAAAACTATAGATGGCTTCAGTGTGTGCAGACACACCTTCCAAAAAAACGAGGGATGCAAACAACCACGGATGTATGTGGCTTGCACTTGGCAGGGCATTAAATGCCTTCTGGGATATTAGAGTTTCCAGTTGCGTTGCACGGTGGAGTAATATCTGCCGATTGTGGGCGAGCCCAGTACGGCTTGCATGTGAGCAGCATTCTGTTCACCTAGGACAGGGCTGTGGCTGGAAGGTGGCCGTAGGTGTCCAGCTCTGCTGTAGGCTGTGTAAACAGCAACCCTTCTCTGTCCACAGTTTTGCTTTCTGCAGTTTTCAGTGGTGGCCAGGACTAAGTGGAAAGTTCCAGAAGGAAATGATTCATAGATCTTAAAAATTTTTTATTACATATATTGTTTCAAGTGTTATCTCTTACTGCACCTTATACAGATATTAAACCTTATCCCAGGAATGCATGTATAGGAAAAATGCAGTATAAGTAAAGTTCAAGGCCCTCTGAGGCTTCAGGCATCCATGGTGGGGTGGGGATGGAGCTCTCAGAACATAGCTATATGAGGTAAAGGACCAAAACCCCTCTCAATCAAAATTCTCCTATTCGCTTTGCTTTGACCTGACGTTAGCCTTGTCTAAGGTCTCTTCCTAGACATCATGGAGACACAGCACTAGATTAGGACTCCTCCCTTCAGTCCCTAGTCCCATCTTTACCCCTCTGTGTGACAAGGTACTTGAACTTCTTTGAATGTTAGTTTCCTTATCTACAAAATGTTGATGATCAACTTGGAGACATGTTAACTTTAATAGTCATAATATATTAAAGAGTATTCCACAAACTCTACAATTTACACAATGCATGCAAAGGAATTTTTAAATTTTATATACTTTATCATGAAAACAACAACAACAACAAAACCCCTTGCAAATAAAAATAAACCACACCAAAATAAACCAGACCTGAAATCTCTACTTCCCAGTGAACTGTACAATTAGATAAGCCTTTCTGGGACTGGAGAGATGACTCAGCGGTTAAAAGCACTGACTGTTCTTCCAGAAGTCCTGAGTTCAATTCCCAGCAACCACATGGTAGCTCATAACCATCTGTAATGGGATCTGATGTCCTCTTCTAGTGTGTCTAAAGAGAGCAATGGTGGTGTACTCATATACATAAAGTAAGTAAATAAGGCCCTGCAGTGGTGGTGCATGCCTTTAATCCCAGCACTTGGGAGGCAGAGGCAGGCAGATTTCTGAGTTCGAGGCCAGCCTGGTCTACAAAGTGAGTTCCAGGACAGCCAGGGCTACACAGAGAAACCCTGTCTTGAAAAAAACCAAAAATAAAATAAAATAAAATAAAATAAAATAAAATAAAATAAAATAAAATAAAATAAAATAAGCCAGGCGGTGGTGGCGCACGCCTGTAATCCCAGCACTTGGGAGGCAGAGGCAGGCGGATTTCTGAGTTCGAGGCCAGCCTGGTCTACCGAGTGAGTTCCAGGACAGCCGGAACTACACAGAGAAACCCTGTCTCGAAAAAACCAAATAAATAAATAAATAAATAAATAAATAAATAAATAAAATAAAATAAAAATAAGTAAAGCCATGGAGCGTCACGGTAGATTTTAGATTTTACACTTTCACTGTGGAATATATTTTTGTGCACGTACCTACCATGTAAACCTGAAAAATCTGTGACAGAATTAGCAGCACTAGAAAAAGACAATTAGCTTTATATTCTCTTTCATAGCTTGTGTCCATTTGTGTGTGTGTGTGTGTGTGTGTGTGTGTGTGTGTGTGTGTGAGAGAGAGAGAGAGAGAGAGAGAGAGAGAGTAGAACTCTTAAAAGAGAACCTAAGAATTCTATACTATCTTATCTGCTAAACTCAAGGAAATAAACTGTAAAAAGGAACCCCTTGCAGCTTGTGCCATGTCACCAAGGATCAGCATGTGACACGTAGGGATGACACCTGACTGGGATGTCCTCAGCAGGTTTGAATTTGGCCCCACCCCTCTTACCTTCAGAAGGTTGTTGTGAACAGCTTTCTTCTTGAACATGAGCATAGTTTCTAGCATTCAATCCAGTTAAAGACTTCTCTAATTTTACATTTTCTTTTAATACCAGTTGCTTTCAAGGGATCTGGAGTGGTGGGGCTTGCAATGGCAATCGTCCAAGAAATACTGAGCTACGTGGAGTTGCCTGAGTTCAAGATCAAGGAGAAGTCATGTTTTACTGCCTAGAGTGGACCCCGCTCAGATAGAAACCACCAACTATAAGACCAAAGCTCTTGAGAGCCCTCAGGAGATGGATAAACACCAACAACCCCACCAGCAGCACTAAAACAGCATGCTTGTCCTGGCATTCCCAGAGGCAGACTAAGTAGAAACTTATGTCAGGGAAACCTTATTCCATGACTTTAAGATTGCCTTCTCCTTGGCATAGTGGGCACACATGGAAGCTTTAATCCTGGAAGCCCTTGGACGGTAGAAGTGGGAGGATCATGAGTTTGAAACTAGCCTGAGCTAAATAACGATAGCCTGTCCCAAACCAAACTAAACCAAAACCTAAATAATTACATAAATAAATTGCTTCTTATTTTAGAGGAGATACCTAAATCTAAATTTCTCAGGAAATTGATGAATTAAATCAAACACACACACACACACACACACACACACACACACACACACATCTAGAGTGAATAGAGTTTATAAACTAAAGACATTAAACATGAAAAGTTATACTGCTTTTGATTCAGGTTTTATAGCTTGAACCCCAGTCTGACAGTCAGAAGATACCCAGGAGATTTTAGGGAAGCTATTTAAGCTCCTGAGTCTCCGGTTTTGGTCAGTGAGGTAGAGTAATAGCTATTTTCCAAATGTTTCAGACAGAAAAGGCATTGATGTAATGTTACTTCACAGCAGGGGCTTTATAAGTGACATTATTACTGTTTGATGGAAATGTGTTTCTCTGTGTTTTGACTCTTAACTGTCCAATGTAGTTAAGGATTAGTTGTGGTCTGGAGCTCAGAGCGCTTGCGTACATGCCCAAGGCCCTGGGTTCCCCCAATGCCAATCAAAATTAAAGGTAGAGAATCAGAGTGAAAGTGCAATGTTCGGGAAAAGTTTTCAGAGTTGAACTATAAATCGAGAGGTCCTTTACAGTCTTCTCTCTCAGTGGAGGGCATCTTATTCTGTTTTATTTTTTTCTGCATTATACCAAATGTTGAAGAACAAAGGTAAGAGATTTCTTCTGCTTTACACATTATTTGATGTATATAAAACTTTTGTACAATTTAGTTCTTAGCCATTTGCTGTTTCTTTTTTGTCCCACCTATTTCATGTTAAGCCTGATTCTCTCCATTGAGCCGTCAGACCATCTAAACCATAGCAGGGCAGATTCTTAGGCAGCGGGGCATGGAAGTTGACTCACACCAGCCCCCGAGGGCTGTGCTTATGTATTATTCCTGCCCCTACTGTCAGTGGCATCTTGCTACTAACTGAAATTATTTGTGGTGAGAATATTTGTATTATATAAATTCACAAACACTTCAAGTTGCTATCTTTCTCTCTGTCTGTCTATTACTCATCATCATCTATATATCTGTCTATCTACCCCTCTTTCTATCACTCATCTCTATCTATTATCTATCTATCACCTATCTATCTATCCTTCCCCTCTCTTCTCCCTCTGTCTTCAGTTATGAACACATCAGTAAACATAGAATCCCTGTAATTTTTTTCTTGCTTGTATTTACTGCCTAAGCTCTATCTTTCCAAATGCCTAGCTTCAGCTTATCCTGAACCTTTGTAAGAACAGGGACGTTTTGTGTCTCCACTGAGTCTCAAGTGTCTGTCACCATAAATACCCAGGAAGCACACACTTGAGAGTTCTAGTGCTATTCTGAGTCTGTTTCCAGTGTTCACGCTATTGCCAGATCGAGCACCGGAAGCAGGAATGGCTTAGAACATGTTTTAGGAAAGGAGCTGATTATCAAATACCCACCCCTTGTTTAATATAACACATCTGTATAAGAAATGCAATTCTGAGCCAGGCTGCAAACGGCTTCCAGGAAAGTCTGGTGCAGAGAATGATCTTCAAACAACATCGGGATCTGTAAATCACACTTGCCTGGCATTCTCTCTCTAAATGCCAAAGACAGTTTGATGATAAATTGTTCTTCAAAGGGAGAGCAAGAGGCTTCTATAGTCCTCCCCATTCCTGTAAAAGGACACTTTGCCCTTTTATGTTCAAGGTGAGACTTGGGCTAACTTAGTAAAGGGGAGAGGAGAGGCACCTTTTTGAGACAGTGATGATAAACAATGGATAACTGAGGTGGTAGGCGGGCTGATGAGATGGTGTCTAGGTAACGGTGCTGGAGCACAGCCCGGTGACCTGAACTGGACCCCTGGAAGAAGATGGAGGGCACAGACTTTCGAAAGCTGTTGGTGGATACATGTAAATACACATGCGTGCACAGGCAGACACATATTTAGAAAACTTTTCTTTGGTCTGTGTACCCACACACATACATACACACACATACACTAAGAAAAACCAGGAGTTGGAGTGATGGCTTTGCAGTTAAGAACACCTGCTGCTTGCTTTTGGAGAGAACTTGTGTTCTGTCCCACAAGGGCAGGTGGCTCACAGATGCCTGTAACTCTAGTTCCAGGGATCCAACACATGCTTCTGGCCTCTGTGGGCATCTGCACATACATGGGTGTATCCTCACACAGACAAGTACCTGTAGATAAAAATAAAAGTAAAAAAAAAATCTTTGTAAGGTGTTTTTTTTTTTTTTTTTTTTTTTTTTGTCGTTGGTTGGTTGTAGAATTGGAAGGTGTTATGAAAATTTCTTGAAGCAGCCAGGCGGTGGTGGCGCATGCCTTTAATCCCAGCACTTGGGAGGCAGAGGCAGGTGGATTTCTGAGTTCGAGGCCAGCCTGGTCTACAGAATGAGTTTCAGGACAGCTAGGACTACACAGAGAAACCCTGTCTCGAAAAAACCAAAAACAAAACAAAACAACAACAACAAAAAGTGACAAGTAGTCCAGCCTGGATCTCCCAAACAGTTCACTAGAGGATCAAAAAGCATTGGTTTTCTTTGGGGCTGGAGAGATGGCTCAGTGGTTAAGAGCACTGACTGCTCTTCCAGAGGCCCTGAGTTCAATTCCCAGCAACCACATGGTGGCTAACAACCATCTGTAATGGGACCTGGTGTGTCTGAAAACAGCTACAGTGTACTCATATACATAAAATAAATAAATCTTTAAAAATTTTTTCTTGAAGCAGGGAAGATGGATAATGGAGACTTTCATGTCGATGTTTTCCTTGGGGCTTTGGCACTGGGGACAGTACCCAAGACTTCACTACTCTAGCCATACGCTCTACAACTGACCTACACTGATGCATACTGACCTACACTGATCTGTATCCCATGTCCACCAGTATTGAGGATGATGAAGTGTTGGGTTTGAGGTTTTAGAGAGACATCCCAGTTGAGGGATGTTGGGATCTGAGAAAAGGGGCACCTGGGCTTCCCCACATCTTCCTCCTTGTGACCGCCCCACTGTGACCAACCACCCCACAAGCTTAGAAGGAATAAGATAAATGCCTTTCCCAGTTATTTCTTTCAGTCCTCCCTTCTTTCTCATTGAGACAATAACAAGCCAGTCCAAACAGCTTGTTAAAAAATGTTATAAAGGAAAGTAGAGAATATAACTACGCGAGAAAGCTGAAGTGTATGCCAGATTCTAGGATGTGGGATTAACTGCTGAGATGCTTGGGTAGTTTGAGTTTAGATCTACAATTAACCAGGGACATTATTGTTGTCAATATATTTGCTCTTGCTAAGCCTCAGTTTCTTTTTCTGTACATCAGGTATGAAAATCTTCCTTGTAGTAGCTGGGTATGGTAGGATACAGCCAGTTCTGGGTGGCTTGGAACTCAGTAGGTAGACCGTACTGGCCTTGAAGCTCAAGAGAATGCTTCTTCCAACTGCTAGGATTAAAGGGTGTACTACCAGCTGATCTATAGCCTGCCTGATGGTGACTTTGGTTACTGGCTATTTCTTGTCTTCAAATTCTTACTGATCACTCACTAGGCATTTCCAGCACTGTTAACGGCCTCCTGCTTGGCTACGTTATGGCCCTTCCCTGTGTAGTGAGACTTTCACTGGTCCTTACACCTACTTGTACTAACCTCCGTTCTCAACACTATGGTGTTTGGTTTTGTTGTTTTCCTTTTTAGGGTAGAACTTGCTTTCTGACACACACCTTAGAGGATCCACAACACTCTGGCAGTATCTGCAGGACACAGTATCACTCACACAGGGCACCCTGGTGGCCAAATGGGCTGGCTTAGAAGGTAATCCTGGTATAAGGAGAGATCAGAACAGGGTAGCAGAAAGACAGCTTCCAAACCAAGGACACGACCTTGGCAGATGAATGTCATGGAGCCCTAGCTAAAGGTTTTAGGTGATAAGGGCATCTGGGGGACATGAAAATACTGCGGATGTGTTAAAGCCTCTGGTTGCTTCTTTTCTGTTCACTTCCTATTTGCAGGGACTGTCTGTGCTCCCTGTAATCTGGCCAGTGTCCTCCAGGGAAAGGAGTGATGGTTGCAGGCCACTGTTATCTTGGTCCTCTGGACATTGTATCTATGGCCTGCTTTGAGTTCAGATACCCAGAATGCATTTTCAAAGCCTCAGTCTCAGTGAGCCCATGTGCCTATAAAGAGAGCAAGAGAAAAGCAGAGGGAGGTAGGGCCTCTGGAGGGAAATTGTGCCTCAAGGCACAAACCACCATGCAGCTAGTAACGATTCCTTTGAAATGTTGACTAATTCTCAATAACAAAAAAGTAGATAACTCTTAGCAAACTATAGGGAAGAGTTACTGCAAAAATATGAACTACTTGATCAAAAGTCTCACCAGATAGATTAAGAAAAGTGGGAATGCCGGGCGGTGGTGGCGCCCGCCTTTAATCCCTGCATTTGGGAGGCAGAGGCAGGCGGATTTCTGAATTTGAGGCCAGTCTGGTCTACAGAGTGAGTTCCAGGACAGCCAGGGCTACACAGAGAAACCCTGTCTCGGAAAAAAACAAAACAAAACAAAACAAAACAAAACAAAACAAAACAAAACAAAAGAAAAAAAAAGAAAAGTGGGGAAGATGGACGCCAAATGAGTGGAGAAAAATGGAAAGAAACCTAAAGAGATAAAGGATCAATTCCGATCTTTTTCCAAATGTCCCAGTGGGAAAATCCAAACCTGGAGAAGGAATTTGAGTGACTAAATACCTGTCCCCCGACGCACCTCCAGAGCGGGGGAGCTAGTGTCCCATTCGGTAAGGACAGAGTGCAGCCCCTCCATGTTGTCAAAGGGCCCTCTCCTGTCTATGCAGCACACCCTGCAGCAGTGGGATCTCTGTGATCTGCAAGGCTGGTTAGCCTCCCTTCAGCTGCTGACTAGAGACTCCCGGGATGAACTGTCAGAACTCATGCCAAAAGGCCGGCTACTTCCTCAAGGTCCCCGGATTTTCACTCTGTATCGTCAAATCTCTAGAAGGCTCGCAATCAGCTCGTGCCTCCAAGACACTTCTGCTGTGGAAGAAAAGCCTCACGGTGCTCCAGAGGCCACATAAGCGGCAGGTGTGGGAGGAACTTTTGTGTCTTCTGAATAATACCTCTAAGAGCCCATTGTCCAGTACTCTCTCCTTCTGTCCGCCCACGTGATGAGTTGTTCTCTGATAGCAGAGCCAGAGAAAATCCGTTTCACAAACCAGAATGTGCTGCTTCCTTAGACGATGTGAGCCGCAGTGCTTTCCACTTTGGCCCCAACCTGAAGACGCCCTTTGCCCTTTGTGCGTTGTGTGCGTTTGCGGTAGACTTTCTCTACCCGGCTATCTGTCCTTTTCTTCCCTCCCTCAGACTTAGTCATTTCACTTCTGCCGTCAGGCTAAAAGGTTCTTGATAGTCGGCACCACAATCCCTATGGATAGGGGATAAAATGTGAATTTATAACCATTTCCCTTTATCCTCTAAAAAAGAAGTAAGCCACATTTTAGAGTTATCGACCTAAGCTGTGAGTTTGACACACAAGCCCAGTTCACACTTCTCCATCCTCACCCTAAAGCTCTCACACTCGGCTTCCAGGTTCATCCTGCGTTTCCTGTCACCGCAGTCAGCCTTTCCACGGGGAAGCCGACCTCAGGAAGCAGGGACCTGGCCGTTCAGATTGCACACTCGGAGAGCTGTTCAGGCCCGGGTAGTCCTTCCGTCCCTCACCTCAAACCTTCCCCTCCAAAAGCATTGCTCAGGAGAGCTGTGTGCTTCAGGCGGGAGGAAATGCTCCCGGGCTTCCAAAGGTGTATTCTGGTGGCCTGAATAGATGAACTTGGGGATGCTTTTCTTCCTTTTATTAATGCTCATTGTGAACATTTCAAAATATTTATTTATTTATTTATTTATTTATTTATTTATTTGGATTTAGTTTTTTCGAGGACAGGGTTTCTCTGTATAGCCCTGGCTGTCCTGGAACTCACTCTGTAGACCAGGCTGGCCTCGAACTCAGAAATCCGCCTACCTTTGCCTCCCAGAGTGCTGGGATTACAGGCATGCGCCACCACCGCCTGGTTAATAATTCATTTAATAGAGCAAAAAAAAAAAAAAAAAAAAAAAAGTCGTCAAAACGTGTTTTGTCCAAGAGAATTCACAGATGGATTCTGACTCTCCACGATGGTCTCATTGCTCTATTTGTTATTTGTCGTTTGGCTTGATATAATCAGAACAGAAGATGAAATATAATCCGCCTTGTAGATGATAAAGAGACGGGGAGTTCTCAACTAAAGAGTGTTTTAATTTGGGGCTGGAGAGATGGCTCAGGGGTTAAGAGCACTGACTGCTCTTCCAAAGGTCCTGAGTTCAATTTCCAGCAACCACATGGTGGCTCACAGCCATCTGTAATGAGATCTGATGTCTTCTTCTGGTGTGTCTGAAGAGAGCGACAGTGTACTCACATACATAAAATAAATACATCTTTTAAAAAACAAACAAACAAACAAACAACGTAGACATTCATTCCTTCACTGGGAGGAGTCAAGCTGTTCTCTCCTGGCTCGCTCCACACCTCCTCCGGCTCCTTTTCTCTTTTTGGATTTCCTTTTAATAGTGAGTCAGGGTTTCCATTCTCTGGCCTGTGTACATGTTAAGTTACTTCAGGCGACCTGATGTTTACTGTATCTTCATATTGTAAATCATATACATATGAGATAGATAAAATGCTCTGTTTATATTCTAAGAAATATAGGCCAGGGGCTTGGTCAGTAAAATGCTTTTTGTTTGTTTGTTTGTTTGTTTTGTTTTTTAAAGCATGTGGACCTGAGTTTGAAGCCCAAAACCCATGTTTTTTAAAAAAAAAAAAAAAAGAAGAAGAAGCATGGGGCTGGAGAGATGGCTCAGTGGTTAAGAGCACTGACTGCTCTTCCAGAGATCCTGAGTTCAAATCCCAGCAACCACATGGTGGCTCACAACCATCTATAATGAGATCTGACACCCTCTTCTAGTGTGTCTGAAGACAGCTACAGTGTACTTACATGTAATAATAAATAAATCTTTAAAAAAAAAGCTAGGCAGAGAGGCCTATACTTACAATCCCTGTGCTAGGGTGGCAGAGACAGGCGAATTTCCTGGGGCTTTTCTGATCAGGCAGCCTACACTTTTTGAGTCTCAGGCCAGTGAGAGACCCTGTCACTAAAAAACGTGTGAATGTTGCCTGAGGAGCAACACCTGAGGTTGATCTCCACACACTAGGGGATGTGCGCATGCGTGCACAAACCGCGCGTGGATACATATATATGTGTAACCAAATACACATGACCTGTAAAATCAATATAGATCAAATTATTAATAGGCTTTGAAGTGATGTGACAGTCACTAGCAAAAGAGTCAGAATTTGCCGGGCGGTGGTGGCGCATGCCTGTAATCCTAGCACTTGGGAGGCAGAGGCAGGCAGATTTCTGAGTTCAAGGCCAGCC